>CM065707.1:15418337-15425837 GCA_017654935.2 Phymorhynchus buccinoides
AAGTTATTTTCTTGGATCAGGATCAGGATTTTTTTTTGGGGGACAACCAGGGGCCTACAACGGTCCCTGGGAAGTTTTCAGGAAATTAACACTTTCTCATGGTCTCATGTTTCTTTCTTCTCTCTCTCTCTCTCTCTCTCTCTGCCTCTCTCTCATCATCCTCATCTCTCTCTCTTTCTCTCTCTCTCTCTCTCTCCCCGTCCCTCTCTCTCTCTCTCTCTCTCGTTCTCGCTCTCTCGGATCTCTCTCTCTCTCTTTCCCAATCTCTTTTTATCTCTCTCCCTCCCTCCTTCTCTCTCCTCCTCCTCCCTCCCTCCCTCCCTCTCTCTCTATTTCTCTCTCTCCATCTCTCTCTCTCTCTCTCTCCCTCCCTCCCTCTCTCTCTCCCTTTGATCTTTCTGATGTGTGTACACCTTTGTGATGATGGTCTATGGCCTGATCATTAAAGCATTGTCAGGTGTCCAGTGTTTCTCCCTCCCTCCTCTCTCTCTCTCTCTCTTTCTCCCTCTCTCTCGCCTCTCTCTCCCTATCTCTGTGTCTCTCTGTCTCTCCCTCTCTCTCTCTCTTTATCTCCCTCCCTCCCTCCTTCCCTCTCCTCCCTCCCTCTCTCTCTATTTCTCTCTCTCCATCTATCTATGTTTCACTCTCTCTCTCTCTCTCTCTCTCTCTCTCTCTCTCTCTCTCTCTCTCTCTCTCTCTCCGCTCTCCCTCTCTCTCTCTCTCTGTCTTCCCTCTCTCTCTCTCTCTCTCTATCCCTCCCTCTCTCTCTCTTTATCTCCCTCCCTCCTTCTCTCTCTCCTCCCTCCCTCTCTCTCTCTATTTCTCTCTCTCCATCTCCCTATCTCTCCCTCCCTCCATCCCTTTGATCTTTGTGATGTGCGTACACCTTTGTGATGATGGTCTATGGCCTGATCATTAAAGCATTACCATGTGTCCAGTGTTAAGTTGCTCTCTCTTCCCTCTCTCTCTCTCTCTCTCTCTCTCCCTCCCTCCCTCGCTCTCCTCTCTCTCTCTGTCTCTGTCTCCGTATCTCTCTCTGTCTCTCTCCCTCCCTCTCTCTCTCTCCCTCTCTCTCTGTCTCTGTCTTTCTCTCTCTCTCTCTCCTCGCCTCCCTCTCTCTCTCTTTCTCTCCCTCCCTCCCTCCTTCCCTCTCCTCCCCCTCCCTCTCTCTCTATTTCTCTCTCTCCATCTCTTTTTGTCTCCCTCCCTCCCCTCCCTCTCTCTCTCTCCCTCTCTCTCCCCCTCTCTCCCTTTGATCTTTCTGATGTGTGTACACCTTTGTGATGATGGTCTATGGCCTGATCATTAAAGCATTGCCATGTATCCAAGTGTTAAGTTTCTCTCTCATCTTCCCTCCTCCTCTCTCTCTCTCTCTCCTCTCTCTCTCTCTCTCCCTCTCCCTATCTTCCTCTCTCTCCCTCTCTCTCCTCTCTCTCTCTTCTCTGTCCCCCCCTCTCTCTCTCTCTCTCCCTCCCTCTCTCTCTCTTTATCTCCCTCCCTCTCCCCCATTCCCTCTCTGTCTCCCTCCCTCTCTCTCTGTATTTCTCTCTCTCTCCATCTCGCTATCTCTCTCCTCCCTCCCTCCCTCCCTCCCTCTCTCTCTCCCCTCTCTCCCCCTCTCTCCCTTTGATCTTGCTGATGTGTGTACACCTTTGTGATGATGCTCTATGGCCTGATCATTAAATCATTGTCATGTATCCAGTGTTAAGTTTCTCTCTCTCCCTCTCTCTCTCTCTCTCCCTCCCTCCCTCTCTCTCCCTCTCTCTCTCTGTATTCCCTGTCTCTCTCTCTCTCTCTCTCTCTCTCTCTCTCTCTCATCTCTCTCCCTCTCTCTCCTCTCTCTCTCCCTCTCTCCCTTCTCTCCTCTCTCTCTCTTCCCTCTCTGTGACGTAATTGACCCACATGACCCGCTTTCTCCCCTTTTCTTTATCTACACTCCCCCCCCCCCCCCCCCTTCTTTACTCGGCTGCCACTTTAATTGCCATCCATCATCAAACCGACGCCGAATTAGGCATTTGTCTCTTTGAAGCCCGATCTACCTCCCCATCACGAGAAAGTGACAACCACAGGCGGCGTCCTTTGAAGACGATTTCCCTTTCCAGTCACGAGAATGATAGGTAGGTCAGCACGGGATAACAATGTAACCGGCGCGTGATTGTTCGGTACTATTATGCATAAAATTATAGCATCATCTTGTGACGTGTCAATTGCTATAAGCCAATCACAGGCTTTCATTGTTTGAAAGTGAAGGCTATAATTTGAGTAGTGAGAAAAAGTTAGCCTACACATACTTTTCACACAAGACGCTGAAACCTAGCTGGAGCAACATTGCAGACTCAACCTCTCTCCGAGCCAGTCTTTATAACCCAACTAGTGAGTATTATTGATGGCTGGTGATTGAGATTTGGTTTGTTTGATCCTAGTTTTGATCTAGATCCTATGTTCAATGATGAATAAGGAGTAGATAGATATGTTATTGAAAAGAAGTAGTAAACATTCTGTTCTATTTATGTGCACTGATTATTTGTGTGTGTGTGTGTTTTTGACTTTAACTCTTTTGGTACCAGAACCGGATTTTATGCCTACTAACCCTTTTGTCTATTTTTAGTAGGAAACCTGTGGGTTGCAATCTTGCACTTTATGATACCATTCCTTTCCAGGTGTTGGATGGAGAGTGATGTTGGCTTGATCACCTTTTATGTTTTACTGATCTCAGTTTGTTAACTGAAATTCAGATTATTTGTTCTTAGTGCTATTGTACAAGGGAAGCCTTCTAGCCGGTTGGGATTCACTAATTCCCTGCCGACTGAAGCCCCTTGTCTCTAAGCCATAGAGACCTACATCCACCTTCTCCTGTGATTATCAGCAGGGCATCGTGGGCCGGACGATCATCCCGGACTCACAAGCACCAAGACGGGAACGCCGCCAAGACGACCCGCACCCAGAATCTGCGAGGAGACCACGCCTGAACCATGCCATCCCGCGAAGCCGTAACCGGAACGACTGGGAGCTACTCTCACCTGATGAGCAAGCCCAGCCACCCCAGCACTAGCTGATCCCTACGGAGGAACTGGACAATAGCTAAGTTTACAGAACCGCGCCAATCACTTGAACTTTCCTCCGGACAATGAAGATTAGTGACCCTTCTCGCTTGGGGCTAACCTTCTAGAAAGACAAAAGTCTTGTAAATCCTTTCGGATTTCATTGTTTTTCCATTCATATTTTGTTTTGGCGCCATTGAGCTGCTTTATTATTATTGTTGCATAATCTTATGCAGATTTTGTGAGTAAATAAAATACAAGTGTCAAATAATCCTGAACCCTTTGGTCAGACTGATGAGAGTGGGAGTCTTGTAATTTCATGTAAAACCCTACTTCTCTCTGTCTGCCATTAAGAGCAAATCAACCACTTGTATTTCTTACAATCATACGAGCCAGAACCCGGGCACAAATATAAATTTATTAGATGAAAAGGGGCCGGGAAAGTTGCTTATCTCCCATACCCTAGAGACGTGGGCTAAAGGCAAATTTTCTACTTGAAAATGTAACCCACTAAAAGTCTTCCCTAGGGACTTAGCCTTTTAACCCATTACCTCGTCACACTCTCTCCTCCCTCCCTCTCTCTCTATTTTTCTCTCTCTCCATCTCTCCATCTCTCCCTCCCTCCCTCCCCTCTCTCTCCCCCCTCTCTCCCTTTGATCTTGCTGATGTGTGTACACCTTTGTGATGATGGTCTATGTCCTGATCATTAAATCATTGTCATGTGTCCAGTGTTAAGTTTCTCTCTCCCCCCCCCCCTCTCTCTCTCTCTCTCTCTCTCTCTCCATTCTCTCTCTCTCTCTCTCTCTCTCTCTCTCTCTCTCTCTCTCTCTCTCTCTCTCTCTCTCTCTCTCTCTCTCTCTCTCTCTCTCTCTCTCTCTCTCTCTCTCCCCTTAAAAGTGGTATTAAACCATTATTCTGAACAATTGTCATTGTCTCAGAATTGTTTCCCTTTTTTTGTACTCAATTTAAACCACCAATTCAAGTTCACCATTGTTAATTATTATCCATGTTTGCTTTTAATTCCCATCTTTGATTCTTTTTCAATTATTTCATGTGCCACATTTTTGTTCCTTTTTTTTAACTTGAATTTTGTATGTCAAATGTTCTTGCTTGATGCATGGTATGAATGTGTGAGTGAGATTGCAAGGTGCAAAGAAGCTATTGTAGCTTATCCTTTTTACCCTCAATAAAGCATTCGTATTCGTATTCGTATTCTCTCTCTGTCTCTGTCCCTCTCCTACCCCACTCTCTGTTTGTGTGTGACTGACCTGTCTATCTTATCTGTCTGCCTCTCTTTCTCACGCGGTACAAGCCTACACATGGTAGGTCTAATGTGTTGTGTGTTTTGTACACACATCGTTTTTTTCTCTTTCGGTTTCAGCTACAACAAAGAGAGAGACACACTTGACATACTTTGACACTTTGAGAAAAAATATGTAACACAACTTCCAGACATATAATAAACGGATATTTATATAGCGCTTTTTATCGAGCACAAAGCGCTTTATAATCAGTATTGAAACACTCACACACGCACACACACACACGCACAACAGACACACACGCAAAACAGACACACACGCACGTACGTGCACGCACGAGCGTGAACGCGCTCTTGCACACAAGCATACACACACATACCCACACACATTTCATCAAACACACAGAAAACACATTATCACTGAAACGCACACATATTTACTCAAGCATGCACTTGTACAAACACACGCGCACGCACGCACGCACACACATACACACACACGCGCACTCACATACACAAAGCACTCACGTGTACTCACACTCACAGACACATACTCACACACACTCTCCCCCCCCCCCCCCCCCCCCCCCCTTACTCTAGCGAACACAATCTCTCCTGCGCACGCATACACTCATACACATGCAAGCAGATATACCCACACAGAACACACACAACACACTCACACACACACACACACACCTGCTTGGAAGCGCGGCCGTGGGCGCACGCACACTCACATTCGCGCACACGCTCACAAATTACATACATACAAACATACGGACATACATCGCACAATCACACACACACACACACACACACACACACACACACACACACACACACACACACACACACACACACACACACACACACACACACACACACACACATCGCACAATCACGCACACGCACACGCACACGCACGCGCGCACACACACAAACACACACACACACACACACACACACACACACACACACACACACACACACACACACACACACACACACACACACACGTGCACATGGAGATGGGGGTGTTATTGGAAAGACTGCCGGAACAGATGGGTTTTCAGGTTTGTTTTGAACGATGCTAAAGATTGATTATGTCTGACAGCAGAAGGCAATGAATTCCAGAGTTTGACTGCTGATGATGTAAAAGCTCTACCGCCGTGCCTATCACGTTTACATTTTTGTATTCGAAAGATCCTATTGTCATTTGCTGAGCGGAGAGATCGAGAATATACATATACATTTATCCATTAATACAATTTCGTTGTAGTAATCATAAACTGCCGATCGAAATTGGAAGAAGAGAGGGTGAGATTAGAGAAAATAGGATAATTATGTAAAGAATGCAGCATGAATACTGTCGGTGATGAGTTTCATTTTGTTTTACAATGCCCAAAATTTAGTCAACTTCGGAGAATGTTTATTGCTAACAAATATCGATCTTGTTTATCAATGTTTAATCTTTGCAATTTGTTCCAAACTAAGAAGAAAACACAACTTAAATTGAGTACATTCATAAAACAGGCTAAAATTGTTTAAAATTCATTTCACGTGAATAATTCTAAAAACATACATTTGTTGTTTTGATTTAAATTACTATGTGAAACGTTCTTTCTAAAAGTCTAGACAAGTGTTTAATTTCTTTTTATCGTTTGATGATACATGTATGACCCAATGTATCATGTTTGTTTGGTGTTGTACCCTCCACACCCCAATAGGGGTCAAAGGATTAAACGAAACTTGAAACTTGATGGTTGAATGACATTAGCCAATTACAGCTTTACTGTCATGGGGGTTAACACAAAAAACAACGTCGTTCATGCAGCATTATTTTGCGCAACTAATTTCCATATAAACAAAATGGTCAACAAAGATCACAGCTGTTTCGGGAGCAACATTTAGCTTATCTATATTTTCGTAAGTTTTTTCAAGCCAACTTTAGTTTACCATAAGTTACTTTTCATAAATAACAGTAATGAATGTGTTGTAGTATGTGACAAAATTATGTATATTCAGTGGATATTGTTTGATTTTTACTCATGGGCAATTTTGCGATACTAAGTGCATTAGTCAAGAACATTTTCAACTAAATATATTGTATGAAACTGCTCAACAAAATAAGTTTTTACCATAAATTTGATTGAAGAGATATATTAAAAATACAATGAAGAACATACAGCCCAAATATGTTAAAAAAACAAAAGCTTGGTTCAGTTTTTATCTAAGATTTCTAGATTCAGTCTTTTAACTAAAAAGCTTGATTTTGTGTGAGATGGAACAGCTGTGAGATATAATATATATATTAACAATCATATGTTCAACATAGAAATGAACGTAAACAAATTAAGGAATTTAAATGTCCCCCCAGGCCGTCCCCCCCCCCCTCCCCCCCCTTCTGATTAGATGAACAAGAATAGGAATTCTTCAGAAATAGCTAAGGGGAGTAATTTGATGGTGTGTGGGAGTGATCTTGCCTAATTCAATCAGTCAAACAGGGGAAGTCACTCTATCTTCAGCTATCGTAGCCTACCGACTCATGTGTTTGAGCAGACATACAGCACTTAGAACACCGTGCGTCATTCTAACAAAAATATGTCATTTATATTTTTACGTCACATTTTGCACGTTTTATGAGTTTGTAGCAACTGGCCACCCCTAATTTTTCTAAAAAAAATGTTTGCAAGTCGCTGACTCGCATCCTGCGGTTTCAAGCTTCGACGCCATTGTTGCATTGTTGCTATGGTATTTAACCGAGTAATGGAGGCAAACAACTCTAATTTTCACGAATAATAATTTCTGAAAATCGTCTAATTAGTTTTGCATATCTTTTCACATGCACGTTTTCATTGCATACACAACATGTCATTCATGCGTCAATCCTTTATTTCTAACGCTGTTGACTCGAGCAACATATTCAGCGAAATATATTAACATTTGATCACTTTCAGAAATAAGGATGGTTAACACACAGAGAGAGAGAGAGAGAGAGAGAGAGAGAGAGAGAGAGAGAGAGAGAGAGAGAGAGAGAGAGAGAGAGAGAGAGAGAGAGAGAGAGAGAGAGAGAGAGAGAAACATGAGACCATGAGAAAGTGGAGAGAGAGAGAGAGAGAGAGAGAGAGAGAGAGAGAGAGAGAGAGAGAGAGAGAGAGAGAGAGAGAGAGAGAGACTGACAGAGATAGAGAGAGAGAG
>CM065707.1:15460837-15463337 GCA_017654935.2 Phymorhynchus buccinoides
TGTTACAAGGTTTGTACTCTTAGTATTACACCCTGTCCTTCACTGGGCACCCTTAATCAGTAGGGTGTACACCCTTAGCTCGGTGAAATGTCTGCCGCTCGGCGACAATTAAATCCTACATGACATAATTTGTATTGCAATTTCTTTTGCTCTCATGTTTACACCCCCACACAAAATGTGGAGTGATTCCGTGCAGTATTTCACGAGATATAAGAGGGTGAATAAAAACGGAAACATGTCCGCCACTCGGCGACATTTTTTTCCCGATGCATAAATTATTTACTCTTAGTCTCACACTTTCACATACACTTTGAAGGGATTCTATCTTGTAGTTCACAAGTTACAGCTCAGACAAGAAATATATAGCGCAAAGAAGGACATTTCGTTTTTCAAGGTCAAACTTCAAGGTCAAGGTCAGCACGCCAATAATGTATGCTCGGATGTCTTCTGCTTTAGGTCATACACTGCATAGCAGGTCCCTCTCCTTGCACCATCTCGAAGAAGCCGCCATAGTGAGGCGTCGGTCTTTCCGCCTTGTAGTGAATGGGAGTTGTTGTTCCTGAAGCATTCTACCACATGCTGGGGAGTAAGAGAAGAAATATAAGGGATAGGGTATAATTATAGGGGAAAGTGGGAAAAGCGGGTTAGGTGATAAATGTCCGCTGAAAGAAAACAAAAATGCGAGGTAGTGTCTTGAGGGAATGCCGGTAGAATCTAAATGAAAGGTAGGGGGGGGGGGGGGGGGGGGGGGGGGGGGGCTGACAGCGCAAATTGCAACAACTCCGCAAAATGTAACAATTGTTGCATTTTTGGTGATAAATGTCCGCTGAAAGAAAACAAAAATGCGAGGTAGGGTCTTGAGGGAATGCCGGTAGAATCTAAATGAAAGGTAAAGGAGGGGCTATTTATGGGGGGGGGGGGGGGGGGGGGGGGGGGGCTGACAGCGCAAATTGCAACAAATGCGCAAAATGCAACAATTGTTACATTTTGCGCTAGGCGCCCACCTTTTGACGAAATTAGCACTCCAAAAATGGCAGTTTTTCGTCATTGCAAATATCGTAGCTGTGATTTGTTACATCCATAAACACAACAGTAATTCGGCATTGTTCAGGCGAAAAAACCGCTGTACCCAAGAAGAAAGCAAGACAGAAATAACACACGAAAGAAAAAAATCAATAAAACAACCTGCATACTTTGCACCTTGTAATAATAAGTAATAATGCTAAATGGAATGAAGAACGAGTGAAACAAACAAGCAAGCAAACAAACATTTGGAAATTTAGATGTAGACTTTGTTTTTATCTTTCGATTTGGTATATTATGATGAAGACAAATTCATCAACTCCTTGAAGATTTTACTTCGATTTGATCTGTAATGACGAAAAAACTGCCTTTTTGGGGTGCTAATTTCGTCAAAAGGTGGGCGCCTAGCGCAAAATGTAACAATTGTTACATTTTTGCGCGGGCAGCCAATTGTTACATTTTGCGCGGGCTGCCCGCGCAAAATGTAACAATTGTTACATTTTGCGCAGTTGTTGCAATTTGCGCTGTCACAGGGTGTGGGGGGTGTGGGGAGTGGGGGGGGGGGGGGGGGGGGGGGGGGGGGGTGCGAGCAGAAATCAGGTGTTAGTGGGGAAAGAGGGAGGGGTCCGAGGATGTCCCTAGAGAGTCGGGGAGGGGAGGGGAGGGAGGAGGGGGAGGGGGGTTGTTTATGGTCTCGTAGTCCAGAAGACTATCAAAAAGTCTGCAGTGCCATTGTATTGACAAGAATCGGTCTTTACCAAACCCAAAATATATGGTTAAGGTTACAGTCGGTTAGGTCATCGCCAGTGTAAGGCGACGTTACGTTATATAGACCACTGCTTTTATTATTTTCTGTCTGCTCGGCAGATCAATTATTGGGTGGGGGTTATTTTTATAATGATATTACCTTCCTGGCTTTCGATTACCTTTTTTTAGTTCCCACGTGGGGGGGGGGGGGGGGGGGGGGGGGGGATGGGGGGATATCAGGGAGGTCTTTGATGCAAGCAGTTCTCCCACCTTCTGGAAGTTTGTAACTTACGCGCTTCAAATACCTCTGTCCAGAATGTATTTGGTTTAGAAAACTTTATTCAAATATTATACAAAATCAAACAATGATGAGGCAATGAGGGTGACAACAAGCAAACGCTTATAACGCACCCTTTCGTAAGGAATAATTAACAATATGGCAGGAGGAAATAAATGTTAGCCCAAACAGACAAATACATACACACATTTATAAATTGGTTCAACTTTTATATACTACAGGAGAACGGTGATTGAAATGAAACTGAACAATGCAAAAACACAGTGATGCTGTATTCAACTTTTATATACTAAAGGAGAACGGTGATTTAAAATGAAACTGAACAATGCAAAAACACAGTGATGCTGTATTCAACTTGTATATACTACAGGAGAACGGTGATTGAAATGAAACTGAACAATGCAAAAACACAGTGATGCTGTATTCAACTTT
>CM065707.1:15490837-15495837 GCA_017654935.2 Phymorhynchus buccinoides
TCCCCTTTTCTCATCATGACTTAGAAATAGGCTTTATTATATCCCTTTTTTTCCCATCGCCACCATAGCAGTTATGTCTCTCACGTTATTCTTCTAACCCCTGAGGCGGAAAAAACGTCATCACGTTGAAGATTCTGCTATTAGCCGGTCTGTGTCCAACCCCCCCCCCCCCCCCCATACCCCCCCCCCCCACCCCACCCCACCCCATCTCTCTGTTTTTTGCCCTCACTGACTGAAAACTCAAACTCAAAACTCAAAAAACTCTTTTATTTGTCGTAAAACCATCAAATGAATTATTGACTGCACTGACTGCCTGACTGTATGTCTGATTGTCTGACTGACTTGTCTGACTTATGATGTTCTTCACTATTAATGTTTACTTATTAGGGGGGGGGGGGGGGGGGGGGGGGGGACAAACTGAATTGGTTTATGTGAATAACGTGCTTTTATGCATGTATTTTATGTCTTAGTTTATTATATAATGTCCCGCCAGTTTTACATTTAAGTGCACGCTGAAAAAAGATTTTCTTCATTGAAGACAATACATACATTTGATTGATTTGATTGATTGACTGAGTGGCTGACCTAAAATCTTAAAACCTTTTCACCGCCAATGTCGCATTTATGCACCGCAATGGTTTAACACCCATGTCACTAAAAAGCATCAAATCAGGGCCTGTTATCCCAAGACCCTATTTTCTTTATTTTGGGAAGTAAGGATAGGCCTAATGTTATACATGTCACAGCGGAATTCCCAATATTGCAGATTTTGTTTCTTCTGAATTAAGTGTAATGGTATTTTTTGGCTGAAAAATGGCTGGCGGCGAAAGGGTTTTAAACAACTGCAAAGATGTATTAGCGACGAAAGTCTTCGGCGATCTATGTGACGTTTCGATGTTATGAAGTCATGAAGTTTTCTCATGTTATGGAGTTATGGATTTTATTATGTTGTTAGCGTGAACACGAAGAGACTCCCCCCCCCCCCCATCTATAACCTGACAAAAGATCAAACTCCCTTCCTCCCTCCTTTTTTGTTGCTTTCTCACATTATCTCTCTCTCTCTCTCTCTCTCTCTCTCTCTCTCTCTCTCTCTCTCTCTCTCTCTCTCTCTCTCTCTCTCTCTCTCTCTCTCTCTCTCTCTCTCTCTCTCTCTCGTTCTCTCTCTCCATCATCATCGTCATTATCATCATCATCATCATCATCTCTCTCTCTCTCTCTCTCTCTCTCTCTCTCTCTCTCTCTCTCTCTCTCTCTCTCTCTCTCTCTCTCTCTCTCTCTCTCTCTCTATCTATCTATCTCTCCATTATCATCATCATCATCATCATCATCTCTCTCTCTCTCTCTCTCTCTCTCTCTCTCTCTCTCTCTCTCTCTCTCTCTCTCTCTCTCGTCTCTCTCTCTCTCTCTGTCTCTCTCTCCATTATTATCATCATCATCATCATCATCTCTCTCGCTCTCTCTCTCTCTCTCTCTCTCTCTCTCTCTCTCTCTCTCTCTCTCTCTCTCTCTCTCTCTCTCTCTCTCTCTCTCTCTCTCTCTCCCTCTTTTGATCTAACCTTTCTTGTTCCTATTTTCTTCCCTTTATCGTCCTTTCATCAATCGTTCCCTCCCTCCCTCTTCCTCTCTTTTACTCCCTTGTCTACGTTCCATCAAGAACAGACAATACTACTTCTTCTTCTTCTTCTTCTTCGATCGCTCAGACAGTTTCTTGTCATTTATGAGCGCAGATGCGTCACACTGCCGTTATGCGCCGACGTATGGAATCATTAGGCCCAGCATGTCCGACTTCGGCTGGAGGAAATCTTTTTGAAAGTGTTTTTTGAGAAGAAAAAAACCCGCAAGGGGAATGGACTGGTAAGGCAGAAATATAGTAGATGACAGTAAGCAAAGGGAAAAGGCAGAGTCAAAGATGGACCAGTAAGGCAGAAAGATAGTAGATGACAGTAAGCAAAGGGAAAAGGCAGAGTCAAAGATGGACCAGTAAGGCAGAAATATAGTAGATGACAGTAAGCAAAGGGAAAAGGCAGAGTCAAAGATGGACCAGTAAGGCAGAAAGATAGTAGATGACAGTAAGCAAAGGGAAAAGGCAGAGTCAAAGATGGCAGTAAGGCAGAAATATAGTAGATGACAGTAAGCAAAGGGAAAAGGCAAGTCAAAGATGGACCAGTAAGGCAGAAAGATAGTAGATGACAGTAAGCAAAGGGAAAAGGCAGAGTCAAAGATGGACCAGTAAGGCAGAAATATAGTAGATGACAGTAAGCAAATGGAAAAGGCAGAGTCAAAGATGGACCAGTAAGGCAGAAAGATAGTAGATGACAGTAAGCAAAGGGAAAAGGCAGAGTCAAAGCGTGACAGCTTAGAGGAAGTTACAAGCACATAGCTTCCAGAAGGTGGGGGAACGTTTTTATGCAAAAGGGGGGGGGGGGGCAGACAATACAAAAGCCGATCCACATATGCTCCACCCCCCACCCCACCCCCTCCACGTATTCAAGCTCAACTCCCACCCTCCTCCCTCTGGTTTAAACGTTTTTATTGTCTTTACATAACAAACATACAAAGCAACCAAACTGAAGCAACAACAAGCTAGGCTTATGGCGTGCTCAGTATAAGAAAAAGTGCATATCAGACAATATAGACGGATTTAAATAACTATATGCTTCAATCAAAATAAACAAAAGACACAAAACCGAGTGTCAAGATAAAGAAACTAGGGGTAAATCATAATAGAATCAAGACCCCCCCAAAAAAAACAAAAACCCCCCCCCCCCCCCCCCCCCCCCCCCCCCCCCCAAAAAAAAAAAAAAAAAAAAAAAAATCAAATCAAAATTGCCTCCCCATTTATCCCCCTCCACCCCCCCCCCCCCCCTCCTCACTCTGGTCTATTAGCTAAAGACCCCCCACGTCACGTGGCACATTCCCTCTAATGCTAGGAAGATTTCTTAAGATTTACTTACTAAGCCATAAGAGGGAAAACACGTGACAACCGTGATCTTGGCACGTGACGTGGTGTGTCTTTACGTATTCACTTACTCTTCTCAAACCCGATACAACTTCATTGCCAGGGAATTGCTATGCAGACAATCCCGTCTTTTTGTCGCTTTGTTCGCTTGTGATTTATTTCGGTTACGCATCCCTGTGCCCCCGTCTCTATTGTGCTCTATCATTTTGCTCTATGCTCCCGTCTCTATGTGTTCCCAATGTTGTGTTTGTGTAGTCGTCTCTATATAATTATGTGTCCCCGATTCTGCCTCTATGTGTCCCCCCCCCCCCCCCCCCGTCTGTCCCGAATGTCGCCTCTATGACTGTCCCCGTCTCTATTTGACACCGTCTCTAGGTGTCCCCATCTCTATGTGTCAACGTGTCTATGTGCTCTCGTTTTATACATGGTGTCCCCTTTATCTAGGTGAACCCATCTCTATGTGTCAACGTGTCTATGTGCTCTCGTTTTATACATGATGTCCCCCTTCTCTAGGTGACCCCATCTCTATGTGTCAACGTGTCTATGTGTCAACGTGTCTATGTGTCAACGTGTCCATGTGCCCCCGTTTTATACATGATGTCCCCTTTCTCTAGGTGTCCTCATCTCTATGTGTCAACGTCTCTATGTGCCCCCGTTTTATACATGATGTCCCCCTTCTCTAGGTGTCCCCATCTCTATGTGTCAACGTCTCTATGTGCCCCCGTTTTATACATGATGTCCCCCTTCTCTAGGTGTCCCCATCTCTATGTGTCAACGTCTCTATGTGCCCCCGTTTTATACATGATGTCCCCCTTCTCTAGGTGTCCCCATCTCTATGTGTCAACGTCTCTATGTGCCCTCGTTTTATACATTATGTCTAGGTGTCCCCATCTCTATGTGTCAACGTCTCTATGTGCCCCCGTTTTATATATTATGTCCCCCGTCTCCAGGTGTCCCCATCTCTATGCGTCCTTGTCTCTAGGTGTCCCCATCTCTATGCGTCCTTGTCTCTAGGTGTCCCCATCTCTATGCGTCCTTGTCTCTAGGTTTCCCCGTTTTAAGTTATATTTCTCGGTTTTTTGCTTTTGTTTTTGTTTTTTGTTTATGATAACCCTATTCCTAACCCAATTCGTAATCCAACCACAAACCTTAACCACATAACAGAATCCTAACCCTTACCCTAATTTGAGAGGACATAGAGACGGGGGCACACAAAGACGGGGACATCATAGAGACGGGGACATCATAGAGACGGGGACACATAGACACGGGGACATCATAGAGACGGGGACATCATAGAGACGGGGACACATAGAGACGGGGACATCATAGAGACGGGGACATCATAGAGACGGGGACACATAGACACGGGGACATCATAGAGACGGGGACATCATAGAGACGGGGACATCATAGAGACGGGGACACATAGACACGGGGACATCATAGAGACGGTGACATCATAGAGACGGGGACACATAGAGACGGGGACATAATAGAGACGGGCACACATAGAGACGGGGACACATAGAGACGGGGACACATAGAGACGGGGACACATAGAGACGGGGACACATAGAGACGGGGACACATAGAGACGGGGACACATAGAGACGGGGACACATAGAGAGGGGGACACATAGAGACGGGGACACATAGAGACGGGGACATCATAGGGACACATAGAGACGGGGACACATAGAGACGGGGACACATAAAGACGGGGACATAATACAGACGGGGACACAATGACGGGGTACATAGAGACGGGGACACACAAAGACGGGGACATCATAGAGACGGGGACACATACAGACGGGGACATCATAGAGACGGGGACACATAGAGACGGGGACATAATACAGACGGGGACACAATAACGGAGATGCATAGAGACGGGCCCCCCGTGGGGATACCGGGGAGTCTTTTGTATAAATAGTTCCCCCACCTTCTGGAAGTTTTGTGCTTGTAACTTCCTCTAATCTGTCACTCTCTTTGACTCTGCCTTTCCCTTTGCTTTCTGTCATCTACTATCTTTCTG
>CM065707.1:15500837-15510837 GCA_017654935.2 Phymorhynchus buccinoides
TCTTTGGATAATAGACCCCCCAATTTGATGCCTTTTAGTGACCTAGGTGTTAAATCACTGTGGTGATAAACTGCGACTTTGGCGGTGAAAGGGTTAAAAAGACCCACCAGATCACGTGTCAAAATCACGGGTTTGACGTGTTTATCCTCTTATGGATGGTAAAGAAATCTTGTTTTGACCAGGTTTGACTCCCATACAAATGACCCCGAATTCAAAACCAAACATCATTGTAAAGAGCAAGCCTCAATTTGAAGTCGGGGGCATTTGTAGGTGGGTCACAGCTACCCAGAAACCCCCCACACCAAGGGACTTAATCGTGGTGGGTCAGTGTGTCTTTAATGTCTTGCTACTAGCGGTAGTTGACATTCCCCTGAGTAGTCGGGGTGGGGGGGGGGGGGGGGGGGGTAGTAGTGATGGTGTCTTCTTCTTCGTTCGCTCAGACAGTTTCCTGTCATATGAGCGCAGATGCGTCATGCTGCCGTTAATGCGCCTAACTAAGAAATAGTTAGGGCCCAGCATGTCCGACTTCGGCTGAAGAAATCTTTGTTAAAATGCATAGAAAAAAAGAAAGCAGGAGAATGGACCAGTGAGACAGAAAGATGACAGTAAGCAAAGGGAAAAAGGCAGGGTCAAAGAGAATGACAGAATTAGAGGAAGTTACAAGCACAGAACTTCCAGAAGGTGGTTGAACTATTTGTACAATATACCCCCCAGGTATCCCCCCACGGGGGGTAGTGGTGGTATATAGCAGGGGCTAATAACAACATGAGAGCTGTATATAAGAAAGGGTTTTCTACGGCATAGACTAGTGTATGTGATGGAAAGTCATTGTACAGCTTAGTCTTTTCTTTTCTTTTTAGCACTTTCGGTACTTCTATAGTCGCAGATGCGTCTGTGTAATTCGGGTTGCTCCCACATGGAGAGCGCGTCGCAGCCAGAGGCGTGCCACCCCTTTTTTTGCATGCGATTTTTGTGTGACTGGCGAGGAAGGAAGAAGGAGCTGGTGGTTGTAAATTTTGACTAAATGACAACTTTTTCGTTGCCACAGGGTTTAACGTGTGCTAAGTGCATGGGCACACGGGACCTCGGTTTATTATCGTCTCATCCGAAAGACTCCACGTTCAGACCGTAAGGCCTAGTGCAGAGTGAGAGGGAGAAAATCCCCTGTACCCAGGTTCGAACTCGGGTTTATTGTGTACGAGGCGAACGCGTTACCTCTGCGCCACTCTACACCTTTTTATGAAAGACTATGACTCTTAAACTGATAGGGTTTTGCGCCGGCTCTTTAGCATTGCAGCCAATGGGATGGGATGGCCTTTGGGGACCTTCCCGAACGACAGTTGTCCTCGAATCCCTTTTGGGTCGAGAGAGTGGGGATGCACCCCGGAAAAGGCATCTCCACTATAAACTTTTTTTTTTATAGTCCTGCCGTCCTTATGGCGTAGAGTGGCGCAGAGGTAACGCGTTCGCCTCGTGTCAAGTAAACCCGAGTTCGAACCTGGGTACAGGGGATTTTTCCTCTCACTTTGCACTAGGCCTCACGGTCTGAACGTGGAGTATTTCGGATGAGACGACAATAAACCGAGGTCCCGTGTGCCCATGCACTTAGCACACGTTAAACCCAGTGGCAACGAAAAAGTTGTCATTTGGTCAAAATGTCCTCCCCCTTTCCCTTTTTTTTCCTCATCAGTCACACAAAAGTCGCACGCAAAAAAGAAAGAAAAAAAAGTGGGTGGCGCACCTCTGGCTTCGACACGCGCTCCAGGTGGGAGCAACCCGAATTTTAAAGAGCCGCCTTTGTGACTATAAAGTACCTAATACCTAATAATGCAGGGTATTAACACCCCCCTCTGCTATCTGACAGTCATAGTCGGAAACGACAGACTGGCATAATACACCCAGCGTTTGGATTTCTGCCTGGCAAAGAGCTCAGTTATACTTATACCGTCACGAGTAACAAGTAATGTGGTTCGTCTTCCTTTGCTCTTTAAAGACCCCGCACGTCGCGTATCACATTCCCTCTTATGCTAGGAAGATTTCTTAAGATTTCTTACCAGCTATTCTAGGGAAAGCACGTGGAAACCGTGATTTTGGCACGTAACGTGTGGGGTCTTTAAAGATACACTGACGCACCATGATTAAATCCCTTTTTTCTGGGTAGCTGTGACCCACATACAAATGCCCCCAACTTCAAATTGAGGCTGCTCTTTAAAACGATGTTTCGGTTTGAATGTGGGGGCATTTGTATGGGAGTGAGACCTGGTCAAAACAAGATTTCTTTCCAGCTCTAAGAGGGAAAAACCCGTGATTTTGACACGTGATCTGGTGGGTCTTTAACATTCCAGCAGACCTGAAGTCAGTAAGTTCTTTTGTTTTGTCATACAGCTAAATGGTGGTGCTCGTCTGCACAGTAAGCTTCTTTTGTTCTTACTCGTATCGATTGACCCGTTTCTACCGACGCTTAATACTTTCCTTCTTTTTTTTTTAACTTTTGAAATGTGACCCAGCACCACGAAAGGGACATTAAGTCGCTGAGCTAGTTTCTCACAACAGGCCTGCAAAGTCAATTTAATTTTTTTTTTTTAAATCAATTTTGAGTTATGGGTATTTTCGTGCTCTCTAACATCTCTTTCATATAATATAAAGGACACTCCTTGTTATCGTATCTACATACTCCAAAAAAGTGCTTTTAAATGAGTTGGTTGATGCATTTTTTTTTCCAGCTAGGCTAAACTTTAGACCGTGATTTCTCAAAATGGCCGACAGTCACCCTACCAAATTGAAATGCTTATAACACTAAAAGCGTTACAAGAATGGTTATTGTATCATTTGAAAGAGAATTGTCTGTAGTTTCTAGCTGTGCCATTATCTCAGAATGGTCATGTTGATACTTAATGTCCCTTTCGTGGGGCTGGGTCACAAATAGTTTTATTTCTTTGGTGGATCTAATTATCATTATTATCATTATTATTATCATCATCATTATTATGATGCCAACTTGTTAGCACTTCCGATCAATTCGCATAGTGCATGAATTCAAGGTATTTTTTTGCCGGGCATGCGCAATGAACTTTTTTTTTTCTTCCTGTGTTTGGGTTTGTTGTAGTATTATCGCTGTGGAATTCGGGATGCTCCCACCCGGAGAGTGAGTCACCGCAGTACAGAATCACTCATTTTGTTTGTTGTTGGTTTTGTGACGTAGTTATCAATTTTGACACATACCAGGCAGCGGGAACTGCCCTTGCTCTTGCCGACTTTTTACTGCCGTTGTTTATTTATAAAATAAAAAAAATTAAAAAAATATCAAAACAAATCACAAGACATTATTTACATATTATATACATAACCAGCAAGGGGAGATGGGGAATGGGGATTTTGAAAAAAGGATACTGTAAAAATGTGGCTACTCGAGAAAACAGGTGATTATAGCGAAGAATGATTATGACAACATAATTCATACATTGAATTGGTAAACATAATAACAAAACATAACATTCCTTTCCTGGAGACAACAAACCTTTAGAAATTGATTCATTGCCAACAAAACTTCTTTAAAGCTGGGATTTAGGTGTTTGTCGTCACTCTGTCAAGCAAGAGCTTTTTGTATGCTATTTTAAATGAATGAAGGCTGTTCTTTTCTTTAATATGTAGTGGAATAGAATTCCACAGAGTGCCACCAGAGTAGATCATGCTGGTTTTGAAGAGGTCGATTCTAGGTTTTCTTATAAGTATATTATTTGTATATCTTGATTGGTTAAGGGGGAAATTTGCTGTGAGTAATGGGGGTGCTAATCCGTTCATAATTTTAAACATCATTACTGCTTTGTTATATTCAAGTTTATATGATAATGGTAAAACGTCTAGTTTCATGTAGTCTTGAGGATTTAGCGACGATGATTTATTCAGTACTGCTTTGAGAGCTCGTTTGTGGGCCCTTAACAATGGCTTCAGTGTGTTAGCACTGCTGGAATCATATATAGTTGAGGAGTAGTCTATGCATGATCGGATGAAAGCATGGTAAAAGTGTTTTCGGGCATTTATATCTAGAAAATGTTTAAGTTTTGAAAGCTGAAAGAGAGAGAGAGAGAGAGAGAGAGAGAGAGAGAGAGAGAGAGAGAGAGAGAGAGAGAGAGAGAGAGAGAGAGAGAGAGAGGAGAGAGAGAGAGAGAGAGAGAGAGAGAGAGAGAGAGAGAGAGAGAGAGAGAGAGAGAGAGAGGGGTGAGCTTGTCCTTGATGAAAGTTCGTTTAACGTCCTCCGGCCTGGAACAGGCACATATGGGACATTAATAACTATAGAGATAGTGGGACGATCCTGGAGGTACTGCAATACCAGGAAAGTCCCGAAGGGTTTTTTTAATAATCAAGATGTATTGACTTGAGCTTTCCTTGCTACACAAAATGCATTTTATATCGCACCACCTTTACAAAAATGGGGGTGGGGGTACATCTACCTAAAGCGCGCATTATCGACTTACCAGACACACATTAAATAAATGTGTTGTTGCTGACAGAATAAAGCATTAATTCTAGATGATAAGCGTTATCAATATCAGTTTTGTATTTTTGTGTTTTGTTCTGTTCAGTTGGCTATCATTTTACCTTCTGAAAGCTTTGACAATATAAACAGGAAATGTGCTTGTCTTTACTTCGCTGTTGTTGGTTTTAATTTTCCAAGGCTCAAGCATTTTGTTTTCCTTTTCAGATGAAATCTATAATGAATGTAGAGCTTAGAGTTGTCTATTGTGCTTTCAACAACAGTTCGCGGATGCATTTCAGATGAAATCAACAACGGGATTGGACGAATTGTTTGATTAAAGATATCGCATCTTTTTTGTCTCTTTTTTTTCAACGTTCGGTTTCACAGTGTTGAACATTCAAAGAATACTTCTGTTTTGGCTTTTGTACACCTTTGTTACACACTGGAGCCGCGAATTTGGTGTTAGGACTTATCTCAAAATGATAAAATACTGCACTGTATAAACAGCGTTGTGAAAGCGACCACATTCAACACGTGTGTTGCTTCTTCACCTGAGTGATTGATGTTTCGTCTGGCACCATTCGTTTGCCCTAGTGCCTTTTTTGTGCCATATGATATGACATGACAGATCATCGATTATTCAAAGTACTACAGGCTGGCATTAATACGAGCATCCCTCGCTGACATACAGGTGTTCAGTGACTGATTGTCTGTTTGTCGATCCGTCGCTCAGTCATCATCGTGTGTGGGACGAAGCACCGTGATGTCTGCCATCGATGCGTTTGATGAGCGAGCGCTAGACTAAGCCTGGAGCAATTGATAGACTCACTGCAACTCTCGTTTCCTGGCTCGTCACTGTAACCTGGAACGCGGCGAATAGATGGATAAACAGACAGACGGAGCGGTCGATCTTTATTTCATTGTGTTAGCCATAACCGTCTTCTTCTCTACTGTCTGGAGCGTGATCGCGTTCTGAAAGGTTATGGATCAAGCTCTGTCTGCACATTCAGCCATGTCTGCCACTAAACGGTTTTCGTCGTCATCGTCGTCTCGCGGTTCGCTCAGCGGAGAGCGGGTCCCGTTTTCACCACCACCGCCCGGGAAGAACAAAGAAGAGTCTTCGCAGCTCACCACTGAGACCGAAGAAATCAGCGGAGAATGCTCGAGTCACCACCAGGAGTCCACCACGACCGTAGAAGAAGACACCGCTCCTTTATTACTGGAGAGCGGCAAGCCGGAGAAGACCCCCTCCCCTACGGGGTCTAACGACAGCAGCAGTAGAAGAAGCTCGGGCAGCCGGCGATCCCCTCAAGGCCTGTCTGGAGTGGAGGAGACCCTCCCTTTTCTGAAGCTCACCAACCCTGAGCCGAGCAAGCTCTCCGTGGCCTCTGCTGCTGCTGCTGCTGCTGCTGCTGTCGCTGCTGGGGGACCCTCCGTGGAAAGCATCAAGCTGAGCTACTTGAGCAGGCCCCACTCCGCTAAGAACCCGACGCGCACGGGGACGGGTGCTGCTAACGCGGGGTCCGGTGAACATTCGGGTTCGTTCCACGGGGGACAAGCCCCGCACGGTGTTGTACGGATGTCCCAGCTGTCCAAGCCTCACCTGGCTCAGAGGCTGTCCTGCCCTTACCCGGGGAACACGAGCCAGGACAACGGTCAGGACAGCGCCATCAGAGCTTCGGCGTCCACGTCCGGGACGTTCCAATGGACGTCCTCGTCCCAGGCATCTTCCGACAGGACGTCGCCTTTGGGGTACGCGGACAGACCCTTTCAGCCCACGCCGAGAGGTCTGATGGTGAACATTCGCAGAAAGGACTCGATGCCTAAAGCTCCGCCTGGTATGGATCGTTCAGACTCTGGTGACGACTGCTTGGACATCAAGGAAACCGTCACCACCACCATCTCAGGCCGCACGATTGTCATCTCCCCGACGAACGCAGCAGCAATAGCACCAGCTGCTGGCTCTTTCAGAAAAAGGATGGACTCTGTGTCAGAGCCTGCATGTGCGCACCAACACCTCGCCCAAAAGCTGTCCAAGAAGAACAGCGTTAACGCTCAGGAGGACAGCACTCCAAGAACCTCTTCTCAGACCGCCACCCAGCCCAAATTCAGCCGCACCTCGGGAGCTCTGGGCCCTGCCGAAATCTCCCACTACCTAGCGCACTACTTCCAGAACTTTCTCGACGAAATCCTTTACGAAAACGAGCTGGACGACGACGACGACCCTGGATCTGTACGGCACGGATCTCACGGACATCCATCCGCATCAGCAACGTCAACATCAGCAGCAGCAGTAGTAGTAGGTTCAGAAAGACGGAGACACCCACGATGTCCCAAAGTCAACGTTCTGCAACCTCCAACGTCGACTCACCATCCTCATCCTCATCCTCAGTCTCCCAGACCGGGAGGAGGAGGAGGCGGGGGGGAGAGTTACCTGTACACGGACCCTCAGGTGGCGGCCAAGCTTCTGGGGGGTCCCGGGGGAGGAGGAGGAGGTGGATGGGGAGCAGGGGGGGAGAAGAAAACGGAGGCGCTGGACAAGTGGTACGAGACGGTCGGGGAGCTGATGGCCTTCAGTCAGAAGACGGTGTGGACCATGTTTCGGCCCCGGGGTTTTTCCCGAACCTGGTCCATTAACCACGGAGGCGGGGGTGGGGCTGGTGCTGGGAGTGGCGGTGGCAGCGGCAGCAACGCAGACAACATGTCCAAGTACCGTTTGTTCGGTAGGCCAGGCCGTGATGGTGAGTTTTGAACAGGAGTTGATGTGTTTTTGTGTTACTGTTTCCCCGTGAGGGTGAGTTTTGAACAGGAGTTGATGTGTTTTTGTGTTATTGTTCCCCGTGAGGGTGAGTTTTGAACAGGAGTTGATGTGTTTTTGTGTTACTGTTTCCCCGTGAGGGTGAGTTTTGAACAGGAGTTGATGTGTTTTTGTGTTACTGTTTCCCCGTGAGGGTGAGTTTTGAACAGGCGTTGATGTGTTTTTGTGTTACTGTTTCCCCGTGAGGGTGAGTTTTGAACAGGAGTTGATGTGTTTTTGTGTTATTGTTCCCCGTGAGGGTGAGTTTTGAACAGGAGTTGATGTGTTTTTGTCTTATTGTTTCCCCGTGAGGGTGAGTTTGGAACAGGAGTTGATGTGTTTTTGTGTTAGTGTTTCCCCGTGAGGGTGAGTTTTGAACAGGAGTTGATGTGTTTTTGTCTTATTGTTCCCCGTGAGGGTGAGTTTTGAACAGGAGTTGATGTGTTTGTGTCTTATTGTTCCCCGTGAGGGTGAGTTTTGACAGGAGTTGATGTGTTTTTGTGTTACTGTTTCCCCGTGAGGGTGAGTTTTGAACAGGAGTTGATGTGTTTTTGTGTTACTGTTTCCCCGTGAGGGTGAGTTTTGAAGAGGAGTTGATGTATTTTTGTTTTATTGTTCCCCGTGAGGGTGAGTTTGGAACAGGAGTTGATGTGTTTTTTGTGTTGTTTCTTATATACATCTGCATCGTTAGAAATTCGGGACTTTCCTGGATTTGCACTGCCTCCGGGCATTGCCTCCAGGATCGTTCCCACCATCTGTATATCTACTACTGTCCCACGTTAAATGGATTTTCATTCATTTTTGTGTTGTTGTTTCCCTCCGTTGGGATACCGGGGGTGGGGGTCTTTTGTATAAATAGTTCCCTCACCTTCTGTAAGTTCTGTGATTGTAGCTTCCTCTAATCTGTCACTCTCTTTGGCTCTGCCTGTTCCCTTTGCTTTACTGTCATCTGCTATATCTCTGCCTTACCGGTCCATCCATTCTCCGGCCTTTAAAAAAAAAAGTAACACTTTCAAAACGATCTCCTCCAGCGGAAGTCGGACTTGCTGGGCCTAACTATTTCTTAGTTAGGAGCATAACGGCAGCATGATGCATCTGCGCTCCTAATTGACAAGAAACTATCTGAGCGTTCGAAGAAGAAAAAGTGTTGTTTTGTTTGTGTGTGGTGGTGCGTAAAGTGTAGTGTGGTGTAGTGTGGTGTGTGTGTGTGTGTGTGTGTGTGTGTGTGTGTGTGTGTGTGTGTGTGTGCGTGTGCGTGTGTGTGCGTGTGCGTGCGTGTGCGTGCGTGTGATGGATGGTAGGTGGGTGGTGGTGGTGGAGGTGGTGGTGGGGTGGTAGGTGGGTGGTGTGTGTGTGTGTGTCTGTGTGTGTCTGTGCCTGTGCCTATGTCTCTATCGCCTGTGTCTTCTTTCCTTTACTTATTGGTTAAAATCCGGATGTACTGTGTACCAGGCCTAAGAAACAATTATGCGGATGGGATCGAGTCAGTCGTTTCCAACTATGAATGTGCGATGGGAAAGCGCGCGCGCGCGAGTACACACACACACACACACACACACACACACACACACACACACACACACACACACACACACACACACACACACACACACACACACACACACACACACACACACACACACACACACACACACACACACACACACACACACACACATTCATGTACGTATCAACCCGACAAAAAAAGACAAAAGATGAACTCCCAATTTCCACCACTATTTATTTGCAGCAACAAAATTGAAGAAGTTGATTCACATAAAACATTAGGTGTTGTCATTGACAAAGATCTGTCTTGGACAGACCATATAAAGTCTTTAGGGAAAGGTCTGTCTAGAAAAATACTCCAGCTATCTAAGATTAAACAATTCCTTGATAACCATTCTCGTAAACTCTTCTTTAATGCTCACATACTCTCCATGATCGATTATGCTTCAACATTATGGGATAGCTGTAGTGATACAAATTTAAAGATTATCAATCGTATGTACAAAAAAGCAATTAAAATAATTTTATTAAAATCAAGTTCACTTACCTATGAGGACTACAAACAACTGGATATACTAACTTTTCAAGACAGACTTTTCCTCAAAAAGGCAATCTGCATGCATAATATTGTCAACGGAAATGCTCCAAAAAAGATAACAGATAAATGTACGACAAACACAAGCAGACACACCCATTTACTCTCATTCCCTCGACCAAATAATAATCTATTCAAATCTAGTCTCCTCTATTCGGGTGGAGATTTATGGAACAAACTACCCTCCATTTTTAAAAGACATGAAAAACAAGAACTACTTTAAGAAAAAAATGAAAATTTATCTCTTTAACAGAACATAATTGATAGCTTTATTCCAATTATTTGAAATAATGGAAACGTAGCGTACATAACATATTTTGGTAAGTAAATGTGATGTTTTAAATGTTTCGTTGTTGATGTTCATGTATATATTGTACATGCTATTCGCCCAGTCATTCTTCCTGTTCTGTTTTGAATATTTGCTTGTTTGTTTAATCAATTGTTTACTTGTATATTTTCCTTTTCTTGTTCGCGACTTTGGAATGTTTAGTTCTTTATTTTTTCTTTACATCATTTTTTATGGATGGCTTGTTGAAAAAAAGCATGTTTTTGCTTATACAATGTTCCCATCTGGAAATAAACTTTTGACTTGACTTGACTTGACATATGCACACGCACGCACGCA
>CM065707.1:15520837-15525837 GCA_017654935.2 Phymorhynchus buccinoides
TCTCACACTCTCTCTCTCTCTCTCTCTCTCTCTCTCTCTCTCTCTCTCTCGCATCTCTCGGAATCCGAAAGTTCTCTCTCTCTCTCTCCCACTTCTCTCTCTCTCTCTCTCTTATCTCTCTCTCTATATCTCTCTATCTCTCTCTCTCTCGCTCTCTCTCTCTCTCTCCTCTCTCTCTCGTCTTTCTCTCTCTCTCTCTCTCTCTCTCTCTCTCTCTCTCTCTATCTCTCTCTCTCTCTCTCTCTCTCTCTCTCTCTCTCTCTTCTCTCTCTCTCCCCCCTCTCTCTCTCTCTCTCTCTCTCTCTCTCTCTCTCTCCTCTCTCTCTCTCTCTCTCTCTCGTTCCTCTCTCTCTCTCTCTCATCTTCTCATCTCTCTCTCTCTCTCTCTCTCTCTCCCTCTCTCTCTCTTTCTCTCTCTGTCTCCTCTCTCCCCTCTCTCTCTCTCTCTCACCCCCCCCCCCCTCTCTCTCTCTCTCTCTCTCTCTCTCTCTCTCTCTCCTCTCTCCTCTCGAACCCTCCTCTCTCTCTCTCTCTCTCTCTCTCTCTCTCTGTCTCTCTCCTCTCTCTATCTCTCTCTCTCTCGTCTCTCTCTTCTTCTCTCTCTCTCTCTCTCTCTCTCTCTCTCGTCTCTCTCTCTCCTCTCTCTCTCTCTATTCTCTCTCTCTCTCTCTCACCCTCTCTCTCTCCTCTCTCTCTCTCTCGTTCTCTCTCTCCTCTCTCTCTCTCTCTCTCTCTCGCTCTCACGCGTCTCTGCCACTGATTTTCTCTGTCTCTCTGTCTCTGCCTTTCTCGCTTTGTCCCTCTCCCTTACTCTCTTTTTCACTCTCCCCCCCCCTCTCTCTCTCTCTCTCTCTCTCTCTCTCTCTCTCTCTCTCTCTCTCTCTCTCTCTCTCTCTCTCTCATCCATATGCATCATAAGTAAGTTCATAAAGCAGCCTTGCTGAAAGATCCCAAATGTGAGCAAACAAACAAACAAATAAAACGCACACGTAAGCAGTAATGCATCTGTAAACTCAATTACATTTCATTTTTATCTTACGTAGTTTCATTTACGGCTTTAATGCATGTGGATTTTGACTTGTAAAGTTACATTTAACAAAAAAGGTTGTTTTCTTTGGGGAGGAAATTGTCGTGGACCAAGTTTCTAAAGGAATAGACCTAACCACCCACCCCTCTCTCCATCTCTCTCTCTCTCTCTCTCTCTCTCTCATCTCTTCTCTCTCTCTCTCTCTCTCTCTCTCTCTCTCTCTCTCTCTCTCTCTCTCTCTCTCTCTCTCTCCCTCTCTCTCTCTCTCTCTCTCTCTCTCCCCCCTCCCCCCCCCCTTTTCTCTCGCCTTGCTGGTTAAATTGGAGAGAAAAACCCGCGACAATACCTTGGATCCAAAAAGATCAATGCGGTAAGCTCAACAGTTTATCTAACCAACTTTATTAAAGGTGTTAGATATATTACCCTTTCGCTTTTATTAGTTTGTTTGTTTGTTTATTTGTTTTTTGTCGCTTGATTTCTGTCTGGTCTCTCAAAGAACATTTGTATTCACTGGGGTATTCAGGGACGTTTACGCAATTTTGTGGAGGCTTCCAGTGGAGGCATGATTAAAACAAATCAGTTATATTCATTGTGAAGCTAGCAGTGCGAATGTTGATAAACTGATTGATTGATTGATTGATCGATGCATTGATTGATTGATGCGTGGATTGATGCATTGATTGATTGATCGTCGTGGCATGTATTGATGAATCGATTGACTGACTGACTGATGGATCACTTGATTGATCGATGCATGGATTGATTGATTGATGAGTGGATTGATGAATTGATTGATTGATCCAGGCATGTATTGATGAATTGACTGACTGACTCACTGATTGATTGATTGGCTTGTGGATTGATTGGTCGATGCATGGGTTGATGAATTGATTATTTGATTGATTGATTGATCGATGCATGGATAGATGAATATATTGAGTGATCGATGCATGAATTGATTAATCGATTGCTGAATTGATTGATTGGTTGGTTGGTTGTATGGTTGGCTGTTTGGACGTTTTGTGGTTGTTGTATGCTAGTCTGTCGTTTCCGACAATGACTGCCAGATAGCAGAGGGCTCAGATACTATTCTGGCGGGCTGGGCGATAATTTGTTTATAGTGGAGGTGCCTTGCGTAGGGTACATCCCCACTCTCTCGGCCAAAGGGATTTGAGGACACAGCTGGCGTTGAGGAAGGTCCCCAAAGGCCAGTCCATCCCTTTGGCTGCCGCATCAGAGCCGGTGCAAAGGCCCCCTCGTTCGAGAGTCATAGTCTTCCACAAGAGATTAAACTGTACCGTGATTCCCCATTACTGTAGAAAATCATATATTGTCCAGCTCTCATGTTACTGTTGGCTCCTACTACAGGCTAATATATTATGTGGTTATAGCTTCCTCTAGTATGTCACTCTCTTTGGCTCTGCCTTTTCCCTTTCCCTTTCGTTTAGTCTACTATTTGTCTGTCTTATACCTCTTTCTCCTGCCATTGGTCTAGGACACTTTCACAAAGATCTTTGTCCAGCCAAAGAAGGACATGCTGGGCCCAGCTGTTCTTAAGTTAGGTGCATAGTAACCCTTTCACCGCCAAAGTCGCATTTTAGCACCACAGTGATTTGACACCTATGTCACTAAAAGGCATCAAATTGGGGCATATTATTCAAAAGACCCTATTGTCTTATAGTGCATATGGGAAGTAATGGTAGACCTTAATTTATATATGTCACAGAAGAATCCCCAACACTGCAGATGGTTTGTGTTCTCTACCCAGGTAAATTGAATGCACATTTTGTGTTGAAATACGGCTGGCGGTGAAAGGGTTAACGGCAGCATGACGCATCGGCGCTCATCATTGACAGGAACATTGTCTGAGCGATCGAATAAGAAGACGAAGAAGTAGAAGAAGAAGAAGAAGAAGAAGAAGAAGAAGAAGAAGATGTATCAGTAAGTAAACTATTTTTTGCAGGACTGAAAGTCATAGGGAACATAGCTGTATTTTGTTGGTTAAAACAATAGCATGATAAAACAAATAATAGTGCCAGAACTTGCTAATGGGACTCAGGGACGCAGACGCATTTGCCCTACCTGCCCTACCAAAACGAGAGCAAGAAGAGAGCAACCCTAAACGAGAAATTTCTGCAAGCCCTTGGGATGTTTTTTTTCTTGTAAGGACGTAAGCACACCAAGGGACATGTCATTAACTATTCTTAGAATGTTCATATTGTATTAGGTATACTATTGTTATTAGGTACATTTATAGTCACAGAAGCGTCTCTGTGAAATTCGGATTGCTCCCACCTGGAGAGCGCGTCGCAGCCATAGGCGCGCCACCCAATTTGTTTTTATGCATGCGATTTTTGTGTGACTGATGAGGAAGGAAGGGAGGGGGGTAAATTTTGACCAAATGACAACTTTTTCGTTGCCACTGGGTTTAACGTGTGCTAAGTGCATGGGCACTACGGACCTCGGTTTTATCGTCTCATACGAAAGACTCCACGTTCAGACTCGTAAGGCCTAGTGTAAAGTGAGAGGGAAAATCCCCCTGTACCCAGGTTCGAACTCGGGGTTTACTTGACACGAGGCGAACGCGTTACCACTGTGCCACTCTCCACCTGTCCCAAAGTGCAGACGCGTGTATAGAATTCATTCCAGGGGAATTCTATAAACAATGTAAACAAAATAAAATAAAATAAACCCCATATTTTTTGGAAAATGTAAATTTATTTTGTGTTTTTGTTGTTGTTTAGTGTTTTGGAATTCCCCAACCCACCACGTTATTTTTTTTATATTATTAATTATCATGAGACTTTGTGAAATCCTGCTGTCTTTTTTTTTTTGGGGGGTCAATAATTTATTATTCCATATTTTGTGTTTGTTTGTTTGTTTCCTTCTTTCTTTCTAAACTGAGTAATTATTGAGTAGGTCAAATATATACAAGGTACACACGCGCACGCGCACGTGTGTGTATGTGTGTGTGTGTGCGCGCGTGTGCGTGTGCGTGCGTGCGTCAAGTCAAGTCAAAATGATCTTTATTGAGGGTTAAAGAATAAGCTGACAAAGCGGTTTTTTCATCCTGCGTGCGTGCGTGCGTGCGTGCGTGCGCGCGCTCGCGCGTGTATGTGTATCTATGCGTGGTACGTAGACGTCGGGTGGAAGAATTGATTTCTTTCTTGAGAGTAGTGTTTTGTTGTTGAGTGAATTCTCTGAACAAAATAGTTTTTATTGTCTTCTCCTTTTTTATGTGTCTTTCTTTATTCCCTCCTTTCATTTATGTCTTTCTGTCTTTGATTCTTTCTTTCCTTTTCTCTTTCTTCTTTCCCTTCCTTAGAAACACAGACGCGGCCCGGGGCAGTGAAACTGGCGGGCTAGCTAATTGGTTGCCGTATCAGTTTGCAGGAAGATTTCATTCTTTGTTTGTCAGTGAGTTCTGCTGCTTAGAGTATTTTGGACTGTAGTGGTTTTTGTTTAGGTAGGATGTGCAGTGGTGTTTTGGTGGTTCGGCGAATGAGTGAAAAGAAGTGATAGTTGGTTGAGAGAGAGGGACAGAAAGAGAGAGAGAGGGGGAGAGAGAGAGACAGAGAGACAGAGAGAGAGACTGGACACTGGGGAATTTTATTTAACAAGGATAAGAGATGAGAGAGAGAGAAAGAGCGAGAGAGAGAGAGAGGAGAGAGAGCGAGAGAGAGAGAGAGAGAGAGAGAGAGAGAGAGAGAGAGAGAGAGAGAGAGAGACAGAGAGAGAGAGAGAGAAAAAAGAGAGAGAGAGAGAGAGAGAGAGGGGGGAAGACAGACATACGGAGACAGAGAAAACAGAGAGACAGAAAGAGACAAACTGTGAACATTATCATTATTGATATAAATTTACTTTTCATTCCTTGATATTTTCTATAGTAAATCCGGTGTACAGATATTTGTAAATACATGAATCCTTGCTTTGATGCCAGCATATTTCCATAAACCGATGTTGCCGACGTGGG
>CM065707.1:15528337-15530837 GCA_017654935.2 Phymorhynchus buccinoides
CGCTTGCTTTGTAAAAAAAAAAGAGAAAAAAAAGTATAATTCCAACGCTGTGTTCACTCATGACTGTGCATAGTTAACTTAAATACACAATACTCGTGTATTAAATACACAATACACATTTACGCATTGGACTGTAGAGGGGAAGTATTGTTTTTTGATCTGGTTGATTTTTGTCTCCTTTTGTTGCCTGCTTTTTGCTCCTTTTGCTATATTTGCTGTTTGCTGTTTTCTTGTTTGTCTGTGTTGATAAAGGCGCATTCGCCGAAATATCCAGTAGTTTTGTTTTGTCTCTTGTGAAAAAAATAATAACGCCACTTTACACTTGTGGTGTAGTTTTGTTTGTTTGTTGTAGGGGAAGACGGGGTAAAAAGCGCATGGGCGGGTAAGAAGCCCACCCCAATTATCTCACGAAATGAAGTAAATTTCAGTCTCATTTTGCCCATGAGACGAGCGTTAATGTCTAGCATTCGTCTCATGGGCAAATTTGACTGCAATTTTCTTTATTTCATGAGATAATTGGGGTGGGCTTCTTACCCGCCCATGCGCTTTTTACCCCGTCTTCCCCTATGTCTAGTTAGTGGAATGACCAATTGAAACGTAGTGACCCACTCCATCATAAAAGTAGACCCAAAAAACACAGAAAGAAAGAAAGTTTAAGCAAACAACCAAGCAAAGTAAGGCCAAGCAATTGATCAAACAAACAAAGAAATATTAAGGAAACTGTCAATCCAGCAAAGGAAAACTATCAAGCAAACGATCGATTAAGCACACATACACAAAAATCAAGCAAAGACTCAAACAAACAAAGAAAAATCGAGCAAAGAAAAATCGAGCAAGCAATCAAAGAAAGAAAACGGAGACACAATTAATTAAACAAATTGGTTGAAGAGAGAAGCAGAGAGACTGGGGACTAGTGTCGTTAGTAGTGTGCAATTAGTCTGTTTTAGCTTTCATCTTTCCGTTTTTGTGTTTTCGCATGCGTGCATGTACAGCGTTTGTTTATTTTTGTCTTCTGTGTAACTGCTTCCCCCCTCCTCTTCTCCCTCTCTCTGTCTCTGTCTCTGTACTGTCTCTGTCTCTGTCTCTGTCTCTCTCTCTCTCTCTCTCTCTCTCTCTCTCTCTCTCTCTCTCTCTCTCTCTCTCTCTCTCTCTCTCTCTTTATGTATGCTTGTGTGTGCGTGTGCGTGTGCGTGCGTACGTGTGCGAGTACGTGAACGAGCTGTTCGTTTGAATTCTCTCTCTCTCTCTCTCTCTCTCTCTCTCTCTCTCTCTCTCTCTCTCTCTCTCTCTCTCTCTCTCTCTCTCTCTCTTCTCTCTCTCTCTCTCTCTCTCTCTCTCTCCAAAAGTCAAAAAGAATATACAAATCGATCATAGAGAACAATTTAGTGCAAAGACACAGAGCAACCGTCTCGGTGTATTTCAATTGGTTTCATTATTTACAGATATTCAAACACAAACACACACACGCGCGCGCGCGCGCACACCCGCAGGCATGCACGCACGCACGCACACACACACACACACACACTTCTTTCTTTGCTCTTCCCATAGTTTCTACATAAAATACGGGTCTCTGTTTGTTAGACCTTCTGTCCGTCTGTCTGTCTGTCCGTCTCTCTCTCTTTCTTTCTATTGTCCAGGGCCTGTATTCACGTTGAGATAGCATGAGACTTAGCATCACGCTAACTTAGAAGCTCTTCCAAAAGTCCTATTAAATCCTATAGGACATTGGAAGAGCTTCTAAGTTAGCATCATGCTAAGTCTCATGCTATCTCAACGTGAATACAGGCCCAGCTTTATCTCTGTGAGTCTCTAGCTCTATCTCCCCTCCCCCTCTCTTTCCCATCCAATACCTGTGTCGAAATCGGGGACACAGAGAGACAGGGAACACAGAGACGAAATTGGGGACACAGAGAGACGGGAACACAGAGACGAAATCGGGACCCATGGTCGGACACATATAGACGGGGACACATAGAGTCGCAAATAGTGGACGCATATAAACGGGGACACATACAGACGAAATTGGAGACACATACAGACAGACACATACACATCGGAGAGACAAAATCGGGGACACAGAGACGGGGACACAGAGAGACCTAAACGGGGGCCACAGTCATAGATAGAGATGGATGGGGGCACACCGCTACCTAAAGCCGGCGACAGACTATGTGACTGCCTCGTGTGACTCGATCAGGTCGTGACGTTTCACCTCATTTGCATACCATGCTGCATGCTCGATCAGTCGGGCCCAGTCAGGTGGCAGGGCCGAATAGGGCGGGTTCTAAATTTCCCTGATCGAGTCAGATGGCTTGTGACCTCTTCTGTGCGGGAAACAAAATTTGGTCTACGTCACGACCTGATCGAGTCATTAGAGGCAGTCGCATAGTCAGTCTGTCGCCCGCCTAACAGAAAGTGAAGGAGTGCGATCGTTATGATGTTCCACGGCCACACCAAGGCGCGCAGCCCCGTACCATAGGAAAACGCAAAAGGCCAG
>CM065707.1:15538337-15540837 GCA_017654935.2 Phymorhynchus buccinoides
ACTAGGCAAAGGCATCGTTGTTATTCCACGGATTTCGAAATGCGTTGCATTTCTTAAAGCCGCCTCACACCATCCAACCATTTTAGTGGGAAGAAAATCCAGTTTGCTGCCCTTAATGTCATAAAGTTCTACTAAAGCTTAAGTGGGAAACTATACGTTGTTGCTTCCTAAATTCAGTAAACCGGAAAAAAAAAAAAAACCCAAAAATGAAACAGACTGCAACGTCACTGGAACATCCCCCCCTCCCCCCTTTAGCAAAACTAAGGTGTAAATAGATCATTTACACATTAGACTGTCTCATTGGACTGAGAGGGGAATTTTATTTTATTTTTTGTTGTTGATCTTGTTGGTTTTTTGCTCCTTTTGTAGCCTGCTTTTTGCTATATTTGCTGTTTAATTGTTTGTCTGTGTTGATAAAGGCGCCCTCGCCGAAATATCCAGTAGTTTTGCTTTGTCTCTTGTGAGTAAAATAACCTCGCTTTAGGCTTGTCATGTAGTTGTTTGTTTGTTGTAAACCGGTTTTCTGAATTTAGAAAGTAACAACGGTTAGTATCCCACTTAAGTTTTAGTAGGACTTCATAAAATTAATCACAGAGAACTCTATTACGGGGCAGTGGGTGCATGTCCCGTGCCTCCATACGTGGAGCTGGACGACCCCGCCTCACCATCCACGAGTCTCTCCCCGTGGGGATACCGGGGGGGGGGGGTCTTTCGTAAAACAAATAGCTCCCCCACCTTCTGGAGGTTATATGCTTGTAACTTCCTCTAACCTGCCACTCTCTTTGACTCTGCCTTTTCCCTTTTGCTTTCTATTATCTACTATCTTACTGACTTATTGGCCCCATTCTCCTGCCTTTTTTTCAAAAAATAAATCTTCCAAATAATCTTTCTCATTTGAGCTCCTTCGAAATCGGAATGTGTCGACTGAACGCAGCGGGGAGAGCAGTGAAAACTGAAAACCGGACAACTACGTACCTTACCCGTTATGGCCATATGGCCTGGGAACGCAGAAGAAGAAGAAGAATAACTCTGTTCAACTACTCGTGGCGGTGTGCCGAATTTACCCTATCAGCAAGCATTGGCTGTATTCCCGCAACTGCCTGAATGAGCTTGAAGTAAATGGTGCAGTCGCCAATGAGGCTTATTAGGGGACGCTTATTGATATAGTACCTCTTTCGGATATACATCTCTATCTCAAGGGCAGATAATCTGAAAGCTATGCAACTTTCAGCATGTATACCGCTGGTAGAGGGCTATAACTGTAGACTATGGCTCCCCCCCCCCCCCCCCCACCTGCGTGCGCATCTCGACCCTTCCAACGGAAGTGTCGCCATCTTAGTCCTTATTTGTGTGTAAACAGCATCGATCTGGCATTTTTCAAACAAAGTTACTGACTAAGATGGCGGTCTCCCATAATATGGCGCTCCTTGTGGCCGGATATGACAACACGTGGGTACAAGCCATACTTATAAGATAAGATTTATACTTAGCAAGAGTGCTTCTTTCTTCAAAAGGTACGAATTACAAGACCTGTTACGGAAATCGTACCACCAGGTTACTGATATCGTACCAGGGGGGTTATAGCACTAATTCAACTGTAGGATGCTCTTGACTTGGCTTTATCTATAGGCCATTCTTTCTTCTAAATGTTCCAGTTTCTGTGCCGTCAAAATAAATCTTATGTTTTCTCATAAAAACATTGAAGACTTGGAAAAACAAATATAGCCAAGACCGTTCAGAAAGGCAATTTATTTCAAATAAATACTTAATATAAAGCTGTTTAATACAGATAAGCGATTTAAAACGATTTTTCAGTCAAAACTGAGTTTATTTGTCCTTTAAACAGGCTTCTGAATGCCTCAGAGCGGCTGCGCCATTGAAAAAAGACGTAGGAGGTACGAATTACATGACAGAGCTACGGATTGCATAACTGTGGCTCAGTTATTTTCGCTTTGAATATTTTAATTTACAAAATGAACATTGACCCTAACACTTTGAAGATTTGTTGAGTGGCATTTAGAGTTTTATTAATTTTTATATTGGTGCATTGAATAACACATTTTTAAAAAAAAAATTACCCAAAATATCATCAGATGCTGCCAAAATGAATTTCCGTTTGCCTTACAAACGGTTTTCCGCTTTGTTGCATTCTGGTTGTGATGATATATGTCCAGTCCATGGTCCAAACTTCACACACAATCATTAACCGGTTGCTAGGAAACCAGGTGGTACGAATTGCATGGCAGGTACACTATCGATGAGTCTCCCCTACTGCTTCTTGGCATCATGAAAGGGTAATACTTTTAGGACTGAGTTGACCATGCCACCTTGTGACGAGTCAAGGACATAGAATTTTCTGTGGCTATATACTACTACTTTTTTTTAACAGGCAAGGTCAGTAATCTTATGTAGGTGGCACACACATTTCAGTGTACGAGACAAGGGCAGAGCATTTTCAGTATAAAGCCTAATTTCTTTCGACCTGGTTGGACGGGTTTGT
>CM065707.1:15545837-15548337 GCA_017654935.2 Phymorhynchus buccinoides
AAATTGGGGTCTATTATCCAAAGACGCTATTGTTTTAGTTTTGGGAAGTAAGGATAGACCTTATTTTATATATGTCACAGAAGAATCCCCAATACTGCAGATGGATTTTGTTCTCTACCCAGGTAAATTTAATGGACATTTTTGGCTGAAATATGGCTGGCGGTGAAAGGGTTAACGCCATAAATATACTTTTGTTGCCCCGTTTTCGTTTCAGTTTTGCTTTCTTCTTCTGTCGATTTCTCTTCGTTTACCAGTTCTGAATCATTCCTTTATTTTCAATTGTTTTGCTTCTAAACTATGATTCGCCCCACCCCCACCTGCTCTCAACTTGCTCCCTGTCGCTGAGTGTGTGTGTGTGTGTATGTGTGTGTGTTTCCTTTCTTTATAGTCTCTAACTTATTTTTTTGTTTTGTTTTTGCTTTCTTTCTCAATCGCCATTCGTACCCATTCCTACTTTTGCCATAAATCATTTTCTCTGTATTTCTTGCTTGTGACCTTTTGTTTCCCAAACCATGAATGAATCCCCGCCTTTATTTGTTTTTATACATTTCTTCTTTCTTTTTGGTCTCCATTGTGTTTGTATTATTGCATGTGATTGTTAACCTCTCTCTCTCTCTCTCTCTCTCTCTCTCTCTCTCTCTCTCTCTCTCTCTCTCTCTCTCTCTCTCTCTCTCGCTCTCTCTCTCTCTCTCTCTCTCTCTCTCTCTCTCTCTCTCTCTCTCTCTCTCTCTGTCTCTCTCTCTCACTCTCTCTCTCTCTCTCTCTCTCTCGCTCTCTCTCTCTCTCTCTCTCTCTCTCTCTCTCTCTCTCTCTCTCTCTCTCTCTCTCTCTCTCTCTCTCTCTCTCTCTCTCTTTCTCTCTCTCTCTCTCTCGCTCTCTCTCTCTCTCTCTCTCTCTCTCTCTCTCTCTCTCTCTCTCTCTCTCTCTCTCTCTCTCTCTCTCTCTCTCTCTCTCTCTCTCTCTCTCTCTCTCTCTCTCTCTCTCTCTCTCTCTCTCTCTCTCGTCTCTCTCTTCTCTCCTGCTCTCTCTCTCTCTCTCTCTCTCTCTTCTCTCTCTCTCTCGCTCTCGCTCTTTCTCTCTCTCTCTCTCTCTCTCTCTCTCTCTCTCTCTCCTCTCTCTCTCTCTCTCTCTCTCTCTCTCTCTCGCTCTCTCGCTCTCTCTCTCTCGCTCTTCGCTCTCTCTCTCTCTCTCTCTCTCTCTCTCTCTCTCTCTCTCTCTCTCTCTCTCTCTCTCTCTCTCGCTCTCTCTCTCTCTCTCTCTCTCTCTCTCTCTCTTCTCTCTGGTGTGTGTCTCTCTCTCTCTCGCGTTGCGCGTATATGTGTGCGCGATCGTGTGTGTGTGTGTGTGTGTGTATAAATGTGTGTGTGTGTGTGTGTGTGTGTGTGTGTGTGTGTGAGGGAGATATATATTTAAATTGTGTTGACCTCCTTGCAGATAGGTCGGTGGCCTTTGCAATTAAAAAAATGTTCAAATTGCTCGCTCTCTCTCTCTCTCTCTCTCTCTCTCTCTCTCTCTCTCTCTCTCTCTCTCTCTCTCTCTCTCTCTCTCTTTATAACATTGACAGAAAAAAATAACGAACATTGAAACTTCCAAACTTTTCTCATTTTATTTTTTATTGATCAATTGTATTTTTGTGTTTTTCTCAGCCAATGCACGTTTGCGCTGCAAGGCTCGAGCCATGATCGGAATCAGTGTATATTATTGACATTAAATCGTTTGTTACTTGAGAAAACTTGTTTGGGGGCTTTATGAAACAAATATTTTAGGTTTATGGAATTTGTTTAGGTAAAGAACATGATAGTTTTCTCTTTGGTTGGTTGCTTGGATCAACTAATGAATTACATGGCAAATTGGCTTGGATCCAATTGCTTGGATCAACTAACGAAACCATGCTAATGAATTACATGGCAGATTTGCTTCGTGTTTTTTGCCCACTTCCGCTGGGCAATGGAGTATAAGTTAGCCTCGGCTGGTTGTTCTTTTTTTTCCTACAGCTTCCTTTCTTTTCTTGTATTTCTTTGTCTTTCTTTCCACCCCAGCCAGCGCCATTTTGCGCTACAAGGCCAGAAAACCACGATCGACACCAAACCTACGCTTATATTCAAAGCATAACTGGGCTTTAAAGGTAGACTCTGACGGATGAGCTTTTGCAAGAAACACGTCGAGATCACCATGAGAACACCATATACAGAGATCGCAACACTCACTTCGCTCCGGTTTCCTAGAAATCAAACCGGGGTGGGGTGGAGGCCAAACCCATTGTGGTTGAATTTTTGTTTTAATTTAGTGGAGTGAAAAACAATGAAGCTATTTCCTTTGTTGTGAGCAAAACTCATTTAGATAAACTGAATACAAATATAAAAATAATAAAAATAAAAAGGCTTGTATTGCGAAAATTTCGTGCAAGCAATTTGGTCTAAACTCAGGCGGCCATTGCAAAAGAGGCGGCACACGCCTTCTCTTTGGGTGAAAGAATTTGACTTCCAGCACCTCCGCCAAA
>CM065707.1:15559944-15569944 GCA_017654935.2 Phymorhynchus buccinoides
CTATCTTAAACTTGGCCTGCATGACTAAGATAATGTTATACGCCTACAACAAAACGGGACAAGTATCAAAGCCGCTACTTGCAGAAATTTTTAAAAATCAGAAACTTTAGAAGTCTCAAATAATATACGGCAAATCGTATAGACTTGGGTCTGAATTACTACTACGTACGCCTACAACAAAACGATACAAGTGTCTTCTCTCTCTCTCTCTCTCTCGCTCTCTCTATATATCTCTCCTCTCGCATCTCTCTCGGCTCCTCGCTTCTCTCTCAATATCTCTCTTTCTCTATCTGTGTCTGCCTCTCTCTCCTATCTCTCTCTCTCCACACCGCCTCTCTCTCTTTCTATAACTCTCCTTCTCTCTCTCTCTCTTTCTGTCTCTCCCCCGCCCCTCTCTCTCTCTCTCACTCCTCTAGTCTTTCTCTCTCTCACTCTCCTCTATCTCTCAACTTTCCCTTGTCACTTTCTTTCTTTCTCTCCGCTATCTATCTCTCTCTCCTACTCCTTCTCTCTCTCTCTCTTCCATAGATATAATATCTCAACGATCTATCTCTATATGTTTATCTCGCTCATATATCGCTCTCTTTCTCTCTCTCTCTTTCTTTATATCTCTATAACTTTCTGCTCTCATCTCTCTCTCTGCTATCTATATACAGATCTATTCTCTCTCTCTCTCTCTTTATTTTTGTCTATCTATCTATCACTATATCTCTATAGAGCTATCATATCCTATCTCTATCTCTCGCTATCTGTATCTGTCGCTCTCCACCCTCTATCTGTCATTCTCTATACTCTCCCATTCTCTCCCCCCTCTTCTCTCTCTCTCTCTGCTCTCTCTCTCTTCTCTCTCTCTCTCTCTCTCGCTCTCTTTCCATCTCTCTCTCTTTCCATCCTTTCTTCTCTCTCTCTCTTTTCTTCCTCTCTCTCTCTCTCCTCCCTCCCTCTCTCTTTTCTCTCTTCTCTCTCTCTCCCTCTCCTTCTTTCTCTCTCTCTCTCTCCCCTCTCTAACTCTCATCTCTCTCTCTCTCTCTCTGCTTTCTCTCTTCTCTTCTCTCTCTCTCCCCTCTCTCTCTCTTCTCTCTCTCCCTCTCTCTCTCTCTCTTCTCTCTCTCCTCTCTCTCTCTCCCCCCTCCTTTTTTTTCTCTCTCTCTCGCTCTCTCTCGTGCTTCTCTTCCCTTTCTCTTCTCTCTCTCTCTCTCAATCTCTCTTAATTTCTCTCTCTACTCTGTCTCTCTCTCTCTCTTCCTCTCTCTATCTCTCTCTCTCTCTCTCTCCTTCCTCTCCTCTCTCTTCTCTCTCTCTCCTCTCTCCTTTCTCTCTCTCTCTCTCGCTCTTCCTCTCTCTCTCTCTCCCTCCTCTCTCTCTCTTTCTCTCTCTCTTTCTCGATCTCTCTCTTTCTCTCTCTCTTTCTCTCTCTTCTCTCTCCCCTCTTCTCATCTCTCGCTCTCTCTCTCTCTTACTCTCTCTCTCTCTCTATCTCTCTCCTCTTTCTCTCACTCTCGTTCTCTCTTCTCTCTCTCTCTCTCTCTCTCTCTCTACTCTCTCTCTGGATCCTCTCTCTCTCCTTTCTCCTCTCTCTCTCTCTCTATCTCTCTCTTCTCTCTTTCATCTTCTCTCTCTTCTCTCTCTCCTCTCTCTCTCTCTCTTCCTCTCTCTCTCTCTCTTCCTCTCTCTCTCTCTCTCTCTCTCCTCTCTCTCTCTCTCTCTCTCTCTATCTCTTCTCTCTCTCTCCTCTTTCTCTCTCTCTCTCTCTCTATCTCGTCTCTCTCTCTCCTCTCTCTCTCTCTCTCTCTCTCCTCTCTATCTCCCTCTCTCTCTCTCTCTTCTCTCTCCTCTTTCTCTCTCCTCTCCTGCTCTCTCTCTCTCTCTCTTCTCTCTCTCTCTCGTCTCTCGTCTCAAGTCTCTCTCTCTCTCTCTCTCTGCTCCTCTCTCTCTCATCCTCTCTCTCTCTCTCTCTCTCTCTCTCTACTACGTAAATAATACACGCTTGGTATCAAACGTTAGAACTTTAAATAAAAGTATTAGCGACCATTTCCCCATTTGTTGCACTTATCTATTCAAGCCTCCAAAACAGCCAAAGAAGGGACACACTACCATTCATTACAGATCGTTCAAACATTTTAGTCAAAATGACTACTTTTATGACCTTAATATAACCAATTTTACTGAAGTTTTTAATTATACTGACCCTGAGAGTGCTCTAGATGCCTTTTATAATACGCTTCTCCCAATAGTGAACAAGCACGCACCGCTTCGCAGGAAAAGAGTTAAAGAACCTTCTCTCCCTGGTTGGCTCACACCTGACATACAGGAAGCCATGAAAGAGAGGGACAATCTAAACAAGGAGAGAGAACAGTTACAAAAACTAATAATACCTAAAAAGAACGAAGATAATGCGCAACTCTCCGATTCTGCCAAAGAGAAACATAAGCTTGACAGAGAAAAGAAGGAGACTGAATACAAGAAACAACGCAATAAAGTAGTTGATCTTATTGAAGAGTCAAAGCGAAACTACTTTAATAAAATGTTAGCCACAAACAAAGATACGGCTTCATTATGGCGAGCAATAAATACTTTCAGTAACAAGAATTGCACTAAACAAAATCACAGCTACACTTGGTCTCCTAACTCATTTAACGAGCACTTCCTCAACTTAGCAAGTTCAACAATGCAGTCTGACACCTTATGCCCTGATAAATACACGGTCCCCTCATTGCTCCAAACCTTTTGCGAGGAGAGAACTATACCAACACTCCTCCTTTCAGATACCTTTACTAGCAGTTCATGAAGTAGGAGCTCTTATTACTAGTTTAAAGAATAAAAAATCAATGGGACCTGACACGTTAAGCGCCTCTCTCTTAAAACTTTCTCTTCCATACATTGTCGAACCCCTTACATATATATATAATGTATGCATAGATCAAGGAACGATACCCTCTGCCCTAAAAACAGCTAAAGTTATCCCAATACCCAAAACAAACGATCATTCTGACCTAAGCAACTTTAGACCTATCTCACTTCTGCCAGTGCTATCAAAACCCCTAGAAAAGCACGTCCACAATCACCTATCTAAATATTTAGAAAACTTCAACCTCCTTCATCCCCTTCAGTCTGGCTTTCGTAATAATCATTCTTGTCACACAGCTCTTGTCCGTTTGTGTGATTCTTGGCTATCAGCAATAAACAAGCATCAGTTAACTGGTTCTGTCTTTCTTGATCTAAGAAAAGCCTTCGACCTTGTCGACCACACAATACTTATCAACAAATTATCACACTATCTCAGAAACCAGCACTCCCTGACATTCCTTTCATCATACCTCGATAATAGAACACAATACGTTTTTTTTGTAATGGCGAGTCCTCCTCTACAGGCAAGGTGAAATGTGGTGTACCCCAGGGATCTGTCCTAGGTCCATTACTTTTCTGTATTTTCATTAACGATCTTCCATTGTCTATATCCAACCCAACTGTTTCATGTGATCTTTTTGCAGACGACTCCTCCCTTCATTCCAGTTCGGAAGATGTAACTGTCATCCAAAACTCTCTTCAGTCAGGCTTACATGATGTATCTAAATGGTGCAAAGATAATTCTATGTTAATTCATCCCAAGAAAACAAAGTGCATGGTTGTAACCTCCCGCCAAAAGCATCAACTAACACAACATTCCCTTAACCTAACTATTGATAGCAACGATATCGAACAAGTTCATGAACATCGAGTTCTAGGCGTCATACTTGATGACAAACTCAACTGGAAACCATATATAAATCACATTAAAAATAAATTAGCACGCAACCTATTCCTTTTCAAACGACTTCAACCCTATCTGGACCTAGACGCACGTAAAATGTTTTTCTATGGCCACTGCCTCTCGCACATCAACTATGCATCCACTGTATGGTCCTATGCTGCTAAAAAACACCTTAAAAAACTAGCATCGCTCCACAGAAGAGCGATCAACTTAATCCTGCCAGATCCATCTCTGTCAACTTCAGAAAAGTTTCATAATCTTGAAATTTTACCACTTGAACACCAGTTACAGTACAACACAGCTGTCTTAATGTATAAAGTTCACACTAACTTGACACCACAATACCTAAAACAATATCCTCACTCCTTCCACATGTAGTTATCGTTCTGATAAATATGTTCTTCCACGCACCCGCATTGACCTTTACAAAACAAGCTTTTCTTTTTCAGGGCCATATGTTTGGAACTCACTGCCTTCAAATGTAAAAGCAATTTCGTCAGTATCAAATTTTAAATCTAACTTGAGGGGGTATCTCCTTAATCCCATCCAATAAAACAACAGAAATCTTTGTTTGTTTAGACTAATGCTGGAATTGTGCTTTTCTGACTGTTTGCTTCTTTCTTTTTTCTTTTTTTTCTTTTTTTCTTTGATTGACATTAGGCTATTTGTGTCATTATGCCATTTATGATTACTTTTGCTTTTTATTTGGTGCGTGTGTGTTATATAACATATATATAATGGCAATAATAGATATTATCACAATATATATATGTGTGTTTGTGTGTGTTGTGTGTGTGTGTGTGTGTGTGTGTGTGTGTGTGTGTGTGTGTGTGTGTGTGTGTGTGTGTGTGTGTGTGTGTGTGTGTGTGTGTGTGTGCTGAATAATTATGTGTTGCATGCATTATTGTATTGTGTGATTATGTTAATGTAACGTAATTCTTTTAATCATGTTTTTCATTTAATGAAATCATGATTGTCTTTGCTTGCATATTTGGTTGTGTGTGTGTGTGTGTGTGTGTGTGTGTGTGTGTGTGTGTGTGTGTGTGTGTGTGTGTGTGTGTGAAGAGTACTGTGTGTGTCACGTGTGAGTGTGTGTGTGTGTGTGTGTGTGTGTGTGTGTGTGTGTGTGTGTGTGTGTGTAGTGTGTGTGTGTGTGTGTGTGTGTGTGTGTGTGCGTGTGTGCGTGCGTGTGCGCGCGCGTGTGCGCGTGCGTGCGTGCGTGTGCGTGCGTGTGCGAATGTGCGTGCATCACATCTATTGTTAGTTAAAGGTTGTAGTTTTGATTGTTTACATGGATAAGGAGTTATTGTACATTTTCTTCATTCACTGTGTATTACTGATATAATATGCATATATTTTGCATGTTTCCGCTTGCGCGCCTATGTGTGTGTGCGTGTGTGCGTGTGCGTGTGTGAAACACATTTTTTGGGGCTCGCTTTTAACTTTTTATGTTTTTGTAAAGCGCATTGAGCTTTAAGGCTATGGGCTGTATAAGGTGGTTTTTTTAATAAATAAATAAATAAGTAGTAGTAGTAGTAGTAGTAGTAGTAGTAGTAGTGGTAGTAGTAGTAGTAGTAGTAGTAGTAGTGGATGAAGAAAATTGTGGTGGAAGTAATTTTTGTTTTGTTTTTCTCTTTTTTTCATTAATTTGATGTCTTTGTTTGGTCGGTTGGTTTCTGTTTTGCTTGTCCTTATTACTGATGGTGATGTTCTGCGTACCATGTCATTGTTAATGTTATATTATTGTGGCACTGTATTAGTAGTAGTGGTAGTGGTAGCGGTAGTAGTAGTGATGGTGGTGATGGAGGTAGTAGTAGTAGTAGTAGTAGTAGTAGTAGTGGTGTGGAGGCGATGGTGGTAGTAATAGTAGTAGGAGTAATAATGGTAGTAGGAGAAGTAATTTGTAGTGATAGAGGTGTTTTTCATTTACTTATTTGCTTGTTTGTTTATTTGGTTGGTTAGTTTTCAGTTTTGTTTTGTTTTTATTGCTGATGTTGATGCTCTGCCTACCGTGTCGTTGCTATATTACTGTCAGTTGTTGTTTCTGTTGAGAGAAAAACACGTCTGCATTTTTGCTGTACTTGTGTGTGTGTGTGTGTGTGTGTGTGTGTGTGTGTGTGTGTGTGTGTGTGTGTGTGTGTTAGTGTGTTAGTGTTTTTTTTCTTGTAATTCGTAATATGGTTGTAAAGGTTATAAGGTAAACTAGGCAAAGGCATCGTTGTTATTCCACGGATTTCGAAATGCGTTGCATTTCTTAAAGCCGCCTCACACCATCCAACCATTTTAGTGGGAAGAAAATCCAGTTTGCTGCCCTTAATGTCATAAAGTTCTACTAAAGCTTAAGTGGGAAACTATACGTTGTTGCTTCCTAAATTCAGTAAACCGGAAAAGAAAAAAAAAACCAAAAATGAAACAGACTGCAACGTCACTGGAACATCCCCCCCTCCCCCTTTAGCAAAAACTAAGGTGTAAATAGATCATTTACGCATTAGACTGTCTCATTGGACTGAGAGGGGAATTTTATTTTATTTTTTGTTGTTGATCTTGTTGGTTTTTTGCTCCTTTTGTTGCCTGCTTTTTGCTCCTATTTGCTGTTTAATTGTTTGTCTGTGTTGATAAAGGCGCACTCGCCGAAATATCCAGTAGTTTTGCTTTGTCTCTTGTGAATAAAATAACCTCGCTTTAGGCTTGTCGTGTAGTTGTTTGTTTTGTTGTAAAACCGGTTTTCTGAATTTAGAAAGTAACAACGGTTAGTATCCCACTTAAGTTTTAGTAGGACTTCATAAAATTAATCACAGAGAACTCTATTACGGGGCAGTGGGTGCATGTCCCGTGCCTCCATACGGGGAGCTGGACGACCCCGCCCCCTCCACGAGTCTCTCCCCGTGGGGATACCGGGGGTCTTTCGTAAAATAAATAGTTCCCCCACCTTGTTATGTGCTTGTAACTTCCTCTAATCTGCCACTCTCTTTGACTCTGCCTTTTCCCTTTGCTTTCTATTATCTATCTTTCTGACTTATTGGCCCATTCTCCTGACTTTTTTTTTCAAAAAACAAATCTTCCAAATAATCTTTCTCATTTGAGCTTCTCCGAAATAGGAATGTGTCGGTTGTACGCAGCGGGGAGACCAGTGAAAACTGAAAACCGGACAACTACGCACCTTACCCATTATGGCCATATGGCCTGGGAACGCAGAAGAAGAAGAAGAGGAACTCTATTCAACTTCTCGTGGCGGTGTGTCGAATTTACCCTATCAGCAAGCATTGGTTATATTCCCGCAACTGCCTGAATGAATTTGAAGTAAATGGCGCTGTCACCAATGAGGCTTATAGGGGACACTTATTGATATAGTACCTCTTTCGGATGGAGATCTCTATCTCAAGGGCAAATAATATGAAAGCTGTGCAACTTTCTGCATGCATACTGCTTGTAGAGGGCTATATCTGTAGACTATGCTTATAAGATAAGATTTATATTTTGGGCTTAATAGCAAGAGTGCTTCTTTCTTCAAAGGGTACGAATTACAAGACCTGTTACGGAATTCGTACCACCAGGTTACTGATATCGTACCAGGGGGGGTTATAACACTAATTCAACTGTAGAATGCTCTTTACTTGGCTTTATCTATAGGCCATTCTTTCTTCTAACTGTTCCAGTTTCTGTGCCGTCAAAATAAATCTTATGGTTTCTCATCAACAATTTGAAGACTTGGAGATAAAAAAAAGAAAAGCAATTTCTTTCAAAGAAATACTTGATATAAAGCTGTTTAATACAGATAAGCGATTTAAAACGAGTGTTCAGTCACAACTGAGTTTATGTGTCCTTTAAACAGGCTTCTGAATACCTCAGAGCGGTTGCGCCATTGAAAAAGACGTAGGAGGTACGAATTACATGACAGAGGTACGAATTGCATAACTGTGGCTCAGTTATTTTCGCTTTGAATATTTTAATTTACAAAATGGACATTGACCCTAACACTTTAAAGATTTGTTGAGTGGCATTTAGAGTTTTATTAATTTTTGTATTGGTGCATTGAATAACAGATTTTTTTTAAAGCATTACCCTAAATATCATCAGATGCTGCCAAAATGAATTTCCGTTTGCCTTACAAACGGTTTTCCGCTTTGTTGCATTCTGGTTGTGATGAGATATGTCCAGTCCATGGTCCAAACTCCACACACAATTATTAACCCTCAATCTCCTACCATTTACTAGGAAACCAGGTGGTACGAATAGCATGACAGGTACACTATCGATAAGTCTCCCCTACTGCTTCTTGGCGTCAGGAAAGGGTAATGTTTTTAGGATTGATTTGACCATGCCACCTAGTGACGAGTCAAGTCAAGAGCAGAGCATTTTCTGTGGCTATATACTGCTACTTGTTTTGACAGGCAAGGTCAGTAATCTTATGTAGGTGGCGCACATATCACAATACACGAGACAGGGCCAGAGGATTTCAGTATAAAGCCTCATTTCTTCCGACCTGGTTGGAAGGGTTTGTTGTTGTTGTTGTTGTTTTCGTTCCTCAGCTTAAACGCTCTGGGGACACACCCAGTACCATGTGAACATTTCGCGTGGCCTTGGGTGGGAAGATTACGTGCATAGCTGCTTTTAATGGGCCCCCGCCACACGGGCGGCCATACTCCGACTTCAGGGGACTTCGCTCCATTCGTGGAGCCACCACCCACACATTCACTCCACCCGTGGAGTGACAACAACCAACAATTCTTTACGGCGTGTAGGGACAACTGCCACTGGTAAAGACAGCTTACATTGGGCACAACCGCAACATTTTAATATTGACCTTGGGTCAATTTCACTCGCATCACATGTACAGACACAGTGAATTGCTGGTTGGAAGGGTCTCATCCTACCAACATGTTGCACTTGTGATTTCTACTCGCTCTGTCAAAAGAAAAGAAACCCGAATTATCTTCCAACTAAGAGGTTGGAGAGTGCGAGGCGGGTTTGACCTTTGTATTCTTTGTTGTTGTTTTTTTGGTAATATTGTATTCATATTTACAGTGTTTATAATCGATGGGGTGTCCTTTGACTGTCTACCTTTTTTTTTTACGTTTTCATTGATTATTTCCGAAGGTTGCTCCACATTTCTCTGTGTCTCTCGCTGTGTTCAATCTCTGTCTTTATCTCTCTGTGTCTCTGTCTCTCTATCTGTCTGTGCCTCTCTGTCTCTGTCTCAGATTTCCTATTATTCATTCTCTTTCTCTGTCTTTCTGTCTGTTTATCTCTCTCTCTCTCTCTCTCTCTCTCTCTCTCTCTCTCTCACACACACACACACACACACACACACACCACACACACACACACACACACACACACCCACACACACACACACACACCACACAGAAACAAAAAAAAATGCAATGCTTATGTCATTGCCCTGTATAAATAAAAAATCGTTACGTTTAGTCTCTCTCTCTCTCTCTCTCTCTCATCTCTCTCTCTCTCTCTCTCTCTCTCTCTCTCATCTCTCTCTCTCTCTCTCTCTCTCTCTCTTTTTCCCTTCTTTCTTCTTCTTTTTCTCCTCTTCCTCCTCCTCCTACTCCTCTTACTTTCTCATCGTCCTCCTCCTCCTTCTTCCTCCTCCTCCTCTACCTCCTCCTCCTTCCTCCTCCTCCTTTCTCCCTCCTCCTCCTCCTCCTCCCTCCTTCTCTTCTCCTCCTCTTCCTCCTCCTCCTCTTCCTCCTAAATCGTTTCGTTTAGTCTCTCTCTCTCTCTCTCTCTCTCTCTCTCTCTCTCTCTCTCTCTCTCTCTCTCTCTCTCTCTCTCTCTCTCCTTTTCCCCCTCTTCTTCTTCTTCTTCTTCTTCTTCTCTTCTTCTTCTTTTTTTTTTTCCTCCTCCTCTTTCCTCTTCCTCCTCCTCCTCTTCTTCTTCTCATCGTCCTTCTTCTTCCTCCTCCTCCTCCTTTTTCCTCCTCCTCCTTCTCCTCCTCCTCCTCCTCTCTTCTTCTCCTCCCCCTCCTCTTCCTGCTCCTCCTCCTTCTCCTCCTCCTCTTCCTCCTCCTCCTGCTCCTCCTCCTTCTCGTCCTGCTTCTTCTTGTCTCTGTCATTCCAGCATGGCGTTGTCCCCTCATGTCTCGGGCAATGTGGTAACAAGGCGAATTAAACAAAAACAAAAGCACGCAGTAGTCTCTGGAAATAGATATATATGTGTTACGCCCAGTCCGTGAAATTGCCTATTTCATGAAATGGGCATAACGCTTTGCCCGATTGTAATGAAATGTACAAT
>CM065707.1:15574944-15587444 GCA_017654935.2 Phymorhynchus buccinoides
AAGCCATCTCTAATGAATTCTCTCTCAAATTTGCTTGGATCTCTCTCTCTTGGAGTCAACTCTCGAAGCCATGCTAATCTCTCTCATCTCAAATGTGCTTGGATCTCTCTGCTTGGATCAACTCTCTCTTCTCTGCTAATGAATTACATCTCCAATCTGCTCTCGTCTCGCATCGCTCTCTCTCTCTCTCTGGGCTTCTGGAGTCTAAGTCATCCTCTCTTGGTCGTTCTCTCTCTCTACAGCTCCCTCACTCTCTCTCTCTCGTCCATCCTCCTCTCTCTCTCTCTCTCTCTCCCGCTCCATCTCTCTCTGTAGTCTCTCGCTCTTTCTCTCTCTCCCCAGTCAGCGTCTCTCTGCTCTACAAGGCCATCTCTCTCTCTCTCCTCTCTCTCTCTCTACTCGTCTCTCTCAAAGCATCTCTCCTCTTCTCCATCTCTCTCTCTCTCTCTCTCTCGTCTCTCTCTCCCTCTCTCTCTCTCTCTCTCTGAGAACTCCATCTCTCTCATCTCTCCATCTCTCTCTCTCTCTCTCTTCTCTCTCTCCTAGAAATCAAACCGGGGTCTCTCGCTCTCGCTCCCTCTCATTGTCTTTCAAGCTTATTCTTTCTTTGTAGTGCAGTAAATCTCCAAAAAAGCTCTCTCTCTCTCTCTCTCCATCAAAACTCTCTCATCATCAACTCTCTCTCTCTCTCTCTCTCCTCTCTCTCTCCAGAAAGGCTTGTATTGTGAACATCTGTCGTGCAAATGATTTTGTCTAAGCGCAGGCTCTCTTAGAAAAGTGACTCTCAAACTCTCTTCTCTCTCTCTCCTGAAATATCTTTGACTTCCAGCACCTCTCCTCTCAAGGAGGAATCCTCCGATTTGACTCCCCTTTGATTTATAGGAACTCTCAGAGCAAAGTGAATGTTCCGATCTCTGAAAAGGCCTGTCTTTCTCTGCTGAATCTCTACGTGTTTCTTCCAAAAAGTCCTTCTCTGTCTCTCTCCTCTGATACCTCTCTCTCATGAGTCTCAAGGTCTCGTGTCAAACTCACGGTTTTCACGCGTTTTCTTCTCTTATAGCTCGTAAGAAATCTCTGTTTTGACCAGGTCTTGACTCCCATACAAAAATGCCCCCAAATTCAAAGCGAAACATCTCTCTTTTTTTTTTAAAGAGCAGCCCTCAATTTCAAGTTTGAGGGATTTTGAATGTGGGTCTCACAGCTACCCAGAAAAAAAGATTCTCACAGTCTTGTCTTAACCCTCTGGCTGCCATCTCTCTTCTCATCTAAAATGAGCTCTCTCTCTCTCTCTTGATGTCATCTCTTGAAGATGAATAACTTTCTATATGCTGGTTGCACTTCTCGATCTTGCACTCAGTCAAGAAAGCTCTAAGCTATCTCGCGTCTCTCCTTGTTCTTGTCTCATTGAGAAGGGATATCAATTAATCTTTCTTTCCGTGGCATCATTTGAAAAATTTGTGCTTCCTTTAAACCTTCTCAAATCTCTCTTAACTCTTCTCTCTTCGCTCTCAATCATCTCTCCGCTCGCTCACTCTCTCGTCTGAGCTCTCAACGATTGACCTCCTTTCTTGCAATTCAAGAATCGGGGCCTCTCGGAATCCGACATCCTCTCTAGGACCAGAATCGTCATTCACTCTCTCTCTTATGCTCTCCTCACCTCTCACTTCTCCATCCTCTCTCTTTGTGAACCTGTGTCTCATTACCATCTAGCCTCATGATGTCCCAAGTCTCTCCGAGGTGAAAAATCTGCCGTCAGGCCGGTCTGGAACGTCACTCTCCGGACATTAGTCGACGTACCAGATCTCTCTCCGATCCTGGAGGCAATCCCTCAGGCAGTGGCTGACCAGGATGGTCCTGTCTCTCTCTAACAATACAAGTCTCTGTCTGACTAAATGGATGGTCTCTATCTCAAGTAAGGAAGGGCTTGACCATCTTTGATTTAGTTCGTTGTTGGCATCTTCTTGACGTCTCTCCATCTTTCGTGGGTGGGGGGGGGGTAGGGGCTAGGGAGGGGAGAGAGAGAGAGAGAGGATGACTCTCTCTCTGTTTGAGAGAGAGAGAGAGTTTCTCTCTGAGATCACTACTCTGGTCTGCTCTCCCTCTTCTCTCTCTCCTCATCTCAGTCTCTCTCTTCTCCATCTTCTCTCTCTCTCTTCTCTCTCCTCTCCTCTCTCTCTCTCTCTCTCTCTCTCTCTACCCTTTATCTTCACCCTACTGTTCATGTCGCTCCGTCTATTGTGGTCCGTTCTCATCTCTCCTCTCTCTCTCTCATCTGCTCTTTCTTTTTCGGCGGTGTGTATGTCACGTGCTGTCAGACGAACGGCTCTTTCTCTCTCCTTTAATCTAATGCGTCTCTACTTACTCATCTCTCCTCTCTCTCCCTCTCACATCTCTCTCTGTGTGTGGGCTTAGCGTGTGTGTTGTCTCTTAGTCTCTTCGTAGTGTGCGCCCCTCTCTCTCCTCTCTCCATCTCTCTCTCTCTCTGACTCTTCCGTCTCCTCTCATTCTCTTCGTCTCTCTGAACTCATACTCCTGTCTCAGGGTCTCTCTAATGTGCATGTGTCTCTCCGTCTCCTAATGTAAGTGTCTAGGTCATCTCTCTCTCTCTCTCTCTGTTCTCGGCTCGTGTGTGTAAGGCTCTGGATGTCTCTTGTGCTGTCTCTCTCTCTGTGTTGATTGCGTTATGCTGCCTCTCACTCGCATCCTCTGTCTTGTGTTGCTCTCTCTTGTTGTCTGGCTTGTGCTTGTACGTGCGTCTGTACCTTTGAGACTCTCCGTCAGGTCTCTCTCTAAGAGAGAGAGATGTCCTCTCTCTCGATTAGATCGGTCAAGAGAATCTGTAGAGAGAGCTCTCTCTTCCTCTCTTAAACTTACTATTTACATCTTTTAGTCTCCTGGGATGGACTACGCTAACTAGTCCATTGCTTTCGTGACCTACCGGGCCGTAATGCGTGCGTACCTCTGGTGGAGGTCCATAGTCTCTCTCTCTGCTGTCGTCTCTCTCATCTATCTCTGTCTCTCTTTGTCCCGTCTTAATTCTCTCGCATCTCTCTCTCTCTCATCTCTCGTAATCATATAACTCTCTCATCTCTCTATCTCTCTCTCTCTCTCTCTCGTCTCGTCTCTCTTGACTCCTGACCCAATCCTTAACCCTGCTGAACGGAATCTTGCAGGACAAGGGAAAAGGGCAGTTATGTTTATTCTACTGACATGAATCCTAAACACCTGACCCAACTCCTTTACATACTGGAACATGTTGTTTATTCTCCAGTTGAGCCTGACCCAATCCGTATGGGGCTGACCCAATCTGGGAGTGCTATGCGAATCCGTATTACATGTGACCTAACCCTTAACCCCTGCACCGCCAGACATATTTCCCCTATACCTATTTCCTTTTTCAAATACCTGCGTAGAGAACTGACCCATCTCCAGTACCCTCTCAGAATCAGATCGACTGTGACATGCATGTAAAATAATGGTTAAACCTTATAAAGTTCCCAATGACTAAGACAATGTAGGCAGGCATACGAGATCTTACTAGACCAACACAATGAGGGATGCCTTAACTGGGTGACAACATAAAACACGTTAACACTACTGATGGATTCCTTAACCCCTGGATCAACCCTTGGAGTCGGTGACGAAATGCTCTTAACCGAATTTAAAGACCAAGACCGTCTTGTCTGCTCTTACAAACAGAATTGGCACGCCTATATTGAAGACAACACAAAGTATAACTGGTACTTTCCCTGATAAAAACACTTTTCCAGATAGACAAGTATATTTCAGTTGTTAATGATAGGTGGCATCGGAGTCTCTTAGCTAGGATAAGGACAAGACCTTTGGGGTTAAGTGCTAATAAAAGATGGTTTGCTGATGACCAAGAAAGAGATCAACTTTGTTTAATGTGTCGAAAGGCAATAGAGAATGAACATCATTTTATTTTTCATTGAGTCGGCACACATAATACTCGTAATAAATATAATGCATTTTCCTTACCAATTTTTGTAAGGCACGATTTAGTTGCCATTCTTGTATCTGAAAAGGAGAAAATTATATTACCATTCGCTAAGGTTTATTGCTGAGGCATACAATTTAAGAACTAAACTAACTAATGTCATCTGAACAGCACAGTATAGATTTATTTTGATGACTGATACAGTTGATAAACACAAGGGAATTAAGCAAGTGTACATTAGAAATGAGCAGGGAGGGAGATAAATATAATGTATACCTTGGAAGAGGAGGGAGAGAGAGAGGGAGAGAGAGAGAGAGAGAGAGTAGAGGAGAGACATACAGGAGCATTGAGAGAAGACAGAGTGAGAGAGAGAGACAGATATTAGAACTACATAAAGGATTGTATGTGGAGTGATCGAAGTGTGATCAAATTAACAATATATATGTTGTGTGTGAGTGCGCACGCATGTCTGTGTGTTGTGTGTGTTGTGTGTGGTGTATGTTTGTGTGTGTGTGTGTATGTCGGGTGTGTGTGTGCTGTGTGTGTGTGTGGGTGTGTGTGTGTGTGTGTGTGAATTCTGTCTTTAAAGATTCTCTGTTAAACAGTTACTTGATACTGTTTTCTTTCATTTCAGTCATTGTGTTTACAAGTTCTGTTTCTGTTTCTTATCCTTTCGTTCGCCGTTAGTATTTTTTGTTATCTAATGCACCCCCTTGGCATTAAGGCTCTAAAAATCTCTCTCTCTAAAAAAAATCGCTCATCTCTCTCTCTCTCTCTCTCTGTTTGTGTCTGTGTCTCTCTCTCTCTCTCTATCTCACTCACACACATTCTCTCTCTCATCTGTCTGTCTGATCTCTCTGTCTCTGCTTTCTCTCTCTTATCTCTCTCTCTCTCTCTTCTCTCTTCTCTGCCAATCTGCTGTTCTCTCTCTGTGTCTCTCTCTCTCTCTTATTTCTTTTTTCTTTCTCTCTCTCTCTCCCTGTTGTCATGTCTCACTCTCTCTTTCTCTCTCTCAAATAAACCATATTCTTAGATCGTCTCTCTCTCTCTCTATCTCTCTCTCTCTCGTCCTCCGGTCTGGAACAGTCTCGTCTCTGTGACATTAGTAGATATAAAGATTGTCCTCGTCTCTCTCCTGGAGGCTCTCTCTGTGGCAGTGCTCTCTCCAGTCCCTCCCGAATCTCTCTACAAGACAGAGATCTCAATAGCTAAACACTCTCTGAAAGCATCTCTCTCAAACGACTTGACACAAGTGACACACATACACATCCCACGAACATTTTTTTTGGATATCATCTTTGACCAAACTTGTACTTTAAACACCCTTTGATCATGTTTACGGCCCGAGAAGAGTCAAAGTCATTATTTGTGGGCAGATTTTGTACTTTAAACACCCCTATCGATCGTTTATGACATGCAATACTCAAGTCATTATTTGTTGGCAAAAATTGTACTTAAAGATTTGTTGCACCCCCACCCCCCCCCCCGCGTGAGCCTTGACAGCTTTGCAACTGCATGTTAGGAAGCAGAATGGCTTGTACCCACGTGTTGGCTGGTCGTCATATCCGACCACAAGGAGCGTGCCATATTATGGGAGACCGCCATCTTAGTCAGTAACTTTGTTTGAAAAATGCCAGATCGATGCTGTTTACACACACAAATCTGACTAAGATGGCGACACTTCCGTTGGATGCGCACGCAGGTGGGGGGGGGGGGGGGGGAGGGCCATTCCGAAGATAAAGAAGCTTGTTGAACTTCACGCACTTGCTTCAAAAGCTTCCACAAAAAACACAATTGTCTGTCATTTGACGTCATTTTACTTTTTCGACGTCATAATTTCAGAAGAAAATAAACAAAACATTTTCCTTTAGCGAAAACTAATGGCTTTAAAAATTCATTTCTCTATAAAAGTCTGATTGTTTTTTGTGTTATTTGTTTCACACTCATTTTGGTTATAAGGCCTATTGATTTTATTATTCCGGACGTACATTCCTAGTAATAATCGGGAAAAGAAGAAGACGAAAACTCTCTCTAAGCGTATTAGTATTAGTTATGTATTACATGCTTTAGAACCAAGGATACGTTCAGCGCGCCGCGGCGCGCGTGTGTGTGTGTGTGTGCGTGTGTTTGCGTTGCGTCGCGCGCGTGCGTGTGTGTGTGTGGTGTGTGTGTGTGTGTGTGTGTGCGCGTGTGCTCGCGCGTGCGTGTGTTTGTATGTGTGTGTTGGTGGTGTGGCGTGTGTGTGGGTGTGTGTGTGTGTGTGTGTGTGTGATGTGTGTGTGAGTGTGTGTGAGTGTAGTGGTGTGAGTGTGTGTGTGTTGTCTGTGTGTGGTGTGTGTGTTGTGTTGTGTGAGTGTGTGTGTGAGTGTGTGTGAGTGTGTGTGTGTTGTGTGTGTGCGTGTGTGTGTGTGAGTGTGTGTGGTGTGTGTGTGTGTGTGTGTGCGTGTGCGTGCGGTGTGTGTGTGTGTGTGTGTGAGTAAGAGAACGTTGCGTGCAAGCATCGCGCTTTTTTTTACTTTCTAATGATTCATTATTTTTTTGCCTTTAATGTTCTTGTTATCAATGTAAGCGCACTGAGCTCATGTGAGCAAGAGCGCTATATAAATTCACATTATAATTATTATTATTATTATGATAGAAGACTAGGCCTAGCCTAAATTCTTATCCTTGTAAAATCAAGTATTTGAAGTTTGAAGTCTCTCTCTCTCTCTCTCTCTTCCTCGCTCTCTCTCTCTCCCTCTCTCTCTCCTCTCTCTGTGTGCTGTTTGTCGTTCTCTGTCTCATCTTGGTGTCCTCTCTCTCTTTCCCTCTCTCCCTCATCACACTCTCTCTCTATCTCCCCCCCCCCCCTCTTCTCTCTCTCCTCTCCCACTCCTTGTCTCACCCTCTCTCTCTCTATCTGTCTCTCTTTCTCTCTGTCTCTCCCCCTCTCTCTCCTCTCTCTCTCTCTCTCTCTTTCTCTCTCGCTCTCTCCTCTCTCTCTCTCTCTCTCTCTCTCTCTCTCTCTCTCTCTCTCTCTTCGTGCATCTCTCTTCTCTCTCTGTCTGTCTTCGTCTCTCTCTCCAGCCTCTCCGCCTCTCTCTCTCTATATCTCTGTATGTCTTATCTCTCTGTCTGCCTTGTCTCCTCTCTCTCTCTCTCCTCTCTCTTCTGTCTCTCTCTCTCACTCTCTCGTCTCTCACTCTCATCTCTCGTTCCTCCTCTTCTCATCTATCTCTCTCTCGTCCTCTCTCACTTTCTTCTCACTCGCTCTTCTTCTCTGTCTCTCGCTCTCCGCGCTCTTTCCCTCTCCCATCTCTCCTCTCTCTCCGTCTCTCCTCTCTGATCTCTCTCTCTCCCTCTCCCCTCTCTCTCTCTTCTCTTGTCTCCTCTTCTCTCTCTCTCCTCTTCTTCTCTCTCACTCCCCTCTTCTTTTTCCGTCATCTCTCTCACTCTCTCTGTCCCTTTCGTCTCTCTCTCCTTCTCTCTCATCTCATCTGGACTCTTCTCGCGCTTTCTACCCCGTCTCCTCTGTCCCGCTCTCTCAATTCTCTACTCTCTCACTCTCTCTCTCCCATCTCTCTCTCTCATCTCTCTTCCGCTCTCTCATCTTCATCTTTTTTGTTGCTCGTTCCCTCTCCCTCATCCTCCCCTCCCTCTCTCATCGCCTCCTCTCCCCCTCTTTCTCCCATCTCCTCTCATCTCCTTATCCTCATTAATCTCCACCCTGTCTCCACCCTCCTCCTCTCTCCCTTTTTCTCTCTCCCCTCGCTCCTCTCCTCTCCTTCTCTCCCCTCTCCTCTCTACCCCCCCCCCTCCTCTCCCCCCTCTGCTACTCCCTCTTGTCTCTCTCTCCCCCTCATCTCTCTTCCTCTCTCCATCTCTTCTCTTCATCTCCTGCCCTCTCTCCTCACCCCCCCCCACTCCCCACCCTCCCCCCCTCCCCCCCCCCCCTCACCCCCCCGTTCTCCCCCCCTCCCCCCCCCCCCCTCACCCCCCCCCGCTCCCCCCCCCCCCCCCCCCTCCCACCTCCCAACCCCCCTCCCCTCCCCCCCCCCCCCTCCCCCCTCCCCCCCCCCCCCCCCCCCCCTCCCCCCCCCCCACCCCCACCCCCCCCCCCCCCCCCCCCCCTCCCCCCCCCCCCCCCCCCTCCCCCCCCCCCCCCCCCCCAACCCCCCACCCTACCCCCCCCCCCCCCCCCCCTCCCCTCCCCCCCCCCCCCCCCCCCACGCCCCCACCCCCCCCACCCCCCCCCCTCCCCCCACCTCCCCCACCCCCCCCCCTCCCTCCCCCCCCCCCCCCCCCTCCCCCCCCCCCCCCCCCACACCTCCCCCCTCCCCCTCCACCCTCCCCCCCCCCACCCCCACCCCCCACCCCCACCCCCCCCCCCTCCCCCTCCACCCCCCACCCGTGCCCACCCCCCCCCCACCCCCCACCCACCCCCCCCCCCCCACCCCCTCCCCCCTGACCCATTAACCCCCCCCCCCACCCAAATCCCCCCCCCCCACCACCCCCCCCCCCCCCCTCCAAAACCCCCCCCCACCCCCCCACCTCACCTCAACCCCCCACCCCCCCTCCCCCCCCCCCCCCCCCCATCCCCCCCCCCACCCCCCCCCCCCGCCCCCCCCCCCCCCCTAAACCCCACCCCCCCTATGCCCCCACCCCCAGGCCCCCCACACCTCCCCCCCCCCCCCATCCCCTCCCCCCACCTTTTCTCGTCGCACCGACCCGCTTCCCCCTCCCCCTTTCCTACCCCTCCCCCCCCAGTTTCTCTGGGCCTCCCCACCTCTCCACCCCCCCCCCCTCCACCCCCCACCACCCCCCCCCCCCCCCCACACCCCCCCCCCCCCCCCCCCCCTCCCCTTCCCCCTGTTTCCGCCCCCCCCCCCCCCCCCCACCCCCCCCCCCCCCACCCCCCCCACCCCCCCCACCCCCCCCCCCCCCCCCCCCCCACGTGAACCCTCTCCAACCCCTCCCCCACCCCCCCCCCCCTCCCCTCCCCCACCCCCCCCATCCCCTCCCCCCCCCACCCCCTCTCCCCACCCTCTCCCCCCCCCCCCCTCATCCATCCCACCCCCCTCCCCCTCCACCTTCCCCAAGTCCCCCCCCCCCCCCCACCCACAATCCCCCCCCCCCCCCCCCACTTCCCCCCCCCCCCACCCCCCCCCCCCCGTCCCACCCCCCACCTGACACCCCACCCCTCCCCCCACCCCTCCTCCCCCCTCCTCTCCCCCCACTTTTCCCCCCCCCCCCCCTTTCCCTCACCTTGTCCCTGTCTCTCCCCCTCCTCTCCCCCCCCCCCCTCTCTCCCTCCCCCCTCTCCCTCCCCCCCCACCCCCCCCCCTCCCCCTCCTCCCTATTGTTCCCCCGACCCCCTCCCTCTCACGCCCCCCCCACCCCCCCTCCCTCTCCTCCCCCCCCCCCCACCCCCACCCCTCTCCCCCACCACTCCTCTCCCGCCCCCTGTTGTTCCTCCCCACACCCTACCGGCCAAACCCCGACCCCCCCCCCCCACCCCACCCCCCCCCCAACCCCCCCCCCCCCCCCCCCCAACCCCCCCTCCCACCCCTCCCCCCCCCCACAGAGAACCCCAGTCCACACCCCCCCTCCTACTCCTGTCCCACTCACCCCTCCCCCTCCTCCCCCAAACCCCCCACCCCCCCCCCCCACCCACCACCCCCCCCCCCACCCCCATCCACCCCCCTACCCCCCCCCCCCCCCCTCCCGCCCCCCCACCCCCCCCCCACCCCCCCCCCCCCCCCCATCCCCCCCCCCCCCCACCCCAGCCCCCCCCCACCCCCCCCCCCCCCCACCCCCCCCCCCCCCCCCCCCCCCCCCCCTCCCCCACCCCCCCCCCCCCCCCCCCCCCCCCCCCCCCCCCCCTCCCCCCCCCCCCCCACCCCCCCCCCCCCACCCCCCCCCCCCCCTCCCCCACCCCCCCCCCTCCCCCCCCCCCCCCCCCCCCCCCCCCCCCCCCCCCCCACCCCCCCCCCCCCCCCCTCCCCCCCCCCCCCCCCCCCCCCACCCCCCCCCCCCCCCCCCCCCCCCCCCCCCCCCCCCCCCCCACCCCCCCCCCCCCCCCCCCCCCCCCCCCCCCCCCCCCCCCCCCCCCCCCCCCCCCCCCCCCCCACCCCCCCCCCCCCCCCCCCCCCCCCCCCCCCCCCCCCCTCCCCCCCCCACCCCCCCCCCCCCCCCCCCCCCCCCCCCCCCCCCCCCCCCCCCCCCCCCCCCCCCCCCCCCCCCACCCCCCCCCCCCCCCCCCCACCCTCCCCCCCCCCCCCCTCCCCCCTCCCCCCCCTCCCGATCCCTGTCCCTCCCCCCCCACCCGCCCCCCCCCCCACTCTCCCCCTCTCTCCACCTCGTCTCTCTCCTCTACTCTCCCCCTATCTCTCTATCCTCCTACACTCGTTCCTCCCTCGCTCTCTCTCATCTCTCCCCTCACCTCTTCTCTTCTCTGTCTCCTGTCTCTCTCTTCTCCTCTCTCTCTCTCACTCTCACGTTCGCTGTTTTATCTGTCTCTTTCTCTCTATATCTTTGTATGTTTATATCTCTGTCTGTCTGTCTCCCCTCTCTCTCTCTCTCTCTCTCTCTCTCCTCTCTTCTCTCTCTCTCTCTCTCTCTCTCCGCTCTCTTCTCTCTCTTCTCTCTCTCTCTCTCCTCTGGTCTTCTTTCCTCTCTCTCTCTCTCTCTCTCTCTCCTCCTCTCTCTCTCTCTCTTCTCTCTCTCGTCTCCCTCTCTCTTCTCTCATCTCTCTTCTCTCTCTCTCTCTCTCTCTCTCTCTCTCTCTCTCCTCCTCTCTCTCTCTCTCTCTCTCTCTCTCTCTCTCTCTCTCTCTCTCTCCTCTCTCTCCTCTCTCTCTCTCTCTCTCAACTTTGTTGTCACTCGTTGTCTTTATCTGTCTCTTTCTGTCTATATCTATGTATGTCCCTTTCTTTCTCCCTCTCTGTCTCTCTGTTTATCTCTCATTAATGTCCAGTCTGTTCCTGTCAGCTCTCTCTATTTTTTTCTCTCTCTCTCTCTCTCCTTAACATCTCTCTTCTCTCTCTCTCTCTCTACTAACCCCCCCCCCTCTCTCTGTCCTCTCTCTCCCTCTCTCTCTCTCTCGCCCCTCTCTCTCTCTCTTCTCCCTCTCTCTTCATCTCTCTCTCTCTCCTCTCCCTCCCCTCCCTCTCTCTCTCTCTCCTCTCCACTCTCTCTCGTCTCTCTCTCCTCTCTCTCTCTCTCTCTCTCTCTAATCTCTCTCACTCTCTCTCACTCCCCCACCCCCGCTGTTGCAGAGTGCCATAGGGTAAAAGGATGTGGAAGCCGCAAAAGCGACAGGTCACGAATACATCCCTGGAATTATGTAATGTGGAAAAAAAATCAATCAATAAACAAGTGGATCGCCGAGCGGCAGACAAGTTCCCGAGCGGCCGTATTCAGGCTACATGACAACAGTATGACGCTCTGCACTTTAATGACAAGAAACTGAGCAATTGCCAAACAATTTAATAAATAATAAATGTGCCATAAAGGTGTGGTTGTAAATGAGCAGTTATAATGGTCCTGTCGGTAGACTATGACCGTTGCGACCTTGAACTTTATTGTACTAAACATTCGGAATTATCATACGCCAATGCATCTGCACAATTTGCAACATTGTAAGTCCAACGATGTGACAGATATGGCCACAAGAAGAAATGTCCATGTTTTCAAGGTCAAACTTCAAGGTCAAGGCCAGCATGGTTATTAGTTTTTCGTATGGGACCTTTTGTGTACTGTGATGCGCCACCACAGTATATTTGAAGCGATTCCATGCAACAGTTCTTGATACACAGCCTTGGGATTTCAAACCCGTGATTCGCATAGCACGCGCGCATGAGCGCACAGACAAATTCGCTATTATAGTGGTATAACCCTTTCACCAGGAAACGTTGTGGAAAAAACACCCGCATTGAAATACGTGCAACAGTCACGATATATTAGCGAATAAGTGTTTGGGGGTTTAAACTCCTTAATCGGCATGACCTTGACAATGAAATAAAACTAAAGCAATCAGTCGATAGTAGCAATATCTTCTATAACTTGTACACTAAAATTGATTGAAATAGATTGAATGATTTTCAAGAAAACGCGGACGGATGAAACAAATACTATACTTTCCGAAGCTTCGCTCGGGAACTAATGAAAAGGAACAAGCAAAGCAAGCAAACAAACAAAACTTACTCTTGAGTTTTCGCTCGACAACAGTTGCAAAATCACATCACTGCGCTATTCCTAATAGCTTAGTTTTTTCCCCTTAGTAACCAGTTTCTAGCTTTCCTCTACATTTTACCCTACATTGTATCTATTCTACCAATAACTATGTCTGTCCGTCTGTCCGTCTGTCTGTTTGTCTGTCTCGTTGTCTCCCACCCATCTCTCTCTATAATTTATCTTCTCTCTCTCTCTCTCTCTCTCTCTCCTCTCTCTCTCTCTCTCTCCGTCTCTCTCTCTCTCTCTCTCTCTCTCTCTCCTCTCCGTCCTCTCTCTCTCTCATCTCTCTCTCTCTCTCTCTCTCTCTCTCTCTCTGTGCTGACATTTG
>CM065707.1:15614944-15619944 GCA_017654935.2 Phymorhynchus buccinoides
GTCCAGAGTAAGAATGTTCTCATTATAATGTGCAAAACTAGTGCAAAACGTTTAAGAAAAACGATTACATTTCACTTGAATTGGACAGTGCTTTTTTTCTTCTTCTTCCAAATTCGTGTTTTCATATTTTGTTTTCTCTGTTGATGCCAAGCTCAAAGTACTTAAGGTCTGCGTAAACGTTAACAATATTCACAAACTATCAGTATTTCCCCATGGCAACACAGTGAGCTGTAAGTCATATTAATGAGTGGCCTAACATATGGGGAAAGCAGAGATATTTTATGAATAATGTCAACGTGTACACAGACCTTTAATGAACCGCAGCTGTAGGTTGTTTCCGCATTGAAGAGTTCCCGCTTACCATGATTATCGCCCTTGCTCCGACACACAGTACGGAGATGTCGCTCTCAGTCAGGCACACCACCGGAAGTACGTCACTATGAGTTTTATGTTGTTGTTGGGTTTTTTTCCATGTGGTGCGCTTTAAAAAGGCAGGATGGATAAAACAACAACAAAGTATATATTTTCACAACTAAAACACAATTACAAACACAGACAGACAACAACAATGTTGATGGTCAACCTAGCTCGCCAATTTGACCGCCAGGTGGCAGCCAACTCAATTGGGGATTATCTCGTAATATCTTTAGTTGGGTGTAGAGAAAGAGAGAGAGGGGGTGACACTCCTCTCTCTCTCTCTCTCTCTCTCTCTCTCTCTCTCTCTCTCTCTCTCTCTCTCTCTCTCTCTCTCTCTCTCTCTCTCTCGTTATCCCCAACTAAGAATATAGAGAGGATTAGCCCCACTCGAGCGTTATGCCACCTGGCGGTCAAAACAGCCAGCTAAGCCGGCACGGTATAAAGTTCGAGCTTGTTGTTGCTCTAATTGTCTTTCTGTTTGACTCTGTTTTCAAATGAACAGAGATGTGTTTAAACCAAACAACAACAGAAAACCGCACAGCAGATGTCGACATTGTAGTAGACGAAACTCGATCCTTCGCTTCAATCAATAGAATAAGGTCTGTCTGTCGCAGTCTCGAGAAACGGAGCATCATGTTACGTAAAAACGGATGAAAAAGACATTATGGAAAGCATGTATAAGAACAGCGTGGTGTATTGTATACGAAGCGAGTTGGCATGATATCACAGCAGAACAGATCAGTGCTTGATATCGGATATTTTATGCACCCAGGGTGGAAGAGCACTCCACACACTCACAGAGTTTACAAGCCACTCGAGAAATAAAAATGTGTTGTATCGGCCACTGCAACTAGGGTTGCTAACGCCCTTGACGGCAAGAGTTAATCCCACGTTGATCAGTATCCAAAAGGGTATTCCATCTCTTGCAAACGGCAGCCATTAAGTGGCCTCGAATAGGGTTATTGGCGAGAGTTATGCCCTTGTTTGGTCAGTATCCAAAAGGATATTCAATCTCTTGCAAACGGCAGCCATTAAGTGGCCTCGAATAGGGTTATTGGCGGGAGTTATGCCCTTGTTTGGTCAGTATCCAAAAGGGAATTCAATCTCTTGCAAACGGCAGCCATTAATTAAGTGGCCTCGAATAGGGTTATTGGCGAGAGTGAGTTTCTCCCTTGTTTGGTCAGTATCCAAAAGGGAATTCAATCTCTTGCAAACGGCAGCCATTAAGTGGCCTCAAATAGGGTTATTGGCGAGAGTGAGTTTCTCCCTTGTTTGGTCAGTATCCAAAAGGGAATTCAATCTCTTGCAAACGGCAGCCATTAAGTGGCCTCAAATAGGGTTATTGGCGAGAGTGAGTTTCTCCCTTGTTTGGTCAGTACTCGAGCTTCTTCCCCCAACCCACCAAGGGCATTCACTCTCGCAAAAGGCGGTCGTTGCAGTGGCCAATAGCCAAGCCGAACTGAAGAAGACACGAGTCACAGCGCTACAACTTTGCGAAATGAAATTCGAAAGGAGGCCGCCGCCGCCGTCTCGGAACAAAAACCAACAACACAAACAATCAAAACCATGACATCCTGTGAGATTTTAAACAAAAAGCCGACTCAACAAGTACCGTTGATGATTTAGCGATCATGTGGTTTTAAAGAGAAAAAAATAGGGTTGTTAATGCTTGGATTGCAATAAAGTTACCCATTCTTTATTTAGCTCTGAGTTTCTCCATCTCTGTCTCGACGTCACTCCCCGTCTGCCATAGAAATGCACTTTAAGGGAACACCCTGACGGATGAGGTTTTGCTAGAAACACGTCGACATCACCAGGAAAGCACCCTTTACCGAGATCACAACACTCACTTTGCTCTGGTTTCCCAGAAATCAAACCGTCAAAACGGCGCTTCGTCCTTGGCGGAGGTGCTGGAAGTCTAATTCTTTCAGTGAAAGAGAAGACATGTGCCTTCTCTTTTCTAATGGCCGCCTGAGTCAGACCAAATCGTTAGCACGAAATTTCCACAATACGAGCCTTTCTTCTGTGTGTCTGTTTATAGCTATTTTATACAGTTTACCAAAAAATAGTTTCGCTCACAACAAAGGAAATAGCTCCATTCTTTTTTTTTACTGCACTACAAAGAAGAAAAAGCTTCAACCACTCGTGAGTGGCCTCCACCCATCCACCCCGTCCAAAATGGCTTCTCTCTCCCAGCAACTCCGCCAAGGAGTAATCGTCGTTTTGACGGTTTGATTTCTAGGAAACCAGACCAAAGTGAGTGTTCCGATCCTTGAAAAGGCTGTCTTTTGGGTGATCTCGACGCGTTTCTTGAAAATAAACTCATCCGTCAGGGTGTCCCTTTAGCAATACGTTAAAACCCCATATAGCGTACCACTTACTGACCTGATGACATCACTGATGACGTCATCCGATGAAGAGGAATAACTCTGATATTCTGGTGGTTTGGGGTGGGTTTTTGGCTTTAGCACAGTCAAGAGAGTTATATCCCCGGACCATTTTCCAAGATTGGCTCTATCAGTTGTCTTTTTCATGGCATGATTTGGACAACGATTATTTTTTTAAAATTTGCTTCGGCACCCGTGCGCGCGCACACACATACACGCGCGCGCACACACACGCACGAAAAATCTGTAACGTACAAGCAGTTATTGTTTTGGCAAGTAGCACTTTTAGGAGATTATAAGGAGAATCATGAAAAGGGTTCCCGTGTTTCTTCCTTAATAATTGTTTTGTATGGAGTTTCTTTCTAGAGTCCTGCCATTGAACAAAAAGCTGGTTTTGCAGATAGTGTTCTTAAAGACCCACTGACTCGCCTGGAAAGTCCCTTAGTTACAAGTTATATGTTGCAATGATTAGTCCCCGAGCCGAATTTTCGGGGAGCTATTGTTTTTGTCTGGTCCGTCCGTCCGGTGTCCGTCCGGTGTCCGTTTGGCGTGCCTCCGTCCGTCCGGGCTATTCGTCCGTTTTTCTAAACAAAACTATTCAGTCTATCATCGTGAAATTTGGTATACTAGTTTGCCAACATGCAAGCTATCCACTGATGTATTTAGTTTTACATTAAGGTCAAGGTCGCGCCAGTTACGGGGTTCAAGCCCCGAAACACATAATCGCTAATATCTCGCGAAGTTTTGCATGTATTTTAATGCAGTTTTTTTCACAACATTTCTTGCTGAATGGTCTTACAACACAGGTGTCATGACTTTTTCTGTGCGCGCGTCTGCGCATGATCGCGCGCGCTCAAATCACGGGTCCGATCCCCAAGGCTAGATATAAAAAAAACCTATTCAGTCTATTATCGTCAAATTTGGTATGCTTGTTGCACAAGATGCAAGCTATCCACTGATGTGCTTAGTTTTACACTAAGGTCAAATTTACGCCATTCCGATTTCGGAGTACCTCGGCGTTGCTGCGAGGGGACTTTGCAGCCGCTCGGTGTTGCACTTGTATTTTTTTTAATTTTCAGCATAGACTCAGAACATCGCAACATTCTCACCTTCTTCTTTTGTTCTGCGTTCCCAAGGTCATATGGCCATGCTGGATGAGGTAGACACGTGTCTGGGTCTTCAGTTTTGGGGGTCTCTTCTTTCTTGCATTGAGGCAACAACACATTCCGATTTGGGAGGAGCTTCAATAAAATATTTGTATTATACTCAAGATTGTGGCGGTAGCCGATGAGGTTTAGCCGAGGTGTGGTTACCGCTACACTTATCTGTGTTGTTTTAAAAAATCGTGACTTTACTGGTGTTGCACTGCCTCCGGGCATTGCCTCCAGTATTGTTCCCACCATCTTTGTATCTACACATGTCCCATATGTGTCTGTTCCAGACCGAGAGGACGTAAAGCACCTTTTTTCTTCTAGGAGCTCAATGGAGAAAATGTGAAAGATGTCAAGAAAAAAGACAGGAAAGTTTATACATTTTACTATCTATTTAAAAATTCGGGACTTTCGTGGTGTTGCGCTGCCTCCGGGCATTGCCTCCAGGGTCGTTCCCACCATCTTTGTATCTACTAATGTCCCACATGTGTCTGTTTCAGACCGGAGGACGTTAAACAGAATTTTATCTCTCTCTCTAGGCAGGAAAATGGGTAAATTAATCACACTAAAAATAAAAAAAGTAAGTCAATGACATTAACGAGAGGAGCAAAATGCGCTGTATCGAATTAGAGAGAGGGACGCTTCGGAGGAAGTTGATTTCGCTGAGCTTCCATAAGGCAGAGTACTATTTGTATGGAATTACACCCACGCACCCCATCCCCACACCCTTAGTACCCCCTCCCTAAGGGAGAAAGCAATATCCGAGTTTCGGTGCTTTCGACAAAGCGGGGGTGAAACTATTTTTGTTAGAAATTACGCCTACCCCCCCTCCACCCCCGTCCCCTCCTTCCCCCTACCCCCCCCCCCCCCCGATCCCTTTCCTCCTCACCCCCACCCCCCCACCCCGTCCCATTTGGCACCCACTCTCCCCACCCCTCCACCCAGGGGAGAAAGTAATATCCGAGTCTGGGTTGTTTTCCAAGACATTGCATGGCAAGGACAGGGAGATGCCGAGTAGGATCTTGGGGGAATCATCATATAGTAA
>CM065707.1:15624944-15629944 GCA_017654935.2 Phymorhynchus buccinoides
TCCAAAATCCGCTGCCTCTTCTGTTTTGTAATCCATGTTGTTTTAGAGCAGGAGTACATTGGAATGGGAACGAGGGCTGCACGTTGATCTGTCTCTGTGTGTGTGTGTGTGTGTGTGTGTGTGTGTGTGTGTGCGTGTGTGTGTGTGTGTGTGTGTCTGTCTGTCTGTCTGTCTGTATGTCTGTGTTGCGTCTGCGCGTGTGTGACCGAATTGTGTTCCACGTCATAGCGCCTAAACCGCTGAACCGATCTGAACAGAATTTGGCAGGATGGTTCCTTAGGGTGCCTAGATGCTGCACGTGACATCGTGAAGGGGGCAATAGCACAGTGGGAGTGAGAGCTGAGGGGGCTCCGAAAACAAGTGTTCATCAATTCAAAACTGTTGGTGTTAGACCACTATAACCTATATCTTTTCGTGATCACCATCATTGGGGGAATGCGGTGGGATACAATTTGAAGGGGCCAAAAGGACAGTGAGAGCGAGAGCCAGCAGAGTCAAAACACATGCGCCTATATTTCGAACACCATTGACATTAGACCATTAAATATGTATAGGCCTATATCCGTGATCAGCATTTAATGCACCACACACGCACGCGCACCCGTGTGTTCTCTCTCTCTCTCTCTCTCTCTCTCTCTCTCTCCACTAGACCTTATGGTCAGAACGCTAAATATGTCGGAAGAACACACACACACACACAGGCACACGCTGAGAACCATAACTTTGAGAATCGCGTCCCATCTCATTGCATACCAAATCGATGAACCTGGCAGTCCAACTACTAACTACTACTGGCCGATGCCCAACCGAGTCCAGTCACTTCTTTTATCCACCCCCATCCCTACACCCCCCCCCCCCACACACACACACACACACACACACGCTCCACTCTCCAACACACACACACACACCACCCCTCCCTACCTCACCTTCAATTACCCCTTCCTTAATTCTTTGGACAAGCGTGATTAGAAGGACTTACCAATGGTTTGATTTCCCTAGAGTAAAAAGGGGGGGGGGGGGGGGGTACTAAAGAGGGGTGAGGGGTGGGGGTGGGGGTGGGGAGGAAGCGAGGGCATGGGTGTCGGATGGAGAATGCGGGGGTGTGTGGTGGTGGGGGGCAGGATAATGTAAAGGATGGGGGGTGGGAGGTAATGGGAGGTTAGGGCAGGTGGGTGCTGGAGCGAAAACGTGCTTTTTAGTCATTCCTCTCTTCACACACCCCACCCACACCACCCACCACCACCTTTCGTCTTTACGATGCTTAATCTCAAAATCTGCTTTTTGTTTTTAGTGTGTTTTGTTGGTTAGTTTGATGAAAACAATCCTAGGCTTGATCTCTAACCCTATCCCTTTTTCCCCCCAGAATCCGCAGAATGTTGCTTGTCAGTGAACATTTTTAATGCGACATTTTGAGGAGAGGGGATGGGGGGGGGGGGTGGGGGGGGGGGTTTTACTAAAATGCATGATAACCGGGTGTGAGAAAGGGGATAGAACAAGAACAAGAACAAAATGTTTATTGTCGTAAGAAAACCAGAGGTTTTGTGGGACAGAAATGGTTAGAACATTTTGAAAGAATTTGGCACCATTATGGTTACCATATGCTTGTTTCACTATAGTAACATTGTTATATCAACATTGAACGACTTATTTATCCCGAACATCGTCATCAACAACCTATTATCATTTTGATTACTCTGATAAAGGGTATGTGACCTCCGACAGGACATCGGTACTATTTCGTGTATTGTTAACTAAAGCACTCAGAGAGTTGTAAGCATAATCGTCATCAGTATTTGTTTGAAATATCAAACCGTTCGACAGCAACAAAAACAGAATGATAACGAATTTATAATTGTCATAACGTCATATACATTTTTTATCGATTATATTTCATGTAGTTATTACAAACAAAATAAGAAACAAGGGCGTCGCCGAGCGGCAGACATGTCCGTCACCAGCAATGCACGCACTTGCGACACCCCGTAGAGTGTCACATCCTGACATAAAATTGGAAGGGATTTTGTCTTCTAGTTCACGAGATACAGCTTGAAAAAGAAACATATAGCGCAAAGAAGGAAATTTTGGTTTTCAAGGTCAAGGTCAGCATGGTGATAATTTATGCTCGGATGTTTTCTTCTCTAGGGTATACAGTACCACACACAATCTGAAGCGCTTCTGTCAAGTACAAATGTGGAAAATATGGCTTAAAACCCAATTTGTAGACCCCTACCACTTTCAAGGCCTACCAATCTCCCGGACCGTGACCTTGACCTTGATCGATATGCCACCATCAGAACGGGCATCAGCCAAAGTACATACATGCCACATTTGAAGACTCTAACACAAACGGTGTGGGAGTTATGGCCCCTTAAAGATTTTCGGTTTTCAAGGTCGTACGCCAAGGTCAAGGTCACGACGGCAAAATTTTGTGCGCGGATGCCTTCCTCTCATGGTGACACACCAGCACACAAAATTTGACGCGATTCGGTTTCAAGGTCGTACGCCAAGGTCATGACCTTGACCTTGATAATTCATGTTCGGATCTCTTCCTATGAAGGTGACACACCTACACACACACAATTTGACGCGATTCTGCCAACCCGTTCGGAAGATATCCCTGGGGCAGACAGAACAAGGCTTACCTAGCTCCGGGACCTAGCTCCCGGACCGTGACCTTGACCTTGATCGGTATGCCACTATCAGAACGGGCATAAGCCAAAGTACCTACATGCCAAAATTTGGTCGCTAGTGTAGTAGGGGGTATGTGAGACTACCAAAGGAGATAGAGTGAAGGGTCGGGAGAAATAGAGAGATGGGTTGGGGGAGGGAGGAGGGAGGCACCGGGGTGGTAGTGAGGTGGAGGGAGGGATGGAATAGGGGGTGGAGCTACTCATATGTTTTGTTGTTGTGTGTTACTTAGTTTGTACGAGGGGTTCTCGATAAGTTTCTGGGTGTTAAGATCACCAGAAATGCAAATTATGTTATTCTTCTTCGATCGCTCAGACAGTTTCCTGTCAATTATGAGCGCATATCCGTCATGCTGCCGTTATGCGCCTAACTAAGAAACAGGCCCATCAAGTCCGACTTCGGCTGGAGGAAATGTTTTTTGAAAGTGTTTCTTTAAAAAAAAAAGGCAGGAGAATGGACTGGTAAGGCAGAAAGATAGTAGATGACAGTAAGCAAAGGGAAAAGGCAGAGTCAAAGAGAGTGACAGATTAGAGGAAGTTACAAGCACAGAACTTCCAGAAGGTGGGGGAACTATTTATGCAAAAGACCCCCCCCCCCCCCCCCCCCCCGGGGTCGGTATCCTCACGGGGGGGGGGGGGGGGGGGGGGGGGGGACCATTGTATGTTACGTATGTTATTTTGTACCTGACCAAAACCGTTGGGCAAAGCAAAATGTTCGCCAATTAGGTGAACGATGGTCACAAGCTGAAATATATATTTTTTTAATCTGAGATTGTTTTACATTATGATGTTGTACCCTTATGCTCAGGGAAAGACATTGAAACAAAGGTATCACACACTGGTACAAAATGTTGTTTAAGACTTTGCTCTACTCAAGAACAACAGTCCACAACTGGCCCAAGGATTTCCACTTTGGCAGACAGACGTTAGAAGAGAGTGACCGTTACCATCGTCAAGGGATCGTTGTAACTGTCGAAACCGTACCCAGGTTGAAGTCTCTTGTTGAAAAACAAATTTTGAATGATATGCTCTGACGAGATAAAGAACACAATAGGCATTATGTCGGGAAGCTTTGATCAAATTTTACATGAGCACCTGGGTCTTCAGAACCGTTATGGCAGTTGGATGCCCCATCGGCTGACTGAAGGGAGGAGGGGGGGTGGGGTAGGGTTGAATGATGCACCCAAACACTGCAACAGTGTTAGTGGATGGACGTCAGGTGGCAACTGGGATATCGTGATTGATGATGGAATGGTCGTGTGTGCAGCAGTTTGATCCATAAACCAAGTAATCAGTCATCGTTTAGGTGTTTCAAGATGAGGCCCCTCAGTAAAAACATCCCACAATAAACGGATTACTGAAAACCGCAAACAAAGAATAGACGATTTTTTGAGGAAAAAACCCAGGGGAGAGCACTTCGTGAAAATTATAGTTGTTTACCTCCATTACTCGGTCAAATACCATAGCAACAATCAAACAATGGCGTCGAGGCTTGAAACCGCAGGATGCTTGTCAAGGACTTGCAAACATTTTTTTAATAGAAAAATTAGGGGTGGCCAGTAGCCACAAACTGATAAAACTTGCAAACTTGCAAAATGTGATGTACAAAATATAGATAACATTTTTTTTAGAATAACGCACGGTGTTCTAAGTGCTGTATGTCTGCTCAAACACACAAGTCGATAGGCTACGAGAGCTGATGGTAGAGTGACTTCCCCTGTTTGACCGATTGAGTTAGGCAAGATCACTCCCACACACCATGACATTACTCCCCTTAATTATTTCCGAACAATTCCTATTAGTCGCTAGGTTTCTTCTCTAGCGATTGTCCTAATTGGCCTCAGTTCCTCTCTATAGAGAAGAGCCATCACTGCAGATTGCAACGTAAACACATGTTGACCCAAAGGCGCTTTGGACATGGCGTCTGTGCACTGGTATCTGAGGTTACCTTTTTTATCAGAACAACGCAAGTGGCCACACTGCTGCGACTACTTTGGACATTCTGCGAGAAAAGAAGAGTTCACTTTGTCTCTCTCCTACTTATTTCTCAGGGCCCGTATTCACGTTGAGATAGCATGAGACTTAGCATCATGCTAACTTAGAAGCTCTTCCAAAAGTCCTATTAAATCCTATAGGACATTGGAAGAGCTTCTAAGTTAGCATCACGCAAGTCTCATGCTATCTCAACGTGAATACAGGCCCTGGTTTAATCCCTCGTGACTATATCCTATCATCCTATGCAAAGCGCCAGTGAAAGGGGACACCATTCCAAAAGGTTGAAAAAGCTCGAGGGTTTGCCGAGGGCTCTAC
>CM065707.1:15659944-15664944 GCA_017654935.2 Phymorhynchus buccinoides
CAAAAGGTGGGGGAACTATTTATACAAAAGCCCCCCCCCCCCCCCCCCCCCGGTATCCCCACGGGGGGACTCAATTGATGAAACACAGTCTTTTCGAATGCCTTGTTTTCTGATGTCATTTTGCAACCGTCTCTGGACTGGCCGATCAGTAACCCCCTCCCCCCCCCCCCCTCCACTGTCTGTCCAGTGACTATGGGTGGTGGTGGGGGGGGGGGGTGATGTCATTGATGATGTCATAACTTTTTTATGGATTGATGGGTGTGTTGTTTTTAGATAAGTTAGGAAAGGGACAAAAATAGTAGAATGGGGAAAACTCACCAGGGTTTGGGTTTGGTGATCAAGGTAGAAAAAGGGAAGAAGCAAGCTTTCCTCTCGTAGAGCTTTCATCAGACTGGGGGTTAGTGGGGGAGAGAGAGACAGAGTTTAAAAGTTAGAGAAAATGTTTATGGACCATTTTTTCCTCAGATTGAGTTTAAGAGGTCTCTTGTAAATTTGTAATAAGAAAATCGAAAACAAAATGTTTTCCTCTGGCAGGAAAGGGTTAATGTTGCTACATAGTCTTTTACTACACACGTGTCGAACCTGTTAACCATTCTGTTGATGTCAGGTTAGACGTCAAAGTCAAAGTCAAAGTCAGTTTCTTTTAATTTTCAGATGGAACATTGAACAAGCAGTAATGGTTTGCTTTTTGTTTTACATCAAGCCATCTATAGCGCAAAAATTAAAGAAGAAAATAAACATGAAAAAAGCATTAATAAGTTCATGCACGCACACCCCCGAGTACTATACTCTCTCTCTCTCTCTCTCTCTCTCTCTCTCTCTCTCTCTCTCTCTCTCTCTCTCTCTCTCTCTCTCTCTCTCTCTCTCTCTCTCTCTCTCTCTCTCTCTCTCTCGTGCGTGCGTATATGTGTGTGAGGGAGAGCTATATTTAAATTGTGTTGACCTCCTGGCAGATAGGTCGGTGGCCTTTGCAATTAAAAAAAATGTTCAAATTGCTCTCTCTCTCTCTCTCTCTCTCTCTCTCTCTCTCTCTCTCTCTCTCTCTCTCTCTCTCTCTCTCTCTCTCTCTCTCTCTCTCTCTCTCATAAACAGACATGTACAATGCCTGTTGCTGGACATGAAGGGGGTCGCTGCATTGTAAAGTCTGGAGAACAGGCTCCATGACAAACGCACCATCAACCCAATCAGCCAACATCGTCAGGCACACAGCTGTCGTTTTCAATGCCAACGTGTGCCGTGTTGGTGTTGTATTCTGTGTCATTCCTGTGTGCTTGGTTGGATCAATTCGTTTGACTACACTAGCGAACAAAAGTTAAGGCCCAGAAAGACAATCATCTCCGAAAACTCATTAAAACGCACCCAGCTCATAACAAAACTGAATTGTTTTGAGTTCGTAAACGCACCCAGCTCATAACAAAACTGAATTGTTTTGAGTTCGTAAACTCACCCAGCTCATAACAAAACTGAAGTTTGTGGAGTTCGTGAGTTTTCGGAGATGATTGTCTTTCTGGGCCTTAACTTTTGGTCGCTAATTGATTCTGAGTGACTTTTCAAGAGGAGGGGGAAGTTGTTGAAAGGGGCATTTTGTTGACTGAACTCGTTCTGATTAATGATTTTTTTGAATGAACTTAAATTAAAAGAATAAATTCAGTTTTGTTATGAGCTGGGTGCGTTTTATTGAGTTCGTGAGTTTTCGGAGATGATTGTCTTTCTGGGCCTTAACTTTGGGCCGTACAGTGGCGTTGCTCCCACGCCGCTCATTCCGATTCCCAATTCGCAGCCACACCTCCGCACGTTCAGGTGACAGAATCCGAGACCAGCAGTTCAAGGGGAGCGAATCAACGTTAGTCCGTCAGGAGGCAACCAACCGATGAGACACTGCACTGCTGCTGAGTCACTTCGGTGGAGTTCAGTAGAGCCTCTTCAGGACACCACCTACTAAGCCCCCTACTGACGACACTATTCTCTTAGTCGCGGAGCCAGCGTGAGTGGGGTCCTCCTCCGAGGGCGCCACCACGAGCGCCCAACGACAGCTCCTCAGAACACACTGATCCCCATGACTTTGACCCGAACGCACCAAGGCATAGACTGGATCGGAAACCGAAACTGAGGTCACCATGAGAGCAGGACGTGCAAAGACACAGAATTTGATACAGTACTTTTTTTTTAATGATTGATGGAAATGAGGCGGATGACTATTATGATGATGATGATGCTATGGAGTTCCATATCGGTCTGAGACTGCCTGACAGGGCTGTATTCTACGCTTCATTTCATAATGATATCCGGCGTTAACCAGGCCCGAGCACTACAGACACCTGCAGTGTTGGTCTTGCAATTAGAGCAACACTCTCAGAATCGCATCCGTTAAGCGGATGAAGCTCGACTGTGTGGTTTCAGTCTTCCCATTGAGCCCACAGCCACTCACTCTGGGTAGGAGTCGGTCCAGGACCGAAAAAAACCCTCACCTCTGATGGGATTCGAACCCAAGACCTCCCAGGCAGTAGTCCGCGACGCTAACCACTACGCCACGGCGGCTGGTGGGCCTTAACTTTTGTTCGCCAGTGTATTTCGGTGTTTCCATTCATATAGAGCATCAACCTAATAAGGTGTAGTAGAGTGGCACAGTGGTAAACGCGTTCGCCTCGTGTCAAGTAAACCCCGAGTTCGAACCTGGGTACAGGGGATTTTTCATCTCACTTTGCACTAGGCCTTAACGGTCTTAACGTGGAGTCTTTCGGGTGATACGATAAACCGAGGTCTCATGTGCCCATGCACGCAGCACACATTAAACCCCGTGGCAATGAAACAGTTGTCATTTGGGTCAAACATTTCCCCCCTCCCTTTTCCTTCCTCATCAGTCACACAAAAATTCGTATGCAAAAAAAAGAAAAATAAATTGGTTGCACGCTTCTGGCTGCGACGCGCTCTCCAGGTGGGAGCAACCCGAATTTCACAGAGACGCCTCTGTGACTATAAAGTACCTAACACCTAATAATACCTTCCGTTCATTACCCGGCCAGATGCCGGGGTTTTGCGACTGGTTTGTGTGTGTGTGTGTGTGTGTGTGTGTGTGTGTCTGTGTCTGTGTCTGTGTGTCTGTGTATCGATTATCTTACAAGCTACTGCTTGGACTTTGATTAAAATTGGCAGAGGGGTAGACAGCTTGAAAAGGAAGCTTCCTTTCGTTAATCAACACCGTGCTGACCTTGACCTTGAAGTTTGACCTTGAAAACCGAAATTACCTTCTTTGGGCTATGTAATTTTCCCCAGCTTTATTTCGTGAACTAGTGAACAGAATCGCTTCAAATTTTGTGTGATGGTGTACCATGGTACAAGGAAGTTTGTATTAAAGCTCAGCTGTATCTCGTGAACTACTGAACAGAATCGCTTCAAATTTTGGGCTATGTATTTTATGCGTTCTGTAAGGGTGGAAAGTGGTGTGTTTATTGGGGGGGGGGGGGGGGGGAGAGAGGACATAACTCGGTGCAAGGAAGTTTGTATAAAAGTTCAGCTGTATCTCATGAACTACTGAACAGAATCGCTTCAAATTTTGGGCTATGTATTGTATGCGTTCTGTAAGGGTGGAAAGTGGTGTGTTTGTTGGGGGGGGGGGGGGGGGGGGGGGGGGGGGGGGGGGGGGGAGAGGGACATAACTCGGGATGCAAGGAAGTTTGTATAAACGTTCAGCTGTATCTCGTGAACTAACTGAACAGAATCGCTTCAAATTTTGGGCTATGTATTTTATGCGTTCTGTAAGGGTGGATAGTGGTGTGTTTATTGGGGGGTGGGGGGGGGGGGAGAGAGGACATAACTCTGGCCGGGTTTGCATTGTCACAATGCTTGCTTGCTGCCGCTCGGCGATGCCCTTGTTTCTGTTGTCGCTGATGCTGCTTAGCTCTCTTGGCAGATTTGACACGGCGTCTTCTTTCTTAAATGCATTCACCAGTCGGGGAAGAAAGTGTGTTTAATTAACACCCTCCTACCTGGTACACACGTACATGTAGGACATGTGTAAATGTAGATAGTGGTTTGATCCTGGAGATACTGCAATACACCAGAAAAGGCCCGTTATAGTCCCAAACACGCTTCTCGAGAAACTGCAGACAGCTCAGACTCATGATGCACGCATAGTCCTCAGACAACGCGGATTCGACCATGCAAAACCTCTCTTGAGGGAGCTGCACTGGCTTCCCGTCCGAGCCCGTATCGAATACAACATTTCCACCCTCTGTTTTCGATGCCTCCGCGATCTTGCTCCCTCCTATCTTTCAGACTTAGTTGTGCCATACAAACCATCTCCGTTCCTCAGACGCCGGTCATTTGGCCATCCCGCGAGTTCGCCTAGAGACATATGGCAAGCGTTCTTTTTCTTTTGCTGGCCCTACTGTTTTTAATTCGTTACCTTTAGCCCTTCGTAATGCACACACGTTTAACGCTTTTAAATCAGGCATGAAGACCTTCTTATTCCATACCTATTTTAACCGCATAACGGCAGCAAGACGCATCTACGCAGGATACTGCCTGAGTCAACGAAGAAGAAGAAGGATTCGTGTCTTACGCAGGAAGCCCAGAGAAAGAGAACACTAAACACTGAAATGGTTCATGAATTGTGTCATAGGCCGAAAGAAAGAGAGAGAAGCGGGGAGAGAGAGGAAGAGAGAGAGAACACTGAACACTCAAATGTTTTTATTTGCGCTTGGGCCACAGTACAAAGGAGAGAGAGAGAGGGAGAGAGAGAGAGAGAGAGAGAGAGAGAGAGAGAGAGAGAGAGAGCGAGAGGCTGACACACAATCAAACAGGCAGACAGACATACAGACACACAGTATTAGTCCTTCAGCTCAGAGGTCTGTAGTAGGGGGTCCCGGTACTGTCGTCTGCTAACCCGAGTGTTCACAGTAGGTCAGCATAATGGACAAACAAACAGCTTAGTGTCTGCATAATGCGTTGTTGTTGGGTCTTTATACACCGAGCTGTGAGTTGTGCCGTGCCCCCCCCAC
>CM065707.1:15679944-15687444 GCA_017654935.2 Phymorhynchus buccinoides
AACACTTATAAGACCATTTAGAGATCATATTATGGATTCTCCTTTATAAACACGAAAGATAAAATGTTAGAGAACACAAAAATACTCATAACTCATAACTGATAAAAATTTAAAAAAAATTGAATTGGCAAGCCTGTTGTGAGAAATTTAGCCCCAGCGACTTAATGTCCCTTTCGTGGTGCTGGGTCACATAGTTATGCTACTCCACTCATAAGCAGGACTCGTCTTCTTCTTAATGACCTTGACTAATTGTATATAGTGCAGCCGACAACACTGATACGTGGACTAAAAATGTCAGACAAAACAGCGCCATCGCCATCCTGCATGCTTCTCAGCTGGGGTCTATTGATAGCTATTGATAGCTGCGGTGACGTCAGCGAAATGCGGGCAGAAAAGCGTTTGTGCAGCGGATAAAAATAGCGAGTCCTTCCTTCTTACTCGCACCCCCCCCCCCCCCCCCCCCCCCCCCCCATCTCCATCCAAAAAAGAAAAAATCATTGGAAAGCGGACGTCATTGTCTGTGAAGTCTAAGGCCGTGGATTTCCATACACGGTTGACGGTGAAATTCCATGCGCAATCCGTAAATAACTAAAATAAATTAACCACCTTCTGATTATGTATTGTGTAGGGGTACGTCATAAGTATTAATTTTGCTTCTTGTTACCCCCCTCAACCCCTCATTCCTTGTATTAGTATTTGAATAAAGTTGTTTAAGGCCGGGTTCACATTAGATGCGTAAGTTCCGTACGGAAAACCCTAAATAAATGGAAGAAAGGAGGATAAAAGTTTACGCATATAGGGGAAATTCGGACACGTGCGCAAATATTTTCCCTTCTTTGTTTCACTTATTTACGGATTGCGCACGGGTTTCCGCATGGAATATCCGCTTATGTGTGTACACGGCCTTAGTCAAAATAAATGTCTGACCCGTGCGCTTTACGCACGTAAAAATCCCCACGGCAGTTGAAAGTCGGTAAGAGCAGGGATAAATCACGTTGCCTGGTATGGCCAAATTGATAGCTAGGTTTTCCAAGTGTGTCACACACCCTCCTCACCCTACCCCCACCCCCCCAAAAAAAAAAATTGCGTAGGCGCTGCACTTGCGGCGACGCTCTCTCTGGGAGGAGAGCAGCCCGAATTTCACAGAGATAAGTCTCTGTGACTACAACATATCAAATACCAAATACGGAGGGAGGGGGGGGGGGGGGGGGGCTTTCAGAAGGATCCCCAAAGGCCAAATTATCCGATGATGCTAACACAGAAGCTCTTCCAATGTCCAATAGGATTTAATAGGACTTTTGGAAGAGCTTCTAAGTTAGCATGATGCTAAGTCTCATGCTATCTCAACGTGAATACAGGCCCTGCTCAGTCTGCTTTTCAGGAAGTGAAACAAAGGGAGACTTGATGTCTGTTGTTTTAGTTCCCGAGCGAAGATTCCGGAAGTATTGTTTTTGACTCATCCATCCGTCCGTCCGTGCGTGCGTCCGGCCGCGTTTTCTCCGGAACCGCTAGACAGAATCGCTTCACATTTTGCATGGTGGTGTGTCACGAAGAGAAGCTGGCATCGGCGCTTAAATAATCGCAATCGTTACTTTGGTGTATTACCTTGAAAACGTAAAATCTGTAAAAGGCCGTAACTTCTACACCGTTGGAGTCTTCAGATTTGGCATGTCGGTGCATTGGTGTATTGGTGTATGGCGAATCTGATGATGGTATGCAAATCAAAGTCAAGGTGATCGGTAGTCCTTGAAAGTGGTTGGGGTCTAAAAATTGGGTTTTAAGCCATATTTGTTTTTAATACTTCGCAACGTTGTCGAGTAGTTTGAGTTTGTGCAAGAGTGTATGAAGTTCCGAAGTATGCATGCGTGCTTGAATAGACGGATCGACGGATGAATGTATGTATGGATTGTTGGTTGAATGGTTATGTGTACGCACGTGCAAGTATATGTATGAATGTTTGCGTGAGAATTAAGTCAAAAGTCATAAGTTTCTTTATTGTCCATTGGCATTGTGCAACGCACATGGAAACATGTCTTCCACCATGTAAAAAATAAGATGAGATACGTCAAAATACAAATGTGAAATATAAATATGAAACATAAATTTATATTAATTTAAAAACAAATATGTAACTCTCACACCACACCCAATCATTCATCCGCTCTCCGAAATATTGGGTGTGAATTCAAGAAGTTGTAAAGTGTTGATAATTATTGTACCTTCGATCGTACACGTGTACACGTGTCTATTCTCTTAGTTTATTTGTAACTAGCCGGTTATCTACCCGCTTCGCGGATAATAGCCACATTTATTGTTTAACCCCCCCCCAAAAAAAAAAACACCAAAAAAACAAAAAAATTGGACGGAACCAGGTTCGAACTCGGAACGTTCGTGTGAGAGTGCGACGCCTAACCCACTCGGCTATGGGTTTTTTCTGCCGTGATAGTGGGTACTGCTCGACTGACCCGAACTTTGACTAATTACGGGGCGCGTTGCAAAATGTAATGTACCCTACTGTCAGCATGGGTCATCCCTCTGGATACTGTGAAAGTTTGGCGGCGCTAAAACCACGCTAAATACGGTTGCATAGCGAACTCACAGACAGACAGACAGACACAGTTCGTTTATATATTTAGATTTGCACAAACCATTTTACTTCTAAGGACAATAAACACATTGATTGATTGATTGATTGATTGATTGTCAACTACGCATCTTTACCACCATCCGCGAAGCTAGGCTGGGAATGTTTTCAGTGATGTTTGTCTGTCTCTATGTCTGGCTGGCTGACTATGTTAACACGATACCGTTTGAACGGAGGGACTTAGGAAACTAAAAAAACCAAATTCATTCGCACAGGTAGTTAGCATATCTAGTCCCTATAAATAAATGAAGGTCATTGGTCAAAAGGCCAAGATCACTGGCTGGCTGACTATGTGTGTATGTTAACACAATAACGTTTCAACAGAGGGACTTAGGAAACTAAAAAACAAATTCATGCACATAGGTAGTTAGGATATGTAGGCCCTGTAAATAAATGAAGGTCTTTGGTCAAAGGTCAAGATCATTGGATCAAGATAACATTATGTATGTTAACACGATACTGTTTGATTTTGTGTCTGTTTGCAAGGCTTACTGTCGGAACGGTTTGAACTGCGTGTTTTATGTTATTTTTCTCAGATCCAGTGTCTCCTCAAGTACGTTGCCTTTTGACCACCTTTTGTTCATTTAAAATAAACTTCTGTTTGTAAACTAAGATATGAAATTGCCTGCGAAATAGACTGCTCGTGCAACCTTGCAAATAGTATGGACACACAACCAAGCAAGCAAATATGCACACAAAAAACATAAACAAACAAATACCTAACAGACAGACAGACACACACACACACGCACGCGCACGCACGCACGCACGCACGCACACACACACACACACACACACACACACACACACACACACACACACACACACACACACACACAACACACTCACACACACCCCCACCGCCCCCCCCCCCCCCCCCCCCCCCACACACACACACACATCGCATGAGCGAACAATTAATATAATGCCCTGTTTAAATCTATTTAAAGAAAATGTTTTTACAACACTAGCGTAGTTTAGCGTGGATAATATGTCGATATTTTCTTCCACATTTTAGGCCTGGGGGCCAAGAAGCCACTAGACTCGTAGGAGGGGAAATAACAAGAAAATGAAGAATACAATACTAGCATATTTTTGCGTGGATGTGTCGAGATTTTCTTCCACGTTTTAGGCCAGAGGGCCAAGCCACGAGACTCGTAGGAGGGAAATAAAAAATAAAAATGAAGACTACAATATGCAAGCATGCAAATCACAAATCCATAAAGTGCATGCATCATCACCCCTAGAAAGACACACCGACCCACCACGATTAAGTCCCTTGGGGGGGGGGGGGGGGGGGGGGGGGGGGGGGGGAGGGGGGGGGGGGGGTTTTCTGGATAGCTGTGACCCCTACATTTCTCGGTTAATGAGAGACTTAGTGCGATTGTTCTCACACCAGAGGGCATGACGCTCGTGTGGGGCTAATCCTCTCTATATTATTAGTTGGGGATAAAGAAAGAGAGAGAGACAGTGAGTGGTCCTACCATCACTCTCTCTCTCTCACTACGCCCAAGTAACAAAATCGCGTGATAAGCCCCTAGTGCATTGACTGCCCTCTGGCGTGAAAAATATCGCCATAGGTTGACCATTATACACCGCGATTTGTCACAGTTGTGGTTCCTTGCGTTTTTCCGTCTTATAGGGTGGGGGGTAGGGTTAGGTTTAAGGATAGGGTTAGTATTCCAAAAAGGTTATTAGCTAAAAATGTTCCTAAAATACAGCTGTATGTATGGTAAGAAAGGCAAAAACGGAACAAATACAATTAACCGAGAAATGTAATGGGGGGGGGGGGGGGGGGTGGCACATCTTTACCTTTACCGGCTGCTCTTTAAAATGATGTTTCGTTTTCAATTTGGGGGCATTTGTATTATGGGAGTCAAACCTGGTCAAAACAAGATTTCTTACCAGCTATAAGAGGGGAAACGCGCGAAACCCGTGATTTTTACACGTGATCTGGTGGGTCTTTAAAGCACCCCAAAATAACAACCTTTTCCAACGGTCTTCCTTCGCCTGTCCCTTGTCTTTTTGCTTGCTTGTCTGTCTGTCTGTCTCTCTCTCTCTCTCTCTCTCTCTCTCTCTCTCTCTCTCTCTCTCTCTCTCTCTCTCTCTCTCTCTCTCTCTCTCTCTCTCTCTCTCTCTCTCTCTCTCTCTCTCTCTCTCTCTCTCTCTCTCTCTCTCTCTCTCTCTCTCTCTCTCTTTGAAGGTTTAGTTCGTAAATTAAAAGATGTTAACTTTATAAACTATGTTAATAAATTTGATGTCATTTGCCTTACAGAAACCTTTCTTGATTCTTCGTTTGATTTTGACAGTATTTTCTTGGATTATCTAAAATTTTACGCGCCTGCAAAGAAGTTGTCTTATTTTGGAAGGCGTTCTGGTGGTGTGCTGTTACTGGTGAGAAAGAGTTTGGAAAAGTGGGTGAAAGAAGTGCGCTTGGATTGTGATAACACAGTTGCTGTAAAAATTAATAAAAATGTTTTTGGGTCGGATAAAGATGTCCTTTTTATAGCCTGTTATATTGCTCCTGAAGGAGCTCCTATATATTCTAACGCATTAATTAAAGACGGTGTGTTGTTACTTGAGGAACATTTATTACAGCATTTTGATAAAGATGAGAATTATTTCGTTATCACAGGCGATTTGAATGCCAGAACTGGACAGAATCAGGTGGAGGGTGAAGAGATGTTGATGTATGAGTGGGATGAAAAGAGTGGGTGCGTGGATGGTGAGGATTGTAAGCGTCATTCTAAAGATGATTGTGTCAACAACTTTGGTGAAACTCTTTGGGATTTTTGCTACATGTTTGATTTGGCTATCCTGAATGTTTTTTGCACTAGTGATAAAAATGGTGAATGCACTTTTGTTTCCCCTAATGGTTCAAGCGTTATCGATTATTTTTTAGTTCCTTTTGATATGTTATCGCGATGTGATTTGAAGGTTGGTGATTGCATTTTTTCTTGGCTCTTAGCAGTTGAAGTCACGTGGGAAACTGTTTGTGGTTGTTCTACTAACGACAAAACAGATCAGATAGGGGAATAAAGAATTGTTTGGTCAGAGGAAAATGCAGGTATTTTTAAACAAGAGCTAGATAGTGACGATTTTCAGGAAAGTGTGCATAGAGCTACTCGATTGTTAGGATATAGTATTGATGATAGTGTACAACAGTTTACTGTTGCTTTGTGTTCAGCTGCTGCATGCATGGTTAGGACAGTAGGGAAAGGGTGTAAAAAAGCTAATGATTGGTGGGATGATGAGTGTGAGCGCAAGAAGAAGGAAGTGAAAAGACTGCTGAAAAGATATAAGCGATGTAAAACATTAAAAGACAAGATTCTAAAACGACAAGAATATGCCACTTCCCGCAAACAATATGTTGATTTAAGAGAATTGAAGGAAAAGAAGTTCGAAGTAGAAAGGCTAAAGAAACTTACAGATTCAGTCACTGACTCAAAGACGTTTTGGTCTGTAATAAAGTCTGTAAACAGAAAATCTTTTATTTATAACGATATTCCTATGCATCAGTGGCGTGACCATTTCTTTAATGTTTTTAACGACTTAGATAATGATGTAGCCTTAGATGAAGATGATATAGTAGAGGAAGATCAGGAGTTTGTTCCCTTGTTTAATGAACCTATCACCAAGGAGGAAGTTCTAGCAGGCATAAAGCATTTAAAATCAGGTAAGAGTGCTGGCCCAGACAAGCTAGTTGGAGAAATGTTGAAGCAAGGAAATGCAGCTATGATCGACTTTATCATACAATTATTTAATGACATTTTTGAGAATGGAGTTTTCCCTTTGGAATGGACCAAATCAATACTTATCCCACTATATAAAAAAGGAGACATTAATAACCCCGACAATTATCGTGGTATAGCCCTAACAAGTATTTTAAGTAAAGTATACACCCATATATTAAACAACAGACTAAAAGTATGAGTTGAAAATGAAGAAAAAATAATCGAACAACAAGCGGGTTTCCGATCAAACTACAGCACTATAGATCATATTTTTACACTTTGTTCATTGGTTGAAAAGTCTTTATTCAGTAACTATAAATTATATGTGGCTTTTGTTGATTTTAGAAAAGCCTTTGATTCTGTCAATCGAAATGCTTTATGGGATGTTTTACGTAAGTCTGGTGTTAACGGTAAAATGTACAAGGCTCTAAAAGGTGTTTACAGTTCAGTGCTTGCATGTGTACGTATGAATGGAATGTACTCAGATTATTTTGATTGTTTCAATGGTGTTAAGCAAGGCTGTCTTCTAAGTCCGAATTTGTTTTCTTTTTTTATAAATGAATTGGCACTTGAAATGTCAAAAAAAGGAAAACATGGTGTACAAATTTATTCCAGGGGCAATAGAGATATTTTTGCTGCTTTTTGCAGATGATGTGGCACTTTTGGCCAGAACTGTTAATGGATTGCAAAATCAACTAAATGCCTTAAAGGAAGAAGCTGATCACTTGGGTTTGAGAGTTAACTTACAAAAGACAAATATAATAGTATTCAGAAAGGGTGGGCATCTATCGAGACATGAAAAACGGTTATATGGCAACGAAGAAGTTACAGTTGTTAACACTTATAAATATTTGGGAACAATATTTTCAACAAAGTTAAGTTTAAATTACACTTGGGAAGAATCTTGTAGAAAAGGAAAAAGGGGTGTAATTCAGATTTTGAAAACATTGAAAAAGCTTAATTGCATAGATTGTTCCATATTTTTGGAAATTATTTGACACTCAGATAGAACCCATTTTAACATATGCAGCCGAAATATGGGGTGTACTTCCAAATATATCTATTGAGAGAGTCCACACATGTGCAATGAAACGTTTTCTGCAAGTGCCAATTCACTCTTCA
>CM065707.1:15704944-15739944 GCA_017654935.2 Phymorhynchus buccinoides
GAAAACGTGGTGAAACCCGTGATTTTGACACGTGATCTGGGGGATCTTTAACATTATTCACAAAATATCACTATTTCCCCCATGGCAACACAGCGAGTTGTAAGTCATTATTAAGGTCTGTGTACACGTTAACATTATTCACACAATATTACTATTTCCCCATGGCAACACAGTGAGTTGTAAGTCATAAGCCTAAAGGTCTGTGTACACGTTAACATTATTCACAAAATATCACTATTTTCCCCATGGCAACATAGCGAGTTGTAAGTCATATTAAGGTCTGTGCACACGTTAACATTATTCACAAAATATCACTATTTCCCCCATGGCAACACAGCGAGTTGTAAGTCATATTAAGGTTTGTGTACACGTTAACATTATTCACAAAATATCACTATTTCCCCATGGCAACACAGCGAGTTGTAAGTCATTAAGGTCTGTGTACACGTTAACATTATTCACAAAATATCACTATTTCCCCCATGGCAACACAGCGAGTTGTAAGTCATTTAAGGTCTGTGTACACGTTAACGTCTTTCACAAAATATCACTATTTCCCCATGGCTGGGGGGCCATGGCAACACAGTGTTCTTTGTGACTTACAACTCACTGCGTTGCCATAGGGAAATAGTGATATTTTGTGAATAATATCATTAACGTGTACACAGACCTTCACGAGTGGCCTAACACTGTGTTGCCATGGGGAAATAGCGATGTTTTCTGAATCATGGTAACGTCTACACTGACCTTTATCCCTTAGCTTTCCCCAGCCGTTCATACCACCACCACCCCCCCACCCCACCCACCCCCGCTCCCCACCCCCACCCCCTCCCCCGCCCTCCCTCCCTCAAAAAAACCCCCGCCCTCCCCCGTGCCCCCGTTTATTGTTGATGATGATGGTGGTGAAGGTTGTTGTTCAGAAAGACAAACGCGCATACATACACACGCACACGCACCGTGTGCGCTCATACACACGCGCGCACGCAGGTTCGTGTGGTTTTGTTTTTTTCTCTCTACATTTTTGTTTTTAACATACGCGCTTTAATTATCTAGGGGGAGAGGAGAGGGGAGATAAGACATCGTCGAATATGTGGGAATTCCCCTTTTGACATTTTACCATCCTCGACCCGCCCCTCCCTTTCTTTCTGACCCTCCGCCCCCTCCCTCCCCCCCCCCCCCCCCCCCCCCCCAAATCACTTGTCAATAATGCCCCAACCCACCCACCCAATACTTGCACGCCCCCACGCTCAAAAAAACCATTTGACCCATTCAGTCACTTGCGCTCATTTTGCAATACACCCCCCCCCCCCCACCCCCCCCCCACCCCTCTATCCTACCCACCTGTGAAACCCTTACTACTAAAGTGGAAGTAGTTTTGTTCTTTCTTCCAATGTCGTGGTCGTATGAGCGCAGATGCGTGCGTGATGCTGCCGTTATGCGCCTAAACTAAAGAATAAAAAACAGTTACGCTGCAACATGTTCGTGTCTTCGGCTGGGGAACAACATCCTTGTAAGAGTTTCTAGAAACAAACAAAAGGCAGGAGAATGGACCAGTTAAGGCAGAAAGATAGTTGATGACAGTAAGCAAAAGGGAAAAGGCAGAGTCAACGAGAGAGACTGGGCGTTCAAGACTGCACTTGGTCATCTCCAAACATCTCCAAACATGGAACACTCAATTTTTTAGTAAAGTTTATTATTTGTATACTTGCCGGTTTAAGGTTTTGGGTTAGGGTTTAGGGCTAGGGGTAGGGCTAGAGTCAGTTTAATTTTCAGATTGAATGGTTGAAAGGTACACATTCTATAAAGTGTCGCATGCAAAGCCAACATGGCGTCACTTTCCATATCTGGAGATGACCAAGTGCAGCATTGAAACGTCTTGTAAGAGCAGAGAGGCGGATGGATTAGAGGAAAGTTAACAAGCACAATAAATTGGGGGAGGGGGGGGGGGGGGAAGAGAGACTCGTGGAGGGGTCGGGGTCGTCCAGCTCCCCGTATGGAGGCACGAGGCATCCATCCACTGCCCGAATAACCTTTCTAAAAATGGAAATCGTTGTGTTCGGGGGAGAGAAAGAAAACCACAAGTATGGAAACACAATAGTGAACGGGGGACAAATTAATACGATGCTATCTAAATCACGCGCAATGCCTTGGCATAAGCCTGTGTCAGACCAGTTGACATAAGCTAGAACACCAAGGCTACATAAAAAAAATGTTGTTATGGATGATTTTCTGCATGGTTTGTGCGGGGGGCTTCCGTCTTTAACCCTTAAAAACCAAAAAGCGTCCTTTTTTATAAAAAACCACGACAAGCTCCTAGCATAAACAATCATCAGTCTCCAAAAAATCCTCCGAAGTCGGAGTGTGGCTTTGTTTAAGCCCACGATGGCTGCGGGTAATCAAAAACGGGTCACAACACGCGTTATACTGTTCTCGGCAAACATTCTCTGTTCTCGGCAATCGATCCTATCTGGTTGCATCTTTCCCTATCTGGGATTTGGGGAAACTGACGGGGTAAAAAGCGGAAAAAAAAAAAAAGCGCATTGGTCTGGGCGGGTGATGGGGCGGGGGACCGGGGGGTAAGAAGCCCAACGTCCGCCGGCCCCACCACGGCACTTATCTCACCACCCCACCAGAAATGAAGCAAATTTTGAGTCTCACAAATTTTATAAGCCCATGAGAACGAAGGAGTAGCCCGACGTTAAAACAATGTCTAGCATTCGTCTCATGGGCAAATTTGACTGAAATTTTCTTTTATTTCATGAGATAATTGGGGTGGGCTTCTTACCCGCCCATGCGCTTTTTACCCCGTCGTCCCCATAGTGTTCGAGTGCTTCGGCTGTTGGGCTGATGATGATCCCTGGAGTCTTTAAGCCAGGGTAAGACCACGACGACGACGACAACAACAACGCCACGCGCAATTCCGGTTTTTTTCCGGGCCATGGCGCTAGGGTTTTTTTGTGTTAACGTCCTCGCCAGCCAGCCCCATCCCTCCTTCATCTCCCTCACCCTCTCCTCCCCCCCCATCCAACCCACACCTCACCTCCAAATTCCCACCACCCATTCCCCAAAACCTCCCATCCCCCATGTCCTTATAACTACCCTCCTCTCCAGCATCCACCCGCACCCCCGAATCGATCAGACTTGCCCGGTTTACCCCCCTCTCCTCTATATCGTTAAGAGTGGCGTCACCTATGTTCTGGTGCAAGTTTTGACGCAATGACGAAATCCTCTAAGGTATGACAGTGATTGCTTTTTTTGTAGTTTGTGTTGTTGTTGTTGTTCTTCTTCTTCTCGGTGGCATCATTATCGACGTATTGTTAGTTACCGTTATGACGTCACAAGGCCTGTGGTGTAATGCCTCTTAGCTATGACATCATACCGTATGTCTCTCTCTCGCTCTGTGTGTGTGTGTGTGTCTCTCTCTCCTCTCTCTCTGCTCTCGCTCGTCCTCTCCTCCCACTCTCTCTTCTCGTCTCTATCTCTCAGCTCCTCCTATCCTCCCCTCTCGCTCTCTCTCTCTCTCTCATCTCGTCGTCCTTCTCTCTCTCTCTCTCTCTCTCTCTCTCCTCTCTCAGCCTCTCTCTCTCTCTCTCTCCCTCTCTCTCTCTCTCTCGCTCTCTCTCCATCCTCTCTCTCCGAAATGGGTTGAAAACCAAAAGGTATGTCTTTTCTAATCTAATATCCTCAAGAAATGAATGATTCGTTGGTTCAAACTTCTTCATCCATTAATTAATCATAATTCATTCAATCTCTCTCTCTCTCTCTCGTCTCTCTCTTCTCTCATCTCTCTCTCGCTCCCCCCTCATCGGCTCCTCTCTCACTCTCCAAATCTCTCCATCCTCTCATCTCTCTCATCTCTCTCTCTCTCTCTCTCTCTCTCTCAGTCTCTCTCTCTCTCTCCCTCGGTCCTCATCCTCCTCGTCCTCCTCTTCTTCGCCACACTCCGCTCTCTCTCATCTCTCTCTCTCCCTCTCCAGTCTTCTCTCTCTCTCTCTCCCATCTCTCCTCTCTCTCTCTCTCTCTCCAAAAAAAAGTCTGCCGTCCCTCTCCGATCTCTCTCTCTCTCTCTCTCTTCTCCTCCCCTCTCCTCTCCAGCTTTCTCCCCCTCTCTCTCTCTCCCACATCTATCTCTCTCTCTCCCTCTCCCACTCCCCTTCGCACCGTCTCTCCTCTCCTCTCTCCTCTCCTCTCTCTCTGCTCTGCCTGGTGCCAATTTCTGCGATATTGTTTTATATTTCACATGTATGTCCTTCATTTGCGTGTGTGTGTGTGTCTGTGTCTGTGGGCGTGGCGTAAGTGTTCATGTGTTCTCTCTCTGTGTGTGTGTGTGTGTGTGTGTGTTGTGTGTGTGTTGTGTGTGTGTGGACGTGGTGTCATGTCTCTGTAGTTTGTTGTGTGTGTGTGTGGTGAACTTGCTGTGAATTAGACAAATAGAGAGGCACAGCGAGAAAGAACAGCGAGAGAGGAGAGAGAGAGAGAGAGAGAGAGAGAGAGAGTAGAGAGAGAGAGAGAGACAGACAGATAAGACAGAGAAAAAAGACAGACTGGAGACATAGAGAGAGAGTGGGGGAGGGAGAGAGTGAGCGGAGAGATAGAGAGAGAGAGAGAGAGAGATAGAGAGAGAGAGGGGGAGAGAGCAGAAAGAGAGAGAGAGAGGAGAGCGAGAGAGATCTGAGAGAGAGAGAGAGAGAGAGAGGAGAGAGAGAGAGAGAGCGACAGAGAGGTAGACAAGGAGAAAGACAGGCAGAGAGAGATGGAAGATGGAACCGCTAGTTTGTCCACAATTCCTATACTCCGTGGGGATACCGGGGGGGGGGGGGGGAGTCCTTTCAGTAAAAATAGTTCCCCCCCCCCCCCACCTTCTGGAAGTTTCTGTGCTTGTGTACTTCCTCTAATCTGCTACACTCTTTGACTCTGCCTTTGTATGCCTTTGCTTTCTAATCATCTACTATCTTTTTCCGACTTATTGGCCCATTCCTCCTGCTTTTAAAAAAAAAAAGATCTTCCAAATAAACTTATCCTTTGAGCTCCTCCGAAATCGGGACGTGTCGGGGTGCTTCGTGTACGCTAACGCAAGCGGGAAGACCAGTGAAAATTGAAAACCGGACACGTACGTACCTTATCCGTTATGGCCATAATTTATGTATGACATGGGAACGCAGAATAATAAGAAGAAGAAGTCCACAATTCTAAACTGGACACTCCTTGTCCAACAAAAACCCAACAACGAACGAAATGGGACTTAGTCAACGGCACACATCCAATCCCCCCCCGAATCATACACACCACCCTCCTTGTTTGACTTCCCCTCTCCTCTTTGTCCATATCACTCACTCCCAAAGTGTGCCCACACCCCCTCCGCACCCTGGGCCCCCCCCCCGCTCCCTCCCCCCCCCCTCCCCCCCCCCCTCCCCCCCCCCCCCCCCCCCCCCCCCCCCCCCCTCTCAGCCCCCCCCCTCTCCCCCTCCCCCGGCCCCCCTCCCCCCCCCCCCCCCACCCCGAACCCCCTTCTTCCCAACCACCCACCCTCTGGAACGTCCATGGCGGAAGCACAGAGTGCAAGGGCTAGGAGTATTGACTTGGCCGGTTTACAACCCTTATCAAACACCCTTCCTCTCTCTCTCTCACACTTGATTCTCTCTCTCTTCCTCTCTCTCTCATCACAGTCCCTCTCTCTCTCTGCCGACCCCTCGCATCCTCTCTTCTCCAATCCCCCCCTCTCCTCTCCTGCTCCTCTCGATCTCTCACTCTCCATCTCCTCTCTCATCCCCTCATCTCCGAAAAATCTTCTCCCATTCAGTCCCGTCTCTCTCTAATCCTCCTCTCTCTCTCCATCCTCATCTCTCCGTCCTCTCTCTCGCCCCACTCAAACTCATCAACTTTCCACCCCTCCCTTTTTCTTTCTCATCTCTCCCCCTCGTCTCTCTCCTCCCCATCCCTCCCTCTCTCGAACGTCCTATCTCTCTACTCTCGCCGTCTTCTCTCCCCTCCTCTCCTCGCTCTCCTGGCACCCCCCCCCCCCCCCCCCCCAAAAAAAAAAAAAAAAAAAAAACTCTCTCTCTCTCCTCCTCCTCTGCGTCTCTTCTTCCTCATCTCTCTCCTCTCCGGCCTCTCCTCTCGTTCATCTCTCTCTCTCCCTCTCTCTCTGACTGCAATACTCGTGCCAGTTTTTTCGTTTCGGTCTACATTTCGGCCTTTCGTAATCCGTTTGTCTTTACCTATTGCGCCTCGCGCGCACGCGTCGCTCTCAGCCAATCCGTCTCTTCCTTCATCTGCTCTCTCTCCTCTCTCTCTCGTCTCCACTCCCATCCGATCTCCACTCTCTCTCTCTCTCTCTCCTCTCTCTCTCCCTTTCTCTCTCCCACTCTCTCTCTCTATCACTCACTCTAACTCTCACGTCCTCGCGTCTCTCTCTCGCCCTGCCTCTCCGTGCACTCCATCATCATTTCCGTCTTCTATCCCTCCTCACGTCTCTCGCCTACCAGATCTCTCCGCGTCTCCCTCTCCCTCCTCTCCCTTCTTTCTCTCTTCATCTCCTCTCTCCTCATCCTCCATCTCCTCCTCTCATCTCCTCGCGTCTCCGTTCTCTCTCTCTCCTCCTCTCTCGCTCTCCCAATCCGGCTCTCTCCCTCCCCCCCCCTCTCTATCTCTCTCTCCCCCACTCTCTCTCTAACTCTCTCTCTCCCTCATCTCCTCGTCTCGCAGTCATTCACATCAGTCCGGTCTCTCTCTCTCTCCATCATCTCTCTCTCCCTCCTCTCTCTCTCCTCTCACTCCGGTCCTTCATCCTCTCTCTCTCCCGCGTCATCTCTCACACCCTCTCTTCGTCATCATCATATCTCCTCGATCTCTCTCGCCATCGCTCTCTCTCATCCGCCTGTCTGTTATGTCTGATCTATGTGTCTGTCTGTCTATCTCTCTGTATCTCTCTCTCTCATCTCTCTCTCCTCTCTCTCTCATCTCTCTCTCTCTCTCTCGCTCTCTCTCTCTCCTCTCTCTCCCTCCTTTCTCTCTCTCCCTCTCTCTCTCTCGTCCACACGCCCTCTCTCTTCTCCGTTCTTTTGCACTGGCTTCCTGTCGCAGACAGAATTGAGTATAAATTGACCACCCTTTGCTATAAATCTACCCTTCAAGCAAAACCCTAATGCCCCACATGGCCGAAAGGCCAAAGAGGGCGTAAAACACTATTATTATTATATAAATCCACCCATAAAGCTGCTCCAACCTTACTCTCTCTGCGACAATATTTCCATGGTATACACCAGCTCGCACATTACGTTCAGTTTCTGACCCTCTTTCTCTCCAGATCCCTAGCTATAAGCTTTGAACTGTTGCTCGGCGGATCTTTTTGCTGTCTCAGGACCGACATCTTCGAACAAACTTCCTCTTTCCCTCCGTCAGCGACCGACCCTCTCTGCTTTCAAAGAGCTAAGCTAACCTCAAAACCCACCTGTTTCCCCCCCCCCCCCCCCCCCGCCATTGAGGCTCCACTCTCTTTCTCTTCCTCTTATCTCTCTTTATCTCTCTTTCTTGCTTCTTCATAGGTCTGTTTCTGTTTGTATACCATTTTTAAATCATACGCGACTTTTAAGGTCATGCGTTATGAATGCTAACGTGTGTGTGCGCTTTGATTTGATTTATATCAAGATTCAGCGCCGTATAAATATTGTGATGTTGTTGTTGTTGGTGTGTGTGTGTGTGTGTGTGTGTGTGTGTGTGTGTGTGTGTGAGAGAGAGAGAGAGAGAGAGAGAGAGAGAGAGAGAGAGCCGTGTGTGTGGTGTGAGAGTGCGTGCGTGCATGAATGCGAACGTGTGTGTGTGCTGTGTGTGGTGTGTGTGTGTCCTCTGTGTAAATGTATGAGTGCGTGTGTTTGTGAGTACGTGCGTGCGTGCACGCGAACGTGTGTGTGTGTGCGTGTGCGTGTGTGTGTGTGTGTGTGTGTGTGTGTGTGTGTACGTGTGTGTGTGACCTGCACTGTAGGTTCATGTCAAGACAGGCTGGTGGTAGGGAGTGCCTGTGTGGTGACTTTTGCTCCTTCACCAGTTTGAACAGTGAACACAACAACACTTTAACGAGGGGTGCCTGCCAGAACTGTCTATCCGGTATCCGTGTTCTTTATTAGTCCCCGAGCCGAAGGTTCGGGAACTATTGTTTCTGTCTGATCCGTCCGGCGTGCCTCCGTCCGTCCGTCCGTCCGTCCGGCTATTCGGTCCGTTTTTCTCAAAAACTATTCAGTGTATCATCATCAAATTTGGTATACTAGTTTGCCAAGATGCAAGCTATCCACTGATGTATTTAGTTTTATATTAAGGTCAAGGTCGCGCCAGTTACGGGGTTCAAACCCCGACACACATAATCGCTAATATATCGCGAAGTTTTGCATGTATTTCAATGCAGTTTTTGTTCACAACATTTCTTGATGAATGGTCTATAACACAGTTGTCATGAATTTTTCTGTGCGCTCGTGTGCGCATGAATCGCGCGCGCTCAAATCACGGGTCCGAAGGAGGAAATGGGGCCAATGCGTTTTTAATGATTAGTGTGTAGGGTTTTTTTTTAAAAGCAACACGCGCATCGCCAAGCGGCAGATAAGTTCCCGAGTCGCTAAACATGGGATAAGCCCGCTGTGCCCTAGGCCCTTTGTGTCACAGGCCCGATGTGTCCCACTTCTTTCCGGCCGTCCATCCGTCCGTGCGTGCGTCCTGTTTTCAGTTCTCAATGGTCTCCCCGCTGTGTGTACGCTAAACATGGGATTAGCCCGCTGTGCCCTAGGCCCTTTGTGTCACAGGCCCGATATGTCTCACTTCTTTCCGGCCGTCCATCCGTCCGTGCGTGCGTCCTGTTTTCAGTTCTCAATGGTCTCCCCGCTGTGTGTACAGCCGACACATTCCGATTTCGGAGTAGCTCGGCGATGCTGCGAGGGGACTTTTGCAGACGCTCGGCATTGCCCTTGTTCCTATTGAGGTAGACTGTTCTGGCAGGCACCCCTAATTTATTTATTATTTTATTTGCGCTTTGCCCACGCACAACCACGCTGCGAGGACGCAACAGGATGATTTGCCATTTAAGCGTACTTTCCAGGCACTGTAAAGGCACTCCAACCGTTAAGACGAGAGAGAGAGAGAGAGAGAGAGGCGAGAGAGAGAGAGAGAGAGAGAGAGGAGAGAGAGAGAGACGAGAGTGGGGGGGGGGGGGGGGGGGGGGGGTGGGGAGGGGGGGGGGGGGGGGGGGGGGGGGGGGGGGGGGGGGTGGGGTGGGGTGGGGGGGGGGGGGGGGGGGGGGGGGGGGGGGGGGGGGGGGGGGGGGGGGGGGAGAGGAAGAGGATCCAGTTGGAGATAGAGGGGGGGGGGGGGGGGGGGGGGGGGGGGGGGGTGTCTGACTCCAGTTGATACACAGTATCAGCAAGTGAAGGAGAGATAGTATCGATCATGACTATTGTATTTGTGACCCCAGCACCACGAAAGGGACATTAAGTCGCTGGGCTAGTAGTTCTCACAACATGCTTGAAAAGTCAAAAATCTATTTTTGGTGTTAATTTTGAGTTATGGGTATTTTTGTGTTCTCTATCATCTTATCGTTCATATTTATAAAGGATATCTTTAATAGTGTCTCTAAATGATCTTACAAGGGCTTAAAAACGGGCAGGTCAATATTTCAGGAGCACGCTATAAGCGCTAGCTTGTTGATGCTCTCTTTTGCTTTCTGTAATATATGTTGTTTGGAAATATTAAAGATTTGTTTTAGCCAATTAAACAGTAGGTCAATGCATTTTCTTCAGCTAGGCTAGATTTTAGACTGTGTTTTCTTCTCAAAATGGCCGACACTCACCCTACTAACTTTAAAATGCTCACAACTCTGGAACGGGAAAAAGATACAAGAATGGTGGTCCTTGTATCATTAGAAAGAGAATTGTCTGAAGTTTTCAAATGTATAATTTTTTCAGAATGGTCAGTTTGATACTTAATTTCCCTTTCGTGGTGCTGCATGGTCACACATTTGATCAAGATCAGTTCAGTGGTTTGAGGCTCTAGGCATAGGAGGTGACAAACATGTCTGTCACACACGCACACGCACGCACACACAGGCAGACATACAGACGTGGCACGCACGGATCTCGTTCCAATTCAATATGTGCCTGATCAATTGCATGCCACTCAGTTGTTTCTTCTTCTTCTTCTTCTTCTTCGTTCCCAGGCCATATTGCCATAATGGATAAGGTACATACAAATTATGTGTCCGGTTTTCAGTTTTTTCACTGGTCTCTCCCTGCTGCGTACGAGCCGACACATTCCGATTTCGGAGGAGCTCAAAGGAGAACAATTATTTGGAAGGATCTTGGGAGGTGTTTTTTTTAGGCAGGAGGAAATGGGGCCAATAAGTCAGAAAGATGACAGCAAGCGAAGGAAAAAGGCAGAGTCCAAAGAGAGTGGCAGATTAGAGGAAGTTACAAGCAACAGAACTTCCAGAAGGTGGGGGAACTATTTTTAACGAAAGTCCCCCACCCCCCCCCCCACCCCACCCCCTTTAATCCCCACGGGGAAGTCAGTAGCTTCAACCATGACTGGCCAGATAGCAGTAATGGGGCAGATGATATTCTACCAGTGGGCCTAGGTGGGGGGGTGAGGGTATTTTTAACCCTTTCACTGCCAATGTGGTGTGGCATTTTCGAAGCAACACAATGGTTTAAACACGGCATGGTCTCTATTATAAAAGGCATCAAATCAGGGCTTGTTATCCAAATAGCCGCTATTTTTTCTTAATTTTGGGAGGGTAAGGATAAGGTGCCTAAATGTTATTACATGCCACAGAGGAATTCCCACCCAATATTGGAGGAGACTTTTTGTTCTCTTCTCATACCCATGTTTAAGTTTAATGGTCTGTGTTTTGGGCTGACAAATGGCTGCCGGGGGCGGGCGAAGGGTTAAAGTTTTTCTAGCAGAGGTTCGGTGTTCAATCTGCAGTAATAAAGGTCACAGACTGATAGAAAGAAAAAACCAGAACGAACGGATAAATGGAGGAGTGGGTGTAAATTTGTCATAATTTCCACACATTATTGCCATTCCCCCATCCCTCACACTTTCGCATCCAATTCCACCATTCCACCCCTGCACTGCCACTTTCCACCCTGTGGCTGCCTCAGACTAAACCTTCTGCTGCCCCCTCTGCTATATATATATCTGGCAGTCATGGTCGGAAACGACTGACTGGAATACATTAAAAAGAAATGCAGCCTGGGCGGGCTTTCGTTCCTCCACATGTAGTAGTGGAGGGCCTGATAAATAATTCACACTGACCAGCCTGCAGCAAGCCAGAACACGACTAGCAGCAGCCCCACGCAACTCACAGCTCACCTACACCCCCCACCCCCACCCCCCTCTGGTCTCCTCTCTCTCTCTCTCTCCTACTCTCTCACTCTCTCTCTCTCTCTTCTCTCACACACACACACACACACCACACACACATCACACACACACACACACTCTCTCTATCTCTCTATCTCTATATCTCTATAACTCTCTCTCTCTATCTCTATCTCTAATCTCTCTCTCTCTGTCGCTCTCTTTCTCTCTACACACCCCACTCTCTTTCTCACTCTCTCTCGCTCTCTCTCAAGCTTGAAATCTCTCTCATCTCTCTCTCGTCTCCTCTCGTCTCTCTCATCTCTCCCTCGTCTCTCATCCTCGCTCTCGTCCTGATCTCTCTCTCGTCTCTCTTCTCTCTCTCTCTCTCTGCAAAAAAAAGCCTAGAAGTCTCGCTCTCTTCCTCTCTCTCTCTCTTTCTCTCGTCTCCCCTCTCTCTTCTCTCTCTCTCTCGTCTCTTTCTCTCTCTTCTCTCTCTCTCATCCTCTCACAAACACACACACGCACACACAAAACACACACACAACACCCACACCTCTCTCTCTCTCTCTCTTCTCTCTCTCTCTCTCTCTCTCTCACACACCACACACACACACTCTCCTCTCTCTCCCTCTCTCCTCTCTCTCTCTCTTTTCATCTCACTCTCTCTCTCTCTCTCTCTCTCTCTCTCTCTCTCCTCTCTCTCTCTCTCTCTCTCTCTCTCTGAAAGCATCATTGATAGGAGTTTAGTGTCTATTAGGCGTAGCCTTCTTGAGAACAGTATTCCTGAAGACGAATGTCTTCTCGAAACTACGGCTGTATTATAGCAACTTAATTTGTTCGTTTACGAGATATTAATTTCCATTGTTGTGGGTTTTTAGTCCCGAGCCGAAGGTCGGGGAGCTATTGTTTTTGTTGGTCCGTCCCGTCCGGTGTCCGTCCGGCGTGGCCTCCGTTCGTTCGGCTATTCGTCCGTTTTCTCAAAAAAACTAATTCAGTCTATCATCATCAAAATTGTATACTAGTTTGCAAGATGCAAGCTAATCCACTGATGTATTTAGTTTTACATTACCCGCTGTGTCCTAGGCCCTTTGTGTCACAGGCCCGCTATGTCGTCTGTTTTTCTCAAAAACTATTCAGTCTTATCAAATTTGGTATACTAGTTTGTCATGATGCAAGCTATCCACTGATGTATTTTTAGTTTTACATTACCCGCTGTGCCCTATGCCCTTTGTGTCACAGGCCCGATATGTCCCACTTCTTTCTTGCCGTCCATCCGTCCGTGCGTGCGTCGTGTTTTCATTTCTCAATGGTCTCCCCGCTGTGTGTACAGCCGACACATTCCGATTTTCGGAGTAGCTCGGCGATGCTGCGAAGGGACTTCGCAGACGTTCGCCGGCCGCGTTGCAACATTTTTTTTTAATGCGTCAATTTATGTTATACAAATTCATGGTGCACCTATGTGTCCAAATGACACGTGACAATTAAATGGTGGCTGTGTGTGTTCCGGGTCATAAATTAACATGACATTGCATACGTGTACATACATACATCCAATCCATACATACATACATACATACACACATACGTACATACATTCGCCATCCATACATCCATACATGCATTCATACGTACATACATACATACATACATACATACAAATGACACGTGACAATTAAATGGTGCTGGTGTTTCCATGTCATACATGACATACATACATACGTACATTACATAACTCCATACATACATACCTAACATACGATACACACATACGTGACCATAGCAATACATCCATCCATACATACAGTAAACATGCGCTACATACATACATACATACTACATACATACAAATGACACGTGACAATTAAAGTTGGTGCTGTGGTTTGCCATGATCACTGATGACATCACATGCATACGTGACACATACAATCCTACAATACATACATGCAATACATACATACATACATACATACATACATACATGTACATACATACAAACATACATCGCAATACATACATACATGCATACATACAAGTAAACCCGAGTTTGTTCCTGGGGTAACAGGGGAATTTTCCCTCTCATTTTGCACTAGATCTTATGGTCTTTTGGATGAGACGATAAACCGAGGTCCTGGGTGCCCATGCACTTAGCACACGTTAATCCCAGTGGCAACGAAAAAATTGTCATTTGATCAAAATTTACCACCACCACCACCCTCCCTCCCTTCCTTCCTCCATCAGTCAACAAAATCGCATGCCTCTGGTTGTGACGCGCTCTCCAGGTGTGGAGCAACCCGAATTTCACAGAGACAGCATCTGTGACTGTACATAATGCCCTACCTCCTAATACCTAACGAGACATACACAGTCTGTATTGTTACAATTCTTTCTGGGCTTTCCTGATGTTGCAACTGGCCTCCGGGCATTGCCTCAGGATCGTTCCCACCATCTGTAATATCTACTAATTTCCCATATAGAATGTGTGTCTGTTTCCAGACTAGCGGAGGACGTTAACCCTTTCCACTGCCAATGTCGCATTTTTGCACCACAACCACAACGAATCAAGGTCTATTATTCAATGACATTGTGTTCCTTAGTTTGGGTAGTAAGGCTTGACCCTACTCTAAATGTGTCACCGAGAAATCCCACACTATTGCAGACGAAATCGTGTACTGTAGCCAAGTAAGATGTGCCAGTGCCACCCCCCCTGACACCCCAAAACACCCCTACCTATCTCGGTTAATTCTATTTTTCCGTTATTGCCTTTCTTTACCATTCATAAAGCTGTATTTTAGGAACATTTTTTTAGCTAATAACCTTTTTGGAATACTAACCCTATCCCTAACTCTAGCCCTAAACCTGAACCCTATTAAGGGACGGAAAAAACGCAACGAACCACAACTGTGACAAATCGCGGTGTACTGCAGTACATAGTGGTGGGTAGGGTTAGGTTTAGGGTTAGGGTTAGTTTTAGGGTTAGGGTTTATTATTCCAAAAATGTTATTAGCTAAAAAAATGTTCCTAAAATACAGCTTTATTTATGGTAAGAAAGGCACAATAAACGTAAAAATAAAATTAACCGAGAAATGCATGGGGGTGGGGTCACATCTTTTACCTACCATTACATACACACATCACACGCACAAGCCCTTTCCAGAAGAGAAAAGCAACATGTGCTTTAAGCTTTGCATACACGCAACAAACAACGGTGCGTTGGACTAGCGATGTATGGGGGAAATGGTGGTCAGTCAGTTACATTTGTGACGCTGTTTTGTATCAAACTGACTGAAATGTCCTTGCCACATTCGCTTCCATCGAGCGTATCCCCGTAGGTATACCGGAGTGTGTGTGTGGGGGGGGTGTCTTTCTTTCAAATAGTTTCCCCCCTCCTTCTTGAACGTTCTGTGCTTGCAACTTCTTCTAATCTTGTCACTTCTCTTTGACTCTGGCTTTTTCCCTTTGCTTATCTGTCATCTAACAATCTCTCCTGACGTATTGGCCTCATTCTCCTGCCTTTTAATTCTCTCTCAAAAAACCCAAATCTTCCAAATAATGTTTCCCCTTTTGAGCTCCTCCGGAATCGGAATGTGTCCGCTGCACGCAGCTGGGAGACCAGTGACAACTGAAAACCGGACACATATTATGTACCTTACCCATTATGGCCATAGGGCCTGGGAACGCAGAAGAAGAAGAAGATCGAGCGTATAAGAAACACGTCCGTTGTACTGCAATGTCATGTAGTAATTACTACAATTTGTATTGTTACTAATTCGGGACTTTCCTGGTGTTGCACTGCCTCCGGCATTGCCTCCAGGGGAATGAATGAATATTAGGCTTTACGTCCTCTCGGTCCACTTGGACACGTGTGGGGCATTTATTCCAAAGCCTCCAGGATCGTTCCCACCATATTTATATCTACTAATGTCCCGTGTGTGTCTGCTTCTTCAGACCAGAGGACGTTAATCAGATTGTTCGTCCTACATGTAGCATTGTATGGCATTCCAAACGTCAAACAATTATTTGCACGATTCTTAGTGGTAAAATGAGGCACTTTCCTCATTCTGTGCACACAATTCATTCTGTGGTGCACACAATTCATTGTATGCACACAATTCATTCTGTGGCACACACAATTCACTCTGTAGGACAGAATTCATTCTGTGACACACACAATTCATTCTGTACAACAGAATTCATTCTGTGGCACACACAATTCACTCTGTAGGACACAATTCATTCTGTGGGACACACATTCATTCTGTGCACATAATTCATTCTGTGGCACACATAATTCACTCTGTAGGACAGAATTCATTCTGTACGACAGAATAAATTCTGTAGCACATAATTCATTCTGTACACAGAATTCATTATGTAGGACAGAATTCATTCTGTGGCACACACAATTCATTCTGTATGACTTAGATATTCATTCTGTGGCACACAGAACTTACTCTGTAGGACAGAATTCATTCTGTGACACACACAATTCATTGTATGCACATAATTCATTCTGTGGCACACACAATTCACTCTGTAGGACAGAATTCCTCATTCTGTAGGACAGAATTCATTCTATAAGACACATATTTCATTATGTGCACCAAATGTATTCTGTGAGATACACATTTCATTTTGTGCGCATAATGAATTCTGTGTCCCACAGAATAAATTTTGTGCACATAATGAATTCTGTCCTACAGAATAAATTTTGTGCCACAGAATGAATTCTGTCCTACATAATGAATTGTGTGCACCACAGAATTAATTGTGTGCACAGAATGAAGAAAGTGCCTCATTTTACCACTACAAATCATGCAAATAATTGTTTGACGTTTGGAATGCCATAGCATTGGGGCTGTACTGCTTCAGAAAGGAGGGAAGAGAAAATATTGTGTGTAGTGGATGGGGGGTGAGAGGACGGGGGAGGGGTGTGTGGAGTGGGAAGGATGAGGAGGGTGGGGGGTGAGGTGACAAGGTGACGTGCTCCACGCGCCTCTGACTGTGTGTGTTCTAACCGGTGCCATGACAAAACGCGCTCGTAACGGATGAGAAGGGAGAGAGAGAGAGAGAGAGAGTGAGTTTTTTTTAATGTTTACAGAGTAATGAAATAACAGAGAGAGGGGAGAGGGGAGAGAGAGAGAAATAAAAGGGTAGATAAACAGATCGAGAGAGAGAGAGAGAGAGAGAGAGAGAGAGATAACGAGAGCGAGAGAGAGAGAACTTGAACTTGAAAAACTTTATTACGCAAGGATTGAGATTTTAGGCCAAGCCTATTCTTACAATCTGTCCTTGAGACGTAAACAAGACAATGACAACACAGTCAGGCAAGAGAGGCAAAACAATCACACACGAGAGAGAAAGGAGAGACAGAGATAGAGAGAGAAGAGAGACAGAGAGAGATAATGAAGGAAGAGGATGAGACTAAGAGAGATGAGAGAGACAGACAGACAGAAAGAAGGACAGAGGGAGAGGCAGACAGGTCGGTAGACCACCAGACAAGCCAGCCAACAGCAAACACACACACGCAACGCGCCACGCGCACGCACACACACACACAACGCCTGCACATTTTTAGTGGAAGGAAATGTAACACACACACACTCACACACGCTTTTAGTGGAAGGACTTAAAGATCGAAAAGAACACAAAACACACACACACAACACACATCGCCTCCTCTCTCGTCTCTCTCTCTCTCTCTCTCTCTCTCTCATCTCTCTTCTCTCTCTCTCTCTCTCTTTGCCCATCTCTCAGCTCTCTCTCTCTCTCTCTCTCTCTCTCTCTCTCCCCATTCTCATCTCTCTCTCCGTCCATAAACTCTCGGTTCTTCTCTCTCTCTTCCCTCTCTCTCTCTCTCTCTCTCTCTCGTCTCCTCTCTCGCTCTCTCTCTCTCTCTCACACACACACACACACACACAACTCTCTCTCTCTCTCTCTCCCACTCCCGATCTCTCTTCTTCTGCTCTCTCTCTCCCCCTCTCTCTCTCTCTCTCTCTCTCTCTCTCTCTCTCTCTCACACACATCAAGTGTCACACACACACACACACACGCACACTACGCACGCACGCACGCACACGCACGCACACACGCACACGCACGCACGCGCGACACGCACACACACACGACACACACACACACACAACACACACACAAGCCCAAGCATGCAGACAGACACAATACGCACAGAAAAAAGCTAGAGAGGGCGACGTAGTGAATAATAGATGAGGTGATATCATTCACGGTCACCATACGAGCCTTTGTGTTAGTCCATCCATATCCCATCGTAACGTTAACCCACCCACCACGCCTCCTCTGATACATCCATCCAACCAGACTAGCATAGTGACAACAGCTGGCCTCTTATCTCGGTGTCTCCTGCTATCGCAGTACCTCCGGGATCGTCCCACTATCTTTACATTAGTTATTAATGTCCCATATGTACCTGTTCCAGGTCGGAGGACGTTAAACGAACTTTCATTTTTCTGTGTGTGTCTCTCCGTATCTGTCCGTCGTAACTACGTGCCTCCTCTCTATCCATCCAACCAGAGTAGTATAGTGGCAAATCTATCTGTTTCTCTCTCTCTGTGTCTCTCCGTATCTGTCCGTCGTAACTCCGTGCCTCCTCTCTATCCATCCACCCAGACTAGTATAGTGGCAAAATCTATCCCCTGTTTCTCTCTCTCTCTGTCTCTCCGTATCTGTCCGTCGTAACTCCGTGCCTCCTCTCTATCCATCCACCCAGACTAGTATAGTGGCAAATCTATCCCCTGTTTCTCTCTCTCTGTGTCTCTCCGTATCTGTCCGTCGTAACTCCGTGCCTCCTCTATATCCATCCACCCAGACTAGTATAGTGGCAAATCTATCCCCTGTTTCTCTCTCTCTCTGTCTCTCCGTATCTGTCCGTCGTAACTCCGTGCCTCCTCTATATCCATCCACCCAGACTAGTATAGTGGCAAATCTATCCTCTGTTTTCTCTCTCTCTCTGTCTCTCCGTATCTGTCCGTCGTAACTCCGTGCCTCTTCTCTATCCATCCAACCAGAGTAGTATAGTGGCAAATCTATCCCCTGTTTCTCTCTCTCTCTGTCTCTCCGTATCTGTCCGTCGTAACTCGTGCCTCCCGTGCCTCCTCTCTATCCATCACCACCCAGACTAGTATAGTGGCAAATCTATCCCCTGTTTCTCTCTCTCTCTGTCGCTCCGTATCTGTCCGTCGTAACTCCGTGCCTCCTCTATATCCATCCAACCAGACTAGTAGGCTCTAATATAACCCTAGCCAACCAGACTAGTATAGTGGCAAATCTAGCCTCTATCTCTGCGGCGTTTCTCTCCGTATCTGTCTATCGTAACTGTGTGCCTCCTCTCTATCCATCCACCCAGACTAGTATATTAGGTATTAGGTATTTTTTAATAGTCACAGAGGCGTCACCCTCTTATCCATACATCCATCCAGCCAGACTAGTATAAGTGGCAAATATAGCATATGTCATACACATGGTTTAATCCGTAACATGTCCATCGTAACACTCCGTGCCTCCTCTAATCTATATCACCCTAGTCTAAATCACTGGGACGGGTATTCCATGGTCGAGATTAAAGAAGAAGACTTAGCATGATGCTACCTTAGAAAGCTCTTCCAATGTCCTATAGGATTAAATAGGACTTTTGGAAGATCTTCTAAGTTAGCCTCATGCTAAGTCTCAGGCTATCTCAACATAAATACCGGCCCAGAGTAATAGTTAGTCGTAAGCAACAAAACTAGCCTCTGTTCTCTGTCTCCTCCGTATCTGTTCCGTCGCAAAACCATGTTTTGTGTGTGGTGTGTGTGGTGGTGTGTGTGTGGGTGTGTGTGGTGTGTGGTGTGTGTGTGGTGTGTGTGCGTGTGTGTGTGTGTGTATGTTGTGCGGGTGTGTTTGTGTGTGTGTGATGTGAAAGTGTGTTGTGTGTGTGTTTGGTATGTATGTGATATGTGTGCTTGGTGTGTGTGCATGTGTGTGTGCGCGCACGCGTGTGTGTGTATGTGTGTGTGAATGCATGGATGAATGGTGTGTGTGTTTGTGTGTGCGTGTGTGTGTGTGCGTGTACGTGCGTGCGCGCGCACGTGGTTTGTGCATTAGTGTGCGTATGTGTATGCTACTATGTATGTCACCGTGGTTATAATATCTCTATGATGCATTACATGTATATGTATGTATAAGTGCGTGTATGATTGTATCAAATCAATCAAATCAAAACATCTTTATTATCTCTAAAAGAGAAATTGCGTCCAGGTGCCACGATTATAGCATAGACATTGACATCAAACATGCAATGAATTACATTGAACGGTTATAATATGGCATAGAAGAGGTATAGAGCACACATGCATGATCATATTTACAAGCACAATTTGAAATGCAAAGAAATGTATGATACCTAATTGAACAAATACCAAAATCACAGTCATAAACGTATTGCACGCCTTCAGGGTACACACTCTATTTCGTTCCCCCCACCTCCCCTCCCATACACTCACACTTTACTTAAACACACATGTTGGCGATCAGTAAGAGCCAACAATTTTGAGAGTCATGATGGGTTTAAGAAATGGATAGAGGAAGGGATAAAAGATTTTTGGCCCTGGATTTGAGTTTAAAAGTTATGTAGCGGCGTCCTGATGGTAAAAGTCGTAGTGTTTGTTTAAAACATACAATTGCAGTCTGCCTGGCCTTTTGCTTTGCGCGTCTTTCATGCATTCCAGTCTGTCTCATCCCAACGACCTTGTGTTCACTACATATCTTTTGTTCTCCACACTCAAACTCCCGAACCAACAAATAAAAGACAGTGAGTAAGGACATGCAAGAGCGATATATGTGTAAAATGTCAATGCCAATATTCCTAAGTGTAAAATAAACATTCTGATGTTGGCATTTCTTGTGAATGCACTCTGTGTTTTTATTGAAAGTCAGTTTGTTGTCTAAAATGTTCCTAAATATTTATATTCAGTAACTCTGTCCACAGTTGACCATCAATGACCACACTTGTCCTTTCTAAAATCAACCAACATTTCTTTCGTGATCCAGATAATTTTCTCTCTGCACACCAGAGGGGGGGCTTATTTCATCAAAATATTGGAGAGTGTATGAAAGATGAATAGCAGAATCTGTCACAGCGGTGTGCATCTGTATGCGTGTATGAACGCAAGTAATCAAGTGTGAGGGTGTTATTGTGTGTGTATGACTTGTAGTGTGTGTACGGTGTGTGTGTGTTGTTTTTAACGAGCAGTGCATGTGTACCCGCAGTGTGTGTATGAAGTAGGATGTGTGTGTTGTGTGTGTGTGTGATGTGTGTGTTTGTGTGTGTGTGTGGTGTGTATGTGCGTGTGCGTGTGGTGCGTATGTGCGTGTGTGTATGAAGTATGTGTATGTGTGAGTGTAAAGTCAAAATTTTATTTAAAGATGGACATTGAGTAAGCAAACATACATGCTGTTTTTCATCAAGCCATCTATAAACAGAAGCATGTGTGTGTGTACGCACGCGCGCGCGCGCGCGTGTGTGTGTGTAACCGTGTGTGTCCGACTGCGTGTGTCTGCAATGTCTGTAATTAGCCTCTATGCATGTCGATGTGCCTGCGTGCGTGAGTAGATGCATGCAACATTTTTTCACAATCTGTTGCTATGTTTTCGAAGGTCATTTAATATGTCGACAGCTTGTGTGTGTGTGTGTGTTGTGTGTGTGTGTGTGTGTGTGCGTGTGTGTGTGTGTGTATGTGTGTGTGTGTGTGTGTATGTGTGTGTGCTTGTGTGTGTGTGTGTGTGTGTGTGTGTGTGTGTGTGTGTGTGTGTGTGTGACCCCAGGCACGCTTTTTATTGTACACGTATTTGTCAGAAGAAGAGTTGTGGAGCACGGATGTCAGACATGGATGTACAAGGATACATATTTTACGTATATACAGATAGGGTAAAACGGGGTAAAAAGCCCATGGGCGGGTAAGAAGCCCATGCCAATTATCTCATGAAAAAAAAGCAAATGTCAGTCAAATGTTGCCCATGAGACGAGGTGTTAGTGTTTAGCGTTTGTTGGGCGAAAAGTTGACTGAAATTTGCTTTATTTCATGAAATAATTGGCATGGGCTTCTTACCAGCCCATGGGCTTTTTACCCCGTCTTCATCTATATACCTGGTTGCATTCGCACTCATATATGCAAACATACATGCACACACATACACACGCTCGCACCACGCACAACGCACGCACACGCACACGCACGCACACGCACACGCACACACCACACACGCACGCACACACACACACACACACACACACACACACACACCCCGGCGCGCGCTGCATATGCACACATGTATGCATAACGGACGCGGGGACAGACTAATCGGGCAGACAACAGACAGATTCAAGTTGTCGCCATTATGTTACGTCTTGTCAGGACTTTGTCAGGACGGTATTGAATATCCATAACTGTCAACTGCCCGAGGTAAGCTGACCTTTCCAATTCAACACTCTAAATTCAACTCTATGAAATTCAAGGACGCCGGCAAGCGACGAAACAAATGCCCTGTTGCAAAGGTTCTAAATATTAATTAATACTACAGCTTTCAAGATTGATTGATTGGCCTTTGGGGGGACCAGCCCCGGCGCGGATTGTCTTAAAGGTGCACCCTGACGGATGAGTTTGTGCAAGAAACACGGCCACAAGTAGCTGAATAGAGTTCTTTTTTTTCTTCCAACTCAAAAAGGTTGGGTAGTGTGAGGCAGCTTTAAAGGTGGACCCTGACGGATGAGTGTTTTGCAAGAAACACGTCGAGATCACCAGAAAGACAGCCTTTTCAGAGATCGCAACACTCACTTTGCTCTGGTTTCCTAAATTAAAAAACGGCGATTCCTCTTGGCGGAGATGCCTGAGAGAGAAGCCATTTTGGATGGGGTGGGTGGAAGACACTCATTGTGGTTGAAGCTTTTTCTTTTTTTGTAGTGCAGTAAAAAATAAATATAAAAAAAAATGGAGCTATTTCCTTTGTTGTGAGCGACTCTCCTTATAGATAAACTGTATAAATGTTATATTAAACAAATAAAATAACAAGGCTGGTATTGCGGAAATTTCGTGCAAACGATTTGGAGGCCATTCGAAAAGAAACGGCACACGCCCTTCTCTTTTGGGGTGAAATAATTTGACTTCCAGCACCTCAGCCAAGGAGGAATGGCCGATTTGAAGGTTTGATTTCTAGGAACCCAGAGCAAAGTGAGTGTTGCAATCTCTGTAAAGGGTGTTTTCCTGGTGATCTCGACGTGTTTCTTACAAAAAAAAACTAATCCGTCAGGGTGCCCTTTTATCACTGTTATAGCTTAGAGGAGATGGGGTGTATGTAGCCTGGGGAACTCTAACATTCCTAAGGAGGAATCGACGTTTTGATGGTTGGTTTTCTAGGAAACCAGAGCAAAGTGAGTGGTTCCGATCCTGAAAAGGCTGTCTTTCTGGTGACCTCGACGTGTTTCTTGCCAAAACACCCATCACCCGTCAGGGTGCCCCGTTAATGCTAGTCATTCGGTTGACTAATACTTTTCTTCGCTGTTTACTTCGATCATCACTCACTCACTCACTCAATCATTCCAAGGTCATTGACGTCACTATCTCACTGACTGTCACTGACGCGCTCTCCAGTTGTGAGCAACCCGAATTTCACAGAGATGCGTTTGTGACTATAAAGTACCTAATAATACATAGGCACAGACTGGGAAGTGTGAAAGCTAGTCATGCGGATGAATAATAATAATGATAATACTGTTCCCCGCTAGACTGATATATTGCTGGCTGATATGAATGATTCATCACCGAGTATACTATACATTTCCTAACCGTTTAGTTAATTAAGGTCTCTGTAAACGTTAACAAAATTCACAAAATATGCTCCATTTTCCCCCATGTTGGCAACACAGTGAGTTGGTAAGTCATATTAAACTTCTCTTTCTTTGAGGAAAAAGAAAGGAGAGAGAGAGAGATCCTGAAGAAGAGAGAGCGAGAGAGAGAGAGAGAGAGAGAGAGAGAGAGAGAGAGAGAGAGAGAGAACGAAAACGAAAACGAAAACGAATTTTTATTTAACCAGGGAAACATGAAATAAGCAAGTTACATGCTTTTTTTCCACCAAGCCCTGGTGTGAGAGAGAGAGAGAGAGAGAGAGAGTAGAGAAGAGTAGAGAGGGGGGGGGGACAAAAGTATAAATGGAAAGAATAAGAAGAAATATTTTTTATTATGTACTACATCGATATCCCAATGCACCTTGCTTATACCTGTCTGGATTCACGGTTCTGTGTGAAGGAGAGAGAGAGAGGAGAGAGAGAGAGACGAGCAGAGAGAGGAGAGAGAGAGAAGGATCTCTCGAGGGGGGGGGAGAAATGGGGGATTGAGAGACGAGGACGAAGAGAGAGAGACGGCGCCCAGACACACAGAGAGAGAGAGGACGAGAAAAACACACAAGAGAGAACTCTGCACGAACCTGAAAGCTGAACATTCTGAAACTTGTGTTCCTAATGTTACAATTCACCTGTCTTGATAATTAACGATCTATACAACTGTGAGCACAAAGGTAGCTGAGATACATGAGAAAGTAGTTAAGGAGAGGGGGGAGAGAGAGGGGAGAAGAGAGAGACCGAGAGATACCTCCCCCTGTGAGAGAGAGAGACGAGAGAGAGAGAGAGAGCAGAGATAGAGCGAGGAGAGAGAGCAAAGACAACGAAGGAGAGAGAGAAAGAAAGAGAGAGAGAGAGAGACCATTCGCGCGATTGATGAGAGAGAGAAGAGACGAGAGAGAGGGGAGAGAGAGAGAGGAGGGAACGACAGACAGGACAGACAAAAAGACAGCAGACAGAGAGATAGACAATGTGAGTGAGAGAGAGCGAGATGAGAGAGAGAGAGAGGAAGGGGAGGGGCGGGGGGAGGAGAGAGACCGACAGACAGACGAAACAGCCAGAGACAGAGAGAAGAGACAATAGTGAGTGAGAGAGAGAGAGAGAGAGAGAAGAGAGATGAGAGAGAGAATGCAGATTGAGAGAGAGGGAGGAGAGACGAGAGAGGCACGACAGACAGGACAGAAACAGGACAGTGACAGAGAGAGAGCCAATGTGAGTGAGAGAGAGAAGATGGATGAGAGAAGACGAGAGAGAACGGATCGATGAGAGAGGATGATGAGAGGGACCACAGCACAGACAGACAACAGACAGAGACAGAGCCAGAGACAATGTGAGGTGAGAGACGAGAGAGGAGATTGAGAGAAGATCTGAGGATCGGTGAGGAGACGGAGAGACCGAGAGAGAGAGAGGAACGACAGACAGACAACAGACAGATAGAGAGACAATTGTGAGTGAGAGACGAGAGAGACCGACGAGAGAGAAGATGAGGAGAGGTGGGGGGGGAGAGAGAGACTTCAAGACATCTTTAGTTAAAAGGATAAGAATTTAGAGTGGGACCTAGTTTCTATTCCTGTCTTGCGTTCATAAGCATGCAAATGCAAACTAAATCAGCTAAATACTATAAATGACACATGAGAACACAGGAAAATCGCAACAGAAAACAACCACGATTAACACGTTAATATAGCAAAGACATCGCTAGGCAGAGCATCAACACACCGCAATAAAAACAAAACGAACATGAAAAATAAACCCAACCGAATTAACACAAACAAACCACATACGTAAATGGAAAACACCTCTTCCACTACAAGTTACTCATTCTACTACCAATTACTATACTACTACTATCGTAGAGAGATGACGGGGGGGAGGGAGGGTAGGGGTTGGGGGGGATCGTCCCCACTAACGCCAGCATGCGTAACGTCCGTTTGGGGGGGGCCGAGAGGAGGGATGTACTAGTCGAGGCACACCAGCCTTCTAGAATAGAAACACACACACACACACACACACCACACACACACACACACACACACACACACACCACACACCACACCACACACCCAGCCGCTGTTTGCGAAAATGGCGATCACTTCCGTAAACGGACAGACTGGCATATAAACAACTATGTGACGTTTGTGCGTATGCGCCTGCAATCACATGACACTGATCACGTGATAGATGAGATCTCAGACCTCTTTCCCCTACCAAGTCGTGAGTAGTCAGGATGTGAAATGAGAGTTTGGTGCAAATGTTGTAGTTTAGTCATTAAACCATAAAAGATGATCACTGAAAACGAGTTAGTAATCAAGAATTAAAGAGCATTATTTTCAGCGTTGAAGAGTATAAGTAGACTGGAGGGCCAAATTGAGTATAGAATACTACTCCAAAAGAGTAGAGTAAACAGGTCTGGACTCTTATCAGGGTATCGCAGAAGTCCTTATAAAAAGTCCTGTAAATCTACAACTTACACGAACAAGAGACCCACACGATATCATGTTAACGAGATATGAAGAACGACCGACAAAGAAGAACTTGGAAGGGCATAATTATGTCAAACCATCAAAAATGAGTCATGAAAATGAGTAGTATCAAGAATTAAAGAGCATTATTTCAGTTTTGGGAAGAGTTAGTAGATGTCCAAAATTGAGTAGGAATACTACTCCGAAAAGAGTAGATAGAGTAAACAGGTCTCGGGACTCCTCATCAGGGTATTTGAAGTCTTCTAAAAATCCTTCTTAAATCCTTACTAACTTTAAATGATTCTAACGAGTATACCGTCTGTATTGTTGAAATAATTCGCGACTTTTCCTGGGTGTACTACCTCCGGCCTTGCCTCAGGATCGTTTCATTCCACCATATTTATATCTACTCATTGTCCATATAATTATGTCTGTTCCAGACCGGAGGGACGCTGTAAGCAGACTTAATTCGACGGACTTCTAAGATATGATGCTAACTTTAGAAGGACTTTCTACGATTATAAGCTGTAGTTGTTAAAGAAAGCGACTTTCCCGGGGTTGCACGCCTCGCGGGCATTAGCTCCCGGACGTTCCACCATTTATTAAGTATCACTAATGTACCATATTGTCTGTTCCAGCCCGGGAGGACGGTAGCAGATTTTCATGGAAGGAATTCTAAGATATCAATGGCAGGATAAAGTCTCCATAACTATCTCAATGCTGGATACAGCCAGGTTGCATAAGGCGTGGGATGGCGTGGGGGTTGTGGATGGTGGTGTGGCGTGCGTCTCAGAATTTAGAATATTGATCAGCTTGATACTCAAGATCACTTCATTTTCATTCGGCGGAGATTGCGAGATCAGAGCCACTCCTCTCTTTACACACACACACACACCCACAACACAGCCACACACACACAACACACACACAAACACCACACACACACACACAACACAACACACAATTATATATCATATATATACAACACACACTACACACACACACATACACACACACACACACACACACCACACACACACAACACACACACACATACACACACAAACACACACACACACACACAACCACACACACACGCACGACGCACGCACGCACGCACGCACGCACGCACGCACGCCACGCGACAGCACACGCACACACACCACACACACACACACACACAAACACACACAGAGAGAGATCAGATAACGAAAGAAGAAAGGAAAAATGGCCTAGAAAAACGAGACAAATATTTGGGAAACATCGATTTTTGAGTGGAGGAGACGTGGCGGAAAGATTGTATGCATAGATATACTGCGATTACGTTACGTACAGTTCTAAGAGAGAATAGTCATGAGAGAGAGGGAGAGAGGAGAGAGAGGGGTGGGTGGGGAGAGGATGAGAGAGAGAGGGGCGGAGAGAGAGAGAGGAGAGGGAGAGAAGAGAGAAATATATAATTATAAATGATATTAATAAGGAACTTTCATTTTACAACGTCGCACAGATTCCAGCTATGGATTGCAGAGACGATTGAAAGACAGAATAGAAGAATAAGATTGACCTAGAGTAGCCATTTCCATACTTGCCGGGTTGAGCGAAAGAGAGAGAGAGAGAGTAGGAGAGAGCGAGAGAGAGAGAGAGAGACCGTAGAGAGAACGAGAGAGAGAGAGAGAGGAGGAGTGAGAGAGAAGAGAGAGAGAGAGAGGAGAGAGAGACGAGAGAGAAGAGAGAGAGAAACGAACAAGAGGGACACACATAGCTATAAAGAGATATAAGACAGACAGTAAAAGGAAAGACCTTGTAAGGAACCTAAGTATGTCAAGATTGAAGGTAGTCACTTCACTTCACTTCATAAAATATATATATAATATTGTCTTCAAAACCATACCTGAGCACAAAACGTCAGACATGCACCAACAGAACAACTACGACACACACACACACACACACACAACACACCCACCCACACACACACACACACACACATCATCACACACACTCACTACCACACTCACACCACACACAACACACACACACACACCACACACACGGCGGCGCCGTGCCCCCACGCACACCGCAACGCACAACTGCCACACGACACACAAAGTACGCAAAGGATAGGACTGATGCTGCGTTGGCGGCGACACGCTCGCTCTCTGGTAAAACATATATGAGGGCAGCCACGTTAGAGGATACTTCTGGTGACGAGAGAGAGAGAGAGACGACGAGAGATTGAGATGATGAAGCGCGATGAGAGAGAGAGGAGGAGAGAGAGACGGAGAAAGAGAGAGAGAGAGACAAGAAAAAGAGGGGGAGAGAGAAGAGAGAAAGAGGCGAGAGAGAGAGAGAGAAACAAAGAGAGTGAGAGGGGAGAGAGAGAGAGAGAATGTGGGGGTAACAGCGAGAGAGATAGAGAAGAGAACCGTACAAAGAGAGACAAAATAGATGTAGGATAGAGATATGAAGAAAGACAGAAAAGAAGGAGGGCGGGAAGACAGAAGAGAACAGAAGATAGGCAGAAAGAAAGAGGGTGAAAAAAGAGAGACAGGACAGACAGCTAGGCAGCAGAAGAACGAGAGAGACAGAGACGGAGGATGAGAGGAGGTGCAGCCCTCTAGATTTCCAATTTTTAAAATAACTAATTGAACATTGCCCCGGGCAGTACGTGGATGCCTAGCGTGCCTCCATACGGGAGCTGGACAACCCCGCCCCCTCCAAGATGTCTCTCCCCGTGAGATTAGGGGGGGGGGGGGGGGGGCGTCGTTCATAAAAAAAGAGTTCCCCCATCTTCAGGAAGTTCTGTGCTTGGTACTTCTCTAATTCTGCCCAACTCTTTGGATCTGGGATTGTTCCCTTGCTTCTAATTCACTACTATTTGTCGGACTAGTGGCCCTTCGTCCTGCCCTTTGTTAGGCAATTTTTCCAAATAATGTTTTTTGCTCTGGAGTTCCTCCGAAACGGAAATGTGTCGTGCTGTACGCAGCTGGGAGGAGACCAGTGATGAACAACTGAAAACCGACCGGCAAAGTACGTACTTAACTTATGGCCATATGGCCGGGGAAAGCAGAGAAGAAGAATAGAAGAACATAGTGCCGGGAAATTTCACCAAATGTCCACGAGTTTCAAAATTTTTCCCCTGCCATACAAAAAAGTCAGAAAAATAGTAGAGATAGAAAGCAAAATGGACAGGGCAGAGTCAAAGAGAGTGGCAGCGTAGAAGGAAGTTGCAAAGCACAGAGACTTTGAAGGATATGATGTCGGTGTGGGCCCGCCCACCACCAGGATCTTTCGGATGAGACGAGTAACGAGGTTCCCGTGGCCCACCCTAATATAACACATACCTATAAGCCCCAGTGGCACGAAAAAGATGTCAATGAGTCAAAAATTGTACCCCTACCAACCCGTTTCCTTCCTCATCAGTTACACAAATAATGCATGAACAACCCACCACAAAAAAAACGACAGGTCGGGCGCGCCTCTCTGGCTGAGGACGCGCTTTCAGATGGGAGCAACGGGAATTTGACAGAAGACGACTCTGTGACATGTAAAGTACTAATGACTAACAAATAAAAAAGTACCTACAGTTACAAACAACAGTCGGCAGGCCGATTTTAAGGCACAAATCAGATAAACAGACAGACGGTACGGGCGGACAGAAAAAAGGGACAAAGGGCACCACAGGAGAAGCCTTCTGTAATATGTTACGCATAATGGAACAATTGCCTATGTGAAACATTAGGAATTGTAGATGTGCAGATGAAAATATAACACCTGTTCCAGATGTTAACAATTTGTCACATTAGGCAGAAAATTGCGCGTGTTTTTCACATACACAGCTCATTTGCCCGCTGTGAACAGATCCTGCCCTAAATGTGAACAGTCGTGTCTATATAGAGAGAGATAAAGAAAGAGAGGAGAGAGAGAGAGAGAGAGAGAAGAGGAGAAGAGAGAGAGAGAGATGAGAGAGATGAGAGAAAAGAAGAAGAGAGAGGTGCGTGTGTGGTGTTAAGATAATACAGATAGATAGAATCGAGGTGCGACAGGTGTGCGAGAGCGTGTATAAATAATGATACACCTAAGTGCAGAAATTATCACCTCTGTGAATTGGGACGGAATATAATAATCATACAAGATCAGAGAAGTGAGGAGGATAGAGGGATCGCTGACGATAATGGTGATGATGATTGATGATGACGATCAATTCATGCATGATGACGATCAATCATTAGGATGGTGGTGAGGCCCGGTTGCTGCTGATATGATGACTTGGATCAATTACATGATGAGATTATATGGTGGATGGTAGATGGTTAATGACGACACGATATGCTGGATGTGAGCGCGATGCGAAGCAAGTCTTCTGTCGCTACTCTCTTCTCTCTCTAAAAATGGAGGAAGATGTGCGGGTCTCTCTCTCCTCTTCTCTACTCTCTCTCTCTCTATCTCTCTCTCTTCTCTCTCTCTCTCTCTGCTGCTGCTCTCTCTATCTCTCCTCATCCTCTCTCTCTCTCCATTCCTCATCTCTCTACTCTCTCTTACTGCTCTCTATCTCTCTCTCTCCTCTCTCTCTCTCTTCTCGTCACTTAACTAGGCATTGTCATGACAAGGTCTGAACGCATCTCTCTTGTCTCTGTCTGCTAGTTGTCGTCGTGAATCACGCGCGCGCGGGTTATAATATAATTACGTGGAGTAGGAGTTATGGCCTACACGCTTTAGTCATGTAGCGTGGCGTTGAGTAATGTTTAACTGAGATGTGTGTGAGTGTGGTGTGTGTGGTGTGTGTGTGTGTGTGTGTGTAGTGTGTGGCTAGGTTGGGGGTCAATCTGTAATGGTGTGTGTTGTGTTGTGTGTGTATGGTCTGGTGTGGTGTGTGTGTATGTGTTGTCTGTTGTGTGGGATTGTGGTGTCTGTGTCTGAGTATGTGTGAAGTCTCTGTGTGTAGCTGTGTGTCTGGTCAGTCTGTGTGTGTGTGTGCTGTGTTTCGTCTGTCGGGATCCTGTCTGTCTGTCTGTGTGTGTGTGTGTGTGTGTGTGTGTGTGGTGTGGTAAAAAGGTGTTTATTAAATTTAGCTGAATGTTTAGGTTTAGTAAAGTTGTGTGACATTTTTGTGTGTTAATTACATTAGAGTTATCTTTCGTAACCGTTTTCAATTGTTGCATTAACTTTGTATTTGCTTGATTTGCTTCAAGTCATCCATGCCCCAAAAGGGGTCAAAGGATTAAACAATCTTTGAATCTTTGTGTATCAAAGTAAAATTAAACAAATATATTTTTAAGACTGATCATTTCTATATTTATAACCCTTGATTTCTTTTAACCCATTGGTTTCAGAATGGTCTCCTTCCAAGCCATTTTTTTAGGCCAGGAAAGAGCCCTTTGATTTGCATGTCGTATGAAAATGTCCTCAATAATGACGTCATGTTAACCCATTCGTTTGAGGATCCTTCCCAGCTGATTTTCTGGCCGGCGAAAGAGCCCTAATATTTGTATGTCTAATAGACGATTTTCGGAGAAAAAAAAAAAAACCCGAGAGGAGAACAGAAAAGAAAGAATTAAAAAAAGGCGGTACAAAGAACTGTATCGCAGGTCAAAACCGTAGAAAATTAGAGTGGATTACCTCGACTTACTTGGTCAAACCCACGGCAACTATGGCGTCGAAGCTTGAAACCGCAGGTTGTGAATCAGCGACTTGCAAACATTTTTTTTATTTTATAGAAAAATGAGGGGTGGCCATTACCCATAAAATGATAGAACTTCCAAATTACATGAAATTACTCCCCTTAATTATTATTTCCGAACAAGTCCTGTTGAATGTCCTCAATGATGACATTATTTTTAACCCATTCCCTCCACGATGTCCACCTTCTGATCCGGAAAAGATACATATATATATATAATGTATGTGTGTCTTAAATCATTTTAACCCATTCGTTCCAGTATGGTATAACAGTATGTCCTCAATAATGAACTAATTTTAACACATTTGTTCCAGGATGACCACCTTCCAAGCCGAGAAAGATCTCTTTAAAATGGCATTACTATGATTGTATGTTCTTCACGAAATGTTTGTTTGTTGTTGTTGTGGTCGTTCCCTGGCTTCAAGACTCTGGGATCATCCCAACAGCCGAAGCAATTGAACACAAATGCACCAACTAGGGATGAGAACATTGCGGGTGTGACCGTTTCTGATTACCCCGCCACGTGTGCAGCCAAACTCCGACTTCGGAGGATAGTTTGCAATAATGACAGCGTTTGAAACTCATTCGTGACCAGACATGTGTCTAATTGTATGACCCATAATGAAATCATTTTAACCCATTGGTTCCAGGATGGTCTAATTGTATGCCCCCCATAATGAAATATTTTAACCCACTGGTTCCAGCATGGTCTCTAAACTGTTTGTCCACCATCAAGAAATCACTTTAACCCATTCGTTCCTGGATGGTGTCATTGTATGTACCCCCATAGTCAACTCGTTTTAACACCATTGGCTCCAGGATGGTCTAACTGTTTGTCCCACCATTAAGGGAATCACTTTAACCCATTCCGTTCTTTGATGGTGTCATTGCATGTAATCAAAATCGTGTGTAACCCCACTGGTGTCCAGGAAGGACGGTGTTCTCTACAATTGTGTACCCCCCTCCCCCCCCCCCCCCCCCCCCCCCCACCCCCCCCCCCCCCACCCCCCCCCCCCCCCAAACCCCCCCCCCCCCCCACCCCCCCCATACCATACAAGTAGAGAAGGAAGGTGGCAGGTGTAGTGAGAGGAAGCTTCCGCCTGCCTTATTTTCTAAGTTTTGTGAGTCACCCTGGGTTTCGAATCTCCGGCCCTCCCTCGGCCTTTCCTTATTTTCTAGTTCAGAACGGAGGGAGAAATCGAACTTGAACAAACGTCGGGGTGGGTCGGGTCTCTTTATGGCATGGGGATTTAAAGATCCCAGCTACGGTCTGTCACGTGTGTTCAAAATCACAGTCGCGTATTTTCACGTGTTCCTTTTCCTCTTCTAGCTGGTAGAAAGAAACTCCTTATTTTGACCAAGGGTTCGTTGCTCCCATGCAAAAACTAGCCTCCTTGCACGGGGGAAAACGAGACATCCTACTTTATAAAGACGCAAGCCTCGATCGCTCTTTTCCGTACGAGGAAAGTCTGGGAAAACGAGAACATCTACTCTAAAGAGCAGCCCTCGATCGCTATAGGGAGGACAGTCTGATAAACGAATGGCATCACTTTAAAGGAGCAGCCCCTCGATCGTATATAGAGGACAATCTGGGAAAACGACGACATCACTTTAAAGAGCAGCCCTCGATCGTATGCGAGAGGACAGTCTGAAGACGAGGACATATTCACTTTTAAACAGAACCAGCCTCGATTTGTATACGAGGACAATCTCTGAAAACGAGACATCACTTTAAAAGAGCAGCCTCGATCGTATACGAGGACTGTCTGAAAACGAGACATCACTTTAAAGAGCAGCCTCGATCCTCGATATACGAGGACTGTCATGAAAACGAGACATCACTTCAAAGAGCAGCCTCGATCGTATACGAGTAGGACATGGTCTGAAAACGAGGACATACTTTAAAGAGCAGCCTCGGTCGCATCGATACGAGGACGTCCCTCATCGGAGGGGAAAAAAAGGAAAACGAGGACATCACTCAAAGGAGCTAAGCCTCGCATCGTATACGAGGACATGTCTGAAAACGAGACATCACTTTAAAGAGAGCCTCGATCGTATACGAGGACTGTCTGAAAACGAGACATCATATTCAAAGAGCAGCCTCGATCGTATACGAGGACTGTCTGAAAACGAGACATCACTTCAAAGAGCAGCCTCGATCGTATACGAGAACAGTCTGAAAACGAGACATCACTTTAAAGAGCAGCCATCGATCGTATATGCTTATGAGGAAAGTCTAAATGTGGGCCACACCGACCCAGAAAAAAACAAGGGACTTAATCCAGCCGGCTCTGTGGGTGGAATAAGTCACAAACTAGTCCTTTATTGTCTTTTCCTCACGCACGTAAAAATCCCACGGCAGTTAAAAGTTGGTAAGAGCAGGGGGAAATCCCGCTGCCTGGAATGAGCAAATTGATAGCTAGGTTTCCCAAGTCCGCACCCTCCTCATTCTCACCCTGTCACACCCATCCACCCCCCCCCCCCCCCCCCATTTTGTTTAAATAATAGGTGACGCTGCTCTTGCGACGACACGGCTCTCCAGGTGCGAGCAGCCCGGATTTCACAGAGATTTAACTCTCTGTGGCCAGACTAATTTAATTATAACGAATACCAAAAGCAGAGGATGAAATCAATTTAACGTTTTCGCCGCCAGTCATTTTTCATCACAAAAAAATACCATGAAATTTAACTGGTTTGAGAAACAAACACAGCTGTTCCATCTCATACAAAATCAAGCTTTTTAGTTAAAAGACTGAATCTAGAAATCTTAGATAAAAACCGCACCAAGCATTTGTTTGAAAACATATTTTTGGCTGTATGTTCTTCATTGTATTTTTAATATATTTCTTCCATCAAATTTATGGTAAAAACTTATTTTGTTGAGCAGTTTCATACAACATATTATTTAGTAGAAAATGTTCTTGACTAATGCACTTAGTATCGCAAAATTGCCCATGAGTAAAAATCAAACAATATCCACTGAATATAAATAATTTTGTCACATACTACAACATATTCATTACTGTTATTTATGAAAAGTAACTTATGGTAAACTAAAGTTGGCTTGAAAAAACTTACGAAAATACAGATAAGCTAAATGTTGCTAAAACGAAACAGCTGTGCAAAATGCATCTGCAATTAATATTGGGAATTCCTCTGTGACGTGTGTAGCATTAGGCCTATCCTTATCTCCCTAAAATGAAAACAAAGGGTCTTCGCATAACAGGACCCGATTTGATGATGCCTTTTAGCAGCATGGTGTGTGAAACCATTGTGGTGCATAAATGTGACATTGGCGGTGAAAGGGTTAACCACTTCAACGCCAGCCGTTTTCAGTTGAAGCTTTCCATTAAACTTAACGTGGGTAGAGAAAAGATTTCATCTGCAATATTTGGGGATTCCTCTGTGACATGCATAAATAGGGCCTATTCTTACCTCCCAAAATGAAGAACATAAGAATTTTAAAAACAATAATGTCACTGGATACCAGACCCTCATTGGATGCCTTTTCAGTTGACATGGTGTGTGTTAAACCACCATTGTGGTGCATAGTGCGGATGATAATATACATGTGGGAATGGTTGGAACAAAAGGGTTAACCCTCTTCCTTTTGTTG
>CM065707.1:15744944-15753426 GCA_017654935.2 Phymorhynchus buccinoides
TAGAAAGAAAAAAGGGGAGGAAAGAGGGGTAGAAAAAAAAAAAAAGAGAAGGGGGGGGGGAGGGGGCTTTAAGAGATATAAAGATACTGAAGGAGAGAGAGACAAGAGAGAGTGAATGCATGCTCAGTTCAATGAGACCACTGACCCATATTATAAACGGAGGGTAAAAGTACAATAACGGGAAAATAAAGTGTTGTTGGACACGAAGAAGAAGAAGGACTTATGAACATAGAGACATCAACTAGAGAGAGAGCGAGAGAGAGAGAGTGAGAGAGAGAGAGATGAGAGAGATGGAGGGAGAGTGAGAGAGAGAGAGAGAACGATGAACACATGGTTTAATGATTATGACCCTTTGACCCATAAATCACGGGAGGTAAAGTACAATAACGGGAAAATAATTATTGTTGTTGACACGAATAAGGAGAATGACTTGAATACCAGAGACATAAATAGAGAGATTTAGAGAGAGAGAGGGAGAAAGAGAGAGAGAAAAAGAGAGAAAAAAAGAGAGAGAGAGACAGAGAGGGCGGGAGCGGGCGAGAGAGAGGAGGGACTGGAGAAAGAAAGAGTAGAGGGAGCGGAGGATTGGGAGAGAGGGCGTGTAGAAAGAGAGGGAGAGAAGAGGGATGAGGGAGGAGAGAAGGACGAGAAGAGCGGGAGTGAGGGAGGGAGAGAGAGATAGAAAGAAAGAGAGATAGTAAAGAAAGGGAGAAGGGAGCGGTACGAAAGTAGAGAGAGAGGGACGAGGGAGACAGAGACGAGGAGGGACTGAGGAGAGAGAGAGAGAAAGGACAGATTGAGATAGAAAGAAAAGAGATAGGGAGGGAGAGGAGAGAGAAAGAGAGAAACAGACAGACAGAGAGAGAGATAGAGAGAGGGGAGGGAGAGAGAGAGAAAGAGGGGGGGAGAGAGAAAGAGAGAGGAGAAAGAGACATAGAGAGAGAAAGAGATAGAAAGGGAGAGAGAGAGAGCGGGAGGGAGGGAGAGAGAGATTAGGAAAGAAAAACTAGAGAGATAAGAAAGAGTGAGAAGAGAGCACAGAGAAGCAGATGGTGTAACGCCTGCTCAGTTAATGAGACCTCGGACCAATATTATAACTGGAGGGAAAGCACAATAACGGGAAAATAATTATTGCTGTTGACACGAATAAGGAGAAGACTTGAATATAGAGAATAAAGAGAGAGAGAGCGGAGTGAGAGAGAGAGAGAGAGACGAGAGAGAGAGAGAGGAGGAGAGAGAAGAGAGAGAGCGATGTGAGAGAGAGAGAGAGAAGAGAGAGGGAAAGAGAGAGATGGAGAGAGAGAGAGGAGGGAGAGAGAGAGAGATAGGAGAGAGGGAGAGAGAGAGAAAGAAAAGAGAGAGGGATGGAAGAGAGAGAGAGGGGAGGAGAGAAAGAGAGGGAGGAGAGAGAGAAAGAGAGAGGAGGGAGAGGAGAGAGAGGAGGGAGAGAGAGATAGGAGAGAGAGAGAGATAGAAAGAAAGAGATGCGAGGACGGGAGAGGGAGGGAGAGAGAGAGAAAGAAGCAGAGAGAGAAAGAAAGTATGAGGATAGAAGAAGAGATGATAGAAAGAAAGAGATGAGGAGGGAGTGGAGAGAGAAGAGAGAGAGAGGGCGGGAGAGAAAGAGGAGGAGGGAGAGCGTGAGCACGATTTGTAGTCAAGAAGAAAGATAGAGAAAGAGAGAGGAAGGGAGGGAGAAAGAGAGAGGAAGGGCGGGAGAGAGAGGGACGGGATGGAGGGCGAGCGAGAAGAACCGCACAGACAAGCGCGGAGAAGAGAGAGAAGGGAGGGAGTAAGAGAGCGGAAGGAGGAGGCCGAGCGGGAGGAGAGGGCGGGCGAGAGCGATCGCACGCACGCGTAGAGCTCTAAAGCAAGACGGAGAGTCGAGAAGAGAGAGATGTGTATTGACGCTGCTCAGTCATGCGCCCTATTTGCACCCATGTGATGCTACACTAGAGAGGGTACCGTTTTTTCCGCAATAACGGGCCAAACTACTTATTGTGTGACACGCATCACTAGTGTAGCACGACTTTGAATTATAGAGACACTAAAAGAGATGTAGCGCGCGAGAGTGAGATCGAGATGCAGGCAGTAGTGAGCTTTGCAATCTGCTTTCCCACTGACTGAGAGAGAGAGAGAGCAGATGAGTAGACAATGCGGAGCGGAAGCAGAGAAAGACGAGAGAGGAGAGAGGAGAAAGATAGAGAGAGCAGCGACCAGAAAGAGAGAGAAAGAGTGAGTAGAGGGAGGCCGGAGGCGAAAGTAGCGAAAGTATGCCCGTCTAGATGAGAGCGACACGAGACAATAGCATGAAATGTCAGCTTTGCTCAGTTACCTAATGCTGGCCTGCGCACGCTTGTGTTACTTGACACATCGTGTTCCCCGCGTCAACGTCACTTGGCTCTCGCGCACACAGTATGGAAGACACAGGACTTTCTTTAGAAACAAATATTTTGGGACTGAAATCAAAACCCTTGTTTGTCGTTACAAGTAATCAGCCTGGGTTAATTAATATTCATATTGTTATTAATATCATAAATTAATTAATATTAATGTTAATTTATTATTCAGTATGGTCGTCTAAGAAAATAAGATGTCACTGTTAACTCTTCTAACGCCATGTATTATTGTGTCTTAAGTTTGGTGTCGGTGCATCTCAGCCGACAAGAAGGGAGTAACTGCTTTTTCTTTCGAGTAGGTGCGTGTGTGCTCCACACCGTGAGAAACAGCAAGTTTAAATCTCTAAAGCAGAGACACACATGGCAGGGCGGGCTGGCAGTGATGCTTCAACGGGAAGGGAGAAACAGCAGTATAAACTCTAAAAGAGATACACACATGGCAGGGTGGCTGCAGTGAATGCAATCACGGCATAAACAGCTATATAAACTATAACAGCAGATAAGCACATGGCAGGGTGCTTGGCAGTGAATGCATTCACGGAAGAAAAAAGAAACAGCGACATAAGCTCTAAAAATAGACAAACAGATGGCAGGGTGTTTGGCAGTGAATGCTTCAACGGAAGAAACAGCGATATAAGCTATAACAGCAGATAAGCACATGGCAGGGTGCTTGGCAGTGAATGCTTCAACGGAAGAAACAGCGATATAAGCTATAACAGCAGATAAGCACATGGCAGGGTGCTTGGCAGTGAATGCTTCAACGGAAGAAAACAGCGTAAAGCTATAACAGACACACACACATGGCAGGGTGTTTGGCAGTGAATGCTTCAACGGAAGAAACAGCTATTATAAACTATAACAGCAGATAAGCACATATGGCAAGGGTGCGTTGGCATTTAGTGGGAGTGATGTTCCTTGGGGTCGAAATGTACTAGTTGCCCCCGTTAGTAAAAAGAGTTAATTAAAACAGTTTATATTCTAAATGGCCTGTTCGTGTGTGTACTATGTAACTATGGCGAGTAACGTAGGGAAAAATGTGCAACTAACTTATATTGTCAATAATCTACATCCCAAGACGCAAGAGTAAAGAAAGACAAGAGCCAGACACAGAGACAGAGAGAGAGGTGGTCAATGCTTGCTTAGTTAATGTCTGGAACTGCAGGCTGTCTGCCGTGTCTCCTGTCCCCGGAGAGAGAGAGAGAGAGAGATAGGGAGAGAAGGAGAGAGAGAGAGACGAGAGAAGGAGAGTGAAGGAGAGAGAGAGAGAGAGAGAGAGAGGACGGGGGGAGAGAGAGAGAGATGAGAGAAATGAGAGGGGGAGAGAGAGAGAGAGAGTGGGGAGAGAGAGAGAGGGGGGGAGAGAGAGAGAGGAGACCGGAGAGAGAGACGAGAGAGGAGAGAGAGAGAGGGGACGAAACGAAAACAACGATATTTTATTTTTAGAGAGAAGGAGAGAGAGAGAAACATGAAGCATTTGAAAAATGGTTATTTGATATAGGCAATGTCGTCCTGTAGAAAGGAAACAGGGGGTGAGTGCCAAGGGGCCAGACAAAAATCCGAATAATAAAGTGAAAAGATAAAAAATAAGGGGGAGGAGAGAAAGAGAGAGAGGAGGAGACGAGAGAGAGAGACACTCACACTCCACCAAATGCAACGACATGCATGACAAGGGCCCCCGAAAAAAAACAAATAAACCTTCCAGTGTTGTCTTGCTTTTAAGGTTTATATAACTGTTCTTCCGTTAAAGCAACGTCAACGTAATGGCACACTCTGTCTTGTGTGTTGTGTTTGTAATCAGGGGCCGTTATCACGGTTGAGATTGAATTGGGGACTTAGCATTATGCTGACTTAGAAGATCCCCTTCCCCTCTCCAATGTCCGATAGGATTTAATAGGACTTTTGGAAGAAAAGAGAGAGAAGAGCTTCTCTTAAGTTAAGCATGATGCTAAGTCTCTCATGCTATTCTCAACGTGAATACAGACCCGGGTAACTATAATTAACTATCTGTACAGTAAAAATGATTACAGTATTGGAATGTCATGGTGCAGCTAGTCTTCGTGGAAGACTAGGACTCCGAACAGGGGTCCCTTTGCACCGGCAATGGTGATGTGCTGCAGACAAAAGGGATGGGATGGCCTTTGGGGACCTTACCACGCCAAATTCTGTCTCGAATCCCTTTGCCGAGAGAGTTTTGGGTGGGAGTACAATGCTGGACTGTAGAATGTCATGTGCGCAGATGCAACTCTCAGTAATATCAGGCCCTTTCTATGCATGTCAACAGTATTCCTTCCTAAACAACGAAATGGCGGCAGGATTTGGGCGCCAAAAACTCAACACACAAATACTGTGCTTGATTAACATGGCTATGTCGCTAAATTTTTTACATTATGATTATGTCACGCCTTTTTGTCTGCTTACTTACGTTAATTTCGTAAATTGAAGCTTCACGTCTAGACTTGCATATTATGTTGGACATGGCACGCGTTAGAATCAATGACAACTCTCTCTCTCTCTCTTCTATCTCTCTCTCTCTCTCTCTCTCAGCTTTCTCTCCTCTCTCTCTCTCTCCTTTCCTTCTCTCTCTCTCTCTCTATCTCTCCTCTCTCTCTCTCTCTCTCTTCTGGTCTCATCTCACTCTCTCTTCTTCTTCTGATCTCCATCTCTCTCTCTCCTTCATGTCTCGGGTTCTCTCTGTTCTTGTACTTATGTTCCTATTCCATCTCTCTATCTCTCTTACCTCTCTCTCTCTCTCTCTCTATCGGAGCCAGACGGATGAGTCATGACGAAAAATGAGTTGGCGCGCGCGTGCGCCGCGCGCAACGTGCGGGGGTCAATCGTCTTCTCCTTCTCTCGCGCTTATCTTCTAAAGGCGTTTGGCTGGTCCTATTCTAACGTCCTTCGAGCGATGGAGCGAAAACGATCGTACCCTTTTTGAACCGTATCTCCCCCCCCCCCCCCGCCACCACGTGAGGGGGGGGATACCGAGGGGGGTTTTTGTCAAAAAAACATGTTCCCCATCCTTCTGGGAAATTCTTGTGCCTTGAAACTCCTTTCATACTATCACTCTCTTTGACTCTGCCTTTTCCCTTTGCTTATACATGTGATCTACTATCTGTCTGCATTACCTGAGTCCATTCTCCTGCCTTTTGTTCAAGAAACGCCTTTTCAAAAAGATTTCCTCCTCCTCCAGCCGAAGTCGACTTTGCCGGGCCTAGCTATTCTTAGGTTAGGCGCGAAACGGCATCATGACGCATCTGCGCTAATAGTTGACAGAAAATGGTCTGAGCAGAATCGAAGAAGAGAAGAAGAACTTGAGCAGTTCGAAAAGAACAGGGGATGCTCATAATCTTGGTCGTCTGTGCATACTCTCAGCTTGTCTCTCTCTGTCTATCTGGTCTGTCTGTCTTAAACTGCCTATCCCTCTCTGCATTGTTTTTTTTTCTCTGGAACATGTTTTTTTTTCTCAGGCATGCATCAACATAGATTCCCAATTCACGGTGGTCGTATAATTATACAGTGTGAACATACCTATAAGACCTCCCGTTATTAAGACTCCCTCCCATTAAGACCTCACTTTCGGACATTTAATGGCCCTTCTTTGTAAGTAATAAAATGATCGACTCATTTAGGGATGAGACGCGGAACCTCAATTATAAGACATCCCGTGATAAGACTCCCTCCCACGTGAGAACTAAATCTCTGGAGACATCGCCCTTCTTTGTAAGTATTAGAGTATATTTACCTCATAAGTAAAGACCCTCCTAATATAAGACCTCATTTTCGGGAGGCTTTTTTGAAGTTTCTCCTGAGGGAGATTCACCTGTATCATAGCTTGGCTTTTACAAGTCGATTGACGTGGAATGGCTTCTGTTCTTGAGTTCTAAAGACAATGTGTGGACACAAACGTTCCAGATTCACCATAGCAGTAGTATTTTCAGCTGCAAGTACTGGTAATAACAAGACACATTTAAAACATTGATGGATGAGTTAAAACATGATGCTTAGTAGGAATCACCTCGTGTTCTATATTATCTGCATAGTATGTGGGACCACTGAAATAGAAAATATACTTCTGTTTCAATTATTAATACAAAACAAAAGGACAAGGGAAGAAGTGTAAATACAGGCTACACAGAGAGAGAGGGGGAGAGAGAGAGAGAGAGAGAGGAGAGAGGAGAGAGAGAGAGGAGAGAGGAGAGAAGAGGAGAGCAGGATTAAAAAATCATTTCTAAAGATCGCCATATTATTTTTTACGACCACTGTTTCCTATACATTATATACAAGAGGCAAAGCCCAAGGTCCACCGGGGGCGGGGGGGGTGCAAAAAACTATGCACTTTGAGATGGAGGGTCGTAAGCATGAGGGAGGGTCTGATTAAAGTACAAACTGAAATATCGGTAAAGGTCAAGATGTGCCCCCCTCCCACTACATTTCCGGTTAATTCATTTTCAGTTTTTGCCTTTATTACTATACATATAAGCCGTAGTTTAGGAACATTTTCAACCAAATTATCTTTTTGGAAAATACTAACCCTAAAACAATTCACCAAATTATCATTTTGGAATTACTAACCCTACCCTAACCTAATCATACCCCCCATCCTATAAGACTGAAATAAAACGCAACGAACCACAACTGGAAAATTCGCGGTGTACTGCGTACGTAGTGTCGGGGTAGGGTAGGTTAGGGATAGCGGTTTCAGGGTTAGTATCCAAAAGCGAATAGCTGAAAATGTTCCTAAAATACCCTTTATGTTGGTAAGATAGTGCAAAAAGGGAAAAACATAATTACCGAGAAAGTAAGGGGGGTTGGAATCTTACGTGTGAAGTAAGCGCATTTGACATACGGAACGAGAGAGAGAGAGAGAGAGACGAAGAGAGAGAGAAAGAAAATTGAGAGAGAAGAGAGATTTGATGGAGAGATGAGGAAGAGAGAGACAACGAACGACTATCACCACAATAGACTCACGGTCGTGTCAACGAAGTTAAGTATCGAAGTTAACACGGGACTCAGTGAGCCCCAAAAGACAAAAATAATGTCGTACATTACAGGCAGACAAACCAGAGTAGACAGAGAGGACAGACGGACCGAACGACTGACGACAGAAGAAAAACAGACCAGAGACAGAGGAAACGGTGCCATATGCTAGCCAAATCCAACGTGAACAATCAGGACGTCAATATGCCGCGTTTATAACAAGCCGATTGAGAGAATGCCATGTAGCAAGCCAAAGATGATGTTAACGACAATGTACTTAATTGCTTGCATCGTCATCATCAAACAGCAGAACAATAACACACAACTCATTGCGTAAGGCTGCCAAATATGCAAATAACCAAGAGGAGGATGGGGGGGGGGGAGGAGAGAGAGAAGAGAGAGATGAGAGAGATGAAGTCAACAGCAGACCGAGACCGAGAGAGAGAGTCACAGATTAGTAGACAGAAGAGAGCGGGAGAGAGGAGTCACAGACAGACAGAAGAAACAGAGAGAGAGAGATTGAGAGAGAGGAGAGAGAGAGAGGAGAGAGAGAGAGAGAGAGACAGCGAGGGACAAAAAGAGACAGAGAGAGAGATTTCGAGAGAGGGACAGATAGACAAACAGATAGACAGAAAGGACAGGACAGACACAGGGAGAAAGATGAGAGAGAGAGAGAGAGAGAGGAGAGAGGAGAGAGAGAGAGAGAGAGTCACAGACACACAGAGAAAGATGAGAAAGAGAGTCACAGGATAGAGACAGAGAGAGAGAGCCGAGAGAGATGAGAAGGAGATGAGGAGAGCGAGAGAGAGAGAGAGAGGACAAAAGTGACAGACAAACAGACAGAGAGACAGAGAGAGAGACAGAGAGCGACAGAGGATAGAGAGATTGCTAGCAATTGTCTATTTTTCTGCTGAGGGAATAGAAGAGCTGGCACTAATACCAGAGTGCCTAAATGTCATATGCCACCTTTTTATTAGTCCGAGCCGAAGGTCGGGAGCTATTGTTTTTGGTACTGGTCCGTATGGCGTCGCGTTCTCCGTCCGTCCGTCTGTCCGGCTATTCGTCCGTTTTTCTCAACACAGTGTTCAGTGTATCATCATCAAAAT
>CM065707.1:15753926-15756426 GCA_017654935.2 Phymorhynchus buccinoides
TCTTTTTTTTGCTGCAGAAGCAATCCGGTTCTGTTCTTGCTTGTTGTATAAGCGTTCGATTCTCTCTTCTTTTTTTTTGTGGTTCTCCCCGTTCTAACAGAACAGGAACGAGGGCTGTGCATATCTCTGTCCGTCCGTCCGTCCGACCGTCCGTATATGTGTGTGTGTGCGTGTGCACTGCCTCCGGGCATTGTCTCCAAGATCGTCCCCACCATCTTTATCTATCTACCAATTGTCCAATATGTGTCTGTTTCAGACAGGAGGACGTTAATCGGATTTTTCATTCATTTTCGATCTGTCGAAGTTGGCTAGTTTGCTTCGCTTTTTCGTTTAGCTTGTATCATAGCTCTTACACTCACGCTGGCTTTTTCTCTGACTTTTTTTTAAAAATCCAGGATGTGTCCCTCTCTTCTCTCTCTCTCTCTCTCTCTCTCTCTCTCATCCATCTCTCTCTCTCTCTCTCTCTCTCTCTCGTCTCTATCTCTCTCTCTCTCTATCTCTCTCCACCTCCCCTTTCTCACCCACCCCCTCCGCCGCCACTGTCTTCCACACAATGTCATAAAATGTTGCCTTTCGCAACGCCGTTGACAACATGCCTGTATTAGTGATGATACTATCATGCTTTAAATTCCTAGTCTCTGAAGGGTTTTTTAAATAAAAATAACAACAACACATTGTGTGTGTGTGTGTGTGTGTGCGTGCGTGCGTGCGTGCGTGTGTGTGGTGTGTGCGTATGCGTGTGCGTGTGCCGCGTGTGTGTGTGTGTGTGCGTGCGTGCGTGTGCGTGCGAGATGTTGTGTTGTTTTTGGGTGGGGTGTTTTTGCGGGTGGGAGGGAGGTTGCCTTCGAGTTTGTTTTACAAACAGTAAATGTCTGCTTGCGCTTTTTATATCCAGCAAGTTCTTCTTCTTGTTCTTCTTCTCCTCTTCTTTTTCTTCTTCTTCTTCTTCTTCTTCTTCTTGTTCTTGTTTCTTGTTCTTCTTCTTGTTCTTCTTCTCTTCTTCTTCTTGTTCTTGTTCTTCTTCTTTATTCTTCTTCTTCTTTCTTCTTCTTCTTCCTTCTTTGATCGCTCAGACAGTCTCCTGCCATAATGAGCGCAAATGCGTAATGCTGCCGTTATGCGCTCTAACTAAGAAATAGTTAGGCCCAGTTACTTCGGATGGAGGAAATCTTTTTAAAAGTGTTTCTTGATAAATAAAAAAAAAAGGCAGGAGAATGGACCCAGTAAGGCAGAAAGATAGTAATGACATTGACAGTAAGCAAAAGGGAAAAGGGACAGAGTCAAAGAGAGTGACAGATCTAGAGGAAGTTACAAGCACAGAACTTCCAGAAGGTGGGGAGAACTATTGATTGATCCTGGTAAAGGTCAAGATGGGTCCAGATGGGCCCCCCCCCGCCCCCCGCCCCCCCCCCCTCCATATTCTCGGGTAATTGTAATTTTCCGTTTTTGCCTTTTCTTACCATGCATAAAGCTGTATTTTATGAACATTTTTAGCTAATAACCTTTTGGGAATACTAACCCTATCCCTAACCCTAGCCCTAAACCTAACCCTACCCCCCACCCTATAAGACGGAAAAACGCAACGAACCACACTGTGACAATCGCGGTGTACTGCAGTACATAGTGGGGGGTAGGGTTAGGATTAGGGCTAGGGTAAGGGATAGGGTTAGTATTCCAAAAAGGTTATTAACTAAAAATGTTCCTAAAATACAGCTTCATGTATGTTAAGAAAGGCAAAAACGGAAAAATACAATTAACCGAGAAATGAGGGGGGTGCTTCCTGCAAACGTTTTCTGAAGTGTTTCTTAGGCCCCGTTTGGCGTAAGCGTTATTCGCGCGGCGACCGTTATCTAAAGAAACTCGACCCTGGATTTGATCCAAACCGGAAGTGTAGAGGTTTCGTAGCGTCAGTTGTGCCAAACTACTAGCGGTCTCTGGGTTACTTTTTTTCTTCTGTTTTCTTAACAGTATTGGGCAATTTATCAGACGCCCTCACTTCGTCTTGGTCCTCTTGCATAATCACTGCCCGCCATCGCGATTAGAATTTCTTTCCCTTTTCTCTCCCTCCACCCCCCATCACCCCCACCACTACCACCGTTACCTTTCCCAGCGCCCCCTTGCCTCCCATTCCTACAATAAAGGTCTATGTGTAAACTTTAAAGATACACTGACCCACCACGATTAAGTCCTTTGCTGTTTTTTTCTGGGTAGCTGTGACCCATATACAAATGCCCCCAACTTGCAATTGAGGCTGCTCTTTAAAATGATGTTTCGTTTTTCAATTTGGAGGCATTTGTGTGGGAATAAAACCTGGTCAAAACAAGATTTCTTGCCAGCTATAAGAGGGGTGAAAACGTGAAACCCGTGATTTTGACACGTGATCTGGGGGATCTTTAACATTATTCACAAAATATCACTATTTCCCCCATGGCAACACAGCGAGTTGTAAGTCATATTAAGGTCTGTGTACACGTTAACATTATTCACACAATATTACTAT
>CM065707.1:15761426-15763926 GCA_017654935.2 Phymorhynchus buccinoides
CTCTATGTGTCTGTTCTGTCTCCTATCTCTCTGTCTCCTCTCTCTCTCTCTCTCTCTCTCTCTCTCTCTCTCTCTCTCTCTCTCTCTCCTCTCTCTCTCTCTCTCTCTCTCCCTCTCTCTCTCTCCCTCTCTCTCTCTCACCCCTCTCTCTCCGTTCTTTGCACTGGCTTCCTGTCGCAGACAGAATTGAGTATAAATTGAACACCCTTTGCTATAAATCTACCCTTCAAGCAAAACCCTAATGCCCCACATGGCCGAAAGGCCAAAGAGGGCGTAAAACACTATTATTATTATATAAATCCACCCATAAAGCTGCTCCACCTTACCTCTGCGACAATATTTCCATGTATACACCAGCTCGCACATTACATTCAGTTTCTGACCCTCTTTCTCTCCAGATCCCTAGCTATAAGATTTGAACTGTTGCTCGGCGCTCTTTTGCTGTCTCAGGACCGACATCTTCGAACAAACTTCCTCTTTCCCTCCGTCAGCGACCGACCCTCTCTGCTTTCAAAGCTAAGCTAACCTCAAAACCCACCTGTTCCCCCGCCATTGAGGCTCCACTCTCTTTCTCTTATCTCTCTTGCCTTTAGGTCTGTTTCTGTTGTATACCATTTTAAATCATACGCGACTTTAAGTCATGCGTTATGAATGCTAACGTGTGTGCGCGCTTTGATTTGATTTATATCAAGATTCAGCGCCGTATAAATATTGTATGTTGTTGTTGGTGTGTGTGTGTGTGTGTGTGTGTGTGTGTGTGTGTGTGTGTGTGAGAGAGAGAGAGAGAGAGAGAGAGAGAGAGAGAGAGAGAGAGTGTGTGTGTGTGAGAGTGCGTGCGTGCATGAATGCGAACGTGTGTGTGTGCTGTGTGTGTGTGTGTGTGTCCTCTGTGTAAATGTATGAGTGCGTGTGTTTGTGAGTACGTGCGTGCGTGCACGCGAACGTGTGTGTGTGTGCGTGCGTGCGTGTGTGTGTGTGTGTGTGTGTGTGTGTGTGTACGTGTGTGTGACCTGCACTGTAGGTTCATGTCAAGACAGGCTGGTGGTAGGGAGTGCCTGTGTGGTGACTTTTGCTCCTTCACCAGTTTGAACAGTGAACACAACAACACTTTAACGAGGGGTGCCTGCCAGAACTGTCTATCCGGTATCCGTGTTCTTTATTAGTCCCCGAGCCGAAGGTTCGGGAACTATTGTTTCTGTCTGATCCGTCCGGCGTGCCTCCGTCCGTCCGTCCGTCTGTCCGGCTATTCGGCCGTATTTCTAAAACAACTATATGTATCATCATCAAATTTGGTATACTAGTTTGCCAAGATGCAAGCTATCCACTGATGTATTTAGTTTTATATTAAGGTCAAGGTCGCGCCAGTTACGGGGTTCAACCCCCAACACACATAATCGCTAATATCTCGCGAAGTTTTGCATGTATTTCAATGCAGTTTTGTTCACAACATTTCTTGATGAATGGTCTATAACACAGTTGTCATGAATTTGTCTGTGCGCTCGTGTGCGCATGATCGCGCGCGCTCAAATCACGGGTCCGAAGGAGGAAATGGGGCCAATGCGTTTTTAATGATTAGTGTGTAGGTTTTTTTTAAAAAGCAACACGCGCATCGCCAAGCGGCAGATAAGTTCCCGAGTCGCTAAACATGGGATAAGCCCGCTGTGCCCTAGGCCCTTTGTGTCACAGGCCCGATGTGTCCCACTTCTTTCCGGCCGTCCATCCGTCCGTGCGTGCGTCCTGTTTTCAGTTCTCAATGGTCTCCCCGCTGTGTGTACGCTAAACATGGGATTAGCCCGCTGTACCCTAGGCCCTTTGTGTCACAGGCCCGATATGTCTCACTTCTTTCCGGCCGTCCATCCGTCCGTGCGTGCGTCCTGTTTTCAGTTCTCAATGGTCTCCCCGCTGTGTGTACAGCCGACACATTCCGATTTCGGAGTAGCTCGGCGATGCTGCGAGGGGACTTTGCAGACGCTCGGCATTGCACTTGTTCCTATTGAGGTAGACTGTTCTGGCAGGCACCCCTAATTTATTTATTATTTTATTTGCGCTTTGCCCACGCACAACCACGCTGCGAGGACGCAACAGGATGATTTGCCATTTAAGCGTACTTCCAGGCACTGTAAAGGCACTCCCAACCGTTAAGACGAGAGAGAGAGAGAGAGAGAGAGAGAGAGAGAGAGAGAGAGAGAGAGAGAGAGAGAGAGAGAGATAGGAGAGTACGAGAGAGGGGGGGGGGGGGGGGGGGGGGGGGGGGGGGGGGTCTGAATCCAGTTGATACACAGTATCAGCAAGTGAAGGAGAGATAGTATCGATCATGACTATTGTATTTGTGACCCAGCACCACGAAAGGGACATTAAGTCGCTGGGCTAGCTTCTCACAACATGCTTGAAAAGTCAAAAATCTCATTTTTGGTGTCAATTTTGAGTTATGGGTATTTTTGTGTTTTCAATCATGTTATCGTCCATATTTATAAAGGATATCTTTAATAGTGTCTCTAAA
>CM065707.1:15773926-15776426 GCA_017654935.2 Phymorhynchus buccinoides
AGGATTTAATAGGACTTTTGGAAGAGCTTCTAAGTTAGCATCATGCTAAGTCTCATGCTATCTCGACATGAATACCGTCCCAGAGTAATAGTTAGTAGTAGCAACAACTAGCCTCTGTCTCTGTCTCTCCGTATCTGTCCGTCGCAACCATGTGTGTGTGTGTGTGTGTGTGTGTGTGTGTGTGTGTGTGTGTGTGTGTGTGTGTGTGTGTGTGTGTGTGTATGTGTGTGCGTGTGTGTGTGTGTGTGTGTGTGTGTTGTGTGTGTGTGTGTGTGTTGGAAAGTATGCATGAGTGAATGTGTGCGTATGTGTGTGTGAATGTGTGGATGAGTGCGTGTGTGTATGTGTGTGTGAATGCATGGATGAATGGTGTGTGTGTTTGTGTGTGCGTGTACGTGCGTGCGCGCGCACGTGTTTTGTGCATTAGTGTGCGTATGTGTATGCTACTATGTATGTCACCGTGGTTATAATATCTCTATGATGCATTACATGTATATGTATGTATAAGTGCGTGTATGATTGTATCAAATCAATCAAATCAAAACATCTTTATTATCTCTAATAAGAGAAATTGCGTCCAGGTGCCACGATTATAACATAGACATTGACATTAAACATACAATAAAATACATTGAACGGTTATAATATGGCATAGAAGATTAAAGGTATAGAGCACACATGCATTATCATATTTACAAGCACAATTTAAAATGCAAAGAAATGTATGATATCTAATTGAACAAAGACCAAAATCACAGTCATAAACGTATTGCACGCCTTCAGGGTACACACTCTATTTCGTCCCCCCCCCCCTCCCCTCCCATACACTCACACTTTACTTAAACACACATGCTGGCGATCAGTAAGAGCCAACAATTTTGAGAGATTCATGATGGGTTTAAGAAATGGATAGAGGAAGGGATAAAAGATTTCTGGGCCCTGGATTTCAGTTTAAAAGTTCTGTAGCGGCGTCCTGATGGTAAAAGATCATAGTGTTTGTTTAAAACATGAGAAGTATCAATTGCAATCTGCCTGGCCTTCTGCTTTGCGCGACTTTCATACAACTCTTGCATTCCAGTCTCTCTCATCCCAACAACCTTGCTGCACACATTCACTACATCGTTCAACACTTTCTTGCTCCCCACACTCAAACTCCCGAACCAACAAATAAAAGACACAGTGAGTAAGGACTCAATGCAAGAGCGATAATATGTGTGTAAAATACCAGAATCAATGCCAATATTCCTAAGTCTCTGTAAAATAAACATTCTTGATTGGCATTTCTTGTGAATGCACTCTGTGTTTTTATTAAAAGTCAGTTTGTTGTCTAAAATGGTTCCTAAATATTTATATTCAGTAACTCTGTCCACAGCTTGACCATCAATGACCACACTTGGAACAGGCAGCGGATCCTTTCTAAAATCAACCAACATTTCTTTCGTTTTTACAACATTAAGATCCAGATAATTTTCTTTGCACCAGAGGGAGAATTTGGCTATTTCATCAAAATATTGAGAGTCAGAATTAGAAAGATCTTGAATAGCAGAATCGTCAGAATATTTAATGTATGCATATGTATGCGCGTTGAACGCAGTACAAGTGTGTATGGTGTTATTGCGAGTTCGTGTATGAACTTGTATGTGTGTGTACAGGTGTGTGTGTGTGTTTTACGAGCATGCATGTGTACCCGCGTGTGTGTATGAAGTATGATGTGTGTGTGTGTGTGTGTGTGTGTGTGTGTGTGTGTGTGTGTGTGTATGTGCGTGTGCGTGTGTGCGTATGCGTGTGTGTATGAAGTATGATGTATGTGTGAGTGTAAAGTCAACATTTTATTGAAAGATGGACATTGAATAAGCAAACATACATGCTGTTTTTCATCAAGCCATCTATAAACAGAAGCATGTGTGTGTGTACGCACGCGCGCGCGCGCGCGTGTGTGTGTGTAACCGTGTGTGTCCGACTGCGTGTGTCTGCAATGTCTGTAATTAGCCTCTATGCATGTCGATGTGCCTGCGTGCGTGAGTAGATGCATGCAACATTTTTTCACAATCTGTTGCTATGTTTTCGAAGGTCATTTAATATGTCGACAGCTTGTGTGTGTGTGTGTGTGTGTGTGTGTGTGTGTGTGTGTGTGTGTGTGTGTGTGTGTGTGTGTGTGTGTGTGTGTGTGTGTGTGTGTGTGTGTGTGTGTGTGTGTATGTGTGTGTGTGTGTGTATGTGTGTGCTTGTGTGTGTGTGTGTGTGTGTGTGTGTGTGTGTGTGTGTGTGTGTGACCCCAGGCACGCTTTTTATTGTACACGTATTTGTCAGAAGAAGAGTTGTGGAGCACGGATGTCAGACATGGATGTACAAGGATACATATTTTACGTATATACAGATAGGGTAAAACGGGGTAAAAAGCCCATGGGCGGGTAAGAAGTCCATGACAAGTATCATGAAATGAAGCAAATGTCAGTCAAATGTTGCCCATGAGACGAGTGTTAGTGTTTAGCGTTTGTTG
>CM065707.1:15788926-15791426 GCA_017654935.2 Phymorhynchus buccinoides
GTTCCATCTCATACAAAATCAAGCTTTTTGTTAAAAGACTTCCTCTGTGACGTGTGTAGCATTAGGCCTATCCTTATCTCCCTAAAATTCTAAGAAAATAAGGGTCTTCGCATAACAGGACTTGATTTGATGATGCCTTTTAGCTTCATGGTGTTTTTGAAATGCATTGTGGTGCATAAATGTGACATTGGCGGTGAAAGGGTTAACCATTTCAACGCCAGCCGTTTTTCAGTCGAAAATTTCCATTAAACTTAACCTGGGTAGAGAAAAGATTTACATCTGCAAAATTTGGGATTCCTATGCAAAATAGGGCCTAATCTTGGGAATTCCAAAATGAAGAACATAAGAATTTTTTTTTAAAAAATAAGGTCACTGGATACCAGACCCTCATTGGATGCACAGGAACAACAAATCAAGCTTTCGGGCAGGAAAAATGTCCTTTAATAGAAAGAAGAAGAAAAACACAGACGTTTCAGACTATAAGTCCATTTTCAATGTAAGTAGACAAAAGGAACACTATTAAAGGACCTTTTCCTACCCGAAAGCTTGGGCTTGTTGTTCCTGTGCGCGAAGGTCCTAGTGGTCACAAATTACTTTACCAGATGCCCTCATTTGATGCCTTTTCAGTGACATGGTGTGTTGAAACCATTGTGGTGCATAAATGCAACATTGGTGGTTGAAAGGGTTAACCCTCTTCTTTTGTTGTTTTGTCTGTTGTCCAGGATGGCCTCCTTCCAGGCGGACCATCTAGGCCGTGACGACACAGACTACGGGGGGTCGGATAGCGGGGGCGTGGGGGGCGTGGGGGGCCAGGCCGGCCTGATGCACCTCCCCGGCATGGCGAGCCAATCCACGCGCTCCCTGTTCATCTTCAGCGAGGAGAACTTCATCCGCAAATACGCCAAAATCATCATAGAATGGGGATATCCTTTATTGTGGTGTTTGAAGAAGAGAGAGAGAGAGTGAGAGAGAGGGATGGATGGAGGTTATAGAGAGAGAGGGGGAGGGGGGAGAGACATAGAGAGAGATGGAGAGAAAGAGAGTTGTGTGTATATGTGTGTGTGTTTCTGTGTGATTGTTATGTTTGGTTTTGGAGTGAGGGGTTGATTTTTTCTCAGGGTGTGTGTGTGTGTGTGTGTGTGTGTGTGTGTGTGTGTGTGTGTGTGTGTGTGTGTGTGTGTGTGTGTGTGTGTGTGGGGGTTGTGTGTGCCTGTGTGTGTGTCTGTATCTGTTTCTGTGAGTATGTGTGTGTTATTGTATGTGGTTTTTTATCGTAGTATGGAGATAATATCTTTTTTTTCTAGGCTTCATTGTTGTTTTTAATCTGATACGGCAGAATAACAGGAAAGAAAAGGTAAGGCTTGCATAATATAATCTGATTGCTGTTTCATTCCTTAGTGTTGTTGATTTTGTTTAATTGCGTTCCTGTTTGTGTTGGTTGCTTTGTTTTCTTTGCTTATTTCTTTTTGTCCGTTGCTGTTTCGGTGTTTTCCTTAAAAGTTTAATAGACTACACACATCAGCTTTGACCGACCTGCTGATTTGTCCTCTCTCTCTCTCAATCCATTTCTCTCTCTCTCTCTCCGTCTCTCTCTCTCTCTCTCTCTCTCTCTCTCCTCTCTCTCTCTCTCTCTCTCTCTTCTCTCTCTCTCTCTCTCTCCTCTCTCTCTCTACTCTCTCTCTCTCTCTCTCTCTCTCTCTCTCTCTCTCTGTCCGTATTCATCTATCATTTCCTTACTGTGTGTCTCTCTGTCTCTCTCTATCTATCACTCCTCTTCCCTCTTCGCCCTCTCTCTCTCTCTCTCTCTCTCTCTCCTCTCTCTCTCTCTCTCTCTCTCTCTCTCTCTCTCTCTCTCTCTCTCTCTCTCTCTCTCTCTCTCTGTGTCAAGTATTCATAACTTTATCTTACTTATCTGTAATGTTCCTGGCTCTCAACTCTCTCTCATTCTCTCTCTCTCACTCTTCTCTCTCTCTTCTCCTCTCTCTCTCCCTCTACTCTCTCTCGTCTCTCATCTCTCATCTCTCTCTCTCTTCTCTCCTCTCTCTCTCTCCTGTCCGTATTCATCTATCAATTTTACCTTACTGGTGTGTCTCTATCTATCTATCCCTCCTCTTCCCTCTCTTCTCTCTCTCTAGGCTTCTCTCTCTCTTTCTCTTCATCTGTTCTCTCTCTCTCTCTCTCTCTCTCTCTCTGTCCGTATTCATCTATCAATTTACCTTACTGTGTTGTCTCTCTGTCTCTCTATATCTATCCCTCCTCTTCCCTCTTCGCCCTCTCTCTCTCTCTCTCTCTCTTCTCTCTCTCTGTCTCTCTCTCTCTCCCTTCTCCCGCTCTCTCTCTCTCTCTCTCTCTCTTCTCTCATTCTCTCTCTCTTCTCTCTGTCTCCGTATTTCATCTATCAATTTATCTTTCTTGTGTGTCTCTCTGTGTCTCTCTCTATCTATTTCCTCCTCTTCCCTCTTCGCCCTCTCTATCTCTCTCGTCTCGACTCTCTCTCTCT
>CM065707.1:15803926-15811426 GCA_017654935.2 Phymorhynchus buccinoides
TTTATGCATCTGAGATTTGGGGACTAAATAGGTTAGAACAGATTGAAAAAGTACATCTGGCAGCTTGTAAAAGGTTTCTTTGTGTTCCAATTAGAACACCTAACAAAATGGTTCACGGAGATTTAGGCAGGTACCCACTTTATATAAACTCGTATGTTGCATCCTTATGATACTGGTTTAAATTATTACAAATGAATGTCGATAGATTGCCATACAAATCATATTTAATGTTATTTGAATTAGACAGATCCGGTAAGCAATGTTGGGTTTTGAGGATAAGGACAATTTTATGTGAAACAGGCTTTAATTGTATCTGGCTACAACAAGGAGTTAGTGATGTAAAATGTTTTCTGCGTATGTGTAAGCAACGCCTCATTGGTATGTTCATTCAAGAATGGTCTGGCGCCATCACAGACAGTGACAGATATGAAAATTATAGAAATTTCAAGATTATATTTGAAAAAGAAAGATATATTATGGATATGAACACATACTGCTTTCGTGTAGCCATAACGCAACTGCGATTAAATGCTTTACCATTAAACAATAATAACTACCGTTACAGCACAGCTGAACAAGATCGATTCTGTCCTTCTTGTAGAAATCAAATTGAAAATGAATCCCATTTCTTATTCAAATGTCCTCAGTATCAAGACCTCAGGGCTAAATTTCTGAAAGACGTTGAACATCTGCCTCTTCATATCCTTATGAAAGCATCTAATGAAATTCATAGACATAAAGTTTATCGGTATGTTTTTCATGCCATTAGTAGAAGGCAAAGAGAGAAACTGTACATGTATGTCTTATTTGAAAACAAATGTGTTTTTATTTTGCATTGAATATATTAACTTTAGGCTTACATTATGCATCCATTGTTACTACTAATAGTGATCGAATACCAAAGATGCTTGTTTGTGTATATTTACCTTTTTGGCTTGATAGCTATTTTCCAATATGTAGTTTTTCTTTTCTTTTTCATATATTACCCTTTGACTCCCCCCCCCCTATGGCCGATGTGCAATTAAAATCTTTCAGTGTTCTCTATCTCTCTCTCTCTCTCTCTCTCTCTCTCTCTCTCTCTCTCTCTCTCTCTCTCTCTCTCTCCTCTCTCTCTCTCTCTCTCTCTCTCTCTCTCTCTCTCTCTCTCTCTCTCTCTCTCTCTCTCTCCCTCCCTCTCTCTCTCTCTCTCTCTCTCTCTCTCTCTCTCTCTCTCTCTCTCTCTCTCTCTCTCTCTCTCTCTCTCTCTCTCTCTCTCGCTCTCACTCTCACTCACACCTATCTTTCAAACTTGCACTCTCTCTTTCAAACAAACACGCACATACACACGCACTCACGCACACACATGCACACACGCGCATGCGCGTGCCCCCACACATACTCACTCACGCACTCACTCACAACAAACTCTCTTTGAAACATACTGTACATACTGAAACAATACACATACACACACACGCACACACACACGCACACACACACACACTGCTCGTCCACAATTATAACAGTTACCTCTCCTCAGCTATCTGCCATCTGGCAGTCATAGTCGGACGCGACTGACCGGGACACAAATAAATCGAACTAGCATTAAAGCAGAATGATAGTGTCTTCCTTTTCTTCTTCATCCCCGCACCCCCACCCTCCACCCCTCCTTCTTCTGTTTTCTCGTTGTTGTTGTTTTTAATCCCTTCTGCGTTTTGTGTTCTTTCTTCTTTTCCTTTTGTTACTTTCTTCTTCTTCTCCTTCTTGTTGTTGTTGTTGTTCTTCTTCTTCTTCTTCTTCTTCTTCTTCTTCTTCTTCTTCTTCTTCTTCTTCTTCTTCTTCTTCTTCTTCTTCTTCTTCTTCTTCTTCTTCTTCTTCTTCTTCTTCTTCTTCTTCTTCTTCTTCTTCTTCTTCTTCTTCTTCTTCTTCTTCTTCTTCTTCTTCTTCTTCTTCTTCTTCTTCTTCTTCTTCTTCTTTTCTTCTTCTTCTTCTTCTTCTTCTTCTTTCTTCTTCTCTTCTTCTTCTTCTTTCTTTTTTCTTTCTCCCTTCGGCCTTTGTTTCTTCTTTGTCGTCGTCGTCGTCGTCGTCATTGTCTTCTCCTTCTACTTCTTCTTCTTCGTCGTCGTCATCGTCGTCGTTGTCTTCTTGTCGTTGTCTTCTTTTTAGTTGTTGTTGTTGTTGTTCTTCTTCTTCTTCTTCTTCTTCTTCTTTCTTCTTCCTCTTCTTGTTCTTCTTTTTCCTCTTCTTCTTCTTCTTCTTCTTCTTCGTCTTTTTCTTCTTTTTCTTCTGGTTCTTGTTCTTCTTGTTCTTCTTTTTCTTCTTCTTCTTCTTCTTTTTCTATTACCTTCACAAGTTTGAAGATTTCGCCAGAGGGAGAATCTTCTGTTATACGTATCCTAAGTCTGGCGACGTGAGAGCGAGGCCAAATGTTCTGGTTATGCTCGCCATGGGGCCCCCCTGTCTGAACATTATGCTCGCTATGGGGCCCTACAGATTTTGGGGGACTTGTGCATGCAGATAGATCTGCTCGTTGCCATAGGAATGATGTGATATTGGGGTGATTGGGAAGGAGGGACGAAGGGGGAGGGGCGGGGGGGGGAGGGAAGGGAAGGGGACAGTTGAGGGCAACGGGGCAGCTGCACCGCAAACGACTCGATCCAACTGCGATCCAACTGTGACATTTGTGGGGCATGCTTCTCATGAAGTACTGCTGTCTTAATGAGTCTGATGGGAATGCGTACTAACGTGGAATGTACACATCGTCCTAACGTGGAATGTACAGTTTGGCCTAACGTGGAATATGCGTTTCTTCTTAACGTATGCATATGGATACGTGGAGTTTTCCACGTTAGGCCCAAGGGGACATTCTACGTTAGGACGGAATGCACATTCCACGTTAGGCCGAAGGGGAGTTTTGCCACGTTAGGCCCAAGGGGACATTCTACGTTAGGACGGAATGCACATTCCACGTTAGGCCGAAGGGGAGTTTTGCCACGTTAGGCCCAAGGGGACATTCCACGTTAGGACGAAATGTTCAAGACGCCATTTGTGATTTTGCACTTTTTCCACGTTATGACGAACTGTTCCACGCTATTACAGGGACCAATCTGATGAAATCCCCCTAGTACAGTATTTTTGTTCCAGATCGTACCCCGTACACAGATCTTGTGAAATATCCGTATTTTTGTATCAGATATTATTTTTTATGAGTTTCATGAGTGCTATAGTGAATGAAAATAGTAGAATTATTTCATGACGGAAGTATTTAACGGGAATCATGCCTCACATACGTCGTCACAGTTGGATCGCAGTTGGACAGAAATCGCTGGTCTGTGGCGACCCCTTAATAAGGGTTATGTAGAGGATGTGGGAGTCTACACTCCCTATAATGTGGCCCAGCACCACGAAAGGGACATTAAGTCGCTGGGCTAGTTTCTCACAACGGGCTTGAAAAAGTCAAGAATGTCATTTGTTATCAAGTTTGAGCTATGGGTATTGTTGTGCTCTCTAACATCTCATCTTTCATATTTATGAAGGACAATCTTTGTTATGATGCCTAAATACTAAACAAAAAAAACTTTGAAATGAGTAGGCTGTTGCATTTTGTTCAGCTAGGCTAAACTTTAGACTGTGGTTTCTCAAAATGGCCGACAGTCACCCTACCAACTTCAAATGCTCATATCTTTAAGCCAGAAAAAAAGTTACAAAAAAAGTTGTGTGTGTGTGTGTGTGTGTGTGTGTGTGTGTGTGTGTGTGTGTGTTCAGGAAGGGAGAATTTGAAAGATAATTTTCCGACGTTTCTAACTGAACCGTTTTCTCAGAATGATCATTCTGACACTTAGTGTCCCTTTCGTGGTGCTAGGTCACATATAAATAGGATTCATGATCTAGTGTGTGTGTCTATGCGTGGGTGTTGGTTTAAAAGAAGAAGAAAACAACACAAAAACACGAAGCTGTTTCGAAATAACAATTTAGCGTAAACCCCAATAACCGACACAATTCACGTTCTCGATCTGCATAATTTGCGGAATACAGTGAAGCATTATTTTGACAGCTATTCTGGAACCTGGGCTCGGTATTAGTAGGAAGTATTAACCCTTTCACCGTCAGCCAAAATGTCCATTAAATTAGCATGGTTAGAGAACAAAACAACATCCATCTGCAGTATTAGGGATTCTTCTGTGACATACATGAAATAAGGTCTATCCTTACTTCCCAAAACTAAGACAATAGGGTCTTTGGACAATAGATCGCAATTCGATGCCTTTTATTGACGTAGGTGTTAAATCATGGTGGTGCTAAAATGTGACTTTGGCGGTGAAAGGGTTAATTTTGGTCACGTCATCGGAGATGCAAATATCGCAGCGAAACTTGTCACGGTGCGCTGTACTTTAGGCTGTTCCCTTGTAACTGCGTGTGTTTGTTCGTTCTTTCATTTATTGGAAAATTACCTATTCCTGCTTCCTAAAAATCGAAGACAATCTATGCTGAAGTTTAGAACAACCAACAATAAACTACCGGTTCAAAAGCAGCGGGTTTTTTTAACCCTTTCACCGCCAGCCATTTTTCAGCCAAAAAATGCCATTAAACTTAACTGGGTAGAGAAAATAAAATATCTGCAATATTGCGAATTCCTCTGTGACATGTATAACATTAGGCATATCCTTACCTCCAAAAATTCAGAAAATATGGTCTTTGGATAACAGGTCCTGATTTGATGCCTTTTAGTGACATGGGTGTTAAACCACTGTGGTGCTAAAATGCGACATTGGCGGTGAAAGGGTTAATGTTGCTAGAAATGAGCGGAATTGTTTATTTTGTAATAGAGACGAAATTGGCGACGAATTCCATTACGTATTGCAATGCCCATACGGACCAGTAGAAGAAAAAAGAAAAGAATTGTTTTCAAAGTATTACAATCACCACCCAAATGTCCACAAATTTAAATCGTTACTGAGTAATACAAACCCAAACATATTGAGAAAGCTGGCAAGGTTTTTTAATTTTATTTGACATCTTTTCTAGTGGTGATGCATTTGTTGTTAGCACTGGTAATTTCTTTTTTGTGTATGTTAATATCATATCAATTGCCTTATGTTCTGCACGTTTGTTTCATCGAATGTTTATGGGGACAAATTTGTTGTGGGTGTTTGTGTTTATGGCTTTGAAGCCCTCTGGGCTGGAAGTTCAAAAACAAAACTTGAAAACGTGAAACTTAATTTAACCCTTTCACCGCCAAAGGCGCATTTTAGCACCACAGTGATTTAACACCTATGTTACTAAAAGGCATCAAATTGGGGTCTATTATCCAAAGACCCTATTGTCTCAGTTTTGGGAAGTGAGGATAGACCTTATTTTATATGTCGCAGAAGAATCCCCAATACTGCAGATGGATTTTGTTCTCTACCCAAGTAAATTTAATGGAAATGTTTGGCTGAAATATGGCTGGCGGTGAAAGGGTTACGGTCTATCCACCTTACAGTGATCTTAGACAACAAAAAAGAAAGAAAGGAACAAAACATGTCTATGTGTTAGTGTAATGGGTATTTTGAATGTGCATCTAGGGAAGGGATAGGTACGGGGGTGTGAGGGTATGCTAGTCTATGTACACATATAAATCACTTACATAAATTGGGGGTGGGGCGAGGTGAGGGGTGTATCGGTCTTTGTACAGACATAACTAATGTCAGCTAAATGTTAGTGAACCCCTTAAATTTACTTAGAATAATTACTGAATCCAACAGTAAAAGAAAACAGTCAATAAAATTAATGAATAACATTAAAGTAAAATAATAACAACAAAACACATCATAATAAATGTCCAATAGGGCTCTCAAGAAGTGCCCGGGCGACCTCCAACATTTTTTATTCATTTGAAATGATGTTCTCATACGTCGACATTGATGGTTCAGTGTCCCGTGTGTGTGTGTATGTGTGTGTGTGTGTGTGTGTGTGTGTGTGTATGTGTGTGTGTGTGCGTGCGTGCGTGCGTGCGTCCGTGCGCGCGCGCGCGTGTGTGTATGTATATGTGTGTGTGTATTTGTGGCTATTCAGGAAGGGAGAAACCCTTGTGCATCGCCTACAGACGGGAGGAAGGTGGCAAGTGGCTAAGACGTTCGCCTGCCAAATGTAATGCGTGACTGCAGCGTGAGTGACCCGGGTTCGAATCCCGGCCTCCTCGCTCCTTTCTTTCTAGCTTGACAGGGAAATCGAACTGAACGTCCAGTCCTTCGGATGGGGACTTAAAGCGCTTTACGCACGTAAAAATCCCACGGCAGTTGAAAGTCGGTAAGAGCAGGGAGAAATCCCGCTGCCTGGTATGGCCAAATTGATAGCTAGGTTTTCCAAGTGTGCCCACACACCCTCCTCACCCTATGAACCCCCCCCCCCCCCCCCCATGTTTTTATTTTTTTTTAATTGCGTAGACGCTGCACTTGCGGCGACGCGCTCTCTGGGGGAGAGCAGCCCGAATTTCACAGAGATAAGTCTCTGTGACTAGAATATACCAAATACAAAACAAAGCAGAATGACGTTACCAGACCACATCTTGGACCTCCGGTGCAAACCTCCGCCAAGTAGCATGACCCAATAAAGGCACTGGGGAACTTGTTTAACCTCTGGTGCAAACCTCCGCCACGAAGCGAAGCGCGCGCGAGGCGTAGCTGCTGGTTAGTACCAAAATAAAAGCTGTTTGAGTAAAGGTCACTAGCTTGTGGACCTAAGGTTGTATATGTCAGGTTTGACGTTAGCGCGTTATTCGTTTTGTTTGGGGTGGATGGAATTTCTTCTGCAGTGATACAATCGATGACAACTCTGTCTCTGTCTCTGTCTCTGTGTCTCTGTCTGTCTGTCTCTCGCTCTCTCTCTCTCTCTCTCTCTCTCTCTCTCTCTCTCTCTCTCTCTCTCTCTCTCTCTCTCTCTCTCTCTCTCTCTATATATATATATATATATATATATATATATATATATATATATATATATATATATATATATATATATATCTATCTCTCTCTCTTCTCTCTCTCTCTCTCTCTCTCTCTCTCTCTCTCTCTCTATCTATATATATATATATATATATATATCTATATATATATATTTGTCTCTCTCTCTCTCTCTTTCTTTTTTCTTTTCTCTCTCTCTCTCCCTAAGGTAAGATTAGGATTGATTTTGTCATGTGTCTGTGCACTTCTCAATGTCTGCATGTTAAAGATGAATGTGAAAATTAGGATTGGGTTTTATTTCCCCGTGTGTATGTGCTTATTTCTTAAGATCTGCATGTTAAAAATGAGTAGTTAATAACATTAGGTTTGATTTTGTTTCTGGTGTGTTACTATATAGGGCTGTACTTGCATGCTTTATATTGCTCTGTCTGTGTTCATTTTATTTTTTATTTCTACTTTTATGTATGTATTTTTTCCCCAGAGGGCTGGATGTAAAAAGCATGTTATTGCTTGTTCTATTGCCCTCTATAAATAAAATTCATTTATTCATTCTCTCTCTCTCTCTCTCTCTCTCTCTCTC
>CM065707.1:15813926-15821426 GCA_017654935.2 Phymorhynchus buccinoides
CCCCCCCCCCCCCCCCCCCCCCCCCCCCCCCCCCCCCCCCCCAAAAAAAAAACCCTGACGATATTGATTTGGATGTAATATAGATGCAGTGAAGGACGCTCCAAAAAATATGACGCGGAATTACATGTCTCCTTCTTTTTCTTTTTTCCCCCTTTGTTTTTCTTTTCTCATATTTCTTCATGAGGGGGGGGGGGTGCAAAACTCTTGTAAACACCCCCCCCCCCTCCCCACCCCCTAAATCCGCTTTTGTCCAAAGTTAAGACAAGGTATGGATCGAAAGAGAGTCTGCACATACTGCGTGACAAAGGCGTTCAAACCATCACGAAAATCGTTCCAAAGTGACAAAGCAATTTGCGCGTGAAATAGATATTTAAGGCGTGGTGCCTTTATTCGCATTCAAATCACAGAGAGAGAGAGAGAGAGAGAGAGAGAGAGAGAGAGAGAGAGAGAGAGAGAGAGAGAGAGAGAGAGAGAGAGAGAGAGAGAGAGAGAGAGAGAGAGAGAGAGAGAGACAGACAGACAGACAGGGAGACAGATAGAGAGACAGGGAGAGAGAGAGAGAGAGAGAGAGAGATGCAGAACTTTTAAATTTAAATAGTGCCTCAGGTTGGGGGCGGGGTGCAAAAAGCAAACTAATGTTCTCACAGAGAGAGAGAGAGAGAGAGAGAGAGAGAGAGAGAGAGAGAGAGAGAGAGAGAGAATTCAGAACGTTTAAATTTCTTAGGCCATTGCTCTCAGAATGAGGATGTAATGAATACAAAACATTATTCAGAGAGAGAGAGAGAATGAATGAATGGATGAATTAATTAATAATTCGACATTTACTGTTAAGCCAGAAGTGATCGTTTTCACTAGAAAACAAGAAACGTTGTTACAGCAAGAACAAAGTGCGCCCTGTCCATTCGCTGACCAGTCACGTGACCCCCCCCCCCCCCCGAGACACACATACAAAGAGACCCCCCCCCCCCCCCCCCAGATAGTGCAATAACAATAACAATAGCAACGTCAAATATGATAGGGCTAGATCATGTACAAATACAAAACCTGCGTTATAACTATGCGAGTTAATAATAACAACGCGACTCGATACAAGTTGAAAGAGCGTTCATCGTCATCATCATCACCATCATCATCAAAACCATCATCATCATCATCACCATCATCATCATCACCATCATCATCATCACCACCACCGTCATGACTCCCTAACCCGCCTCCCTACACCCCTCCCCCCTCCCCCATTCCACTCCTTCTAAAACAGTGTTTGCATGCCAATGGCATCATTTTTTTTTTGGGGGGGGGGGGGGGGTGTGGGGGGGGGGGGGGGGGGGGGGGGGGATGTAAGCATCGTTTTTCCCCCTGATTCTTCATTCTGGTAACCATAACGACGGGATCTCAGGGGATTGGGGGAGCGACGCGGGGGGTCTTCCAATAACCGATAGCTAAGCGTCTTCGGGAACTGAAAGACAGGAAGAAGAAGAAGAAGAAGAAGAAGAAGAAGAACAGGGTGGCACGCGTGTAAGTAAAGCCCCAGTAGGTTTACAGAGGCAGAAACAGTGGCAGACGCGTGAGCGGCGGCTCACGCGTGCACTTGCCCTCACACACGCATACGCGCACGCGCGCGCACACACACAAATGAGAAAGTGTGTGTGTGTATGTGTGTGTGTGTGTGTGTGTGTGTGTGTGAGAGAGAGAGAGAGAGAGAGAGAGAGGGAGAGAGAGATATATATATAACACTGAACACCGAACACTGAAAAACTTTATTTAACAAGGATAGATATTTTAGGCGATGCCTATTCTTGCAATCTGTCCTTGGATAAAAGAAGAGAGAGAGAGAGAGAGAGAGAGAGAGAGAGAGAGAGAGAGAGAGAGAGAGAGAGAGAGAGAGAGAGAGAGAGGCGCAAACACATTTACGCACTCACACACAGATAGAGAGAAATAGAGCGCGACACAGATAGAGAGAGAGATACAGACAGACAGACATACGTTCAGAGAGAGAGAGAGAGCACTGAACATTTTATTTTTCAAAAATGAAGATTTTAGGCAAAGAACAAGAGAGAAAGAGAGAGAGACAAACAATGACAGAAATAGACATACATACAGACAAACAAACAGAGACAAACAAAAAAAGAGATAAAATGTGATTATCAAACCAACAAACCAACACTCCTAACGGAGCATGAGACAACCATGACGGGCTTCCCCAACCGACCAGGGGAGTGGTCATGATGAAATATTCATCCGGGCACTGCTAGCCCAAACACAACGTGACAATCCCCGCATTTCTGTGCACCAATCAGAGAGGGTGTTACTCGTATTTTCTCTTTTATTTGACTGGACGGGCAGAAGCCAAACTAATTCCCGTCTTCACATAGACCAATCGGAAAGGGCGTTACTTTTTTTTCTTTTTTTCTTTTTTTCTTGCTTGATTGCCAAAATAATTCCCACTTTCCTGTGCACCAATCAGAAAGGGCGTTACTTTCTTCTTCTTTTGATAGAGTATCAGAAGCCAAACTAATTTCCGCCTCCTTGTTTACATCAATCGGAAAGAGCGTTACCGTATTGTCTCTTCTTCTTCTTCTTTGTTTTGTTTTTCTTGATTGGCAAGAAGCCAAAACTAAATGAATAATAATTATTCCCCTCCAAACTCCAAAAGGCGTCGGGTGAATGCAGCAGAGATAGGTAAAACTACCCACGATATGGTGAGAACTACCCACAATATGGTGACAATAATATTATGGACAACGGTTTCTCTGTCTGTGTTTGTCTGTCAGTCTTTCTGTCTCTGTCTCTCTCTGTGTGTCTCTGTGTATGCCTGTAATGCACAGCATTATTCCTGTCCTTGTTGGCTCACTTCGTGTTACGAAGTGAGTCTATAGTATGATAGTTGTTCGGTTGTGTGTGTGTGTGTCAAGTCAAGTCAAGTCAAAATCATCTTTATTGAGGGTTAAAGAATAAGCTAACAAAGCTTTTTTTCATCCTGTGTGTGCGTGTGTGTGTGTGTGTGTGAGTGTGTGTTGCGTCCGTGGTCCAATCTCCAAACTTTAACGTTGGCATTTTCTCGGCAAACAGAAAGCATACTTTGTTCAAACTTTGCATATACATAGATGTTTGTGCAAGCTTACCCACGATTGGTGACAACTACCCACGATAGATGAAAACTACCCACAATAGGTGAAAACTACCCACGACAGGTGTAAACTACCCACGATAGGTGAAAACTACCCACAATATGTGAAAACTACCCACGACAGGTATAAACTACCCACGATAGATGAAAACTACCCACGACAGGTGTAAACTACCCACGATAGGTGAAAACTACCCACAATAGGTGAAAACTACCCACGACAGGTGTAAACTACCCACGATAGGTGAAAACTACCCACGACAGGTGTAAACTACCCACGATTGGTGACAACTACCCACGATAGATGAAAACTACCCACAATAGGTGAAAACTACCCACGACAGGTGTAAACTACCCACGATAGGTGAAAACTACCCACAATAGGTGAAAACTACCCACAATAGGTGAAAACTACCCACGACAGGTGTAAACTACCCACAATAGGTGAAAACTACCCACGATAGGTGAAAACTACCCACGACAGGTGTAAACTACCCATGATAGGTGAAAACTACCCACGATATGGTGAAAACTACCCACAATAGGTGAAAACTACCTACGATATGGTGAAAACTACCCACAATAGGTGAAAACTACCCACGACAGGTGTAAACTACCCACGATAGGTGAAAACTACCTACGATATGGTGAAAACTACCCACAATAGGTGAAAACTACCCACGACAGGTGTAAACTACCCACGATAGGTGAAAACTACCCACGATATGGTGAAAACTACCCACAATAGGTGAAAACTACCTACGATAGGTGAAAACTACCCACAATAGGTGAAAACTACCTACGATAGGTGAAAACTACCCACGATAGGTAAAAACTACCCTCGACAGGTGAAAACTACCCACGACAGGTGTAAACTACCCACGATAGGTGAAAACTACCCACAATAGGTGAAAACTACCCACGACAGGTGTAAACTACCCACAATAGGTGTAAACTACCCACGATAGGTGAAAACTGCCCACGATAGGTGAAAACTACCCACGACAGGTGTAAACTACCCACGACAGGTGTAAACTACCCACGACAGGTGTAAACTACCCACGATAGATGAAAACTACCCACGATAGGTGAAAACTACCCACGATAGGTGAAAACTGCCTACGATAGATGAAGACTACCCACAATAGGTGAAAACTACCTACGATATGGTGAAGACTACCCACAATAGGTGAAAACTACCTACGATATGGTGAAGACTACCCACAATAGGTGAAAACTACCTACGATAGATGAAAACTACCCACAATAGGTGAAAATTACCTACGATATGGTGAAGACTACCTACGATATGGTGAAGACTACCTATAGGTAAACTACCTACCAGTGGAGACTAAGCACCGGACACATACGTACTTAATGGCCTGGAAACCAAGAATTCCCACCTTATCGTGCACCAATCAGAAAGGGTGTTACTTTTTTTCTTTGGACGTGATTGGAAGAAGCCAAAACGTCATAATTCCCACCTCCCCGTGCACCAATCAGAAACGTTATAATTCCCACCTCCCCGTGCACCAATCAGAAACGTCATAATTCCCACCTCCCCGTGCACCAATCAGAAACTTCATAATTCCCACCTCCCCGTGCACCAATCAGAAACTTCATAATTCCCACCTCCCCGTGCACCTATCAGAAACTTCTTAATTCCCACCTTCCTGTGCACCAATCAGAAACTTCACATTTCCCACCTTCCTGTGCACCAATCAGAAACTTCATAATTCCCACCTTCCTGTGCACCAATCAGAAACTTCATAATTCCCACCTTCCTGTGCACCAATCAGAAACTTCATAATTCCCACCTTCCTGTGCACCAATCAGAAACCTCATAATTCTCACCTCCCCGTGCACCAATCAGAAACCTCATAATTCTCACCTCCCCGTGCACCAATCAGAAACTTCATAATCCACCCCCTTCATAATTCCCCCCCCCCCCCCCCCCCCCCCCCCCACCCCCCCCCCCACGTGCACCAATCAGAAACCTCATAATTCCCACCTTCCTGTGCACCAATCAGAAACTTCATAATTCCCACCTTCCTGTGCACCAATCAGAAACTTCTTAATCCACACCTTCCTGTGCACCAATCAGAAACTTCATAATTCCCACCTCCCCGTGCACCAATCAGAAACTTCATAATTCCCACCTCACCGTGCACCAATCAGAAACTTCATAATTCCCACCTCCCCGTGCACCAATCAGAAACTTCATAATTCCCACCTCACCGTGCACCAATCAGAAACTTCATAATTCCCACCTCACCGTGCACCAATCAGAAACTTCATAATTCCCACCTCACCGTGCACCAATCAGAAACTTCATAATTCCCACCTCCCCGTGCACCAATCAGAAACTTCTTAATTCCCACCTCCCCATGCACCAATCAGAAACTTCATAATTCTCACCTCCCCGTGCACCAATCAGAAACTTCTTAATCCACACCTTCCTGTGCACCAATCAGAAACTTCATAATTCCCACCTTCCTGTGCACCAATCAAAAACCTCATAATTCTCACCTCCCCGTGCACCAATCCAAAACTTCCTTTGCACCAATCCGAAACTTCCTGTGCACCAATCAGAAACTTCTTAATCCACACCTCCCCGTGCACCAATCAGAAACTTCATAATTCCCACCTCCCCGTGCACCAATCAGAAACCTCATAATTCTCACCTCCCCGTGCACCAATCAGAAACGTCATAATTCCCACCTCCCCGTGCACCAATCAGGAAAGACGTTACTTTCTTTCTTTCCAGTTTTTTGGTTGTTGCTTAAGATGGTGATGAGATTAGCGTCCAATCGGTCCGAGACCCTTATGGACGGTGTTTTTTGCTTTTAAGTGGCAGAAGCCAAATTAATACCCGCCTTCTCGTGCCCAAGTCAGAGAGCGCCTTGCTTGTATCTTTCTTATAGTTTTTGGGGTTCTTTCTCGAGTGGCAGAAGCCAAAATATTTCCCCTCTTCCCGTGCGCCAATCAGAAAGGGCGTTTCTTGTTTTGTTTTATTTACTTTTTTGCTTTCTTCCCTTGGTTGATATAATCCAAAATGTAATAGTTTATTTTTGCGCACCAATCAGAAATTGTGGGGGTTTTATTCCTTTTTTTTTTACTTGCAGGAGCCGAAGTAATTTCTGCCTTCTTGTACACTAATCAGAAAAAGGATTTTTTTTTTTTTAACTTGACAGGCAGAAGCCAAACTGTAATAATGTCCATCTTCGTGTGAACCCGCCAGAAAGGGTGTGAGTTTGTTTTTCTTTCTTTCTCTTTTGTTTTCTTGTTTTTTTCGTTATTGGCAGAAATCCGAACTTATAATAATTCCCGCCTTCCCGTGTACCAATCAAAAAGGACTTTTTTTGGGCTTGACTGGAAGAAGTCAAAATGATACCCGCATTCTCGTGTACCAATCAGAGAGCACGTTACTTGTATATTTCGTCTTTTCCCCCTTCTTCTCTTGATAAACAGAAGTCACAATGTGATCCAGCACCACGGATTGAGTCGCTGGGCTAACAGGCTTGTAAAGTCAACAAGCGCGAAATCGCAATAGTTTGTGGCACGCGGTCTATTTTTACCACTCCAATCATGAGTTACCTCCCCTGGCTTTTCAATAATTTTAATCTGTAAACCAGAATGTTATGCACCATTTCGTCACTTTTTATATCTTTTGGAAAACATTTAAAACTATGTATCCTACTTATACTCATCAAAAGAAGCACCGCATACTCGTCGTGTCTGTTGTAGTGTCTGTATTACGTATGTTTATTATTTTGTACGCTTTTAAAATACATCATTTTAAAGAGCGGCCTCAATTAATTTTGAAGCGTAGCCTCGATTTGAAGTGCGACAATTTTGTCAAAATGTGCGACAATTTTAGAACGACAGACCGACCGACAAAGTGAGTTATAGGTTTGTGGCTTGAGCCACAAACAACAATTTTATTTTATGTCCATTTTGAGCTATGGGTATTTTTGTGCTCTCCTACATCTTATCTTTCGTAGTTATAAAGGACGATCTTTAATGTGGGGATACCGGGGGGGTCTTTTGTATAATAGTTCCCCCACCTTCTGGAAGTTCTGTGCTTGTAGCTTCATCTAATCTGTCACTCTCTTTGACTCTGCCTTTTCCCTTTGTTTTATATCATCTACTATCTTTCGGACTTATTGGCCCATTCTCCTGCCTTTTTTCAAAACAATCTTACAAATAGTTTGTTCTCCAGTGAGCTCCTCCGAAATCGGAATTAGTCGGCTGTACGCAGCGGGGAGACCAGTGAAAACTAAAACCCGGACACATACGTACTTTACTCATTATGGCCATATGGCCTGGGAACGCAGAAGAAGAAGAAGAAGAAGAAGAAATAAAAGACG
>CM065707.1:15826426-15828926 GCA_017654935.2 Phymorhynchus buccinoides
TAAAGGTGAATGCAAATGTTGTTGAAAACTATGACAGTAGATTGGTTCAGGTGTTATCAAACGTTTCAAAGACAGAAATAGTAAATCTAGCCAAATATTTACTGGCAGCCTTTAAGATAAGGGAACATTGCATAGACAATTATGCAAATAGTAACGTTACATAATGTTTACATCTCTGTTTCTTTTCAATACAGTTATGATGATTCAGTTAGTGTTTCTGTTTGTGACAGTCTATGCATATTGTTGTGAATGTATTTATGTTCCTTTCAAATTTCAGATAATGTTATCATGGATAATTGTGTTTGTCGTTACATTGCTCATGGTTATTATTGTATTATGTGTTCCCCCCATGAAAGGGGCTGTAGGCCCATATTCATTAAACTTCCGACTTCCGACTTCCGACTTCCCTCTCTCTCTCTCTCTCTCTCTCCCTCCCCCCCTCTCTCTGAATATATATATATATATATATATAATATTTATGTGTGTATATATATGGGTGTGTATATATGTATATATATATATATATGTGTGTGTGTGTGTGTCTGTCTGTCTCTCTCTCCGAGTCTCTCACATGCAATTGCTGATCTCTGTCTCTCTCTCTGTGTGCCTCTCTCTCTCTCTGTCTCTCTCTCTCTCTCTCTCTATCTCTCTCTCTCTCACTCTCCCTCTCTCTCTCCTCTCTCTCTCCCGGTCGCTCTTCTCTCTCTTCTCTCTCTCTCTCTCTCTGTCTCTCTCTCTCTCTTTATATATATATATATGTCTGTCTGTTTTGTCTGTCTCTCTCTGTGGCTCTTTCACTGTCTGTCTGTCTGTTTGTCTCTCCTCTCTCCCACTCTCTCTCTCTCTCTCTCTCTCTCTCTCTCTCTCTCTCTCTTCTCCTCTTACCTCTCTCTCTCCTCTCCCTCTCTCTCTCTCTCTCTCTCTGTGAGTCTATGTGTGTATATGTCAAGTCCAGGCAAGTCAAGAATACTTTATCATCTCCATAATGGGGACATTCATATCAGATGCAACAGCAGAACAGTATGATAATATTATTGGATAAACACTACAACAACAACAAAAAACATTACAACAGGTAAAATGTGCTAATAGTAAACCTATGATGGTGTGTGCGTGTGTGTGTGTGTATGTGCGTGTGTGTGTGTGTGTGTTTGTGTGCGTGTGTGTGTGTGTGTGTGTATGCATGTGTGTGTTTGTACGTATATATGTATGTGTTCATATAATGTGTATGTGTGTGTGTGTGTTTGTGCGTATATATGTATGTGTGTATATAATGTGTGTTTGTGCGTGCGCGCGCGTGTTTGTGTGTGTGTCCATTTGTGCGCATTCCTCAAATTTTAAATTGTCCATCCGATTTTAAATGCACCCCCCCCCCCCCCCTCAAGAAATGGGGGAAAAAAAGAAAAACTGGACCAGATAAATATATATTGAGAGTAAGCCACGTGGAGCGGAATTTGAGGAGAATCCACAATGTGAAATCTCATAATTGTTGCCCCATAAATTCATGAATATTTCATCAAAACATTTTGGCGAGTTTTTGAGATTTTTGTTTTTTAATTCCTACAAAGAGAGATGATCGTGAATCAGGAAGTGCTTTTTTAATTGTGTGGGTGGCTCACAAGCGAGAGAGAGAGAGAGAGAGAGAGAGAGAGAGAGAGAGAGAGATGGAGAGAGAGAGAGAGAGAGCGCACGCTATAGTGAGAGAGAGAAAGATGGAGTGAGAGAGAGAGAGAGATGGAGAGAGAGAGAGAGATGGAGAGAGAGAGAAAGAGAGAGTGGGAGAGAGAGAGAGAGAGAGAGAGAGAGAGAGAGAGAGAGAGAGAAATATGGAGAGAGAGAGAAGATGGAGTGAAGAGAGAGAGAGAGAGAGAGAGAGAGAGAGAGAGAGAGAGAGAGAGAGAATACGAATACCAATACGAATGTTTTATTGAGTGAACCATGACTCTCAGACATCGTCACAAATCGCATCGCATTGGGATCAAATCGTATGCAATGTGGCTAGGCCTTAAGGGCCCGCTACACTACTTACGATTCGCTGTCAATGCGATGCGATTGTGACGATGCGAGGTATGATTTTCATCGTGACATAGTTCCGTCTAAAAAAAAAAATTCTACTTCTTTCGCTCGACATACTCAAGTAGACCCAATCCATGAACTTCTCGTGAATCGGTGACTCGCATCGTCACAATCGCATCGTGTTGGGGTCAAATCTTATTCTGTGTGGCTAGGCGTTAAATGCCTTGGCGGAGGTGCTGGAAGTTAAATTCTTTCAGTGAAAGAGAAGGCATGTGGCTTCTCTTTTCTAATGGCCGCCTGAGTTTAAACCAAATCGTTTGCACGAAATGTTCACAATACAAGCCTTTTCTTTTTATCTTTTTCTTTAAATGTATACAATTTACCTAAAGGAGTTTCGCTCACAACCAAGGCAATAGCTCCAATTAATATTTTTTACTGCACTACAAAGAAGAAAAAAATTCAACCACTCTGAGTGTCCTCCACC
>CM065707.1:15838926-15848926 GCA_017654935.2 Phymorhynchus buccinoides
AAAAAAGCAGTCAAACAAGCACTGAATTATGTTTTTCTTCCGAAAGTGATGGGGGTTTTTTGGGGGGGCTTCTGGCTAGGAAGACGGCACAGGTGTACAGATGGACTGTAACTGTTAGCTTTGCATTAAAGTTTGTGAAACGAATGGGATGAGACGAGATCTTCAGAGTTACTGTTATTTGGTATTGGTGTTTGGTATTGGTATTGGTATTTGGTATATTCTAGTCACAGAGACTTATCTCTGCGCAATTCGGGCTGCTCTCCCCCGGAGAGCGCGTCACCGCAAGTGCAGCGCCTACCCAATTTTTTAATATTTGTTTTGGGGGGAGGAGGGGGTGTGGACACGTACAAACTTGGAAAACCTAGCTATCAATTTGGCCATACCAGGCAGCGGGATTTCTCCCCGCTCTTACCAACTTTTCAACTGCCGTGGGATTTTTTCGTTGCGTAAAGCGCACGGGTCAGACTAGCTTGAAGTCCCCATCCGAAGGACTGGACGCTCAGTTCGATTTTCCTGTCAAACTAGAAAGAAACGGCTGAGGCCCGGGATTCGAACCCGGGTCACTCCCGCTGCAGTCACGCATTACATTTTGTTGTTTGCCTTTCCCTCGAGTTTCTCCATAGTAGATGACAGTAAGCAAAAGGGGAACAAGACAAAGTCAAAGAGAGTGACGGACTAGAGGAAGTTACAAGCACAGAACGTCCAGAAGGTGGGGGAACTATTTATACAAAAGACCCCCCGGTATCCCCACGGGGGGGGGGGGGGGAGTGCAGGGGGGTTGGGGGGGGGGTGGCAATGGGACCACATTGAGGTATTTCAGTTTTGAACAAAGGATGGGTACAATAATTATCATGACCCAGGTTCCTTGCAGGAGAGGACAGCACAATGACGAGAGAACGGAAGACAGTCTTCCCAAGGTTTCTTCTTCTTCTTCTTCTTCGATCGCTCAGACAGTTTCCTGTCAATTATGAGCGCAGATGCGTCGTGCTGCCGTTATGCGCCTAACTAAGAAATAGTTAGGCCCAGCAAGTCCGACTTCGGCTGGAGGAGGAAATCCGTTTGAAAGTGTTTCGTGAAAAAAGGCAGGAGGATGGACCGGTTAGGGCAGAAAGATAGTAGATGACAGTAAGCAAAGGGGGAAAGGCAGAGTCCAAGAGAGTGACAGATGAGAGGAAGCTACAAGCACAGAACTTCCAGAAGGTGGGGGGACTATTTATGCAAAAGATCCCCCGGTATCCCCACGGGGGGGGGGGGGGGGGATTCCCAAGGTTTGGTTATTTCCCTTAGGCCGGGTTCACATTAGACGCGTAAGTTCCGTACGGAAAACCCTAAATAAGTGGAAGAAAGAAGGATACAATTTTACTCATATAGGGGACATTCGTACACGTGCGCAGATCTTTTCCCTGCTTTGTTTCACTTATTTGTGGATTGCGCACGGGTTTCCGCATGGAATATCCCCTTATGTGTGTACACGGCCTTAGGCTTTGTACACATTACTTGCGGAAACCTCATGCGCGTATCCGCAAATAAGTTTTAAAAACAGAAAAGAAAGAAAGAATTGATGGTGATAAATGGGAATAGCATGTCTGATCAGCTCTTGGGATAGCATTTCTTGGGAGGGCTTATTATTTGTGGTTTGTTTTCTTTCTCAACGAGGTTTCGCTCAACGCAACTATGATTATTTCCTAGATGAGGGGAAATGGGAGCATCTTCTGATTGGCTCTCTTGGTATCGTTTCCGGGGGGGGGGGGGGGGGGGGGGGGGGGGGATTAATAGTTGTGCTTTTGTTTTCTTGAAGCGTTCTGGTCTAGGCAACGCGACGTTAATTTAATATATTTAGAAATATACAAGTATGACGTCAAGTCCCTTGGAGGACGAAGAAGACTGTACAACAAATTAAAAAAGCATTGTGCTAAGATATTGGAGAGAGAGAGAGAGAGAGAGAGAGAGAGAGAGAGAGAGAGAGAGAGAGAGAGAGAGAGAGAGAGAGACTTGCTGTTGAAAAGCTTATAGCTTATCATTGTGTTTCGCAACAGGGACAGGCTTGCTACAGAAAAAAACCTAAAAGAGCAAAGAGGCTGTTAGTAAAGATTAGGAGTGTGTGTGTGTGTGTGTGTGTGTGTGTGTGTGTGTGTGTGTGTGTGTTCTTGTTCTTGAATTTAACGTCTTTTAATCAAAACGTCTTTAAAAGTGATATTAGACATGAAAGTGTGAGTGTGTGCGCGTGGGTATGTGCATGTGTATCTGTGTGTGCTTAAAGTGCATATTTATATGTAACATTAGGGGATATATGCTTAGTTAAAACAGTGTTTTTTTTAAACTAATAATAATAATAAAATAAAATAAAAACTCCAGATTTGAACTATTATAAAATCAAAATGCAAACATTCTATAAGCAAAAACCCAACAGCAATCATAGAAACGAGCCAAATAGACTTAACATTAAAGTTTGTACAAAATTCAAAATAAGGGCAATAGTATAGAATGTGTGTTGTTGTACAATTATCAATAGCACCGCATACACATTGAAGATTTTGTGTGAATTTAGTTTTAACAGCATTTAGTAGTGAAACAAACTTTTCAAGGCGCCTTGGATGTGTGTTTACATTTATATTAAGAAATACATAATTTACTAAGAAATCTCTTTTCTGAGACTTCCATGATCGGGAGTTTAACCCTTTCACCGCCAAGGTCGCATTTATGCACCACCGTGATATAACACCTATGTCACTAAAAGGCATCGAATCAGGACCTGTTATCCGAAGACCCTATTTTCTTAATTTTGGGAGGCAAGGACAGGCCTAATGTTACACATGTTACAGAGGAACTCCCAATATTGCATATACTTTTTCTTCGATCTCTACCCAGTTAAGTGATGGCAATTTTTTGGTTGAAAAATGGCTGGCGGCGAAAGGGTTAAACAACACTTTATGGAAGATTCAGGTGTATGTATTTTGTGAAGCATAGATTCTTTGTAGATTTTATCAAAATGTTCCAAAAGAAGCTCTTTGTAAGAGAGAATAGCCTTCTTGCAAACTCCAGGGAGTGTGTGTGTGTGTGCGTGCGTGCGCGTGCGCGTGCATGTCTGCGTATAGTCATGCATGTTTTGGTTTATAATTTCACAAAATGTATGCACACATTTCACTAATTGGATCTTTCTATTTCGATACTTACCTGCGTTTGCATCGCTTCTGTTGTTGTTATTTTGAGTTTCCTATTAATATGAAGGCGTCTTTGATAATCATGCGTTGTCAGTCGTTGGTTTGTTTCAATGGTTTCGGGTTTCCACTATTATTATTTTTGTGGGGTTTTTTTTTTGTTATTCGATTTTTTTTTTATAAGATATTCAATGACGCCCTTTTATTTATCCTTCGTGTGACTAATAGAACAAACGCATGAACGCTTATCTTTAGTATTAGCTTGCTGGGCCTAACTATTTCTTAGTTAGGATCATAACGGCAGCATGACGCATCTGCACTCATAATTGACAGGAAACTGTGTGAGCGATCGAAGAGGAAGAAGAAGAAGAAGAAGAAGAAGCAATAAGATCTAATTTAGTATTAGCATTAATTTAGGTGCATGTTCCTGGTAGCGGTGTTTTTGTTTGTATGTTTGATGTCTGTCAATAAATGTCTCTCTGTGTGTGTGTGTGTGTGTGTGTGTGTGTGTGTGTGTGTGTGTGTGAATTAATCTTTAATTTAATGTCTTTTCACAGGAATAGTGATTTTAGACAAATGTGTGTGTGTGTGTGTGTGTGTGTGTGAGAGAGAGAAAGAGCGAGAGAGAGAGAGAGAGAGAGAGAGAGAGAGAGAGAGAGAGAGAGAGAGAGAGAGAGAGGGAGAGTTGCTTTGTATATGCGTTGTTGCTGGTTTGTGTCATTCTTAAATTAAACACTATTTTTGTTGTCTACTTGTTGGTGAATATTCGATTGTAGTTAAAGCGCTTTGGGGCTCATTTGAGGTAAAGCGCTATATAAATGTACTATTATTATATGCTATGCTTCATAAAACACACACTCCTGTTGATCAACGATTGAAATACTCGGGGATGGTGCAGGGTTTGCTCCCCTTTGACTGCAGCTCTTGCCGAACTGGGCGGAGGGTGTCGTAAGCAACTTTGTTGTGTGTGAGGAGGGGGGGGGAGTTAATTTAACGAGAGTTCTCTACCTTTGTATATAATGTGACCCAGGACATTAAACTGCCAAACTGACTATTTTGATAAAATTATACATTTGAAAACTGCAGACAATTCTCTTTCTAATGATACAAGAACCATGCTGGTATCTTTTCTTCCGTTCCCGAGTTATGAGCATTTAAAGTTAGTAAGGCGAGCATCGGCCCTTTTGAGAAAACAGTCTAAAAGTCAAACCTAGCTGAAAAGAAAGTGCATTGACCTACTCGTTTTAAAGCACTTGTAAGGCCATTTAGAGACCATATTAAAGAGCGTCCTTTATAAATATGAAAGATAAGATGACAGAGAACAAGAAATTACCCATAAAAAATTGACCAATTGTTTTTGGGTTTTTTTAATTTCCAAACTAGCCCAGCAACTTAAATTACATTTATTATTTAAGTGATGCAGTACGCGAATACGCAGCTGAAATCGGCCAGCCACAAGAGAGAGAGAGAGAGAGAGAGAGAGAGAGAGAGAGAGAGAGAGAGAGAGATTTGATTGATTGAAACATCGTTCAAAATAAACTATTAGAGATAGATGAATTCTGTTTTTTGCTTGCTAATCTGTTGTCTCTGGCCTTTCTGAAAATATGAATAAGTCAAAAGTGATCATTTACGACATTAGCCTGGTTTTCCTGTGCTGCATCACTAAATGTCCCTTTTAGTGATGCTGGGTCGCATATACGGCTGCCAATTTTCCAGCTCAGGCTGCAAAATCCGGCCTACATCAAACACCCAAATTTTCCTTTGTTATTATTACTATTATTTTATTATTTTTTGGCTTTTTTTTTGGGTGTTTTTTTTTTTTAATTTCATATGTACATACTTACTCATAATAGTTTGTTTATGTTTCTTTATAGTTTGTTCGTGTGTATTTTTTCCTCTCATAATATTGTTATTTATTTATTTATTGAATCTCTCAGCACACTGTCCTCTTTCTACGCATGTGTAATTTCCGATATTGTGAATTAAACAAATATTAAAAACCTTAAAAAGATAATAAATCCAAACAAAATCATGTTATTTATTCAACTTCACAAAGAAATATGTTTTCCTTAACTGACGCTCACGCCGTTCGAATACATGGTGTTGCTGACCATCATCGCCAACTGTATCGTGCTGGGGCTGGAGGAGCATTTACCAGAGGGGGACAAGACGCCTCTGGCACTACAGCTGGTGCGTTTGTCTGTTTGTCTCTCTGTCTGTCTGTCTGTCTGTCTGTCTGTGTGTTTGCCTGTATGCTTGGTTATCTATCAATTGGCTGGTCTTGTTGTCTGATGTGTTGGGTTTTTGGGGTGGGAGGTTGTTTTTTGGTGTGTGTGTGTGTGGGGGGGGGGGTCTGTCTGTCTGTCTGTCTCTCTCTCTATCGATCTGCATGTCTTCATTTATCAGTATGTCTGTGTTTGTCCGTGTAACTGTCTGTTTGTGTGTGTGTGTGTGTGTCTGTCAGTATAGTGCTAAGTTCTGGAGGAGCATTTACCAGAGGGCGACAAAATCATTAAAGGAAAAAGAAAAATGTCTCAACTTCTGTGGCTTTACACGCCCTGCTCTCATGGTGACCTCAGTGTGTTCTGGGGAGCTGTCGGTGGACGGTCGTGGTGGCGCCCTCGGAGGAGGACCTCACTCACGCTGGTTCCACGACTAAGATAATAGTGTCGTCAGTAGGGGGCTTAGTAGGTGGTGTCCTGAACAAGCTCTACTGAACTCCACCGAAGAGACTTGGCAGAAGTGCAGTGTCTCCTCAGTTGGTTGCCTCCTGATGGCCTAACATAGATTCGCTCCTCTTGGACTGCTGGTCTCGGATTCTGCGACCTGAACGTGCGGAGGTGTGGCTACGAGTTGGGACTCGGAATGAGCGGCGTGGGAGCAACGCCACGGTACAGCTCAGACGATGGGACAGCAAAGAAAAAAAGAAAAGAAACAAAAGTCTATTTATCTGCCCAGATGGCTGCCTATCTGTCTGGTTTGCCATTTTGATCTCTCTTTTTTGTTGTTTTCCCCTTGTGCTACCCCCAGGACGAAACCGAAGTGTACTTCCTGGGCATCTTCTGCGTGGAGGCCTTCCTGAAGATCGTGGCTCTGGGCTTCTGTCTGCACAAAGGGTCCTACTTGAGAAACATATGGAACATCATGGACTTCATAGTGGTGGTCACGGGGTGAGTGCTCTTTTTTTGATGAGTTAATAATAATAATGAATGATAATGGATGGCATTTCTATAACACCTTTCTATAATTCATTTACGCTCAAGGCGCTTGGATTCACTGATACACACGCAGCAACAACAAACAACAACATTTTCACCCATTCATTCAACCTGGTACAATAACAAGAATGGAAAACTTCTTAAAAACCAATAGAGCTTTGAACGAAAAATGGGTCTTTAGTTTAGCCTTGAAACCAGACAGGATTGGTTCATAAACGAGATCAACTGGAATCAAATCCCATACAGCAAGAGCACTGAAAGTGAAACTTCGGTCACCAAATGACTTTACATTTGTTTTTAGGAACGTTTTTGAAGTTTTGTGTTTGCGGACCTGAGCGAGCGGGAAGGAGTGTAGGTGTGAAGAGCACTGGAGAGGTAAGGCGGAAGGGTCTGTTCAAAGTGACGGAAGGATAGGACAGCCAGCTTGTACTGAAGGCGGGACTGCACAGGGAGCCAATGGAGCTCCTTCAGAAGTAGCGTGACGTGGTCACGCTTGCGCTTACACAGTATAAAACGAGCTGCACTGTTTTAAGCTTGCTGTGCGTGAGTAATTTCTCACCTTAAATAAAGTTAGGGCACATATTGTAGTTTAAGTACCCTAATCAGATGTTCTAACTGAAGATGACATTCCCGGGATAGGGTTAGGGTCAGCCTAAGTTTATTGTCATGAATCTGAAGGAACCATAGTTTGAGAAGGGGAGATGTAAACATGGGAGGGTGTGTGTGGGTGTGTGTGAAAACTACAACTTAGCCATGTGAAACAAGGAACATGTGTGTTGTGTGTGTGTATGCGTGTGTTTATGTGTGTGTGTGCGCACGTGCATATTGTGTGTGTGCGTGTGTGCTTTCTTATGTACCTGTCTACATGCCCACATGCGTATTTGCTTATGTTTATGCTTGTATGTATGTGTGTGTGTGTGTGTGTGTGTGTGTGTGTGTGTGTGTGTGTTTGAACAGGTTCATCACCCTCTTTGCTTCTACCGCCACGGGAACGTTCGACTTGAGAACGTTACGAGCGGTGCGAGTCCTAAGGCCTCTGAAGCTGGTCTCAGGAATCCCAAGTAGGTTTGCTTTTTAGTCGTGTGAGTGTGTGTGTACACGTGCGTGTGCGTGCGTATGTGCGTGCGCGTGTGTGTGTGTGTGTGTGTGTGTGTGTGTGTGTGTGTGTGTGTGTGTGTGTGTACATGTGCATGATCATCATCATTATCCCCAGTCTCTACCGTCTCCAGGCCTTCAGGTGGTGTTGAAGTCCATTATACGGGCCATGGTTCCGTTGCTCCATGCCCTGCTGCTGGTCTTGCTCTTCATCATCATCATCATCATCACCACCGTCATCATCACTATCATCATCGTCGTCGTCATCATCACCACCACCACCATCATCATTTATTTTTTCTTGTCTTATCTTCAGGCCTTCATGTGGTGTTGAAGTCCATCCTACGGGCCAGGGCTCCGTTGGTTCAGGTCCTGCTGCTGGTCTTGTTCTTCAACGTCATCATCGTCGTCGTCGTCATCATCATCACCACCATCACCACCATCATTTATGTTTTATTGTCTTATCTCCAGGCCTTCAGGTGGTGTTGAAGTCCATCCTACGGGCCATGGCTCCGTTGGTTCAGGTCCTGCTGCTGGTCTTGTTCTTCTTCATCATCAACATCGTCATCGTCATCATCATTATTATTGTCGCCATCGTCATTTTCTTTTTTCTTATCTTATCTTCCGGCCTTCAGGTGGTGTTGAACTCCATCCTACGGGCCATGGGTCCGTTGGTTCAGGTCCTGCTGTTCAACTTGTTCTTCATCGTCATCAGCATCATCGTCGTCAGCATCATCATCATCAGTTCTTTTCTTGTCTTATCTCCAGGCCTTCAGGTGGTGTTGAAGTCCATTCTACGGGCCATGGCCCCGTTGCTGCAGGTCCTGCTGCTGGTCTTGTTCTTCATCGTCATCTGCGCCATCATCGGGTTGGAGTTCTACGCCGGGGCCTTCCACTCTGCCTGCTTCAAGTCCTCCTCCTCCGCCAATCAAGAGGGTGAGATCCTTAAAGCCCTGCACTGTCCAAGAAAATTGGATAAACTATCTACTTTATTGAAGGTGAAAAGTTGACTGCAGTACCTTTTGGAGATGGTAAAAATGGTGGGTAAAGAAAACAAGGTACCTGTGAAAGGGAAAACTCCAACGTTTCGTGCCTTAGTCATGAAGTGAAGACAGCAAACAAGGTACCTGTGAAAGGGAAAACTCCAACGTTTCGTGCCTTAGGCACTTAGTCATGAAGTGAAGACAGCAAACAAGGTACCTGTGAAAGGGAAAACTCCAACGTGTCGTGCCTTAGGCACTTAGTCATGAAGTGAAGACAGCAAACAAGGTACCTGTGAAAGGGAAAACTCCAACGTTTCGTGCCTTAGGCACTTAGTCATGAAGTGAAGACAGCAAACAAGGTACCTGTGAAAGGGAAAACTCCAACGTTTCGTGCCTTAGGCACTTAGTCATGAAGTGAAGACAGCAAACAAGGTACCTGTGAAAGGGAAAACTCCAACGTTTCGTGCCTTAGGCACTTAGTCATGAAGTGAAGACAGCAAACAAGGTACCTGTGAAAGGGAAAACTCCAACGTTTCGTGCCTTAGGCACTTAGTCATGAAGTGAAGACAGCAAACAAGGTACCTGTGAAAGGGAAAACTCCAACGTTTCGTGCCTTAGGCACTTAGTCATGAAGTGAAGACAGCAAACAAGGTACCTGTGAAAGGGAAAACTCCAACGTTTCGTGCCTTAGGCACTTAGTCATGAAGTGAAGACAGCAAACAAGGTACCTGTGAAAGGGAAAACTCCAACGTTTCGTGCCTTAGGCACTTAGTCATGAAGTGAAGACAGCAAACAAGGTACCTGTGAAAGGGAAAACTCCAACGTTTCGTGCCTTAGGCACTCAACGTTTCGAGTCATGAAGTGAAGACAGCAAACAAGGTACCTGTGAAAGGGAAAACTCCAACGTTTCGTGCCTTAGGCACTTAGTCATGAAGTGAAGACAGCAAACAAGGTACCTGTGAAAGGGAAAACTCCAACGTTTCGTGCCTTAGGCACTTAGTCATGAAGTGAAGACAGAAAACAAGGTACCTGTGAAAGGGAAAACTCCAACGTTACGTGCCTTAGGCACTTAGTCATGAAGTGAAGACAGCAAACAAGGTACCTGTGAAAGGGAAAACTCCAACGTTTCGTGCCTTAGGCACTTAGTCATGAAGTGAAGACAGCCAACAAAGTTGACAGGTTGTAGATTTTCTTCTTGTGAGCACAGTTCACAATCCGTCCAAAGGTCAACAGCCTTCTACATCCCCATTCTTCCCCTCCCCCTTGTTGCCCCTGTGCCCTTTCGCTCAGTTGGCTTCTACCCTCATAAACTGTAATCACTCTATTTTTCCACTGCTCCCACTGTTTCTCTCCCACTGACCTTGGGACTGATTGTGAACTGTGCTCACAAGAAGAAAATCTACAACCTGTCAACTTTTGTTTTCTGTCTTCACTTCATGACCAAGTGCCTAAGGCACGAAACGTTGGAGTTTTCCCTTTCACGGGTACCTGGTTTTGGTTACAGACCATTAGCGCGCCTTTTACGAAAGCGCGAACATGGTGCTAT
>CM065707.1:15853926-15871426 GCA_017654935.2 Phymorhynchus buccinoides
TTCTTCTTCTTCTTCTTCTTCTTCTTCTTCTTCTTCTTCTTCTTCTTCTTCTTTCATCATATTATTTTTTTTTCTTTCTCTGCCTTCCTACTCCTCCTCCTCCTCCTACTCCTCCTCTTACTCCTCCTCCTCCTCCTCCTTCTTCTTCTTTCATCATCATATTATTATTCTCCGCCTTCCAACTCCTCCTCCTCCTCCTCCTCCTTCTTCTTCTTTCATCATATTATCATTATTCTCCGCCTTCCAACTCCTCCTCCTTCTTCTTCTTCTTTTTTTATCATCATATTCTTCTTCTTCTCCGCCTTCCTACTCCTCCTCTTACTCCTCCTCCTCCTTCTCCTCCTCCTCCTTTTTCTTCTTCTTCTTCTTCTTTTCCGCTTCTTCTTCTTCTTCTTCTTCTCCCCGCCTCCTCCTCCTCCTCCTCCTCCTCTTCTTCTTCTTTTATCCTATTCTTCTTCTTCACCTCCTTCCTACTCCTCCTCTTACTCCTCCTCCTTCCTCCTCCTCCTCCTCTTACTTTTAATCCTCCTCTTACTTCCTCCTCCTCCTCTTACTCCTCCTCCTCTTACTCCTCCTCCTCCTCCTCCTTCTTCTTCTTTTTATCCTATTCTTCTTCTTCACCGCCTTCCTACTCCTCCTCTTACTCCTCCTCCTCCTCCTCCTCCTTCTTCTTCTTCTTCTTTTATCATATTCTTCTTCTTCACCGCCGTTCCTACTCCTCCTCCTACTCCTCCGCCTCCTCCTCCTCCTCCTCCTCCTCCTCTCTTCTTCTTCTTTTATCCTATTCTTCTTCTTCACCGCCTTCCTACTCCTCCTCTTACTCCTCCCTCCTCCTCCTCCTCCTCCTCCTCCTCCTCCTCCTCCTCCTTCTTCTTCTTTTATCCTATTCTTCTTCTTCACCGCCTTCCTACTCCTCCTCTTACTCCTCCTCCTCCTCCTCCTCTTTACTCCTCCGCCTCCTCCTCCTCCTCCTCCTCCTCCTCCTCCTCCTTCTTCTTCTTTTTATCCTATTCTTCTTCTTCACCGCCTTCCTACTCCTCCTCTTACTCCTCCTCTTACTCCTCCTCTCCTCCTCCTCCTTCTTACTCCTCCTCTTACTCCTCCTCCTCCTTCTTCTTCTTCTTCTTTCATCATATTATTATTATTATCCGCCTTCCAACTCCTCCTCTTACTCCTCCTCCTCCTCTTGCTCCTCCTCCTCCTCCTCCTCCCCCTTCTTCTTCTTATTCCACTACAGTCCTTCTTCCAAGCGTCACTGGAATTTCAATTTTTTTTTTTAATTTTTTTTTTTTTTTAATTTCTTTGCTCTTTTTGTCTTTCTCTCTTTCTCTCTTTCTTTCTCTCTTTCATTCATTCGCTGTTTCTTCCTCTTACAGAGAATTTGCCAAAGAGAGAGAGCGTGTAGAGAACCGTAGAGCATTTTTCAAACTCCGCAGGCAGCAGCAGATAGAGAGGGAGCTCAACGGCTATTTAGAATGGATATGCAAAGCAGGTATGTGACAGCGAGAGAGAGAGAGAGGGAGAGAGAGAGAGAGAGAGAGAGAGAGAGAGAGAGAGAGAGAGAGAGAGAGAGAGACAAAAAAACTCAAACTCAAAACTCAAACAGTTTTAATGATTAGGCCTTGTGCCCGTATCACATATGGGTAGGGGTGGGTGGGAGGGAGCATATAAATCGAGAGAGAGAGAGAGAGAGAGAGAGAGAGAGAGAGAGAGAGAGAGAGAGAGAGAGAGACTAAAAAAACTCAAACTCAAAACTCAAACAGTTTAATGATTAGGCCTTGTGCCCGTATCACATATGGGTAGGGGTGGGTGGGAGGAGAGCATATAAATCAAGAGAGAGAGAGAGCAGAGACTAAAAAAAACTCAAACTCAAAACTCAAACAGTTTAATGATTAGGCCTTGTGCCCGTATCACATATGGGTAGGGGGGGGGGGGAGGGAGCATATAAATCAAGAGAGAGAGAGAGAGAGAGAGAGAGATACACTGAGAGAAAGAAAAAAAGAGAAATAGAAACAGAGAGAGAGAGAGAGAGAGAGAGAGAGAGAGAGTGCGAATGGATTATTCAAAAGGCCTTGACCACATTTGAAGGGGGACGGAAACAGAGAGAGAGAAAGAGAGAGAGAGAGCACTTGACTTACAACTTATGCTTTTGTATCTAGCATTGTTGAATGAGATAGAAAATACACAATTGAACAACATTCCAGTTTGAACAATATTAAATTTTCCCGCATGTGCGCACTCGTGTGTACGCGTGTATATGTTAGTCCATGTGCGAAAATGTATATATGAATACATTTGCGTGTGTGTGTGTGTGTTTCATTTAACGTCTATCCACTTCTCGTGATATTAGACGGTTATACATTTGCGTGTGTGTGTGTGTGTGTGTGTGTGTGTGTGTGTGTGTGTTGAGATCCTACGTAATTGCACAAATGTGTTATGGATTAGGATAGGGTGATTAAGGTGAGTGAAAGAGAGTTGATTAGAGAGAGAGAGAGAGATGGGTTTTTTTTCAAATGTCAAGTTTTGAATGATTTCTTTATTATCTATTGAATTTCATCGTTTTTTGTTTGACCTTTTTTTCACTGTCAGTACAGCTGTTATAGTTAATCTGGCAATTAATTGGTTCCAGTCAAGTGAGTGTGTGTGTGTGTGTATATATATGTGTGTGTGTGTGTGTGTGTGTGTGTGTGTGTGTGTGTGTGTGTGTGTGTCCATGCTTGTGGGTGTACTCTACGTGCAAACGTGCATATAATATATGTTTGCTTGTTATATTGTTACAGAAGAAGTTATACTGAACGAGGAGAGGACGACGGACGAAGAGAAACTCAAGATTATTGAAGGTAAACAATCATGTTGCATGGAGAGAGAGAGAGAGAGAGAGAGAGAGAGAGAGAGAGAGAGAGAGAGGGAGATAGAGAGGGAGAGTGAGAGAGAGGAAGAAAGCGGAAAAGTAAGTTTAATCAGATAGGCCATAGCTCCTTCTGATGGGGTTACAAGACATGAATACAAATAACAATAAACAATAGATACATAAGTAACGCAATATTCAATAACATTACACTAATGATAAGGAGTAAAACGAAGCGAATTTAGCTAAGTAATGTACTACGTAAGAGAGAGAGAGAGAGGGGGGGGGGGGGGTAGAGAGAGAGAGGGGGGGGAGAGAGAGAGAGAGATAGAGAGAGAGAGAGAGAGAGAGTTAAGAGTTCAAACTTCAAATACTTTATTTTACAAGGATAAGAATTTAGGCTGGGCCTAGTCTTCCATTCTGTCCTTGGTTCTAAGCATGCAATACATAACTAATATTATAAATGAGAGAGAGAGTGAGAGAGATGGAGCGAGAGAGAGAGAGAGAGAGAGAGAGAGAGAGAGAGAGAGAGAGAGAGAGAGTTCAAACTTCAAATACTTTATTTTACAAGGATAATAACTTAGGCTGGGCCTAGTCTTCCATTCTAATCCTATAAATGAGAGAGAGAGAGAGAGAGAGAGAGAGAGAGAGAGAGAGAGATTTTATGTTTTAGATCTTTGCGACTTGAAAAACTTGAAACTTGAAAATAATGTGTCCATTGCCATTGGCATGTTGCAATCTTTATGGCAAGATGATACCTGACATGAAATTAGCTAATAATGTTAACTGATAGCAAAAAATAGAAGAAAAGAATACAGTCAAATGAGCAGCAATACTATGAAATAGCCATACTACAACTGCATGTACTCCGTCAGTCAGCAGCTCAGTGACAAATAAAACACACTAGAATAGCTTTGCATCTGTGTACATAGAATAAATAGTACATGACAATATAGATCTGTGAAGACAGAAATACGATTTGGGGGGGGGTGGGGGGGGGGTGTTGATTATTAGAAAAACCGCCTTAAAGTATCCAATCTTTTTATTTGGAAAAAATATTCAGTCGTGAACTTTATTAAACTACTTGAGGCCGTGTGCATTGGCTGTATTCCCACAACTGTCTGAGTGAGTTGGACGTGAATGGCGCGGTCGCCAGTAGACGATTTTCGGAGAGAGAAAAAAACTAGGGGAGAGCACTTCGTAAAAATTAGAGTTGTTTACCTCCATTACTCGGTCAAATTCCATAGCAACAATGGCGTCGAAGCTTGAAACCGCAGGATGCGAGTCAGCGACTTGCAAGCATTTTTTTTTTAGAAAAATTAGGGGTGGCCAGTGGCCACAAACTGATAAAACGTAAAAATACAAATGACATACATTTTTAGAATGACGCACGGTGTTCTAAGTGCTGTATGTCTGCTCAAACACACGAGTCGATAGGCTACGAGAGCTGATGGCAGAGTGACTTCCCCTGTTTGACCGATTGAATTAGGCAAGATCACTCCCACACACCATGAAATTACTCCCCTTCATTATTTCCGAACAATTCCAATTCTTTCCGACCTGGTTGGAAGGGTTTCGTCCGACCCAAATTAGCATTGGCCATTAGCTACCCACTCTGTCAAAAGAAAGGAAAACTGTGGCCAAAAGGTCACGGCCATTTTCATCCGACTTGGTTGGGTTGTGTGGAGGCGGCTTTCAGGCTAATTTGCTGTTGCTCAAGAAACATGCTGTGCAACATAGTTATGTAGGCCAACGGTTTTCCCGTGCACGATCGCTTTTCCTATTCAAATTGTGGGTAAAGATGCAGATCCGCACCCCCTCCTCAATTTCTCAATTTTTGTGTCAGTCTTGCCTTTCTCATTGCAGATTGAGCACTTCAACCTCTCTATCGTTTGCTATAGTTGTTGTTGTGGTTGTTCCCTGGCTTAACGACTCCAGGGATCATCCCAACAGCGAGAGCACTTAAACACTTTGGCACAAATGCACCATCTAGGGATGAGAACATTACGTGTGTGACTGTTTTTTATTACCCCGCCATGTGGGCAGCCACACTCCGTCTTCGGGGGATTTTAGACTGATGATGTTATGCCGGGAGCTTGTCATGGCTTAAGACAATCCCCGCACAACCATTCAGAGCATAACCACATTTTGATGTAGCCTTGGCGTTCTAGCTTATGTCAACTGGTCTGACACACAGCCTCTCATGCCAAGGCAGGTTTGCTATATTTAACGTTGCTTTTCATCCATTTACATAATCAAAAATAACATTCAATAATCATAGTATAAGATAAAGACGGAAAGAACGCAATGAACCAAGACTGTGACCAACGCTCCGCGGCTGTTCCGTGCACTGCGCTACACACTAAATAATGGCCTTTATTATGACTGCGATTAATTATTCAACAGAGATAATTAACTCAAAATGTTCGTAAAATACAGCGCTATATGGGGTTTTTTTCCCAGAAATGCGGGGAAAGCCGAGAAATCGAAGGGGAGGAGGAGGGGGGGGGGGGAGGGTGTTGATCTTCACCTTTAAACACATTTTGTTTTTCAATGTACGTGCAGCGCGGAGGTTAGCAGCGGCGAGGAAGATGAAGCAGCTTAGAGGAGAGGTGGGCGATAACGATAACGAGCACAACGACGATGACCTTCTGCCCGAGAAGTCTGCAGGTACTTATTCAGTCCATTCTTTCTTTTTGTCTGTCTTTCTTTCTTTATTGAATTTATTTCTTTCTGTCTGTCTTTCTGTCTGTCTTTCTTTCTGTTCTGTCTGTCTGTCTTTCTTTCTGTCTGTCTGTCTTCTTTCTTGTCTGTCTGTTCTGTTTGTCTGTCTTTCTGTCTGTCTTTCTGTCTTGTCTTTCTTTCTTCTTTCTGTCTGTCTGTCTTTCTGTCTGTCTTTCTGTCTGTCTTTCTGTCTGTCTTTCTTTCTGTCTTTCTTTTCTTCTTCTCTTCTTTTTTCTTTCTTCTGTCTTTTCTTTCTTTCTGTCTTTCTTTCTTCGGTCTGTCTGTCTTTCTGTCTTTCTTTTGTCTTCTGTCTGTCTTTCTTTCTTTCTTTCTTTCTGTCTGTCTGTCTTTCTTTTTCTTTCTTTCTTTCTTTCTTTCTTTCTTGTCTTTTCTTTATCTTTCTTTCTCTTCTTTCTTTTCTTTCTTCCTCTGTCTTTCTTTCTGTCTGTCTTTCTGTCTATCTTTCTGTCTGTCTGTCTTTATCTTTCTGTTCCTTTCTTTCTTTCTGTCTGTCTTTCTTTTCTTCTCTTTCTTTTTTTCTTTCTGTGTCTTTTTTCTTCTGTCTGTCTTTCTGTTCTTTCTTTTCTGTCTGTCTGTCTTTCTTTTCTGTCTTTCTTTCTGTTTTCTGTCTTTCTTTCTTCTCTTTTCTTTCTTTCTGTCTTTCTTTCTGTCATGTTTTCTTTCTTTCTTTCTTTCTTTTCTTTCTGTCTTTCTTTCTTTCTTTTCTTTCTTTCTGTCTTTCTTTCTGTCTGTTCTTCTGTTACTTTCTTTCTTTTGTTGTCTGTCTTTCTGTCTGTCTTTCTGTCTGTCTGTTTTCTGTCTTTCTGTCTGTCTTTCTGTCTGTCTGTCTACTTCTGTCGCTTATCCGTCTGTCTTTTCTGTCTGTCTTTCTGTCTGTCTTTCTGTCTGTCTTTCTCTGTCTGTCTTTCTGTCTGTCTTTCTTTCTGTCTTTCTTTCTGTCTTTCTGATGTCTGTCTGTCTTTCTGTCTTTGTCTTTCTTAAGTCTGTCGTTCTTGTCTGTCTTTCTGTCTTTCTTTCTGTCTGTCTTTCTTTCTGTCTTTCTGTCTGTCTTTCTGTTCTGTCTTCTCTGTCTTTCTGTCTGTCTTTCTGTCTGTCTTTCTGGGTTTCATCTGTGCTAAGATGGGTGGTGTTTATTGAATGTATGCATTCATCACACAGAGAAAGAAGAGAGAGAGAGAGAGAGAGAGAGAGAGAGAGAGAGAGAGAGAAGAGAGACGAGAGAGAGAGAGAGAGAGTCAATCAACAATCAATAGTCACAATATTTTATTGCCATTGCCATGAGCTTTACAAAGCCCTTGTGGCAAGAAGAGTTACAATACTAACTTACAGAAATTGAAATGAAATGCGTGTGACGTAAGTGTCCCGCTTTCTTTATTTCTTATCTACCCCCCCCCCCCCTTCTCCCCTCCCCCCCCTCCTTTTCATTTCTCTGTCCAGCCGCCACGTTAATTGCCCCGCTGCTTCAAACGAACGCCGCGGAAGGGCGTTATCTCTTTCTCCCTGGTCAGCACGTACCATCTACCGAGGTTATCTCCCTTCATCCCCCCCCCCCCCCTTTCTACCGTCACATCACAAGAAAGTGACCACCACAGTCGGCCCCTTTCAACCCCTTCCTTTCTGAGCACGAGAAAGATTTGAATGTCGGCACGTGATAAGGATGTAATAGGCGCGTGATTGTTCTGTACATTTAGAACAGCAATCTTGTGACGTGTGGACTGTAATACACCAATAGCAGGCTTTCATTGTTTGAAAGTGAAGGCTATAATTGGAGTGGTGAGAAAAAGTTGTCACACAAGATGCTGAAACGTAGCTAGAGCAACACTCACAACCAGTCATCATAAGCCCACTAGTAAGTATTATTGATGGCAGGTGATTGAGATCTTGTTTTTTTTTGACTCTAGTTTTGATCTAGATCCTATGTTCAATGATGAATAAGGAGTAGATAGATATGTTATAGAAAAGAAGTGGTAAACATTCTATTCTATTTATGTGCACTGATTATTTGTGTGTGTGTGTTTTTTTGACTTTAACACTTTTGGTACCAGAACCGGAGTTTATGCCTACTAACCCTTTTGTCTATTTTTAGTAGGAAACCTATGGGCCGCAATCTTGCACTATTTTTAGTAGGAAACCTATGGGCCGCAATCTTGCACTTTATGATACCCTTCCTTTCCAGGTGTTGGATGGAGAGTGATGTTGTCTTGATCACCTTTTATGTTTTACTGATCTCAGTTTGTTAACTGAAATTCAGTTTATTTATTAACTACATGTAGTGCTATTGTACAAGGGAAGCCTTCAAGCCGGTTGGGATTCACTAATTCCCTGCCGACTGAAGCCCCTTGTCTCTAAGCCATAGAGATCTACATCCACCTTCTCCTGTGATTATCAGCAGGGCATCGTGGGCCGGACGATCATCCCGGACTCCACCAAGCACCAAGACGGGTCCGTCGCCAAGACAACCCGCACCCAGAATCCGCGAGGAGACCACGCTTGAACCGTGCCATCCCGCGAAGCCGTAATAGGAACGACTGGGAGCTACTCTCACCTGACGAGCAAGCCCAGAACTTCAAACAGCTAAGTCTACCTGACTGCGCCAATCATTTGAACTTTCCTACGGACACCGAATATAATTAGTAACCCTTCCGGCATGGGGCGAACCTTATAGAAAGACAAAAGTCTTGTGAATCCTTTCGGATTTCATTGTGTTTTTACCATATTTTGTTTTGGCGCCATTGAGCTGCTTTATTATTATTGTTGCATAATCTTATGCAGATTTTGGGAGTAAATAAAATACAAGTGTCAAATAATCCTGAACCCTTTGGTCAGACTGATGAGAGTGGGAGTCTTGTAATTTCATGTAAAACCCTACTTCTCTCTGTCTGCCATTTAGAGCAATTCAACCACTTGTATTTCTTACAACCATCTGACGAGCCAGAACCCGGGCACAAATATAAATTTATTAGATGAAAAGGGGCCGGGAAAGTTGCTCATCTCCCATACCCTAGAGAAGTGGGCTAAAGGCAAATTTTCTAAAGTCTTCCCTAGAGACTTAGCCTTTTAACCCATTACCTCGTCACATCTAATTGGGGGCTCGCGTCCGGGATATTTTTTTTCATAAAGTCTAACAAATTTCAATTCAAACGGTAGTTCCTTTTCAAAACTTATCTTGTGTCCACTGGGAAAGTTATTGTGATTTGGTTCACTGTGTTTTGATTTGATTTGTTTGAATGCTATTTATGACTTTATTTTGATGTGCATGCTATTTCTGTTTATGCTGAAATAGTTAAGTGTTGTTTGATACATTCAACTCAGCAGCTTTGTTTTTATTTTGAATAGTTGTATTTACAACCATGGCTGAGATTGTTAAACTTAGGAGGGAACTTAAAGAATGGGGAGAATCTCTAGGATTGTCAGGCCAAGAGTTAGCCAATTTTGTCATATCTGAATATGACAAAGAGAAAGCTCGCGAGGCTCAAGAGGCTGAGGCTGACACAAAGCTCGGGAGGCTCAAGAGGCTGATAAAGTCCGAGAAGAGACAAACAGAGAGCTCATGAGGCTCAAGAGGCTGATAAAGCTCGGGAGGAGGCTGAGAAAGACAAACAGAGAGCTCATGAGGCGCAAGAGGCTGATAAAGCTCGCGACACTCAGGAGCAAGAGAACATCCGTACCCATGAGTTAAGGCAGAGACAACTAGTGCAGGATGCCAAAAATAAAGAACTCGAACTTGAGGCCACTGAGCGAGAAAAGGCGCGAGACCATGAGCTAGCTATGAAGCAGCTTGAAAACTCAGCAGACTCTGAGACTGCTGCCCCTCAAAATTTTCCCCCTCCCATTCATACCTCAGCCATGACCTTCACATTGGAGGCATTCAATGAGGCAACCGAGTCTATCGATGCATTCCTCGATAGATTTGAAAGACTGGCCCAGGAATTTGAGCTTGCTCCGGAAAAGTACAACCTCAAGCTTGCCCAAAGTCTCAGGGGTGTGGCTTATGAGGTGTACAGCAAACTTCCGTCAAGCCAAATTACCGACTACCCAGCTTTGAAAGAAGCCCTGCTCAACCGATACGAGTTGACAGCGGACGCCTACCGGAAAAAGTTCCGGTCAACCAGAAAAGGTAGGGGAGAGTCCTATGCCCAATTCTCAGATAGACTGGGGAACTATCTGACTAAATGGGTGTCCCTTTCTGCCAAATCAGAGTCCTATGAGGATCTCCGGGAACTGATGGTTGGCGAGCAACTGCGCGAAACCATGTCCCCAGAGTTACGCACCTTTACTGCCGAACAAGGTGCCACAACTCTGGCTGACCTCATCCAGCTAAGTGATAGGTACACTCTAGCCCATGATGAACCTAGCGCCCCTAAAAGGCCAAAACTACAGCAAGTAGTTGGGTCCACTGCTTCACAGCAGAGCAGGTTTAACCCCAACTCCAAAAGTGGGTCAAACAGTTCTACCCATGAACGACAACCACTGGGACAACCCTTGTTCTGCTCATACTGCAAGTCGAACACCCACAATCGGGATGACTGCAGGAAACTTGCTTACAAGCGGCAAAATGTTGCAACTATGCAAGTCGTCTCGACTTCGCAGAACTGCACAAACCCCTCCCCAGTACAGTGTCCAGGCACACCGTCAGTCGTCGGACAGGCGACTGTCAACAACATCCCTGTTCAGTGTCTCTATGACACTGGACTGTCATGCGACGCCATTGTCTGTGGATCCTTAGTCCCCGCGTCAGCATACACGGGAGACTTCATCTCTCTGCAAGGCCCTGATGCTGCAATCCCCCCATCCACTTTGCCAGTCGCCATAATCAATGTCGACACCAGATATGTTAAGGGACCCATCAAGGCAGTGCTCATGGACAGTCCTGTCTATGACCTCATACTGGGATCACAGTATGTGTTTTTAGGGCACCCCTCTCAACCTGCTATTGTTTCAGCAGCATTCCCTTCTCCCCAATCCACAAACCAACTCCCTCCCTCCTTCCCAAAGAGCAAATCTCCCTCAGCAGGGAAGAAACCTCTCAACGCGGCAAACCAAATTGCCGCGCGAGCAAATCCAGATTGTCCCAAGTCCCCAAGTCCGCCACAACTTGGAAAATCCTTCCCAAGGAATGTCCGCCTAACGACCCAAGACCACTCGCCACAGGTACCTCAGGTGAAAGGCAGCACTGTACCCGCAAACACCCACCGAAGGTACTATCGGGACAGGCCGCCGCACGTACAGCCGTCACCTACCCCTCCCTTTCAGCGAGTGGCAGTCGACTTGGTCGGGCCTCTACCTCAACGGAAGAAGAAATTCCGGTACATAGTCACCGTGGTCGACATATGTACCATGAAGTGCGATGCCGCCCCAATCTCCTCACTTGATGCTAGTCAGATAGCTGCGGCACTCAAAGCCATTTTCGCCCGAATCGGCCTACCAAACCACATCATCAGCAATGATGAATCCAGGCTAAAGGGGAAACTCAGGCAAGAGGTGTTTGCTATTCTGCAATCAACCTTGGGACAACTCAACACAGGATTGCCGCACCAACCTCAGTCGGAATCCATTCCACTGATCTCTAACCCACCTGCTCCTTTGAACTCTGTGTTGCGACCAGATGTTCCACCATTCCAGCCGACCCAGTCTCCCCACTAATTTGTCCCTGTCGCCCAAGTCGAAAGTGGAGTCGGCGTTCCACAGGAAGATTCCGGTACCAGAATCTTTTCTTCGGGGGGCCTCTGTGACGTAAGTGTCCCGCGCGACCCACTTTCTTTATTTCTTATCTACACCCCCCCCCCCCCCCCTCCCCCCCCCTCCCCTCCCCTCGCCTTTACATTTCTCTGTCCAGCCGCCACGTTAATTGCCCCGCTGCTTCAAACGAACGCCGCGGAAGGGCGTTATCTCTTTCTCCCTGGTCAGCACGTACCATCTACCGAGGTTATCTCCCTTCATCCCCCCCCCCCCCCTTTCTACCGTCACATCACAAGAAAGTGACCACCACAGTCGGCCCCTTTCAACCCCTTCCTTTCTGAGCACGAGAAAGATTTGAATGTCGGCACGTGATAAGGATGTAATAGGCGCGTGATTGCTCGGTACATTTAGAACAGCAATCTTGTGACGTGTGGACTGTAATACACCAATAGCAGGCTTTCATTGTTTGAAAGTGAAGGCTATAATTGGAGTGGTGAGAAAAAGTTGTCACACAAGATGCTGAAACGTAGCTAGAGCAACACTCACAACCAGTCATCATAAGCCCACTAGTAAGTATTATTGATGGCAGGTGATTGAGATCTTGTGTGTTTGACTCTAGTTTTGATCTAGATCCTATGTTCAATGATGAATAAGGAGTAGATAGATATGTTATAGAAAAGAAGTGGTAAACATTCTATTCTATTTATGTGCACTGATTATTTGTGTGTGTGTGTGTTTTTGACTTGAACACTTTTGGTACCAGAACCGGAGTTTATGCCTACTAACCCTTTTGTCTATTTTTAGTAGGAAACCTATGGGCCGCAATCTTGCACTATTTTTAGTAGGAAACCTATGGGCCGCAATCTTGCACTTTATGATACCCTTCCTTTCCAGGTGTTGGATGGAGAGTGATGTTGTCTTGATCACCTTTTATGTTTTACTGATCTCAGTTTGTTAACTGAAATTCAGTTTATTTATTAACTACATGTAGTGCTATTGTACAAGGGAAGCCTTCAAGCCGGTTGGGATTCACTAATTCCCTGCCGACTGAAGCCCCTTGTCTCTAAGCCATAGAGATCTACATCCACCTTCTCCTGTGATTATCAGCAGGGCATCGTGGGCCGGACGATCACCCCGGACTCCACCAAGCACCAAGACGGGTCCGTCGCCAAGACAACCTGCACCCAGAATCCGCGAGGAGACCACGCTTGAACCGTGCCATCCCGCGAAGCCGTAACCGGAACGACTGGGAGCTACTCTCACCTGACGAGCAAGCCCAGAACTTCAAACAGCTAAGTCTACCTGACTGCGCCAATCATTTGAACTTTCCTACGGACACCGAAGATAATTAGTAACCCTTCCGGCATGGGGCGAACCTTATAGAAAGACAAAAGTCTTGTGAATCCTTTCGGATTTCATTGTGTTTTATTCATATTTTGTTTTGGCGCCATTGAGCTGCTTTATTATTATTGTTGCATAATCTTATGCAGATTTTGGGAGTAAATAAAATACAAGTGTCAAATAATCCTGAACCCTTTGGTCAGACTGATGAGAGTGGGAGTCTTGTAATTTCATGTAAAACCCTACTACTCTCTGTCTGCCATTTAGAGCAATTCAACCACTTGTATTTCTTACAACCATCTGACGAGCCAGAACCCGGGCACAAATATAAATTTATTAGATGAAAAGGGGCCGGGAAAGTTGCTCATCTCCCATACCCTAGAGAAGTGGGCTAAAGGCAAATTATCTAAAGTCTTCCCTAGAGACTTAGCCTTTTAACCCATTACCTCGTCACAATGCGGCAAAGAAGACATGAAATAGAAAATATACAAAAATACTAAACTGTAAGAGAGAGTGTGTGTGTGAGAGAGAGAGAGAGAGAGAGAGAGAGAGAGAGAGAGAGAGAGAGAGAGAGAGAGAGAGAGAGAGAGAGAAGTCTGAAGTTTGAAATGATTAAATTTGTTAGGCCGCATGCCCATACAAATAGAGTTCACATAAACGTAGAATTTAAGATCACATAACATCATTATCAAAACACATTGGTGTCGTTCTTAGAGTGCATCTTTTCTTACTCAAATAAGCTTTGTACACATATTTACAAAGCCTAAGAATTACGTTATGATTTTCATTAGACAGAAGCAGTATCATTGTATGCAATGAAGGACAGAGAGAGAGAGAGAGAGAGAGAGAGAGAGAGAGAGAGAGAGAGAGAGAGAGAGAGAGAGGAAAATCGAATCGATATATCTAAGTAATTGGGGAAGTAGTCACATTAATAATAATAATAATTAATAATGCTTATATAGCGCATAATCTTGCAAAGCAACTCAATGCGCTTTTCACTCACCATTCGTACAAACATTTCTAACAAACTGGCTCACGCATCCTCACCATACATCTCTATGAAAATGAATACATATTAGAGAATGCATTGCATATAATCATAACAACACACCAACACCCACCTCCCTTCAACACCACCACCCCAACCATCCCCCCACCCCCTCCCCCCACCCCTCCCCACCCCTGCCCCCCTACTCCCCACCCCCACCCCATACACACACACGCGCACGCGTTAACCTCATACTCAACGTCTTCAATGAGCTGGAAAACAAGAGTGGGGAAAGGATCATAGACTTTGCAGAGAGAAAGCTTTCCTGAAGAAGTGGGTCTTTAGTTGGGACTTGAAGGAAGGAAGAGTGGACTGGTTACGGGTATGGTCAGGGAGAGAATTCCAAACGTTTGGTGCAACAAAACTAAACGCCCTCTCACCCGAAGATTTCAAGGACCGCTTAGGAACTTTAAGAAGTTTCTGGGAAGAAGAACGAAGAGTACGAGAGCTTTGGTAGGTGCAGAGAGAAGAAGAGAGGTAGTGAGGAAGAGTTTTGTCAAAGTGACGAAAAGCGAGAGTAGCCATCTTGAACTGCCAGCGGAATTTGACAGGAAGCCAGTGGAGCTCAGCCAAAAGAGGTGTGATGTGATCACGCTTTCTTTTGCCAAGCACAAGCCGAGCAGCACTGTTCTGCACATTATACTTTAATCACCAATTACAATGATAGTGATGATGAAGAGGAAGGTGACGATATTCACTCTTTCTTCAATTTGTTGATGATACTTTAACTTCATCTGATGGTGATGTTGATGATGAATTGGTGCTGAGCAAGAATAATGATGATGGTGGTGGTGGTGGTGATGGTGATAATGATGATGATGGTGATAATGATGGTGATGATGATAACGACGATGATCATGATGATGATGTTGACGATGATGGTGAGGAGGAGGAGGATGGGGTTTTTTTTTTTAATTATTATTAATATTATCGTAATAAAATGTTCACAGGCGGGGGCCTCAACCAGAACTTACGGAACAGAAAGACCTCAGGAAGATGTGCCGCCTTTTGGAGGGCGGAAAAACGCTTCAGGTAAGCTTACTGTGTATATCTGAACTCCACCGAAGTGACTCAGCAGCAGTGCAGTGTCTCCTCGGTTGGTTGCCTCCTGACGGCCTAACATAGATTCGCTCCCCTTGGACCGCTGGTCTCGGATTCTGCGACCTGAACAAGCCGGGGTGTGGCTGCGAATTGGGATTCGAGATGAGCGGCGTGGGAGCAACGCCACTGTACGGCCCAAAAGATGGGACAGCAACAACAACAACAAAAAGCTTACGTATATATAGTCCGTTTCTCCCTGTTTTAAAAACAAGCGCGAAATCGCAATAGTTTGTGGCACGCGGTCTATTTTTACCACTCCAATCATGAGTCACCTCCCCTGGCTTTTCAATAATTTTAATCTGTAAACCAGAATGTTATCTCTGCACCATTTCGTAACTTTTTATATCTTTTGGAAAACATTTAAAACTATGTATCCTACTTATACTCATCGAAAGAAGCACCGCATACTCGTCGTGTCTGTTGTAGTGTCTGTATTACGTATGTTTATTATTTTGTACGCTTTTAAAATACATCATTTTAAAGAGCGGCCTCAATTTGAATTGTAGCCTCGATTTGAAGTGCGACAATTTTGTAAATATGTGCGACAATTTTGGACCGACCGACAGACCGACCGACAAAGTGAGTTATAGGTTTGTGGCTTGAGCCACAAACAAAAACACGTTATTGTTCATTAGTTTACTCTAGCCCTTTGGTCAAATGGCTTTTATCATTGGTTGACATAGCCTGCAGTAGGGGGCCAACATTATGGTAAGAGGCAGACAGAGAGGTCCTTTTCTCAAATGGTTGTTATCATTGGTTGACATAGCCTGCAGTAGGGGGCCAACAGTATGGTAAGAGGCAGACAGAGAGGTCCTTATCTCAAATGGGTTTTTTTCCCACTGTATAATAATATTAGTAATATCGTAGCTCTTTCTTCGTGCGGACTGCTGCGGAGTGGAACAACCTGAGCGAGGCCACTGTCAGCGCAGACTCCATCAGCGCATTTACAACAGCCCTGATCGGATCTCCATTTGAGCCTGCCCCTACTGACCACTAAAATTAGAAAAAAAAGTTTAAACAATTTTATGAGGTCCACAGTACATGAACAAACAAAGATAGTAAACATATCAGCAGCAAAAGGCTAGAAGCTTATATTGTGCGTAGAAAAATATGGTCCGCAGACTGTTGAACACAGATAAATTAGATAAAAAAGGTTTCGCTTGTTGCTGGAAGTGGGGCCTGTTCCTTACCGGCTGAACTGGGGAGGGTGGGGTGGGGTAATGGTCTTAACCCTAGTGCAAGCTGGGTTCATTCTATATTTTCTGTTAGCTACGTGCGCTCTCCTAGTTCCGTCGCGACTATTGCCAGTAATTGGCACCTGCGATGTACTGATCCTGATCCTGATCCTTGTTAAACGTAGTTCCTTCTCAGAGTCAATCAAAACTAAACAGGAAAAGAAAGGGGAAAGGAAGGAAAACCTTCTTGGGATTTTGTTCGGCCAGATTACTGCTGGTCTTCGTCAACCCACACTGGGTCAGAAGTCCTGGGGGCTGTTAGTGTCACCCCTTGAGTTGTGTTCACAGCTGGTGTGGTTCAGCACATTGTTGTATATGATGACCTGAGTCCCTGTTTAGGCTTGGTCTTCTTTGTCTATTGCCTCTTTCACTTTTCTTTTTTGTGAATTGTGGTTCAGTAGATCCTGTTCCGTTCTTTTTCACTGCAGGTTCAAAGTGCGGCACGCGGTGAAGAGTCACGCGTGCTACTGGATCGTCATAGTGCTGATGTTCCTCAACACTAAATGTGCATTCATTGAGTCAGTCAGTCAGTCAGTCAGTCAGTCAGCTATTCATTCTTCAATCCTTCCTTTATTTGTTCCGTTCTTTCATTGCAGGTTCAAAGTGCGGCACGCGGTGAAGAGTCAGGCATTCTACTGGATCGTCATAGTGCTGGTGTTTCTCAACACGGTCTCCGTGGCCTCGGAGCACTACGGCCAGCCGGAGTGGCACAGCAAATTTCTGTGTAAGTGGGCACCACGCGTCTGAAGATATTAACCCCTTGACTGCCAGAGAAAATTAAAGAAAAACATCATTGGGCAAATCATGCCATGGAAAAGACAACTGATAAAGCCAATGTGGCAAAATGGTCTGGGGATACTACTCTCTTGACTGTGTTAGAGAAAAATGCCACAAGCATATCAGAGTTATTCCTCTTTATCTGATGATGTCATCAGTGATGTCATCAGGTCAGTACGTGATACGTTGGTGGCAGTCAAGGGGTTAATGTTTGGCTCACGAAGTAAACGAAATGAGTGTATGTAATCATGTTCCGTTTGTGTGTCTGCCGCTCTGTGTATGACTGTGTGATCCCAAACTTTAACATTGTAATTTTCTTTTGAAACTACCCGTTTGCTTGTGTTTGTTTGTTCGTTTTTTGCCTTTTTTTTAATTTCGTTTGTTAATTGCAACAAACAATCAACTACACGACAAGAGTAAAGTGACGTTATTTTATTCACAAGAGACAAAACAAAACTACTGGATATTTCGGCGAATGCGCCTTTATCAACACAGACAAGCAAGAACACAGCAAACAGCAAATATAGAGAGCAAAAGGAGCAAAACGTAGGCAACAAAAGGAGCAAAAAAACAACAAGATCAAAATTTTAAAAAACCCGATACTTCCCCTCTACAGTCCAATGCGTAAATCAACATTCTCCTCTTGGTTATATTTGTTGATTGTTAGTAAGGGACGTTAGTATGTTAATGTGTGTCTATATTCCTGCTTTGAGTATGTGTGCGCAT
>CM065707.1:15876426-15906426 GCA_017654935.2 Phymorhynchus buccinoides
AATGTCTGTCATGTGTGTCCCTACAAGGTACTGGTCCACTTTAACCCTCTAATGTCTGTCATGTGTGTCCCTACAAGGTACTGGTCCACTTTAACCCTCTAATGTCTGTCATGTGTGTCCCTACAAGGTACTGGTCCACTTTAACCCTCTAATGTCTGTCATGTGTGTCCCTACAAGGTACTGGTCCACTTTAACCCTCTAATGTCTGTCATGTGTGTCCCTACAAGGTACTGGTCCACTTTAACCCTCTAATGTCTGTCATGTGTGTCCCTACAAGGTACTGGTCCACTTTAACCCTCTAATGTCTGTCATGTGTGTCCCTACAAGGTACTGGTCCACTTTAACCCTCTAATGTCTGTCATGTGTGTCCCTACAAGGTACTGGTCCACTTTAACCCTCTAATGTCTGTCATGTGTGTCCCTACAAGGTACTGGTCCACTTTAACCCTCTAATGTCTGTCATGTGTGTCCCTACAAGGTACTGGTCCACTTTAACCCTCTAATGTCTGTCATGTGTGTCCCTACAAGGTACTGGTCCACTTTAACCCTCTAATGTCTGTCATGTGTGTCCCTACAAGGTACTGGTCCACTTTAACCCTCTAATGTCTGTCATGTGTGTCCCTACAAGGTACTGGTCCACTTTAACCCTCTAATGTCTGTCATGTGTGTCCCTACAAGGTACTGGTCCACTTTAACCCTCTAATGTCTGTCATGTGTGTCCCTACAAGGTACTGGTCCACTTTAACCCTCTAATGTCTGTCATGTGTGTCCCTACAAGGTACTGGTCCACTTTAACCCTCTAATGTCTGTCATGTGTGTCCCTACAAGGTACTGGTCCACTTTAACCCTCTAATGTCTGTCATGTGTGTCCCTACAAGGTACTGGTCCACTTTAACCCTCTAATGTCTAATGTCTGTCCCTCTAATGTCTGTCATGTGTGTGTGGTCCCTACAAGGTACTGGTCCACTTTAACCCTCTAATGTCTGTCATGTGTGTCCCTACAAGGTACTGGTCCACTTTAACCCTCTAATGTCTGTCATGTGTGTCCCTACAAGGTACTGGTCCACTTTAACCCTCTAATGTCTGTCATGTGTGTCCCTACAAGGTACTGGTCCACTTTAACCCTCTAATGTCTGTCATGTGTGTCCCTACAAGGTACTGGTCCACTTTAACCCTCTAATGTCTGTCATGTGTGTCCCTACAAGGTACTGGTCCACTTTAACCCTCTAATGTCTGTCATGTGTGTCCCTACAAGGTACTGGTCCACTTTAACCCTCTAATGTCTGTCATGTGTGTCCCTACAAGGTACTGGTCCACTTTAACCCTCTAATGTCTGTCATGTGTGTCCCTACAAGGTACTGGTCCACTTTAACCCTCTAATGTCTGTCATGTGTGTCCCTACAAGGTACTGGTCCACTTTAACCCTCTAATGTCTGTCATGTGTGTTCCTACAAGGTACTGGTCCACTTTAACCCTCTAATGTCTGTCATGTGTACTACAAGGTACTGGTCCACTTTAACCCTCTAATGTCTGTCATGTGTGTCCCTACAAGGTACTGGTCCACTTTAACCCTCTAATGTCTGTCATGTGTGTCCCTACAAGGTACTGGTCCACTTTAACCCTACAATGTCTGTCATGTGTCTACAAGGTACTGGTCCACTTTAACCCTCTAATGTCTGTCATGTGTGTCCCTACAAGGTACTGGTCCACTTTAACCCTCTAATGTCTGTCATGTGTGTCCCTACAAGGTACTGGTCCACTTTAACCCTCTAATGTCTGTCATGTGTGTCCCTACAAGGTACTGGTCCACTTTAACCCTCTAATGTCTGTCATGTGTGTCCCTACAAGGTACTGGTCCACTTTAACCCTCTAATGTCTGTCATGTGTGTCCCTACAAGGTACTGGTCCACTTTAACCCTCTAATGTCTGTCATGTGTGTCCCTACAAGGTACTGGTCCACTTTAACCCTCTAATGTCTGTCATGTGTGTCCCTACAAGGTACTGGTCCACTTTAACCCTCTAATGTCTGTCATGTGTGTCCCTACAAGGTACTGGTCCACTTTAACCCTCTAATGTCTGTGTCCCTACAAGGTACTGGTCCACTTTAACCCTCTAATGTCTGTCATGTGTGTCCCTACAAGGTACTGGTCCACTTTAACCCTCTAATGTCTGTCATGTGTGTCCCTACAAGGTACTGGTCCACTTTAACCCTCTAATGTCTGTCATGTGTGTCCCTACAAGGTACTGGTCCACTTTAACCCTCTAATGTCTGTCATGTGTGTCCCTACAAGGTACTGGTCCACTTTAACCCTCTAATGTCTGTCATGTGTGTCCCTACAAGGTACTGGTCCACTTTAACCCTCTAATGTCTGTCATGTGTGTCCCTACAAGGTACTGGTCCACTTTAACCCTCTAATGTCTGTCATGTGTGTCCCTACAAGGTACTGGTCCACTTTAACCCTCTAATGTCTGTCATGTGTGTCCCTACAAGGTACTGGTCCACTTTAACCCTCTAATGTCTGTCATGTGTGTCCCTACAATGTACTGGTCCACTTTAACCCTCTAATGTCTGTCATGTGTGTCCCTACAAGGTACTGGTCCACTTTAACCCTCTAATGTCTGTCATGTGTGTCCCTACAAGGTACTGGTCCACTTTAACCCTCTAATGTCTGTCATGTGTGTCCCTACAAGGTACTGGTCCACTTTAACCCTCTAATGTCTGTCATGTGTGTCCCTACAAGGTACTGGTCCACTTTAACCCTCTAATGTCTGTCATGTGTGTCCCTACAAGGTACTGGTCCACTTTAACCCTCTAATGTCTGTCATGTGTGTCCCTACAAGGTACTGGTCCACTTTAACCCTCTAATGTCTGTCATGTGTGTCCCTACAAGGTACTGGTCCACTTTAACCCTCTAATGTCTGTCATGTGTGTCCCTACAAGGTACTGGTCCACTTTAACCCTCTAATGTCTGTCATGTGTGTCCCTACAAGGTACTGGTCCACTTTAACCCTCTAATGTCTGTCATGTGTGTCCCTACAAGGTACTGGTCCACTTTAACCCTCTAATGTCTGTCATGTGTGTCCCTACAAGTGTGGTCCCTACAAGGTACTGGTCCACTTTAACCCTCTAATGTCTGTCATGTGTGTCCCTACAAGGTACTGGTCCACTTTAACCCTCTAATGTCTGTCATGTGTGTCCCTACAAGGTACTGGTCCACTTTAACCCTCTAATGTCTGTCATGTGTGTCCCTACAAGGTACTGGTCCACTTTAACCCTCTAATGTCTGTCATGTGTGTCCCTACAAGGTACTGGTCCACTTTAACCCTCTAATGTCTGTCATGTGTGTCCCTACAAGGTACTGGTCCACTTTAACCCTCTAATGTCTGTCATGTGTGTCCCTACAAGGTACTGGTCCACTTTAACCCTCTAATGTCTGTCATGTGTGTCCCTACAAGGTACTGGTCCACTTTAACCCTCTAATGTCTGTCATGTGTGTCCCTACAAGGTACTGGTCCACTTTAACCCTCTAATGTCTGTCATGTGTGTCCCTACAAGGTACTGGTCCACTTTAACCCTCTAATGTCTGTCATGTGTGTCCCTACAAGGTACTGGTCCACTTTAACCCAATGTCTTTCATGTGTGTCCCTGTACTGGTCCTAATGGTCTTTAATGTAATGTCTGTCCCCCTACAAGGTACTGGTCCACTTTAACCCTCTAATGTCTGTCATGTGTGTCCCTACAAGGTACTGGTCCACTTTAACCCTCTAATGTCTGTCATGTGTGTCCCTACAAGGTACTGGTCCACTTTAACCCTCTAATGTCTGTCATGTGTGTCCCTACAAGGTACTGGTCCACTTTAACCCTCTAATGTCTGTCATGTGTGTCCCTACAAGGTACTGGTCCACTTTAACCCTCTAATGTCTGTCATGTGTGTCCCTACAAGGTACTGGTCCACTTTAACCCTCTAATGTCTGTCATGTGTGTCCCTACAAGGTACTGGTCCACTTTAACCCTCTAATGTCTGTCATGTGTGTCCCTACAAGGTACTGGTCCACTTTAACCCTCTAATGTCTGTCATGTGTGTCCCTACAAGGTACTGGTCCACTTTAACCCTCTAATGTCTGTCATGTGTGTCCCTACAAGGTACTGGTCCACTTTAACCCTCTAATGTCTGTCATGTGTGTCCCTACAAGGTACTGGTCCACTTTAACCCTCTAATGTCTGTCATGTGTGTCCCTACAAGGTACTGGTCCACTTTAACCCTCTAATGTCTGTCACTGTGTGTCCCTACAAGGTACTGGTCCACTTTAACCCTCTAATGTCTGTCATGTGTGTCCCTACAAGGTACTGGTCCACTTTAACCCTCTAATGTCTGTCATGTGTGTCCCTACAAGGTACTGGTCCACTTTAACCCTCTAATGTCTGTCATGTGTGTCCCTACAAGGTACTGGTCCACTTTAACCCTCTAATGTCTGTCATGTGTGTCCCTACAAGGTACTGGTCCACTTTAACCCTCTAATGTCTGTCATGTGTGTCCCTACAAGGTACTGGTCCACTTTAACCCTCTAATGTCTGTCATGTGTGTCCCTACAAGGTACTGGTCCACTTTAACCCTCTAATGTCTGTCATGTGTGTCCCTACAAGGTACTGGTCCACTTTAACCCTCTAATGTCTGTCATGTGTGTCCCTACAAGGTACTGGTCCACTTTAACCCTCTAATGTCTGTCATGTGTGTCCCTACAAGGTACTGGTCCACTTTAACCCTCTAATGTCTGTCATGTGTGTCCCTACAAGGTACTGGTCCACTTTAACCCTCTAATGTCTGTCATGTGTGTCCCTACAAGGTACTGGTCCACTTTAACCCTCTAATGTCTGTCATGTGTGTCCCTACAAGGTACTGGTCCACTTTAACCCTCTAATGTCTGTCATGTGTGTCCCTACAAGGTACTGGTCCACTTTAACCCTCTAATGTCTGTCATGTGTGTCCCTACAAGGTACTGGTCCACTTTAACCCTCTAATGTCTGTCATGTGTGTCCCTACAAGGTACTGGTCCACTTTAACCCTCTAATGTCTGTCATGTGTGTCCCTACAAGGTACTGGTCCACTTTAACCCTCTAATGTCTGTCATGTGTGTCCCTACAAGGTACTGGTCCACTTTAACCCTCTAATGTCTGTCATGTGTGTCCCTACAAGGTACTGGTCCACTTTAACCCTCTAATGTCTGTCATGTGTGTCCCTACAAGGTACTGGTCCACTTTAACCCTCTAATGTCTGTCATGTGTGTCCCTACAAGGTACTGGTCCACTTTAACCCTCTAATGTCTGTCATGTGTGTCCCTACAAGGTACTGGTCCACTTTAACCCTCTAATGTCTGTCATGTGTGTCCCTACAAGGTACTGGTCCACTTTAACCCTCTAATGTCTGTCATGTGTGTCCCTACAAGGTACTGGTCCACTTTAACCCTCTAATGTCTGTCATGTGTGTCCCTACAAGGTACTGGTCCACTTTAACCCTCTAATGTCTGTCATGTGTGTCCCTACAAGGTACTGGTCCACTTTAACCCTCTAATGTCTGTCATGTGTGTCCCTACAAGGTACTGGTCCACTTTAACCCTCTAATGTCTGTCATGTGTGTCCCTACAAGGTACTGGTCCACTTTAACCCTCTAATGTCTGTCATGTGTGTCCCTACAAGGTACTGGTCCACTTTAACCCTCTAATGTCTGTCATGTGTGTCCCTACAAGGTACTGGTCCACTTTAACCCTCTAATGTCTGTCATGTGTGTCCCTACAAGGTACTGGTCCACTTTAACCCTCTAATGTCTGTCATGTGTGTCCCTACAAGGTACTGGTCCACTTTAACCCTCTAATGTCTGTCATGTGTGTCCCTACAAGGTACTGGTCCACTTTAACCCTCTAATGTCTGTCATGTGTGTCCCTACAAGGTACTGGTCCACTTTAACCCTCTAATGTCTGTCATGTGTGTCCCTACAAGGTACTGGTCCACTTTAACCCTCTAATGTCTGTCATGTGTGTCCCTACAAGGTACTGGTCCACTTTAACCCTCTAATGTCTGTCATGTGTGTCCCTACAAGGTACTGGTCCACTTTAACCCCTCTAATGTCTGTCATGTGTGTCCCTACAAGGTACTGGTCCACTTTAACCCACTTTAACCCAAGGTACTAATGTCTGTCATGTGTGTCCCTACAAGGTACTGGTCCACTTTAACCCTCTAATGTCTGTCATGTGTGTCCCTACAAGGTACTGGTCCACTTTAACCCTCTAATGTCTGTCATGTGTGTCCCTACAAGGTACTGGTCCACTTTAACCCTCTAATGTCTGTCATGTGTGTCCCTACAAGGTACTGGTCCACTTTAACCCTCTAATGTCTGTCATGTGTGTCCCTACAAGGTACTGGTCCACTTTAACCCTCTAATGTCTGTCATGTGTGTCCCTACAAGGTACTGGTCCACTTTAACCCTCTAATGTCTGTCATGTGTGTCCCTACAAGGTACTGGTCCACTTTAACCCTCTAATGTCTGTCATGTGTGTCCCTACAATGTACTGGTCCACTTTAACCCTCTAATGTCTGTCATGTGTGTCCCTACAAGGTACTGGTCCACTTTAACCCTCTAATGTCTGTCATGTGTGTCCCTACAAGGTACTGGTCCACTTTAACCCTCTAATGTCTGTCATGTGTGTCCCTACAAGGTACTGGTCCACTTTAACCCTCTAATGTCTGTCATGTGTGTCCCTACAATGTACTGGTCCACTTTAACCCTCTAATGTCTGTCATGTGTGTCCCTACAAGGTACTGGTCCACTTTAACCCTCTAATGTCTGTCATGTGTGTCCCTACAAGGTACTGGTCCACTTTAACCCTCTAATGTCTGTCATGTGTGTCCCTACAAGGTACTGGTCCACTTTAACCCTCTAATGTCTGTCATGTGTGTCCCTACAAGGTACTGGTCCACTTTAACCCTCTAATGTCTGTCATGTGTGTCCCTACAAGGTACTGGTCCACTTTAACCCTCTAATGTCTGTCATGTGTGTCCCTACAAGGTACTGGTCCACTTTAACCCTCTAATGTCTGTCATGTGTGTCCCTACAAGGTACTGGTCCACTTTAACCCTCTAATGTCTGTCATGTGTGTCCCTACAAGGTACTGGTCCACTTTAACCCTCTAATGTCTGTCATGTGTGTCCCTACAAGGTACTGGTCCACTTTAACCCTCTAATGTCTGTCATGTGTGTCCCTACAAGGTACTGGTCCACTTTAACCCTCTAATGTCTGTCATGTGTGTCCCTACAAGGTACTGGTCCACTTTAACCCTCTAATGTCTGTCATGTGTGTCCCTACAAGGTACTGGTCCACTTTAACCCTCTAATGTCTGTCATGTGTGTCCCTACAAGGTACTGGTCCACTTTAACCCTCTAATGTCTGTCATGTGTGTCCCTACAAGGTACTGGTCCACTTTAACCCTCTAATGTCTGTCATGTGTGTCCCTACAAGGTACTGGTCCACTTTAACCCTCTAATGTCTGTCATGTGTGTCCCTACAAGGTACTGGTCCACTTTAACCCTCTAATGTCTGTCATGTGTGTCCCTACAAGGTACTGGTCCACTTTAACCCTCTAATGTCTGTCATGTGTGTCCCTACAAGGTACTGGTCCACTTTAACCCTCTAATGTCTGTCATGTGTGTCCCTACAAGGTACTGGTCCACTTTAACCCTCTAATGTCTGTCATGTGTGTCCCTACAAGGTACTGGTCCACTTTAACCCTCTAATGTCTGTCATGTGTGTCCCTACAAGGTACTGGTCCACTTTAACCCTCTAATGTCTGTCATGTGTGTCCCTACAAGGTACTGGTCCACTTTAACCCTCTAATGTCTGTCATGTGTGTCCCTACAAGGTACTGGTCCACTTTAACCCTCTAATGTCTGTCATGTGTGTCCCTACAAGGTACTGGTCCACTTTAACCCTCTAATGTCTGTCATGTGTGTCCCTACAAGGTACTGGTCCACTTTAACCCTCTAATGTCTGTCATGTGTGTCCCTACAAGGTACTGGTCCACTTTAACCCTCTAATGTCTGTCATGTGTGTCCCTACAAGGTACTGGTCCACTTTAACCCTCTAATGTCTGTCATGTGTGTCCCTACAAGGTACTGGTCCACTTTAACCCTCTAATGTCTGTCATGTGTGTCCCTACAAGGTACTGGTCCACTTTAACCCTCTAATGTCTGTCATGTGTGTCCCTACAAGGTACTGGTCCACTTTAACCCTCTAATGTCTGTCATGTGTGTCCCTACAAGGTACTGGTCCACTTTAACCCTCTAATGTCTGTCATGTGTGTCCCTACAAGGTACTGGTCCACTTTAACCCTCTAATGTCTGTCATGTGTGTCCCTACAAGGTACTGGTCCACTTTAACCCTCTAATGTCTGTCATGTGTGTCCCTACAAGGTACTGGTCCACTTTAACCCTCTAATGTCTGTCATGTGTGTCCCTACAAGGTACTGGTCCACTTTAACCCTCTAATGTCTGTCATGTGTGTCCCTACAAGGTACTGGTCCACTTTAACCCTCTAATGTCTGTCATGTGTGTCCCTACAAGGTACTGGTCCACTTTAACCCTCTAATGTCTGTCATGTGTGTCCCTACAAGGTACTGGTCCACTTTAACCCTCTAATGTCTGTCATGTGTGTCCCTACAAGGTACTGGTCCACTTTAACCCTCTAATGTCTGTCATGTGTGTCCCTACAAGGTACTGGTCCACTTTAACCCTCTAATGTCTGTCATGTGTGTCCCTACAAGGTACTGGTCCACTTTAACCCTCTAATGTCTGTCATGTGTGTCCCTACAAGGTACTGGTCCACTTTAACCCTCTAATGTCTGTCATGTGTGTCCCTACAAGGTACTGGTCCACTTTAACCCTCTAATGTCTGTCATGTGTGTCCCTACAAGGTACTGGTCCACTTTAACCCTCTAATGTCTGTCATGTGTGTCCCTACAAGGTACTGGTCCACTTTAACCCTCTAATGTCTGTCATGTGTGTCCCTACAAGGTACTGGTCCACTTTAACCCTCTAATGTCTGTCATGTGTGTCCCTACAAGGTACTGGTCCACTTTAACCCTCTAATGTCTGTCATGTGTGTCCCTACAAGGTACTGGTCCACTTTAACCCTCTAATGTCTGTCATGTGTGTCCCTACAAGGTACTGGTCCACTTTAACCCTCTAATGTCTGTCATGTGTGTCCCTACAAGGTACTGGTCCACTTTAACCCTCTAATGTCTGTCATGTGTGTCCCTACAAGGTACTGGTCCACTTTAACCCTCTAATGTCTGTCATGTGTGTCCCTACAAGGTACTGGTCCACTTTAACCCTCTAATGTCTGTCATGTGTGTCCCTACAAGGTACTGGTCCACTTTAACCCTCTAATGTCTGTCATGTGTGTCCCTACAATGTACTGGTACTGGTCCACTTTAACCCTCTAATGTCTGTCATGTGTGTCCCTACAAGGTACTGGTCCACTTTAACCCCCTAATGTCTGTCATGTGTGTCCCTACAAGGTACTGGTCCACTTTAACCCTCTAATGTCTGTCATGTGTGTCCCTACAAGGTACTGGTCCACTTTAACCCTCTAATGTCTGTCATGTGTGTCCCTACAAGGTACTGGTCCACTTTAACCCTCTAATGTCTGTCATGTGTGTCCCTACAAGGTACTGGTCCACTTTAACCCCCTAATGTCTGTCACCCTACAAGGTACTGGTCCACTTTAACCCTCTAATGTCTGTCATGTGTGTCCCTACAAGGTACTGGTCCACTTTAACCCTCTAATGTCTGTCATGTGTGTCCCTACAAGGTACTGGTCCACTTTAACCCTCTAATGTCTGTCATGTGTGTCCCTACAAGGTACTGGTCCACTTTAACCCTCTAATGTCTGTCATGTGTGTCCCTACAAGGTACTGGTCCACTTTAACCCTCTAATGTCTGTCATGTGTGTCCCTACAAGGTACTGGTCCACTTTAACCCTCTAATGTCTGTCATGTGTGTCCCTACAAGGTACTGGTCCACTTTAACCCTCTAATGTCTGTCATGTGTGTCCCTACAAGGTACTGGTCCACTTTAACCCTCTAATGTCTAATACAAGTCTGTCCATGGTTAACCCTCTAATGTGTGTCCCTACAAGGTACTGGTCCACTTTAACCCTCTAATGTCTGTCATGTGTGTCCCTACAAGGTACTGGTCCACTTTAACCCTCTAATGTCTGTCATGTGTGTCCCTACAAGGTACTGGTCCACTTTAACCCTCTAATGTCTGTCATGTGTGTCCCTACAATGTACTGGTCCACTTTAACCCTCTAATGTCTGTCATGTGTGTCCCTACAAGGTACTGGTCCACTTTAACCCTCTAATGTCTGTCATGTGTGTCCCTACAAGGTACTGGTCCACTTTAACCCTCTAATGTCTGTCATGTGTGTCCCTACAATGTACTGGTCCACTTTAACCCTCTAATGTCTGTCATGTGTGTCCCTACAAGGTACTGGTCCACTTTAACCCTCTAATGTCTGTCATGTGTGTCCCTACAAGGTACTGGTCCACTTTAACCCCCTAATGTCTGTCATGTGTGTCCCTACAAGGTACTGGTCCACTTTAACCCTCTAATGTCTGTCATGTGTGTCCCTACAAGGTACTGGTCCACTTTAACCCCTAATGTCTGTCATGTGTGTCCCTACAAGGTACTGGTCCACTTTAACCCCACTTTAACTAATGTCTGTCCTGTGTGTCCCTACAAGGTACTGGTCCACTTTAACCCCCTAATGTCTGTCATGTGTGTCCCTACAAGGTACTGGTCCACTTTAACCCTCTAATGTCTGTCATGTGTGTCCCTACAAGGTACTGGTCCACTTTAACCCCTAATGTCTGTCCTGTGTGTCCCTACAGGCACTGGCCCACATTAACCCTCTAATGTATGTCCCTGCAAACTACTGGTCCACTTTAACCCCCTAATGTCTGTCCTTACAGGTACTGATCCACTTTAACCCCCTAATGTATGTCCCTACTGATATTGGTCCACTTTAACCACCCTAGTGTCTGTCCCTACAGATACTGGTCCACATTAACCCCCTAATGTCTGTCCCAACAGGTACTGGTCCACATTAACCCCTAATGTCTGTCCATACAGGTACTGGTCCACATTAACCCCCTAATGTCTGTCCATACAGATACTGGTCCACATCAACCCCCTAATGTCTGTCCCAACAGGTACTGGTCCACATTAACCCCGCTAATGTCTGTCCCAACAGATACTGGTCTACATTAACCCCCCTATTGTCTGTCCCAACAGGTACTGGTCCACATTAACCCCCCTATTGTCTGTCCCAACAGGTACTGGTCCACATTAACCCCCTAATGTCTGTCCCTACAAACTACTGGTCCACATTAACCCCCTAATGTCTGTCCCAACAGGTACTGGGCCAACCTACGGAACCTGGTGATCTCCCTGCTGAGCAGCATGCGCTCCATCCTCAGCCTGCTCTTCCTCCTCTTCCTCTTCATCCTCATCTTCGCCCTGCTGGGCATGCAGCTGTTTGGCGGGAAGTGAGTACGGCATGGAACACACTATCCAGAGTTATTATTATCGTTGTTCTTTGTGTGTTTTCCCTGGTGTTTCTCCACAGTTGTTGTTCTTTGCGTTTCCCTATTGTTATTATATATCAGGGCGAGGTTAAGGGGTTTAGTAATAGGCGTGTGATATTTCGTCATATCCTATTCTGGGAAGTCAGATAGTGTCTGTGACTATTTCTATGTCATTGCCTATTTATCTATGCATCTCTTTCATCCATTCGTCTATCTATATATCTATATATTTATTTATATCTATTCAACCATCCATCCATGAATATAGACCCATCCATCTATCAATCAATCCATTCATTAATCCACCCATCTATTCATCAATCAATCAATCAATCAGTTCATCAAAACAGCCAAACAAACAATGATTTTAGTGTCAGAGTTTTTTCCCCAAAGTTCAAACCAGTTAACGACCAAGCAGCTCCTGATTAAAATTTAAAAAAAATGGAACTGCTAATTAGAACATGCTTTAATGAACTTGTCGGATGTGTTGTATGTAATTTTGTAGAAATGATAACTGGATGACAGATAATCAACATCAACACAGAGAAGAAGAAATGTTGAATCAGGATCTGTAGTTGAAGCAAGTTGAAAACATAGATTAAAGAAGCACAACATAATTATTTCAAACTTCACATCCACAATATATTTTTAATGACGTAGGCCTAGATCACTTTAACTGAGCAATCCTATTACCAACTATTGAATAATTATGACGAAACTATTTATAAAAGAGACACATAATAACGACTTTTAAAGAGCATGATAAAGATTAAAGACAGAAGTAGCAAACTATTTTTTTTTTTTAAATTTCGACAAGGAATTAATAATTTTAGCAAATACGTATAGGATGATTAAAAAAAATATTCCACCCAAAATGCAGCAAACTATATTTTTGTTATACTGTCTTCTCTTTTTTTACAGAATGAACTTTGAAGAAGGCAGACCCTCCAGTCACTTTGACACGTTCCCCATCGCTCTTCTCACAGTGTTCCAGGTATGTATGTCATCAAGCCACTTGCCCCTTTACCCAAATATGGTTGTTAGGAGCCGACAGTAGAGTGAGAGTTGTAAAGTAAATGTATATTGCCTACTATACTGGTCTCCAAAATTTAAGGGCCGGAAGAACGATCTTCTCTCTTCTGTCTTGGAGTCATGCTTATTGAGAGCTCTGGTTGCCGCCCTTAAATACACATTCGTGTCTAACTTTTGCTCAGCAGTGTTCACTACAGTCATGCCTTGCACGTGCAATAGGCAAGAAACCTGCATCAGCCCTCATTCTTCAGCGAAAAGAGACCAAACTTTCGTGAAATTCTCGTGCTTTTGCCACATTTTAAGCGTACCTGAAAACGCTGTTGCTGTACTGCAATGTCTGCAAAACTGGTTCAGGCACGTGCAACAGGAAGGAAAGTTATTGAGTAGCCTAAGTTTTGCCATTTTCTTCATTGTTGTCTTAGTGTACAATAAATAGATATCAAGCTACTGAAAACAGAAGCTGGCCCTTAACTTTTGGAGACCAGTATATAATAGGCAATTTTGCAGACAACCCTAAAAAGTGAGTTACCTTTTTTTCAAGGAAATATCTGTGCCTTTACCTCCGCAGCGTGGCTAGCAAAATGTGGTACAATGGCGGCTTTGAGTTAGGAACCTTTTGAATGACAGGTTATTTTCCTTTGTTTATTGTTTGTGGCTCAAGCCACAAACCTATAACTCACTTTGTCGGTCGGTCTGTCGGTCCAAAATTGTCGCACATTTTGACAAAATTGTCGCACTTCAAATCGAGGCTACACTTCTGGCCGCTCTTTAAAATGATGTATTTTAAAAGCGTACAAAATAATAAACATATGTAATACAGACACTACAACAGACACGACGAGTATGCGGTGCTTCTTTTGATGAGTATAAGTAGGATACATAGTTTTAAATGTTTTCCAAAAGATATAAAAAGTTACGAAATGGTGCAGAGATAACATTCTGGTTTACAGATTAAAATTATTGAAAAGCCAGGGGAGGTAATTCATGATTGGAGTGGGAAAAATAGACCGCGTGCCACAAACTATTGCGATTTCGCGCTTGTTTTAACATGGGTGCAACTTTTCCTGGTATACAAGGATTTCCTGTTTTTGAAATTTACCAAAAATAGGAATTTCCTTTTTTCTTAATTGGTTAAGCAGGATGTTGGTGTGTCTACTGTATTTTTCAAACACTTAAAAATAAACATTTGTATAAATTGTGGACAAAGCAATCTAAAATACCTTCATAAGTCATTTTTTTCTTCAGCTGCAGGGGGACATTACCACTAAATCCCGGCCTTTCAGTGTGTGTTTTCTTTTTGTGTGGTTGATCCCACGTTTGTATGTGAATTACACAAGTGGTTAATATTAGGGCAGCTAACCAAAGCTTGGGTGTTTTGTTTCAATTTGTTTTTGTCCATGTGCAGATTTTGACTGGGGAGGATTGGAACGAGGTGATGTACAACGGAATCCGGGCCCACGGGGGCATTCACAAGCAGGGCATGATCTTCTGCTCCTACTTCATCGTGCTGGTGCTCTTTGGCAACTGTATCCTTTACAGCAAAACCCTTACATTCTCCTCGTGGGGGGTCTCTTCCAGTACACGTAGTTCCCCCACCTTCTGGAAGTTCTATGCTAGCAACTTCCTCTAATCTATCGCTCTCTGACTCTGCCTTTTCCTCTTCTTAAGCTATCATCAACTATTTTTTCTGACTTATTGGCCCATTCTCCTGCCTTTTTTTTCCTAAACAATCTTCCAAACAACTTTCTGCTTTGAGCTCTCTTTTGAAATTGGACAGTGTCAGCTGAATGCGGCCAGGAAACCAGTTAAAAACGGAACACCAAACACACTTACCCATTTAGCCATAATTATGGGTTGGGGACGCAGAACAAAAAGAAAACCCTTCTATTTAAATGCACACGTCCTTTTCCTGTTCAACCTAGTGATTGCTTAATGACCACTGCTACCCTTGTGACCTACCTCACCAGCACCACCCCACCATCTTTTCATCTTCCTGCCCATCTTGCAAGTATTCATTCCTTTCTTTTTGTATTGCTTTTACCTTTATACAGTGGAACCTCCCTTATAAGACCTTCAAAAATTATCCAAAATGAGGTCTTATAAGGGAGGGGTCTTATAAGGGAGGTAATTTTAATACTTACAAAGAAGGGCAATGTCTCAGAGAAGTAGGTCTTATGTGGGAGGGAGTCTTATACAGTGGAACCTCCCTTATAAGACCTTCAAATATCATCCAAAATGAGGTCTTAATAGGGAGGGGTCTTATAAGGGAGGTAATTTTGATACTTACAAAGAAGGGCAATGTCTCAGAGAAGTAGATCTTATGTGGGAGGGAGTCTTATACAGTGGAACCTCCCTTATAAGACCTTCAAAAATCATCCAAAATGAGGTCTTATAAGGGAGGGGTCTTATAAGGGAGGTAGTTTTAATACTTACAAAGAAGGGCAATGTCTCAGAGAAGTAGGTCTTATGTGGGAGGGAGGTCTTATAAGGGAGGTTCCACTGTAGTCACAAAGACTCATCTCTGTGGAATTCGGGTTGCTTCCACCTGGAGAGCGCGTTGCCGCTAGGTTTGCATGCGAGTTATGTGTGACTACTGAGGAAGGGAGGGGAGGGGAGGGGGGGGGTAGATTTTGACCAAAGGACAATTTTGTTGTTGCCATTCGGTTATTGAACGTGCGAGAAAGTGCATGGGCACCCGGGGGACTTTGGTTTGTGTCGTCTCATCTCAAAGACCTAGCATTCAGGCCATAAGGTCCAGTGGAAAGTGAGCGGAAAGACTCCAGGAACGATCTCGGGGTTTGTTGCATGCAAGGCTTTACTTCCGAGCCCCTCTACCAGCACTAATATAGCGATGGCTTGGAGTCACAACGGACCATCTTTACATTAAAAAATAAATAAAAATGAAACAGACTGCAACGTCACTGGAACATACAACAAACAAACAACTACACGACAAGTGTAAAGTGACGTTATTTTATTCACAAGAGACAAAACAAAACTACTGGATATTTCGGCGAATGCGCCTCTATCAACACAGACAAACAATTAAACAGCAAACATCAAATATAGCAAAAGGAGCAAAAAGTAGGCAACAGAAGGAGCAAAAAATCATAGTCCAGATCATCTTTACATAGTCCAGTGACGGATTTATTACAAAAAACTAGTAACTTGTTTCAAGCAATGACTGCAGAAATATAAAAAGGGGGTTTTTGCTTTTTATATTTCAGCAGCCGTTTTGACTCCAAACCATTGATAGGGTTTTTCCTGAAATGGTTATTGTCATTGGCCGACATCAGCCCGAACGTGTGGGCTATCAGTAAAGTGAGAGCGGTACCATCAAGGATTTGTTTTGCTACAGTAAAAGAAAATCACGGTTACAGCTTACCTGGGCCTGTATTCACGTTGAGATAGCATGAGACTTAGCATGATGCTAACTTAGAAGCTCTTCCAAAAGTCCTATTAAATCCTATAGGACATTGGAAGAGGTTCTAAGTTAGCAACATGCTAAGTCTCATGCTATCTGAACGTGAATACAGGCCCAGGTCTTTAGTTGAAAGGCTATCCCTGTCAAACTTATGTGGGCGTTTTCACTTTGTGCTGCAGCCTAAGGGATTAATTGGCTCTATGAACCTTCCCCTCAATTCCTTTTTGACCAAGAGAGTGGGGAGGTACGCTGGGCAAGGCATCACCACACACACAATTGACCATCTGACTAGAACTGGTCCCTTTATGGGTTAAAAAAGTGATCCCAAGTAAGGGAAGGGAGATAATTGAAGTTGACAGCATTCAGTTGAACATTGTTGTTTTATTAACCCTTTCACCGCCAGCCATATTTCAGCCCAAACTTTCCATTAAATTTACCTGGGTAGAGAACAAAATCCATCTGCAGTATTGGGGATTCTTCTGTAACATATATAAAATTAGGTATATCCTTACTTCCAAAAACTAAGACAATAGGGTCTTTGGATAATAGACCCCAATTGGATACTTTTTAGTGACATAGGTGTTACATTAATGTGGTGCTAAAATGCGACTTTGGCGGTGAAAGGGTTAATAACCTCCTGCACATTCGTGGTGGTTGTGTGTGTCTTGTATGTACAGAACCGTCTCGGGTTAGCATTTCTGCGTTGTATTATGGTTGTTTTTATAACATATTTAATTACTGTATCTCTCAATCACCAGGTACTCCCAACAGAAAGGCTACGCTGGACACACACAAAAACACATTTCTGTCAGTTTAGGTAAAACTTCAAATGTGCGCCTTTCACTAGCAATTAACAATATCAAAATAAAACAAAATCACATGAAAACTACCTTTAAGTTACCTACCTTTAAGCAATCCTTGCATTCTCTCTACCACAAACGTACGCCAGTCTGTGTCGTTTCCGACTATGACTGTCACATAGCGGAGAAGACGGCTGCTGTTCTGGACGGCTGCTATCCCGTTAGACTTGGACAAGTTTTGTTGATAGTCGAAATGCCTTGCCCAGTGTACATCCCCAGTGTCCTAGCCAAAGGGATTTCCGAACAGATGACGTTGGGGTTGCCAATCAGTCCCTTTGCTGTCAACGCTAAGAGCAAATGCAAACCAACACACACACACCCTGATTTGAGAGTCATAGTCGTCCATTAGGAAGACTAATATAAACTCAACAAGTGCAACGCCGAGCGGCTGCAAAGTCCTCTCGCAGCATCGCCGAGCTACTCCGAAATCGGAATGTGTCGGCTGTACACATACATAAAAACGCATAAAAACAGCACGTAACTACATAAAAACGCATCAAAACAGCACGTAACTGAATAGTTTTTTTATATAGCCTTGGGATTCGGACCCGTGATTTGAGCGCGCGCGATCATGCGCACACGAGCGCACAGAAAAATTCATGACAACTGTGTTATAGACCATTCATCAATAAATGTTGTGGGGAAAAAAATGCATTGAAATACATGCCAAACATCGCGAGATATTAGCGATTATGTGTTTCGGGGTTTGAACCCCGTAACTGGCGCGACCTTGACCTTAATGCAAAACTAAATCCATCAGTGGATAGCTTGCATCTTGGCAAACTAGTATACCAAATTTGATGATGATAGACTGAATAGTTTTTTTGAGAAAAACGGACGAATAGCCGGACGGACGGAGGCACGCCGGAACCGGACGGACGGACGGACGGACCAGACAAAAACAATAGCTCCCCGAACCTTCGGCTCGGGGACTAATAGAACGAATTTTTATAACAGTTCCACTCAGCTAAAGCATAGGCTCACCTTGGAGCTTTTGGGGGGCATCGCGCTCCCTTCATCAGCGTCGTCTGCTGAGAGGCTATTGGCGGTTCAGTGCACACGATGGTGAGTACAGCCTCCTTCGCCCCACTCTGGAACCATCTGCTGTCTCGGTCCAGCACAGAGATGTTGTCGGGGGCAGAACTGGTGGTCGTAGTTGGCCGTGCGTGACGCAACCGGTGACGAATCCCGTCTGTGCTCCGTGACTCTCTTCCTGAGGCTCCTTTTTTCTCTCTCCCCAATGTAGACCCCCTTGTCACAGTCTTCGCAAGAAGCAATATAAACTCTACCTTGAGTTTTCAGTACCGTGGAAACTCTGTTATTGCACAGCCTCACTTTACATCCAATTGGCCCTGACTGTTATCCATGCTGAAATTTCAAGCACAGGTAAAGGGCAAATAATCATAGAAGATTAAAAACATGCAACTACCCATATATGAATTCCGTGATATTTCGGAAGTTTATTTCCTTTTTTTTCGGAACTGCCACCATGGAAAATAACGTGTGTCATGTATATGTACCAGACAATATTATATAGGATCTCACTCACGCTGACTCTGCGATTGATGCATTTTTTTCGCCAGTAAGGGGCTTAGTAGGTGGTGTCCTGCGTTGCGTTAGCTCAGAACATGCTCCACTGAACTCCCACCGAAGTGACTCAGCAGCATTGCAGTGTCTCCTCGGCTGGTTGCCTCCTGACGGCCCAACATAGATTCGCTCCCATTGCACTGCTGGTTTCGGATTCTGCTGCGACCTGACAGGCCGGGGTGTGGCTGCGAGTTGGGATTCGTTATGAGCGGCGTGGGAGCAACGCCACTGTACGGCCCAGATACTGGGTGTCTTTTGTAAAAAAAACATTTCCCCCACCTTCTGGAAGTTCTGTGCTTGTAACTTCCTCTAATCCGCCACTCTCTTTGACTCTGCCTTTTCCTTTTGCTTTCTATCTACTATCTTTCTGACGTTTTTGGCCCATTCTCCTGCCTTTCTTGAAGACAACAACTCTTCCAGATATCTTTTCTTTTCCTTTGAGCTCCTCCGAAATCGGAATGTGTCGGCTATGCGCAGCGTGGAGACCGGTGAAAACTGAAAACTGAAAACCGGACACAGAGTACGTACCTTACCCATTATGGCCATACGGTCTGGGAACACAGAAGAAGAAGAAGAGGACTTGTTATGATATAGGATCCTTGACCGGTGGTCAGACACCCTACTGAACGTGTTCCTGGCCATCGCTGTGGACAATCTGGCCAACGCCCAGGAGCTGACCGCTGCCGAGGAGGAGCAGCAGGAAGAGGAGGCGGAAGCGGAGGTGAGACAAGACAAGACAACCCTCCTCTTCTCTCCTCACAACTCAATTCTGTTGTTGTTGGGTGTGGGTTTTGTTTTGGGGGGTATTTGGTATTATGGTAAATTCTGGACACAAAGACTTGTCTCTGTAAATTCTGGACACAAAGACTTGTCTCTGTAAATTCTGGACACACAGACTTGTCTCTGTAAATTATGGACACACAGACTTGTCTCTGTAAATTATGGACACAAAGACTTGTCTCTGTAAATTCTGGACACAAAGACTTGCCTCTGTAAATTCTGGACACAAAGACTTGTCTCTGTAAATTCTGGACACAGTGACTTGCCTCTGTGAATTCTGGACACAAAGACTTGTCTCTGTAAATTATGGACACAAAGACTTGTCTCTGTAAATTATGGACACAAAGACTTGTCTCTGTGAAATCTGTGACAGCCCTGACATGGAGCTCAGTTGTCGACGGGACTGTAATTTTAATCTTAATCTGTGAACTTCGGGTTGCTCCCACATGGAGAGCGCGTCGCCACATGCGCAGCGCCACCTTCTTATTTTGGGAGGGGGGGGGGGGGAGGGACGGGTTGAAGAGGGGCAAACAATAAGAGAACTTTATATACTAGAATACTTAATTTGATTCATATAATTAAATTTGAAATTGATTTGCAAACAATTTCGTTCTTTTTAGTTCCCTTTATTTCAAATATTCTATTATTATTTTTGTTCTCCAATGTTTTGCAATGAAAATGACGCTTCCCCCATGTCATGAGAACCCAGTGTTAATGACATTAAAAGGGTCCAGTGTGTCCAGTGTCTCTCTCTCTCTTAAAGACCCCCCCACGTCATGTGTCACATTCCCTCTTATGCTTGAAAGATTTCTTAAGATTTATTACCAGCTACAAGAGGGAAAACACGCGAAAACCGTGATTTTGACACGTGACGTGGTGGGTCTTTAACACTCTCTACAGAGGCAACAGCAAGAGCTGCTGGAGAAGGACTTCGCGGAGCAGTTTTCTTTGGGAGCTCCAGGCAAAGGGGGGCCACCCCAGGTCAACATTTGTCCCCCTTCTCCGCAGAACAACGAGGACATGAAGACCCGCAACTTCTAGTGAGTTCCCTCCCTTCGTTTATTTTATCTTATTTGTTTGTTTTTATTTATTTTGGTATTTAAGGGAGTTCCCTCCCTTCGTTTATCTTATCTTATTTATTTGTTTGGTTGTTTTATTTGTGTATTATTCGTTTATTTGGTTGTGTATGTGTTTGCTTACTCATTTAAATTTGGATTAGGTCAGCAGCACATACTTGTGGCGGTGCCATAGCCGATGAGGTTTAACCGAGGCTTGGTCACAGCTACAGCTATCTGTAGGTTTTTTTAAATCGGGACTTTACTGGTTTCGTAATGCCTCCGGGCATTGCCTCCAGTATTGTTCCCACCATATTTGTATTTACAAATGTCCCATATGTGTCTGATTCAGACCAAGAGGACGTAAAACACCTTTTTCGTCGGATTAGGTCTAACAGTTGTGCAAAACGTGTTCGTACTGTTTACGCATTTTTAAGCACTGTACATTTGCAAGACGTATTGATTGATTGGTTGATTGATTGATTGATTGAGTTCAGTTTTTAACCACGATGGACAGTATGCACACACGGGCGCACGCACGCACGCACGCACGCACACACACGCGCACGCGCACACACACACACACACGCACACGCACGCACACGCACACGCACGCACACGCACACGCACACGCACACACACACACACACACACACACACACACACACACACACACACACACACGGACGGACTTCAAATTAATAGGTTCAACTTTTGTGTGTGTAAAGCATGATTTATTGTCCATACTTTTCCTTAGTCTCGTGTTCGTTTTTAATGCATGAACATTGCGTTTTCTTCTTGTTGTTTTTCTTTTCCTTTGTTTCAAACTTGTTTTAATTCAATCAGTGACTGAAACCAAAAAATAGTGTTTTACGTCCTCTCGGTCTGGAACAGACACATATGGGACATTTGTAAATACAAAGATGGTGGGAACGATACTGGATGCAATGCCCGGAGGCAGTGCAACACCAGTAAAGTCCCGAATTTGTAACAATGCAGATAAGTGTAACAGTAACCACGCCTCGGTTAAACCTCATCGGCTATGGTATTGCTGATTTAAAAAAATTAAATCAGTGACTGAATTCATGGATTCTTTTTCTTGTTTGTGTTTTCTTAATTGTGCTGAGCTCGTATGCGACCCCACTGTAATGATTTTCTCCTTACGAGATAACAATAAAGTATTTCTGATTTTGACTTTGACTTTAACTTTGTCCTTTTCTGAACTAAAACAAAGCAACAACCAAATTTTGTTTTAAAACAATGACAACCCCCCCCCCCCCCCCCCCCCCCCCCATGCATGCCCTTTCACCGGTTCACCTTTTTCAGTTTACCTTTCAGTGCCGCCAACCGCGTGGACATCCACCTGTCTCAGAACAACCTGAAGGACAACCGGGACAGGAGGATGATGATGGGCTCCTCCGCGCCCTCCTCCACCACCTCCCCCTCCCCCCTGGGGGACCACCACCAGGACCCCTCCAAGGCCAACGCCCTTGTCACAACCCAGCAGCAGCAGCAGCAGCAGCAGGATGATGACAACTCTGATGCTGGTGAGTCGTAGCGAAGTAAGGAAACGTAACTCTCTCTATCTCTCTCTCTCTCTCTCTCTCTGTAATGAGGCTTTATGCTGAAAATTATCTTCCCCTGATTCGTCACTAGGTGGCGCTTGCACTTGGGCCCTAAAGCCCGCATGGCTTAGGCATCCATTGTTGTTAGGTCTACTCTCTCTCTAGCCCATCTCTCTCTCTCTCTCTCTCTCTCTCTCTCTCTCTCTCTCTCTCTCTCTCTCTCTCTCTCTCTCTCTCTCTCTCTCTCTCTCTCTCTCTCTCTCTCTCTCTCTCTCTCTCTCTCTATGCGCTTGGCATCCTATTTGTATAAAGCATTTCAAATTCGTAATCCATAAAATGTTTGCTGGTGTTGATTAATACTTCAAAACTACGTGTTTGTATGTGTCTGAGGATAACGTGTCAGTTTGTATTTGCCTATGTATTCACTTCCTATTTTTCAATTTGATATTTCTATGTGTTTTTTGTGTGATTGATATAGTTGTCCTCACTATCGATTTAATAGAATACTCGCTATTTGAGTATAATATGTTCACAATGTATTCATGTTCAAACACTATGAATTTGGTTAACATTAACGGCTGTTATGCTTAATTAACTACTTGAAATTTTGTTTGCTTGTACTTGCCCATCGAAATGGGCCTGTGGCCTAATCGATTAAAAAATTCAGACTCAGACTCAGACTCTCTCTCTCTCTCTCTCTCTCTCTCTCTCTCTCTCTCTCTCTCTCTCTCTCTCTCTCTCTCTCTCTCTCTCTCTCTCTCTCTCTCTCTCTCTCTCTCTCTCTCTCTCTCTCTCTCTCTCTCACTCTCTCATGCGTAATAAGAGATGCAAACGGGAAGAAGAAAAAAAAGAAACCACACGCACTCTCGCCAGCTTATATTAAGACACACGACACACACGAACACACCCAGAAACGACACGCACACTCGCACGTATAGAAAATCAAACCCAAAGTCAAATCAACATCAAATCCCCACCCCCATTCGCTAATCCTCTCCAGTCACCTCATCTTCTTCACACAACCTATTTGTCAAACAAAATGACATAAGTCGATAATAAAGCAGGACATGGAGAGGAAGGATTCATATACACGCACACACACACACACACAAACACACGCACGCAACACAACAACACAACAACGGCAGTGGAGAGGATTTGCACACAGACAAATCAACATTTATTCAAGAATGGCATAGCCTTCTAGTCTTGAATCGTGTTAGGCTTAAAACCCTTTCGTCGCCTCTTGGCACCACAATGATTTGACACCCATGTCACTGAAAGGCATCAAATGAGGGTCTGGTATCCAGTGACCTTATGTTCTTAATTTTGGGAGGTAAGGATAGGCCCTATTTTAGGCATGTCACAGAGGAATCCCCAGTATTCCAGACGAAATCATTTCTGTTCTCTACCCAGGTAAGTTTAATGGTAATTTTTGGCTGAGGAATGGCTAGCGTTGAAAGGGTTTTAAACAACGCACAACACAGAACAAACTGGTATATGCCTCGATAGAAGCTGGGTTAATTAAACAAAGATAGAGATGTTGTGGCAAGGAGAGAGGATGATTAATAGTGAAGTAAGGAGTCAAGCTGGTGGGTCAAGTCAATAATCTTGAAAGTATTTTTGTTTTGGTTAGGCTTATTTGGTATATTCTACTCACATGGGTTTATCTCTGTGAAATTCGGGCTGCTCTCCGTCCTCCGGAGAGCGCGACGCTGCAAGCGCAGCGCCTATCCTTTGTTTTATTGTGGAGGGGGGTGGGGGGTGGGGGGCAGACTCGGGAAACCTAGCTATCATACCAGGCAGTAGGGATTTCTCCCTTGCTCTTATCATGTACACACGCACACACATACAAACACACATGCTTGAATTGCAGACACGTTTGCACACGCGCGCGCACGCACGCACGCACGCACGCGCGCACGCACGCACGCACACACGCACACACACACACACACACACACACACACACACACACTCTCTCTCTCTCTCTCTCTCTCTCTCTCTCTCTCTCTCTCTCTCTCTCTCTCTCTCTCTCTCTCTCTCTCTCTCACACACACACACACACACACACACGCATACTGGTTTTAAAAAAAGAGACAATTTTAATGTATAATTATTGTGTGTGTGCATGTATGCGTGCGTATTTCTGTGTATGTGCGTGCGTGTGTGTTTTACGTGTGCAACCATAATTATACAGCACGTGCCCAATATGTTTCTTCACATTGAAAAAACAGAAAAAAAGAAAAAAAAGAAGAAAAAAAAGAGCCAAGATGTGTGTGAAAAAGCCATCCAACCAACACACTATTTAACCTTTGTTTTGTCTTATTTTACAAATGTGCTTTATTCCAGCTAAAAGGGCTAAGAATAAAGGTAAAACATTTTTGATTGCGTAACTACTTAGTAGTAATTATCATTTGATTTTCACTTTGGTTCATGCTCACTTTCTCACAAATGTTTTTTTGTCTTCACACTAATTATTCTTTTAAAAAAATATTCATAATATTTTCGTAGTTTTAGCCCTTTCACCGCCAATGTCGCATTTATGCACCACAGAGATTTAACACCCATGTCACTAAAAGGCATCAAATCAGGGCCTGTAATCCAAAGACCCTATTGTCTTAATTTAGGGAGGTAAGGATAGGCCTAGAGAAACTCCCAATATTGCATATATTTTTCTTCTCTACCCAGTTAAGTCTAAAGGCATTTTTTGGTTGAAAAATGGCTGGCGACGAAAGGGTTAAAGTTGATAACAAAGAAAAACTTATGCGTTTCACGTTTACGGCCAAGGGTACTGGCTCTCTATTATCTTTTTGTTTGTTTACTTTGAGTAATCCAAAAAGAAGAGAATAAAAGATCAAAAATAAGTGAAGAAGAAGACGAGAAAGAGGAAACCCAGAAAGGAAAATAAACTAGGAGAAGAACATGAACAAATGAAAAAGAACAAGAAGCAAAGAAGAAGAAGGGAGGAAAAAAAAGGAAGAAGAAACTATTACTACAATCCAAGTTGTTACTTCCGGAGCCATCGTTTTTTTCGTTTATCTGAAAACCGATTTTGCATGCTAAAATTCGCATGACTTTTTTTCTATGATGTTGCGGGGTTTTTTAGTACAAGACGAATTACATTATATTGTGAGAATACAATAATGCAATTATATTCACTCTTTTGACATTGTAAAAAGAAAGGAGGAAGGCTTGTGACTCCATACAGATTGATATCAATCCTATTTTATAAATTAAGATGACTTCTTATTACTTTGTTCAGCTGTCTGTCACAATCTGCCCGTGCATTTGTCTTAAAGGCGGACCCTGACGGATGGGTTTTAGCCAGAAACACGTCGAGATCACCAGAAAGACAGCCTTTTCAAGGATCGGAACATTAACTTTGCTCTGGTTTCCTAGAAACTAAACCGTCAAAAAGGCGATTCCTCCTTGGCGGAGATGCCGGAGAGAGTAGCCATTTTTGATGGGGTGGGTGGAGGTCACTCATTGGGCTTGAAGCGTTTTCTTTTTTGTAGTGCAGTAAAAAAAAAAACCTTGGAGCTGTTTCCTTTGTTGTGAGTGAAACTCCTTTAGATGATCTGTATACAATTTATTTTATTTTTTTAATGAAGAAAAAGGCTTGTATTGCGAAAATTTCGTGCAAACGATTTGGTCTAAACGCATGCGGCCATTAGAAAAGAGACGGAACACGCCTTCTCTTTGGGTGAAATAATTTGACTTCCAGCACTTCCGCCTAGAAGGAATTACCGATTTGACGGTTTGATTCATAGGAAACCACAGCAAAGTGAGTGTTGTAATCTCTGTAAAGGGTGTTTGCTTGGTGATCTGGACGTATTTCTTACAAAAACGCATCGGTCAGGGTGGCCCTTTAAAACGATGTTCTATATACGCCTCCTTGTTGCCCTACTTCATGATTACCGATTTTGTTATGTGGCAGTGAAAGAATGAAATGTTCTTGAAACCAAACAGATTTATAATAATACGATTTTCACGGAAATTTGAAATTAAAAGTTATGTATTAATATATCGTTTCCATGTAGGCAACTAACTTTATTATATATACTTTTTTTTACATTCTTTGATAATGTCATTTTTTCCATGTAGACAATTAACTTTTATATTTCTTTGACATTCTTTCATCAAGTTTTCATTTTCATTCTCACAATATGCTTGTTTTTAAAAATGCATTTGATATGTGAATTAGTGGATTATTGGGGGATGACTTTGCATGATTAACTTAATAGCAGCACTAACGTAACACTACATTTTAATGCTTAGAGTTACCCAAGTGATGTCATCACGACCTCCCGCTAATTTTGTGATGTCATAATCAATCCGTGGAGTAACAACAGTGGTAGCGCGTTCGTCTCGTGTCAAGTAAACCCGAGCTCAAACCTGGGTACAGGTGATTTTTTCCTCTCATTTTGCACTAGGCCTTACGGTCTGAACGTGGAGTCTTTCGCATGAGACGATAAACCGAGGTCCCGTGTGCCCATGCACTTAGCACACATTAAACCCAGTGGCAACGAAAAAGTTGTCATTTGGTCAAAATGTACACCCCCAACCACCCACCCCACCCCCTTTCCTTCCTCATCAGTCACACACAAATCGCATGCAAAAGAAAAGGAATATTAAACGCCGATATCACGTGCATAGCAAGAGAAGAAATTAAAAACAATGTGAAAAGAATCCGTTAAGGCGAAAAGAAAAATCTATATATTTGGCTGTGTATACACACAGGGGCGGATATGAGGGGGGCTTCCAGGGCTTCCGGAACCCCCCCCCTTTGCCCCAAGTATGTAACTTGTACAAGGGTAAAAAGTAAGAAAATTGCTCGTTTTGCTTTTCGCACACTAGCATCAGGCGTCAATTGTTTCTCAGAGCAACGCCTTGACGCGTTGACGCCTGCATCACAGCACACATTGTAGCGAGGCAGTGGTGTTCTCACACACGACTCTTGTCGCTTCGCCTCTCGTCGCGCGAACTTCCTTATTTCACATGCAAGGAAAGATTACTCTAGCAGTCAAACCTCCTCCTAGAAACAACAGTATGGCTGACCACGATGATTCGTCTTCTTCAGAAGATGAAATGTGTGTCATTGTTTGTGCTGCTTTATTTCGGGTTCGAGCAAGTCTGCCATTTTTTTTCTTCAATCAGAGTTATGGTCCTTCCGTCCGTTGTGATTGGCTAGTTTCACGATCTCTGCGATCTTGAGCATCAAAATTAGAGCCGGTTCTATTCTCGAGCAACAAAAAATCGCGCAAGGGGAAGACGGGGTAAAAATCGCATGGGCGGGTAGAAGCTTATCTCATGCAAATTTCAGTCTCATTTTGCCCATGAGACGAGCGTTAATGTCTAGCATGCTCATGGGCAAATTTGACCTTTATTTCATGAGATAATTGGGGTGGGCGATGCGCTTTTTACCCCGTCTTCCCCTATCAAAAATCTGCAATCTCTCACACGCAAGCGGCGCATCAAACTGCGCCTTGCAGCAAAAAATCGCCGCGATCTCGAGATCTTGACGCTAGTGTGCGAAGCCCTTAAGTAATCACTAATTTGCAAACATTTCAGGGGGCTTAGCCACTACACCTTAACCCAAGATCTCTGCTGCTCCGTGGACTCCCCGTGGAACCGCCCCCCCCCCCCCCCCCCCCCCCCCCCCCACCCTTTCAAATCATTTGGTCCACCCCTGACACAACTAAGTATGACCGTACGGAAATGCCGTAAATAAGTAAAAGAAAGAAGGAAAAAATAAGCGCACGTGTTTACGCACGGAAACGCGTCCGTATATATTTGTTTCCCTTCTTTTACTTATTTACGGCATTTCCGTACGGAAATACTTAGTTGTGTGCACACAGCCTAATGCTACAATGTCAATTCTACCTTTTGATATGTTCCGTTGGAAATCATGAATACTATGTCAAACACCATTAGATTTGCTTAAAATCTGATTCATTCAAATGAGATGCAGAAAAGAAAAAAAAATTGGGTAAAGGTCAAGATGTGCCACCCCCCCCTGCATTTCTCGGTTAATTCTATTTTTCCGTTTTTGCCTTTCTTACCATACATAAAGCTGTCTTTTAGGAACATTTTCAGCTAATAACCTTTTTGGAATACTAACCCTAGCCCTAGCCCTAACCCTAGCCCTAACCCTAGCCCTAAACCTAACCCTACCCCCCACTATGTACTGCAGTACACCGCGATTTGTCACAGTTGTGGTTCGTTGCGTTTTTCCGTCTTACAGGGTGGGGGGTAGGGTTAGGTTTAGGGCTAGGGTTAGGGCTAGGGTTAGTATTCCAAAAATGTTATTAGCTAAAAATGTTCCTAAAATACAACATGCCCTTTCTATGCACTTTAGACAGAAGAAACACACGATCACGTATGAGTTATGTTTGTTTTAATGCACCCAATTTGCATCGTACCACTTCTTCTTTTTTTATAACTAGCTTGCAGCTTCATCATAAACATCTTAATAAAGTTATGTGCATGAAATATCAAATGATAGCTGTTTCCAAACAAATCTTGATACATTTTATGCATGAAAGATCAAGTAATAGCTATTTCCCCCAAAACAAATCTTGATAAAGATTTATGCATGAAAGATTAAGTAGTAGCTATTGCCCATGAATCAGTTTATCCAATGTCTGAAATGATTATACATTTACAGTTCGAATGCACGAGTTCAAAAAGAACCGTTTCCAACAACACACACATCTGTTGCATAATTATATCGTTTTTACTTAATGCTTCATGCTTCATATTTCCATTATAATCATTCAACGATTCATACTCTCTCTCTCTCTCTCTCTCTCTCTCTCTCTCTCTCTCTCTCTCTCTCTCTCTCTCTCTCTCTCTCTCTCTCTCTCTCTCTCTCTCTCTCTGTCTCTCTCTCTCTCTCTCTCTCTCTCTCTCTCTCTCTCTCTCTCTCTCTCTCTCTCTCTCTCTCTCTCTCTCTCTGCCTCTCTCTCTGCTCTCTCTCTCTCTCTCTCTCTCTCTGCCTCTCTCTCTCTCTCTCTCTCTCTCTCTCTCTCTCTCTCTCTCTCTCTCTCTCTCTCTCTCTCTCTCTCTCTCTAGCTACTGCCTTCTGTATGCTACCTGGAATTCACGTTCAGCCACAGCTAATAATCACACCACATCTGCGCAAGCGCACAGAGAGAGAGACAATTCGACAATTCGACATTTTGTATTGTCATTACCAAACAAGGTCTGAGAGAGAGAGAGAGAGAGAGAGAGAGAGAGAGAGAGAGAGAGAGAGAGAGAGAGAGAGAGAGAGAGAGAGAGAGAGTCATTACAGTCAGTACATGTGACGTGTGTTGTGTATTGGTGCGGGGCAGTTGGATACGTGCTAAATTATGAGTAGTGGTGGAGTCTTTTTTGCCGGTGGACTCTGCAGTCATGATAAACGGGCTGGTTTACCCTCTTTTTTAATTTGTTATGGGGGGGGGGAGGGGGTATTTTCACGAGGGACTCCTATGTGTCATGTGTGATGGTCACAGTCACAGACAGAGTCGAGGATAGCTATGTATGTCTCAGTGCTAGCTTACTGGTATGCCCCAAATGTGCTGGCCTGCACCTTCTGAAACCTTGGAAGCCCGTGTTGAGGTAGGGCTGCTCTTGTGTTGGTAGGGCAGGTGGGGCTTGTTCGTCTCCGGGCTCCGTCATCAGTACCTTTCGGGTGTTTCTTTCCCTTTCGGCTAGCACCACCGGCAGTAGTACGTTCTCGCTTCTATAGATTCCCGTCTCTCTCTCTCTCTCTCTCTCTCTCTCTCTCTCTCTCTCTCTCTCTCTCTCTCTCTCTCTCTCTCTCTCTCTCTCTCTCTCTCTCTCTCTCTCTCTCTCTCTCTCTCTCTCTCTCTCTCTCTCTCTCTCTCTCTCTCTCTCTCTCTCTCTCTCTCTCTCTCTCTCTCTCTCTCTCTCTCTCTCTCTCTCTCTCTATTGTGTCCCCCATTTTATCTTTTATATTTTATCGAAGGGGACTCTTTTAAGTCTGTGTATTTTTACTATGTGGGATGTTTTAAACCTGCCTTGGAGAATGCATAAGAAAAAACGTGGTCATCA
>CM065707.1:15911426-15916524 GCA_017654935.2 Phymorhynchus buccinoides
GATCATCATCACCAACCACATCCTACCGTCATCATTGGTTCTGTAGTAAAGACTATTCTCTCCAATATTTATGCAACCTAATCTTCTTCTTCTTCTGCGTTCCCAGGCAATATGGCCATAATCGGTAAGGTGCGTATGTGCCCGTTTTTCAGTTTTCACTCTTCTCCCCGCTGCGTACAGCCGACACATTCCGATTTCGGAGGAGCTCAAAGGAGAAAAATGATTTGGAAGATCTTTGTTGAAAAAGGCAGAAGAATGGGCCAGTAAGTCAGAGAGATAGTAGATGATAGAAAGCAAAGTGAAAAGGCAGAGTCAAAGAGAGTGGCAGTTTAGAGGAAGTTACAAGTACAGAACTTCCAGAAGGTGGGGGAACTATTTCTACAACAGACGCCCCCCGGTATCCCCACGGGGAGAGACTCGTGGAATGGTCGGGGTCGTCCAGCTCCCCGCATGGAGGCACGAGGCATCCACCCACTGCCCCATGTAACCTAATCAATCTCTTTGTATGTTCATTTGCAGCATTCGGCGCTTCTGTCACTTCGTGGTCAACCTCCGCTATTTTGACCTGTTCATCATGATCGTCATCTGCGCCAGTAGTGTGGCCTTAGCCGCAGAGGACCCCGTCAGAGAGGACTCGGACCGCAACAAGATCCTCAACTTCTTCGACTATGTCTTCACCGGAGTGTTCACCATTGAAATGATCCTCAAGGTTTGCTTGGGTTTGGTTTGTACTTTGTTGGGGTTTTTTTACTCCGAAGTCGGAGTGTGGCTGCCCACGTGGTGGGGTAATTAAAAGCAAGCGCGAAATCGCAATAGTTTGTGGCACGCGGTCTATTTTTACCACTCCAATCATGAGTTACCTCCCCTGGCTTTTCAATAATTTTAATCTGTAAACCAGAATGTTATCTCTGCACCATTTCGTAACTTTTTATATCTTTGGAAAACATTTAAAACTATGTATCCTACTTATACTCATCAAAAGATGCACCACATACTCGTCGTGTCTGTTGTAGTGTCTGTATTACGTATGTTTATTATTTTGTACGCTTTTAAAATACATCATTTTAAAGAGCGGCCAGAAGTGTAGCCTCGATTTGAAGTGCGACAATTTTGTCAAAATGTGCGACAATTTTGGACAGACCGACCGACCGACCGACAAAGTGAGTTATAGGTTTGTGGCTTGAGCCACAAACAAAAACGTTCACACACGCAATGTTCTCGTCACTAGCGGGTGCATTTCACCATAGCGTTCAAGCTGGCTGTCGGCCCTGTTGGGATGATCCCTGGAGTCTTTTCTTTGTCGTCGTTGTCGATTACTCTGACAGTTGTTATGAACGCAGATGCATCAGCTGCCGATATGCGCCTAACTAAGACAACAACAACAAGAATCAGCTTAACAACAACTTTGGTTTGTTTTTGCAATGTCATCATCTTCTTTGTCGTCGTTGTCGAAGTTACTCTGACAGCCCACTTGTATATGAACTTTCCCGGCCCCTTTTCATCTATGTGCCCGGGTTCTGGCTCGTCAGATGGTTGTAAGAAATACAAGTGGTTGAATTGCTCTAAATGCAGACAGAGAGAAGTAGGGTTTTACATGAAATTACAAGACGTCTGACCAAAGGGTTCAGGATTATTTGACACTTGTAATTTACTCCCAAAATCTGCATAAGATTATGCAACAATAATAATAAAGCAGCTCAATGGCGCCAAAACAAAATATGGAAAAACAGCATAAGGTTCGCCCCATGCCGGAAGGGTTACTAATTATCTGGAGTAGGAAAGTTCAAATGATTGGCGCAGTCAGGTAAGTTCTGGGCTTGCTCGTCAGGTGAGAGTAGCTCCCAGTCGTTCAAAGGTTCAGGAGAATCGTCTTGGCGGCGATCCCGTCTTGGTGCTTGGTGGAGTCCGGGATAAGCAGCTGATAATCACAGGAGAAGGTGGATGTAGGCAGAGTCGGCAGGGAATTAGTGAATCCCAACCGGCTTGAAGGCTTCCCTTGTACAATAGCACTACATGTAGTTAATAAATAAACTGAATTTCAGTTAACAAACTGAGATCAGTACATAAAAGGTATCAAGACATACTCTCCATCCAACACCTGGATATCATAAGTGCAAGATGCGGCCCATAGGTTTCCTACTAAAAATAGTTCGGCCATAGACTAAAAATAGTGTAGGCCTCCGGTTCTACCAAAAGTGTTCAAGTCAAAAACACACACACACAAATAATCAGTGCACATAGTAGAATGTTTACCACTTCTTTTCTATAACATATCTACTCCTTATTCATAAACATAGGATCTAGATCTAGAAATCACCTTCAATAATGGGCTGATGAAGTGTTGCTCTAGCTACGTTTCAGCATCTTGTGTGACAACTTTTTCTCACCACTCCAATTATAGCCTTCACTTTCAAACAATGAAAGCCTGCTATTGGTGTATTACAGTCCACACGTCACAAGATTGCTGTTCTAAATGTACCGAACAATCACGCGCCTATTACATCCTTATCACGTGCCGACATTCAAAGCCTTCTCGTGCTCGGAAAAGCAAAACCATCTTCAAAGGGAGATAACCTCGGTTGTCACTGCGAGACGGTAGATAAGAGAGGGGGGGGGGAGGGGTGAAGGGAGATAACCTCGGTAGGTGGTACGTGCTGACCGGGGAGACAAGTCGACCTTCAAAAGGGACCAATCCCGGAATCGGCATTCTTTAGATGGTGGGTGGCAATTAACGTGGCGGCCGGACAGAGAAATGAAAAGGAGAGGGGGGGGGGGGGTTAAGAAAGAGGGGTCGCGCGGGACACACGTCACACATAGACAGTGCCTTATAATGTGACTGATAATATAGTATAGACACTATACTAACAAAATCTGAATTTTGTGCAAATTTTAGGGGGTTCACATTATATGATGTGTGCCTTGTAGGCCGTAAAATACAGTAAAGCCAGAATTCCATATGCGCGATTTTAAAGGCGAAAATCGACAGCGATAATCGCCCGCGGTTAATTTTATCGCCACCAACAATTCATTCTGCTTAGGCGCAATAATCGCGAGCAGTCAGTCGAAAATCGCTCATTTTATTTTATCGCTTGGTGAAGCGAAACAATATTTTTGTCGCCGTCGAAAATAGTCTGAAAGTGGATGGAGCAAAATCATCACGCGATTGTTCAGCCAGCATGGCTTCCAAAACCGTGGAGAAACATGTGGTACTCGTGAAAAACGTTGCTTGCAATTCCGAAGGCGCTATCGGGATTTTTAGCGCGATGTTTGAATGGCGCCATCGAAAATCGCCGGCGATTGTAGCGTCAATGGAATTACAAGCAACATTTGTCGTCGCTGTCGAAAGTAGCGGGCGATTTAAGCCAGCGAAATTAGCGCATATGGAATTCCAGCTTAAGCAAAAGGGAGAAGGCAGAGTCAAAGAGAGTAACAGATTAGAGGACGTTACAAGCACAGAACTCCCAGGTGTTGCAGTGTCTGATTTAGTTTGTTTGTCTGTATGTCTGTCTATGTTTCTCTATCCTTTCACACACGTCTTTCTGTTTCTGAGTATAGAAGGAAATAAAATCCACGAAAATTGCTCTTTTTTTTAATGAGACAGTGAGCACACCCACGCACCCTCCCACTCACAAACACACACACCAGTTGTCACCACATTTTCACCAACTAGTGTGCAGTATTGTTGCCGTGCAGATTGTGGACCTGGGCGTGGTGCTTCACCCTGGGTCGTACTGCCGGGATCTGTGGAACCTTCTGGACGCCACCGTCGTCATTTGTGCTCTCGTGGCCTTCGTCTTCAAGTAGGTTCTTTTAGACAAGTTTAAAACACATCACTTGGGTCTTCATTGCTCAGTAAACCTTCAAGAAGAATTTGAAGATCTTCGGATAGGTCTTTGCCCGCTTGGAACGTCTCTAGTTGGTCTTTAAGATTGTACAGAAACTTTGAGGTCTTTTTTTGTCTTTTACAGATTAAAACATTAACAGTTTGTGTGGTGTAACTAGGACTTTTCTAGAATGTGTTACCTGTTCCGAAAACGTTGAGCAATTATTTTCAAAACTTCAAGTAAGTCTATAACAGCTTCAAAAGAAAGTTTGTACAGTATATACTTGTAAGAGTTTGGAAAACGTTTCAGTATATTTCGAGTATTTTTTTCCCACAGTTCAGTCACTTCAATAAAGTCTCAAACAGTTTAGGACATGTCAAACAGGTCTTTTATAAATGTAGAGAGGACGAGTTGAAGGAAATTTCAGAGATCGACATGTTGATGATGGTGGTGGGAAATCCTAAAACTGAGTAGCCAAAGACATAACAACGATTGTGGAAGATTTAGATTATCTAGCCTTTTCAGAAAGCAAATAACTAGACAGAGAAGTTATTATCAGCTTAAAAGCTGATATATTATACATATATATATATATATATATATATATATATATATATATATATATATATAGTAACATTTGATCAAACTTTTTTGTCCAAATGTCTTTTTTTTTTTTTTTTTTTTTTTTATATATATATATATATATATATCAGAACAAAAAAAGTTATCTTTTTTTTTTTGTTCTGCTCTTTTTTTGTTCTGATATATATATATATATATATATATATATATATATATATATATATATATATATATATATATATATATATATATATATATATCGTTCGAAGTTAAATCGATTATTGTATTGTTGTTCCATTTATTATCCTGCCTTTTATAAGTTAACCTTCTTTCCTGCCATTTGTTTTCCCAAAGTAACAGAAGGCTTTGTATGAGTTTCACTATTTCCCTGAATGAAAAACGAATTCGTGCACTTGCTTGACATGAAAACATTTTGTTTAGTTTTAACCGTAAGTATATTTGAAAACAAACGTTTCTTTCTATCCTAATGTCATATGTTTGCATATTTGTTGATGATTCCCTTTGTGCTTTACGCTGGTTCTTTTTTTTTTTTTTATAGAACTAGGTACACCAAAAAGAGGCAGTTTCATGCGTGTTGGATTTTCATTGGAGATTAGATTGAATTACGTGTTTTATTTGTTTTTCTATTTTTTTCCCAATCTAGGTCTACAGGGATGCTTAGGTAATTAAAC
>CM065707.1:15917024-15943737 GCA_017654935.2 Phymorhynchus buccinoides
ATGCTATTGCTAAGTGTTGGGTAATAATATTAGTTAGATAGATAATAATATTCATGAAAATCTAACCATTTTATTTGCATCCTGTATGGGGGTTTCTGATGAGTATTAGTAGAACATATTGGGAGAAAATTATTTTTTGGAGATAGGAGTATTTCAACGTGACTCAACCGTACTCACAATCGGATCGCATTGGGGTTAAAGCCGTATGCAGTGTGCTGCCCTTTGAATTAGGGACTATACAACATTAGATCCGCAACCCGCCAAGTTCCCGTACGTGATAACCCCCCTGATCGCTTATTCTAAGACTGAAACGGATGGGGTTTTGTGGAGGAGTTTATCCCGTCCGCGTATTTCTTTGCTTATGGGAAAGCGTACGGGTTTCTGTTACGGAACTTGCGGATTGCGAGTTTTTAATGTGTACCTGCCCTTTACAAAAACGCCCGTGCCCGTAACGCCTCTGCACGCATCATGCAGCGTTGCGCGAATGCAAGACGCACGCACGCAAGCTCACATCGCAGCACATGAACGCACACACACATAATCATCATCGGTATCATCACCATCATCATTATCAACAACATAATCATCATCGTCCGTCCGTTTCGTCCACAGCATCAGCAACAACATCAGCTGCATCATCCACCATCATCATCATCATCAACCTCATCACCTCATCATCATCATCAATCATCATCATCGTTATCATCATCAATCATCATCACACACCCCATCAAGAACATCATCATATCGTCAGTTTTGTCTTTATTATCATCATATCGATCGTGGTGAGGATGACAGCGCGATGACGATTGCAAACGAATGACGATGATGAGATAATAATAATAAAAACAGAAGACTGATGATGATGAGGGGCCCCCCCCACCGCCCACTCCCACCCCCAACCATAAAAAAGAACAAATCTTTTGACTCCCACAGTATTTAAAATTGTGGGTGCGCCTCACAAGCATACCGACGCCACAGACCCTCAACCCACACCACAGGTGCACACGCACACCCACACCGCGCACATAGCCTACACCATAGAACCCTCCTGCCCCCCCCCCCCCCCATTATTTTTTTTTAAAATCATAAGCTTTGCCAATTTCACACAATCATTATGCTTTGTATAATGTGTTAAACTGTCCGCCTTGTGTCCAATGCACGCTCTACCTCCGGTTCACATAGGAAAAGGATTAGTGAGTGATACCTTTCTCAATTAGCAGTACCAGTTATTATGTTATACAGACTATGTCCAAACGAGTAATGATCCTTTTGTGGCCGCGCTCTCTCTCTCCTCTCTCATCTCTCCATTAGACAGTCTCTCCATCTCTTCTCTCTCATCTCTCTTCTCTCCTCCATCTCATCTTGTGTTTCTGTGAAAAATCGACTGGCGGCATGAAAGGGTCTAACAGTCTTATAGGTATGGTTTAACGTGTAAGATTCTAATGTGGTGTTGTCCTGTTTCGTTCTTTCTTCTCAACTATAATTATTATATGGAGCAAAAGCAAACACACGGTTATTACAGTGGATGGAACCTCCCTTAATAAGACCTCCCATTCATTATAAGACTCCCTACTACATAAGACCTATTTCTCTGAGACATTGGCCCTTCTTTGTAATTATTAAAATGACCTCCCTATTAAGACACCTCCCTAATATAAGACCTCATCTTTGATGCTTTTTCAATGTCTTCCTTATAAGGGAGTTTCCACTGTAATTTTTTGTGTCCTCAAGAACTATTGAAAGTAAGATACTCTGCACAATGGTCGGTACTTTGAATATGTTTTTGTTGTTGTTTTTAACGCAGAACGTACATTTTCCAAATTATTGATCTAAAATATATTTTATCATCTTTTTTTTGTTTAATCCTTTGTATCAGCCTACCTCTATTGGCCACTGCAACGACTACCTTTTGCAAGAGTTAATGCCCTTGGTGGGTGTGGGAATATGCTTGTGTACTGACCAAACAAGGGAATAACTCTCGCAATAACCCTATATGAGGCCACTGAATGGATGCCTTTTACAAGAATGAATGCCCTTTTGGATACTAATCAACAATTGCTTAACTCTTGCCGTCAAGGGCGTTAATAACCACTTGCAGTGGCAGCTAGGTATCTAAGCCTAACTCCACTATTAGGCAAGCTCGGTAGCTTTTAACCCTTCACCGCCCAAACCACACAAAAATCGCATTTTAGCACCACAATGACTTAAAATGCCTTTGTCACTAAAAGGCATCAAATTTGGGGGTCTATTATCCAAAGACCTTATAATTATTGTCAAATTTTGGGAAGTAAGGATAGACCTTATTTTATAGATTTCACAGAAGAATCCCCCAGTACTGCAGATGGATTTTGTTCCCTACCAAGTAAATTCAATGGAAATGTTTGGCTGAAAATATGGCTGGCGGTGTTGTGTGGTTGGTGGTACGTGAAGGTGTGTTGTTGAAAAAGGTTGAATTTTAAGACTTTAGGAATTGTTACGTTACAAGGAAAAAAATCTTTCAAAATACAAAAGGGAATCAAAAAAGGCATTTATGGGAAGGGTGAGGTGGTGGCCATATTAAAAAGGATGGACAGGGACATGGGCAAAAGGGATGGATATAGGTTTTGAAGTGCCGGATTGGGATCCAGAGGGAGAGAAAGGGAGAAAGGGACAAAGCGTGGCAGAGTGGGCCCTAAGACAGTTCGCCTGCCAAAATGTAATGCGGTGGGCACTGTAATTAATGCGGTGAGGTGGGACCGGTGGTCTTTTTTTTTTTTTGTTCGGATCCCCCCGGCCTCCTCCCGCTTTTTCCCTTTCCTAGTTTGAAACCCATGACAATCCGAACTTGAACCGGTCCATAGAGTAATTCGGAACTTTGGGGACTCCCTTTCTTAAAGCTATAGTCTGAAAACGTGCCGATTTAAACGCAAACCTAAAAATCCGCACGGAAGTTGAAATATCCCCCACGGCAGTTGAAGGTTCCCCCCCCGGTAGATGCATGGAGAAATCCCCCCGCCCTGGCCCTGGGTTAAATGGACCAAATTTGGGTAGTTAGGTTTCCCCAAGTCTGACCCCCCCCCCCTGCCCCCCCGCCACCCCCCCCCCAACTTCGATACACCTCTCCCCACCCCACCCACCCCCCCCCTCCCACACACACAATCTATTATCAGATAAAAATAAAATAATTGGGGTAGGGCGCTGGCCGGCTTGCGGCAAAAAGCGGCCCCCTCTCCTAGGGGGAGGAGCAGGCCCAAGCGGGAATAACATACTCCAAATAAACCAATTTATTACAAAAAAAAACCATTATTTGATTCAGGGCAAAAATAAAACACTATAAACAAATCACTTTTTGTACTAAAACGCTGTCCAAAAAATGATGTTGTGATACTTTGGTCGTGTCCCGTAGGCCTAAACAGCTATGTTTTTAAGATTCCTTTTGCGTAAAATTCCAATATTACAATGAATTATTTTTAATGGCCATTTGTGGATGTAAGGTTGAACCTTGTTTAATGGCCAGTTTTGGCCCTTGCACCTCTCATGTTTTGAGGCTTTGTAATTGTGTAAATACCACTTAGTAACATATTAAAAATTCCCCCGCAATCGTTGGGAATTTTTGAAGGGGAAGTTAAACTAAAGAAATCCCGTTCAAATTGAATGAACCATTTAAGCAACATTACTGACGTGGGTTGTTTGTTTTTTCTTATTGTCCCCTTAACATTGTTTGTTTTTAGTGTCTTTATGTGATAAACGTGTATGATTGCCAATGGTTGTAATTCATCATGTGGGGTGAACCGACCCTTTTATTAGTGAGACGCAATTCGCATTTCCCCCTGCTCGCTTTAGCTTCAAGAAGAACCTATGGTTGTGTGGGTTGACACTTCGGTAAACAACGGTGGGTACGGTGGTAACAACCATTTCATCTCAGTTTTCCTCCGGATCATTTCCTTTCTTCCATTTTCTTTCCATTTATCATTAATTGCTTTTGGTTTGCCAAGAACTTGTGGTAATAATACATTGGGTACTGGTGGATGTGTAAAAAATTTGCAATGTATTTTGTTTACATTTGGCACCTAAATGTGTATAACCAGTTTTTGTACTGTAAATGGGTGAAAGATACATTTTGTTACTGTAATAATGCATACATTTGGTGCCGGCACATTCGCATTTTGTACTACTATGAGGTATGCATTTGTACGAATAGGGCTAATGGCCCCCATTTTGGTACTGCCATAGTAAATTTTTTGGAAATCCAATTATGTACTGGCCCAGTAATGGAGAACCATTTATATGCTACTACGCTATATGTTTTACAATTTTACGATGTACACCTTTGCCACCGCATGTGTATACATTTTGGTTTTGTCACGCACTGGGGTATGTACATTTTTTGTCTGCCATAATATGTATACAATTTAAACTGGCAATTATGGTTAAAATGCATTTTGGTAACTGCAAAAATATGGTTATACAATGTGTAACTCGCATGTGTAAATATTTCAATGGCATTTGTTTACACTGGCCACTGCATGTGTATACAATTTTTTGTAAGGCCAATAAAATTTTAATGCCATTTGTACTGCATATGTTAAAATACATTGGTGTTTAACTGTAAATATGTTATACATTTTGTATTGGGGGGGTTTTCAAACTGGTATCTTTGGGTTAACTACATTGTGTACTGCAATTGTATACATGGTGTACTACATTTGTATACATTATGTACTGCAATATGTATACATTTGGTGTACTGGGGTTAATATGTAATACAGTTTTGTACCTGCATAATGTATACATTTTGTATACTACCATATGTTTACATGCATTTTTTGTATACAATATGTACTACATTTGTATACATGTTGTACTGTAATATGTAATACATGTTGTGGGTAAACTGTAAATTATGTCAATCAACATTTGTGTCTGCTGCATAATATTATAACATTATTGTTTTACTGGCCAATATGTAGCATGTGTTGTTCTCAAACCTGTAAATACTGTATAAACTTTGTGTGGTCCTGCACATGTTAATTACATTTTGTATCCTGTGCATATGTTTTTACATTTTTGGTGTAACTGCATATGGTTAAGTATACATTGTGTAACTGTAATATGTATACATATGTGTAAAATACAATTAGGTATACATTGTGTACTGGCCATATTGTATTAAATGCATTTTTTTTTGTACTGTAATATGAATAATTTAATGCCCAATACGATTTTTTTGCTAACACGTATGTATACATTTTATACTGCATATGTAACATTTTTGTCGCATACTATGCATTCTGTAACTGCTATGTATCATTTTGTACTGCTTAATTATGTATGCATTTTGTACTGCATAATATGCCATACAGTTTGTACTGCATATGCATCATTTTGTACTGCATTATGGATGCATTTGGATTGTATATATTTCACGTGCGAAGAATGATTATAGTGACACTTGCGAACTTCTTGCTGTTAGCTTGGGGGGAAAAAAAAGGAAAAGAGAGGTAACTGTCTTCTCAATTTTTTGTATTATCATAATTTTTTGGTTAGTCATGATCGTTTTGTTTTCTCCTCACTGTTTAGTCTTTCAGTGTAGTTTTCTTGTAGCTGTATATATTTTTGATGGATGCTGCGATTTTTGGTTTCTTTTTTGAGAGAAAAAACGTTTCTTTTGCATTGGATACTTCGGTTTTTTTACTATAAAAGATGTCATATTATTATAAAATAAGGCCTATCCACTCGTGTGTTTTGAACTTTTGCTTTCATTCGAATCGGAGCTTAACTGGCCACCCTGACGGATACGTGTTTTTTTTGGGCCAAGAAACACGTCCGAGATCACCAGGAAACACCTTGACAAGTTTCAAGGTTTATTCCGAAAGCCCCTTGGTACCTGGATATAACAAGAAAAATTGGAAGAAAATGAACGGAACAAAACAAAATTCAAACAAAAGAAATGAAAGAAGAGAAGCAAGACCACAAAAATGACACAGAAAGGGACCGGATATACATAAGCAGCTGTCTTTCTTATGCCAGGCAAGACACGTTGCTGTGGTTTCCTAGACGTCCACGAATCTGCAGATTCTCCTTGGCGGATAGTGCGTGGAAGGTCAGCATTCTTTCTTTTCTAATGGCCGCCTGAGTTAGACAATCGTTTGCCACGAACTTTTCCACAATACTATCCTTTATTTTATACATTTTTCGCCAAACGGATTGTCGCTCACAACAAAGGAAAAATATATCTCTCTTTCTTTTTTTTACTTGCACTACAAAGTGCAAAGAAAAGCTTCAACCCCCCCTCCATGGCCTCCACCCACCCCGTCCAAAATGGCTTCTCTCTCGGGCACTCCGCCAAGAGAGGAAATCGCTCGTTTGTGTCGTTTCGATTTTCTGGAAACCAGAGCTAAGTGAGTGTTCCCGATCCTTGAAAAGGCTGTCTTCTGGTTATCTCGACGTGTTTCTTTCAAAAAACTCATCCGTCGCCGGGTGCCCCTTTAAATCGTTTACGGAGTTAGTGTTCTAAGAAACGTGGCTACCCTTCTTTTGCACGGTATATAGAGTAAGAGTGTTGCTTTCATTGAATGTTTGTGTGTGCGTGGTCCTTGTTCTTTATGTAGCGGTCTTTTCATAAAAGTGATATTGACACAAGAACGAGCTTTCGCGCTGCGCGCATGTGGTGTTTGTGGTGGGGTTCGTGTGACCTGTGCGTGGCGTGCGTGGTGTGTGCGTGTGGCGTGTATGTGTGTGTGTGTGTGTGTGTGTGTAGTGTGAGTGTGTGTGTGTGGTGTTGTGTGTGTTTGTTTATTTAATTACGTCTTTTCACTAAAAGTGAATATTACGCAAGAAGTGTCTGTCTGTCTGTGTGTGTCATTGGGCCACAGTGTGTGTGCGTGTGTGTGTGTGTGTGTGTGTGTGAGTGTGTGTGTGGTTGTTCTTTTATTTAATTTAACGTCTTTTCACTAAAAGTGATATTACGCAAGAAGTGTGTGTGTGTGTGTGTGGGTGGTGCGGTGTGTGTTGTGTTGGTGTGTGTATGTGTGTGTGTATATATAATAATATGTGTTTGTGTTGTTGTTTGTGCGTTGTTGTTGTTTATTCAACGTTGTTTCACTAAAAGTGATATTAGACAAGAAAGTATGTGTTGTTTGTGTGTGTGCCTGAGTTGCGGGTGTGTGCCTGAGTGTGTGTGTGTGTGTGTGTGTGTGTGTGTGTGTGTGGGTGTGTGTGTGTGTGTGTGTGCCGCGTGCGTGAGTGCATGCCAATTATTTCATGGCGCATTTCCTTGTCTTTCTAGTCTGCAAGAACTACACAAACGGCTTGCACGATGAGTTTGCATGTTCATTCTCTTGATTAGTTATTTTTTCTTTGATGTAAATTTTCTTTGTTTTGATTTATGCACACACAGCCAAAAAAACGCAATGTCACATAGTTTTGTTTCTTATTGTGATTATTCTATTTGGTAAATATTAGCTAAGGCCGGGTTCACATTAGACGCGTACGTCTCCTACGGAAAACCCTAATAAGTGGGAAAAAGAAGGATACAAGGTTTACGCATATAGGGGAAATTCGGACACGTGCGCAAATCTTTTCCTTTCTTTGTTTCACTTATTTGTGGATTGCGCGCGGGTTCCGCATGGAGTATCCCGCTTATATGTGTACACGGCCTTAGGGTCCGGTTGTTTGACACATCTTTTTTTTTAAACGATTTGTGTGTTTATTATGTTGAGGTTTTTACATTGATTTTCTCTTTGCCTATCTTATTAATATTTTTTTTAAAAATTCTAGTCACAAAGCCGTATAGTATGTTTATTCTTTCGTTGGTAGAAGACGGGGTGTAAAAGCGAATGGGGCGGGTAAGAAACCCACCCCAATTACTCTATGAAATGAAGCAAATTTCAGTCTCATTTTGCCCATGAGACGAGCGTTAATGTCTATCATTCGTCGCTGGGCAAATTGGCTGATATTTTTCTTTATTATTATGAGATAATTGGGGTGGGCTTCTTACCCGCCCATGCGCTTTTTACCACCGTCTTCCCCTCCGTTTATTGTTTTACTCACATATACTACTTTATTTTTACTCTACAACATTTTACTCTTGCACACGACAACGGATGATCTATGCTGCCTTTTTAAAAAAAAAGTATGTTTACATCGCTTCAGTGTAAGCTGATTTTTTGTTTGTATTACAATGTATTTTTGTAACCGCTTCAATATAAGCTGATTTGGTATTTATACAGTGCAAGATGATTTTGTTTGGTAATACTTTCAAATGTACAACTTTTTTGTAGAAACGTTACATCCCTCGTGGGGATCCACGGCCGGGGGGGGGGGGGGGGGGGGGGGTGTAGAAATAGTTCCCCCGCTTCTGGAAGTTTCTGTGCTTGTAACTTCCTCTAATCTGTCACTCTCTTTGACTCTGCCTTTTCCCTTTGCTTCTGTCCTCTGCTATCTTTCTGCCTTGCCGGTCCATTCTCCTGCCCTTGTTCAAGAACCACTTTCAGAAAGATTTCCTCCGCAGCCGAATCGACATGCTGGGGCTAAATTTTTTATTTCTTTTAGTTAGGCGCATAACGGCAGCATGACGCATCTTCGCTCACAATTGACAGGAAACTGTCTGGGCGATCGAAGAAGAAGAAAAAGAAGAGTTACAAAGGTTAAAGCATATTGTTGCTTAGCGGACAATGTTTGATGACGTGTTTACATGCGACTAAAACATGTCGTCGTTCTCCGACTCAGAACAAAGCTACAGGTTGACGCAATTGTCCCTATTAATGTTCCTTTAAAAAACTGGTTATTTACTTGTTTTTTTAAATGCATAGAAAACCCTTTCTTAATTAAGCAACACATAATCTGATCAATAGAATGCCACGTATTTATAATAGATTCATCATATGTTTCAACATTCGTCGGCCTAATTGCTGGAGCCATACGGTTTTATTTCTAGGCTTATTTCTTGATCCATATTGATCACGTACAATGAATTCAATGGTTTGGTTTCGTAATAGGTCCATCACACGTCCACTAAAAATAGCACTACTGTACGATACCGCTTCGATCACGTGGTCTCGATGCGCGCCAATCACACTTGTTCTTTGAGACCACGTGATCGGGGGAAAAATCGCATAGGCAGTCCGTGCGATGTTTAATGACCGTGTGGCTAGCACTTAAGAGGTAACGTAACCCCAGCACACGACTTTCCCCCTCCGTTCTGACTCCTTTTTAGTTTTCCACAATAAGAGCCGTTTCTTTCAAGTTATTTCCCTTTACCAGAGGAGAATATTCTTTTCGGTGATTTTGTGGTTAGGTAGAAAAGAGCTTCAAGTTCGTATACCCCATGAAACATGTACCCTGTTGATAAAACTCTTTAAATCGGTTCATACTGGTGTCGCGTGTTAACAAAGTCCATGAACTAAAAAGGTGGTCGAATCCGGGTGCTGTGAATTAAAGGACACCTTATCGGATGAGATTTTTTGTTTGTTGCAAGAAACTTGTCGAGATCACCAGGAAAGCATCCATTCAGAGATCGCAACACTCCTTTCGCCTCTGGTTTCCTAGACTCAAAACCGTCAATCGGCGTTCATGCCTTGTCTGAGGTGCTGGAAGTCAAATTTATTTTTAGTGAAAGAGAAGCCGCCCACTCTAATGGTCGTCTGAATCGCTTAAACCAAATCCCGAAATTCCACAACAAAGCTTTTTATTTACAGTTTACCGAAAGGAAAGTTTCGCTCACAACAAAGGGAATAGCTCCAGTTTTGTTTGTGGCTCAAGCCACAAACGCTATAACTCACTTTGTCGGTCGTCGTTGTCGGTCCAAATTGTCGCACATTTTGACAAAATTGTCGCACTTCAAATCGGGCTACGACATTCTGCCGCGTCTTTAAATGATGTATTTTAAAAGCGTACAAAATAGATAAACATATGTAATACGACACTAAAACCGACACGACTAGTATGCGGCTCTTCTTTCGACATGAGTATACAGTAGGATACATAAGTTTTTAAATGTTTTCCAAATATATAAAAAGTTACGAATGGTGCAGAGATTAACTTCTGGTTTCAGATTTAAAATTATTGAAAAGCCCGGGGGGTAACTCATGATTGTGAGTGGTAAAAATAGACGCATGTGTGCCACAAACTAGTTTGCGATTCTCGCTTGTTATGTTTTATCCTGCTCTACAAAGAACAAAAAAAAGCTTCAACCACATGAGTGTCCTCACCCACCGCCCGTCCAAAATGGCTTCTCTCTCCCAGCAACTTCCGCCAAGAAGGAATCGCCATTTGACGGGTTGATTTCTAGGAAACCAGAGCAAAGTGAGTGTCCCGATGCCTTGAAAAGGCTTCTTTCTGGTGATCCTCGCCGTGTTTTCTTGCAAAAAACTCATCGTCATGGGTGGTCCAATTAAGGCCCCAAACATAACGTTTCACTTGCTGAGTCACAATAATAGGAAACTAGGACAGATAGTTTGACCGCCCAGGGGCATCAAACCGGAAGGGGCATAGTGCGTGATATTCTTAGTTGGGCGTAGTGTGAGAGAGAGAAGAGAGAAAAGATAGGAGGGGTTCAATCTCCCTCCTCTCTCTCTGCTCTTCTCCTCTCTCCATCTCTCACTCACATCACTACGCCCAAACTAAGAGATCCGCGCCTACCGGTTTTGACTGCCCTCCTGGCGTCAAATTATCGTCCTAAGTTTGCCCATTGGCTAGAACGAACTGTTATTCATTTAACCAAAAGTTTATATATAAAAATTATCATTTCCGTTGGGAGGATGTTTTTTATGTCACGGTGCATTCAACGCTTTTTTTTTATCTTTCATTCGATTCTAGTAAACCCCCAAAAACTTAGCGTTTTACTAGAACGAATTGAAAGAAAAAAAGTTAATGCACGTGAAATAAACACAAAAAACAGATATTATATTTTTATATTAAACTTTTGGTTAAAGAAATAACATTCGTACTAGCAATGGCAACTTAGGACGCTAATTTGACCGCCAGGGGGCATGTCAACCGTAGGCGCGTGAATATTCTTATTGGGCGTAGTGATGAGTGAGAGAGGAGGAGAGAGAGAGAGTAAGAAGAGTGGGAGGGAGATAACCCCTCCGCGTCTCTCTCTTCTCTCCTCCTCTACTCTCTCACTACGCCCAACTAAGAATTCACGCACTAAGCCCCTTCCGTTTGACTGCCCCTGGCGGTCCATTCAATCGTCCTAAGTTTCCCATTATTGTTGACTCACACGTGCCACGTTATGTTTGGGGCTTTAATTGGAACACCCTGGACGGATGAGTTTTTTTGCAAGAACACGGCGAGATCACTCAGAAAGACAGCCTTTCAAGGAGCGGGACACTCACTTTGCTCTGGTTTTCCTAGAATCAACCGGGGGGGGGTCAAACTGCGATATACCTTCTTGGCGGAGTTGCTGGGCAGGAAGAATGCCATTTTGGACGGGGTGGTTGGAGGACACTCATTGTGGTTTGAAGCTTTTTTCTTTCTTTGTGCGCGTAACAAAAAGCGCGAATATCGTGCAATCGGTTGTCTCACGCGGTTCTATTTTTACCACTCCAATCATGAGTTACCTCCCTGGCTTTTTCCAATAATTTTAATCTGTAAACCAGAATAGACATCATTTAAAAGAGCGGCCAGAAGTGTAGCCTCGATTCGAAGTGCGACAATTTTGTCAAAATGTGCGACAATTTGGGACCGACAGACAGACGACCGACAAAGTGAGTTATAGGTTGTGGCTTGAGCCACAAACAAAAACTGGAGCTATTCCCTTTGTTGTGAGCGAAAATCCTTTTGGTAAACTGTAAATAAAAAGGCTTGTGTTGTGGAATTTTCGTGATTTGGTTTAAGCGATTCAGACGACCATTAGATGTGGCTTCTCTTTCACTAAAATAATTTGACTTCCAGCACCTCCGCCCAAGGAGGAATCGCCGATTTGACGGTTTGATTTCTAGGAAACCAGAGCAAAGTGAGTGAGTGTTGCGATCTCTGTAATGGGTGTTTTCCTGGTGATCTCGACGTGTTTCTTGCAAAAAAAAAATCTCATCCGTCAGGGTGTCCCTTTAATTCACAGCACCCGGATTCGACACCTTTTAGTTCATGACTTTTGTTAACACTCATCACCAGCATAAACGGATTTAAAGTGTTTTATCCATTAGGCTTATATTGTTTCATGGTGGTATACCACTTGTAAGCTCTTTTCCTACCCCTAACCACAAATCACCGAAAAGAATATTCTCCTCTGGTAAAGGGAAATAACTTGAAAGAAACGGCTCTCTGTGGAAAACTAAAAAGGAGTCAGAACGAGGGGAAGTCGTGTGCTGGGGGTTACGTTAAACTCTTAAGTGCTAGCCACACGTTTCACTTAAAATCGCACGACTGTACGATGCGATTCGATCACGTGGTCTCGAAGAACAAAATGTGATTGGCGCGCATCGAGACCACGTGATCGAATCGTATCGTACAGTCGTGCGATTTTAGTGGACGTGTTGGATGGACCTTTACGAAACCAAACCATTGCATCATTGTAGTTGATCAATATGGATCAAGAAATAAGCCTAGAATAAAACCCGTGGCTCAGAAATTAGCCGACGAATGTTGAAGCTATGATGAATCTAATTATAAATACGTGTCATTCTATTGATCAGATTATGTGTTGCTTAATTAAGAAAAGGGTTTTCTTCTGCATTTAAAAAAGAAGAAGCAAATTACAGTTTTAGAGGAACATTAATGGACAATTGCGTCACCCTGTAGCTTTGTTCTGAGAACTACGACATGGTTTAGTTCGCATGGTAAACACGTCATCAAACATTCGTTCGCTTAAGCAACAATATGCTTAACCTTTTTAACTCTTCTTTTTCTTCTTCTTCGATCGCCCAGACAGTTTCCTGTCAATTGTGAGCGCAGATGCGTCATGCTGCCGTTATGGCGCCTAACTAAAAAGAAATAAAAAATTAGGCCGCCAGCATGTCCGACTTCGGCTGCTGGAGGAATCTTTCTGAAAGTGGTTCTTGAACAAGGGCAGGAGAATGGACCGGCAAGGCAGAAAGATAGCAGATGACAGCAAGCAAAGGGAAAAGGCAGAGTCAAAGAGAGTGACAGATTAGAGGAAGTTACAAGCACAGAACTTCCAGAAGGTGGGGGAACTATTTATACCAACCCCCCCCCCCCCCCCCCACGCCGGTATCCCCACGAGGAGGAACCGTTTTAACAAAAGTGTACATTTGAAAGTATTACCAAACAAAATCATCTTGCACTGTATAATATACCAAATCAGCTTATATTGAAGCGGTACAAAAATACATTGTAATACAAACAAAAATCAGCTTACACTGAAGCGATGTAAACATACTTTTTTTTTAAAAAGCAGCATAGATCATCCGTTGCTACGTTGCAAGAGTAAATGTGAGAGTAAAAAATAAAGAGTATATGTGAGTAAACAATAAACGGAGGGGAAGACGGGGTAAAAAGCGCATGGGCGGGTAAGAAGCCCACCCCAATTATCTCATAAAATAAAGTAAAATTTCAGTCAAATTTGCCCATGAACGAATGCTAGACATTAACGCTCGTCTCATGGGCAAAATGAGACTGAAATTTGCTTCATTTCATGAGATAATTGGGGTGGTTTTCTTACCCGCCCATGCGCTTTTTACCCCGTCTTCCCCAACGAAAGAATAAACATACTACGCTTTGTGACTAGAATTTTTAAAAAATATAAAAGATAAGGCAGAAGAGAAAATAATGTAAAACCTACAACAATAATAAACAAACAAATCGTTTAAAAAAAGATGTGTCAAACAACCGGACCCTAAGGCCGTGTACACATATAAGCGGATATTCCATGCGGAAACCCGTGCGCAATCCACCAAATAAGTGAAACAAAGAAGGGAAAAGATTTGCGCACGTGTCCGAATTTCCCCTATATGCGTAAACTTGTATCCTTCTTTCTTCCACTTATTTAGGGTTTTCCGTACGGAACTTACGCGTCTAATGTGAACCCGGCCTTAGGCTAATATTTACCAAATAAGAATAATCACAATAAGAACAAACTATTTACATTGGTTTTTTTGGTGTGTGTGCATAAATCAAACAAAGAAAATAAACAAAGAAAAAATCAACTAATCAAGAGAATGAACATGCAAACTCATCGTGCATCGTGTAGTCTTGCAGACAGAAAACCAGACATGCGCATGCATAATTGGCATGCACGTGACGCACGCGCGCACACACACACACACACACACACACACACACACACACACACACACACACACACACACTCAGGCACACACCACGCACACTCAGGCACACACACAAACACACATACGTTCTTGTCTAATATCACTTTTAGTGAAACAACGTTGAATATAAACAACAACGCACAACAACAACACAAACACATATATATTATATATATATACACACACATACACACACACACACACACACACACGCCACCCACACACACACACACACACTTTCTTGCGTAATATCACTTTTAGTGAAAAGACGTTAATTAAATAAAAGACACAACACACACACACTCACACACACACACACACACCCACACCCACACACACTGTGGCCCAATGACACACACAGACAGACAGACACTTTCTTGCGTAATATTATCACTTTTAGTGAAAAGACGTAATTAATAAAACAGAACACACACACACACACACACACTCACACACACACACACACACACACACACACACACACTCACGCACACACACACGCACGCGCACACGCACCACGCACATACACACACACACACATGCGCGCAGCGCGAAAGCTCGTTCTTGTGTCATATCACTTTTAGTGAAAAGACGTTACATTAAAGAACAAGGACACACACACACAAACATTCACTCACAAAGAAACACTCTTACTTATATACCAGTGCAAAAAGAAGGTAGCCACGTTCTTAGAACCTAACTCCGTAAACAGATTTAAAGGTGGACCCTGACGGATGAGTTTTTGAAAGAAACACGTCGAGATCACCAGAAAGGACAGCCTTTTCAAGGATCGGAACACTCACTTTGCTCTGGTTTCCCAGAAATCGAACCGTCAAAACGGCGATTCCTCCTTGGCGGAGTTGCCGGAGAGAGAAGCCATTTTGGACGGGGTGGGTGGAGGCCACTCAGAGTGGTTGAAGCTTTTTCTTCTTTGTAGTGCAGTAAAAAAAAAAAAAAGAAGAGCTATTTCCTTTGTTGTGAGCGAAACTCCTTTTGGGGAACTGTATAAAATAAAGGCTTGTATTGTGGAAAGTTCGTGCAAACGATTTGGTCTAACTCAGGCGGCCATTAGAAAAGAAAGAATCTGACTTCCAGCACCTCCGCCAAGGAGGAATCGCCGATTTGACTTCTAGGAAACCACAGCAAAGTGAGTGTCTTGCCTGGCATAAGAAAGACAGCTGCTTATACCGGTCCCTTTCTGTGTCATTTGTGGTTTGTCTTCTTTTTTTTCATTTCTTTTGTTTGAATTTTGTTTCTTTTCCGTTCATTTTCTTCCAATTTTTCTTTTTATTCCATGTACCCCCAAGGGGCTTTCGGAAATAAACCTTGAAACTTGTCAAGGGTGTTTTCCTGGTGATCTCGACGTGTTTCTTGCCCAAAAAAACCCGTATCCGTCAGGGTGCCCCTTTAAGCTCCGATTTCGAATGAAAGAAAAAGTCAAACACACGAGTGGATAGGCCTTATTTTATTATAATATGACATCTTTTATAGTAAAAAAACCGGAAGTATCCATGCAAAAGAAACGGTGAAAAAGAAACAAAAATCTGCATATCCATCAAAAATATATACATGCCTACAAGAAACTACACTGAAAGACTAAACAGTGAGGAGAAACAAAACGATTCATGACTAACCAAAAATTATGATAATACAAAAAATTGAGAAGACAGTTACCTCTTCTTCTTCAAGCTAAACAGCAAGAAGTTCGAACGTGTCACTAATAATCATTCTTCGCACGTGAAATATATACAAATCCAAATGCATACATAATGCAGTACAAAATGTATGCATATGCAGTACAAAATGTATGCATAATTATGCAGTACAAAATGCATACATAATTAAGCAGTACAAAATGCATACATATGCAGTACAGAATGCATACGTATGCCGTACAAAATGTATACATATGCAGTATAAAATGTATACATATGCCGTACACAATGTATACATAATTATGCCATACCAAATGTATACATATTACAGTACAAAATGTATACATATCCGGTACATAATGTATACATATGCAGTACAAAATGTATACATAATTATGCCATACCAAATGTATACATATTACAGTACAAAATGTATACATATGCGGTACATAATGTATACATAATTATGCCATAGCAAATGTATACATATGACAGTACAAAATGTATATATATGCAGTACAAAATGTATACATATGCAGTACATAATGTATACATAATTATCCCATACCAAATGTATACATATTACAGTACAAAATGTATACATATGCGGCACAAAATGTATACATAATTATGCCATAACAGGACAAAATGTATACATATGCAGTACAAAATGTATGCACAAGCACTATAAAATGTATACATACGTTGTACAAAATGTATGCATAATTATGCCATACAAAATGCATACATATGCAGTACACAAAATGTATACATATTACAGTACAAAATGTATACATATGCAGTACACAAAATGTATACATATGCAGTACAAAATGTATACATATGCAGTACAAAATGTATACATATTACAGTACAAAATGTATACATATGCAGTACAAAATGTATACATATTATGCAGTACACAATGTATACATATTACAGTACACAATGTATACATATTACAGTACACAATGTATACATATGCAGTACAAAATGTATACATATGCATATACAAAATGTATACAGCAGTACAAAATGTATACATATTACAGTACAAAATGTATACATATGCAGTACAAAATGTATACATATTATGCAGTACACAATGTATACATATATGTATACATATGCAGTACAAAATGTATACATATGCAGTACAAAATGTATACATATTACAGTACAAAATGTATACATATGCAGTACAAAATGTATACATATTATGCAGTACACAATGTATACATATTACAGTACAAAATGTATACAATGTATACATATTACAGTACAAAATGTATACATATGCAGTACATAATGCATACATATGCCGTACAAAATGTACACATGCAGTACAAATTGTATACATATTATGCAGTACACAATGTATACATATGCAGTACAAAATGCATACATATGCAGTACATAATATTATGCAGTACAAAATGTATACACATGCGGTACAAAATGTACATATGCAGTACAAATTGTATACATATTATGCAGTACAAAATGTACATATGCAGTACAAATTGTATACATATGCCGTACAAAATGCATACCTATGTAGTACAAAATGTATACCTATGCAGCACAAAATGTATACATATTACAGTACAAAATGTATACACATGCAGTACAAAATGTATACATATTACAGTACAAAATGCATACACATCACAGTACAAAATGTATTATACACAGTCTTGGCAAACCAACAAAAATTATGATAAATGAAAAGAAAATCCGAGAAAAAATGAACACGGAAAAACTGAGAAAATGTTGTTACCTCGTCTTCTTGAAGCTAAAGAGCAAGAAATGCGAATGCGTCACTAATAATTCGTCACACATGAAGAATACAAAATTGCAACGTATCCATATCATACACTAAACAATGTTAGACATACAACACGTCAGTATGTTGCTTAAATGTTCATTCCATTGATGGCTAGTACTTTCCTTTCAAAATCACGATGCGAGAATACATGTACTAGTGGTATTACACATACAGCATAACATGAGAGTGCAAGGGCAACTGCATTACAAGTTCACCTTACACAATGCATTAAAAATAATCATTGTAATATGAATACGCAAGATCTAACATAGCTGTAGCCTACGACACAAAGTATGACATCATTTTTGACAGCGTTATACAAATTGATTTTTAAGTTTATTTTGCCCTGAATCAAATAATGTTTTTTTAAAATTGGTATTTGGAGTATTCGGGCTGCTCTCCCCTGGAGAGCGCGTTGCCGCAAGCGCAACGCCCACCCAATTTTTATTTTTTTTTAATAAAATTGTTTGGGGGGGGGGGGGGGAGGGTGAGAAGGGGGGGGGGGGGGGGGGGGGGGGGGGGGGGGCAGACTTGGGGAAACCTAACTATCAATTTGTCCATACCAGGCAGCGGGATTTCTCCCTGCTCTTACCGACTTTCAACTGCCGTGGGATTTTTACGTGCGTAAAAGCGCACGGTTCAGACTAGCTTTAAGTCCCCATCCGAAGTACTGGACGTTCAGTTCGATTTTCCTGGTCAAACTAGAAAGAAAGGAGCGAGGCCGGGGATCGAACCCCGGTCACTCACGCTGCAGTCACGCATTACATTTGGCAGGCGAACTGTCTTAGCCACTCTGCCACCTTTCTCCCTTTTTGACTGGATCCATCACACTCACCTATATCCCTGCCCATCCTATTTCATATGCACACACCCTCCCATAATGCTTTTGATTCCCTTTTGTATTTTGAAAGATTTTTTTCCTTGTAATGTAACAATTCCTAAAGTCTTAACCCTTTCACCGCCAGCCATATTTCAGCCAAACTTTTCCATTGAATTTACTTGGGTAGGGAACAAAATCCATCTGCAGTTTTGGGGATTCTTCTGTGAAATATATAAAATAAGGTCTACCCTTACTTCCCAAAACTAAGACAATAGGGTCTTTGGATAATAGACCCCAATTTGATGCCTTTTAATGACATGGTGTTCAATCACTGTGGTGCTAAAATGCGATTTTGGCGGTGAAAGGGTTAAAAGCTACAGAGCTGCCTAATGTGAGTTAGGCTTAGCTACCTAGTGGCCACTGCAACTAGGGTTATCAACGCCCTTGACGGCAAGAGTTAATCCCTTGTTGGTCAGTATCCAAAAGGGCATTCACTCTTGCAAAAGGCAGCCATTCAGTAGCCTCAAAATAGAGTTATTGGCGAGAGTTATTCCCTTGTTTGGTCAGTACTCGAAGCATATTCCCACACCCACCAAGGGCATTAACTCTTGCAAAAGGTAGTCGTTGCAGTGGCCAATAGAGGTAGGCTGATACAAAGGATTAAACAAAAAAAAGATGATAAAATATATTTTAGATCAATAATTTGGAAAATGTACGTTCTGCGTTAAAAACAACAACAAAAACATATTCAAAGTACCGACCATTGTGCAGAGTATCTTACTTTCAATAGTTCTTGAGGACACAAAATTACAGTGGAAACTCCCTTATAAGACATTGAAAAAGCATCCAAAATGGGGTCTTATAAGGGAGGAGTCTTGTAAGGGAGGTAATTTTAATACTTACAAAGAAGGGCAATGTCCCAGAAAAGTAGGTCTTATGAGGGAGGGAGTCTTATAATGGGAGGTCTTATAAGGGAGGTTCCACTGTAATAACAAGTGTTTGCTTTTGCTCCATATAATAATTATAGTTGAGAAGAAAGAACGAAACCGAAAAAGACCAAACGTATGAATAGATTAGTGTTGAGAGAGAGAGAGAGGAGAGAGAGAGAGAGAGAGAGAGAGAGAGAGAGAGAGAGAGAGAGAGAGAGAGAGAGAGAGAGGAGAGAGAGAGAGAGAGAGAGAGAGAGAGAGAGAGAGAAGAGAGAGAGAAGAGAGAGAGAGAGAGAGAGAGAGATAGAGAGAGAGAGAGACGAGAGAGAGATGAGAGAGAGAGAGAGAGAGCGGGGCAAAGACATACTCGTTTGGCATAGTTTGATAACATAATAACTGTACTTGCTAATTGAGCAAGTATTCACTCACCTCATCCTTTTCCTATGTGAACCGTGAGTCGAGCGTGCATTGGACACAAGGCGACAGTTTAACACATTATACAAAGCATAATGATGTGTTGAAATTGGCCAAAGCTTATGATTAAAAAAAAATAATGGGGGGGGGGGGGGGGCAGGGAGGGTCTATGGTGTAGTCTATGTGCGCGGTGTGGGTGTGCGTGTGCATGTGTGGGTGTGGGTGTGGGTGTGTATGCTTGTGAGTGCGCACCCACAATATTTCAATACTGTGGATTCAAAAGATTTGTTCTTTTTTTATGTTGGGGGTGGGAGTGGCGTGGGGGGTGCCCCCTCATCATCATCAGTTCTTCTGTTTTATTATTATTATTATCATCATCGTCATCGTTTTGCATCGTCATCGTCGCTGTCATCCTCACCACGACGATACTGATGATAATAAAGAAACTGACGATGATGATGATGTTCTTGATGGTGGTGTGTGATGATGATGATGATGATAACAACGATGATGATGATGATGATGATGATGATGGTGATGATGGTGATGATGATGATGATGGTGATGATGCAGCTGCTGTTGTTGCTGATGCTGTTGACGATAACGACGACGATGATGATTATGTTGTTGATAATGATGATGGTGATGATAACGATGATGATATGTGTGTGTGCGTTCATGTGCGATGTGAGCTTGCGTGCGTGCGTGTGCATTCGCGCACGTGCATGCTGCGTGCAGGAGCGTACGTGCACGGGCGTTTTTGTAAAGGGCATGTACACATTAAAACTCGCAATCCGCAAGTTCCGTACAGAAACCCGTACGCTTCCCATAAGCAAGAAATACGCGGACGCGGATAAACTCCTCCACAAACCCCATCCGTTTATTTCTTATAATAAGCGAATGGGGGTCTCACGTACGGGAACTTGCGGGTTGCGGATCTAATGTGTATAGTCCCTAATTAAAGGGCCAGCCACACTGCATACGGCTTAACCCCAATGCGATCCGATTGTGAGTCACGGTTGAGTCACGTGAAATACTTCCATCTCCAAAAAATAATTCTACCACTTATGTTCTACTAATACTCATGCAGAACCCCATACAGGATGCAAATAAAATGGTAGATTTTCATGAATATTATTATCTATTCTAACTAAATACTTACCAACACTTAGCAATAGCATAACACTTTCCCCTAATTGGAAACCATTACCCCAAGCAATGGATAAACAAAAAAAGGCAAAGGGACGTAACTTCCCATACCGGAAATATCATAGTGATTTCCCTTTACTTCCGGTCACCTCATTCCCTTTCTTTAACAAGTTCGCTTATTCTGTTCCTGTATCAGGAATCTGATACAAAACTAGAGATATTTCATCATATTCGTGTAGGGGGGGGGGGGGGGGGGGGGGGGTGGGGGGGGGGGGGGGGGGGGGGGAGGGGGGAACTACAAATTAATAGGGGAAGACGGGGTAAAAAGCGCATGGGCGGGTAAGAAGCCCAGCCCAATTGTCTCATGAAATGAAGCAAATTTCAGTCTCATTTTGCCCATGAGACGAGCGTTAATGTTTAGCATTCGTCTCATGGGCAAATGTGACTGACATTTTCTTTATTTCATGAGATAATTGGGGTGGGCTTCTTACCCGCCCATGCGCATTTTTACCCCGTCTTCCCCTATAGAGAACATTAGTAACTAGTAGGGTTTCATCAGATTTATTTTAGACAGTAGAACTTCACGAGAATCATGCCCCACAATGTCACAATGATCGTACCGTGTCGAGATCGAATCGTACACGTAGCGTAGCAGGCCCTTAATTAAGGGCCAGCCACACGTCCACTAAAATCGCACGACTGTACGATACGATACGATTCGATCACGTGGTCTCGACGCGCCAAATCACATTTCGTTCTCGGAGACCACGCGCTCGAATAGAATCGTATCTTACGGTCGTGCGGGTTTAGTGGACGTGTGGCTGGCCCTTTAACCCTTTCACTGCCAGCCATATTTCAGCCAAAAATGTCCATTAAATTTACCTGGGTAGAGAACAAAAAACCATCTGCAGTATTGGGGATTCTTCTGTGACATATGAAATAAAATGAGGTCTACCCTTACTTCCCAAAACTAAAACAATAGGGTCTTTGGATAATATACCCCAATTGGATGCTTTTTCAGACCTGTTTACCACCTATATAAGTCTTGAGTAGTCTGGATAGCTGAAATGAGTAGTTTTGGCGCACAATGTAAGTTTTATTTATTAAACCATCAAACAATGTCCACTGAAAATGAGTAATTAGAGCATTTGTTTTTTACACACAAGTGAAGAGTAGTTGAGGTCCAAATAGAGTAGAATACTACTCGAAAAGAGTAGAGTAAACAGGTCTGCCTTTTAGTGACATAGGTGTCAAATCACTGTGGTGCTAAAATGTGACTTTGGCGGTGAAAGGGTTAAGCCGCATGCACTAGTTAGTAGTACTCACAATTCTGTAGTTGGAGCTGGTGGATTGACTGGCTTTGTAGGCCTTCCAGTTCTCCACGATCAGCAGACCCGAGTAGATCTTACCCACCGTCATCTTGCCCTCATCCAGCTCTGGTGACGGCATGGACAGACACACGACACAATCACGATCACAATCACAATATATAATACCCTGCATTTCTCGGTTAATTGTATTTTTCCGTTTTTGCCTTTCTTACCATACATAAAAGCTGTATTTTAGGAACATGTTTAGCTAATAACCTTTTTGGAATACTAACCCTAGCCCTAACCCTAGCCCTAACCCTAACCCTAACCCTACCACCACCACCCCCATAAGACGGGAAAACTGCAACGAACCACAACTGTTGACAAATCGCGGTATAAAAAAAAAATATTTGCGGCAAAAATAAATACACAAAGTATTCACGGTACTAACCGATCAGACACACAGATGCACCTAAGTAACACCAGTATAAACACATTATATACATCAAATAGCACATTGTCTTAAATAAGCGTTTCAACGCATAACGCTTAAACAATAATTGAGGGGGGGAAATTAAAATTTATTCGTCCAATAAAATGAAAGTGCTCTGGACTGCCACTGTAAAAAGATAAAACGTATGTAATCAAAAGATTACGGATTACCAATATTCAAATATTCAGATTCACGCAGACAGCAAGACCACCGCACCCGTATTACACCCCCCCCCCTCCACCTCACCCCCCCATACCACATAGAGACAGACAGACAAAGCAGGGCAAAGACTGAGGGAGAGTGGCGAGAGAGGATGGGGAGGGAAAGAGAGCATCGAGAGAGAGCAGAGGAGAGAGAAGGAGAGAGAGAGAGAGGACGAGGAGAGAGAGGAGATGGAGAGTTGATAGAGAGAGATGAGAGGAGGAGAGGAGAGACTGGAGAGGAGAGAGAGAGTGAGCAGAGAGAGAGAGATGAGATAGAGAATTGATCGAGAGAGAGAGAGAGAGCGAGAGAGTGAGAGAGAGAGAGAACACAAACACACATAATCGTATCTTTAAGTAAAGATGTAAGCATGCCACAACAAGACACGCGAGACGCACGGATGCACCTAAAGTCACACACGTACACACGCACTTAATACATCTATAGCACATTTACTTGAAACACCACATATTCATACATACACAAGACTCAACAACAACAACAACAAAAACAACAACAAAAAGGGGCGCCACACCAAAAAACGCACACTCTCCAAAGGCGCAGGCCAAAAATGACGCACAATTTGATCCGTGCTAAAGGCGCCACACTTCAAAACGTCAAAACTTGAGACTCATTCTGCTGAGCAGTTTGTATCATGCAGTTCTGCGTACCAGGTCATTCCTTAATTTTTTAAGGGGGGTTAGGGATACGGATTAGGGATATGCTTAGCCGGATAGGGTGTCGGGTTAGGGTACGAATAGGGGTAGGAGTTAGGGATAGGCTTTAGCTAGTCCACACTCGTCGCAAAAATCAACTGTGACCGCTTTCGCGATTGTAAATATCGTTAGCAGCTTTCTACCATAAAGATGTTGCCGCATTTTGACGGCTGTGCACGCGATGTGCCGGAAAAAGCAATGAGTGTGCCGCTTTGCGACTGTTGCACCACCCCACACCCCAAAAAAACCCCATCACCCCCAACCACCGAAAATCTCACCAGACACATAATACAGTGGACCCTCCCTTATAAGATCCTCCCATATATAAGACCACTCCAACATATTAGACCTAGCTTCTCCGAAAACAAAAAAAAGAAAAAAAGAAAAGTAAAAAAGAAAAAGCCTTACTTCTCCCGCAGACATTGCCCCTTCTTTGCTAAGTATTAAAATTAACATCCCTTAAAAGACCCCTCCCTTATAAGACCTCATTTCGGCATGATTGTGAAGGTCTTATAAGGGAGGTTCCATCTGTACTCAGAAAATAGAGTGGAAGCACATTATCACAGAACACAGACAGACAGATAGACAGACACAGAAACACCTACACACAACACTATTATAAAAATAAAATAAAACGAGAGCAAAGGTGATCAAACAAACATAATTAAAGTGGAACATCCCTTATAAGACTCCCCATTATAAGACTCCTACCATATAGACTCTATCTTACTTCTGAGACCATTGACACCCTTCTTTTGTAAGTATATGAAAATTTACCTACCGCTTGAAGAAGACCACCTCCCTTATTAAAGACCTCATTGCGTATGATTTGTGAAGCGTCTTATAAGGGACATTGCACCGTCTTTTTTGTAAGCATTAAAATTACATCCACCTTTCTAAGAAGACCATCCTACCTTATAAGACCTCATCTTGCGGCGATGATTTTGAAGGTCTTATAAGGCCGAGTTCAGATCAGTTCAGCTTCAGTAGAGTAATTTAACGTCTTTTCACGCACAATGGTGATAGTAGCCAACAACAACAACAACAAAATAAATAAAAGGACCTAAAAAAATACAATAAAATAAAAAACACAAAAAACCCCCACGTGTTATGGATAATGAACAAAATTAATGCCATAGAATACATTTCAAATCATAACACTGTTGCTGTCTCAGAATGGCTATAACAGTAGCCAAATCAAAGAGACTTGCCTTAAGGATGACTTTATAAGATTTGAGCAGGCTTCTTCGGCCTTTGGCTAAGACAGTGATTCAGCCGAACATAAAGTTTGTAAACACCTTGGTTGCGTTTGTTCAGCCCGTCGTACATTGCGAAAGCGCATACGCGACGGCTAAACTGAACTTCCAGCGATGAAAGGGCCTAGATATATTGGACGATCATTCTTATTTATAAAATAATAATAATAATAACAATAAAATAACATTTATAGAGCGCACTTTCTCTTTGAGCTCACGGCGCCATTCACAATTGTTTAATATAATACATAAATATAAATAAGCCTACTACCAGATCAACTATCACAAATATTAAACACAGCCACAACACGCACGCACGCACACGCCCAACACCCACATTACGCGCGCCACACCACCCACCCACAATGTGGGGCGACACCATTTAAGGCAGGAAACAGGACAAGGAAGAAAGAAATCAGAGGCATTGCCGGAAGAGGGGTGAGTTTTTAAGAGCAGCTTTTGAAAGACTGGGAAAGATTTTAGCAGAACGAAGTTCATATGGTAGGGTGTTCCAGACAGGGTCATAAGGGAGGCTCCACTGTATATTATGATCACTCTAGCCCGACCACGACCTTCGTTCTCCGGGAATGAGGAGCCGTCACAACCCTCATCTTTGTGCCATGAAATGACCACATGCAGACGGAATGGTATCCCTAATCTCTTAGTCCTGACAATTGTCCATTTCTCCGATGTAGAGTTTTGAAAAATAAATAGTTATTATTGATAGCCAACATTATTTTTTTAATTAAATAAATGAAATAAGCTAAAAAAGGAACCAAAAAAAAAGTAATAAAAAGAATCATTTAAACATATGTAATAAATAATAACGTATTTTAAATAATAGTTCAGAATTGTTCAACGTTTTTAGGGGGGGGGGAGGGCCGATTTAAAGCCCTTAACTAAAAGAGAAGGACGCGTGGTGTGTGTGTGTGTGTGTGCGTGCGTGTGCGGGCGTGTGACTGCCATGAGGTGGATAATAAAGTTGTGAACAGCAGCGGAAGTCGAAGAGGTAAGTACCTTCCCGCACCCACCCCCCCATCACCCTCTCCAACACACCCACAGGGACACAGACATACAACACGCACACAGACACAGACACAAACACTCATCCGTCTAATATCACGGAGAAGTGGATTAGACAGACGGTTTTTAATGAACGACACACACCCACACACACACACACACACCACACCACAACACTAACTCATATCTCTCATCACACTCTCGAGCCTTCCCCTTTCTTTCTTTTTATTTTGTTTCGGCCCCAAGTCACTATCTCTTATCTGATTTAAAACACGCACGCCAACAACAGGGAAACACCTTATATAAGTATGCACACGCTCTCGCTATCTCTCCCCGCGAGCACACACACACACACACACACACACACCCACACACCACACATGCGCGAGCAGGACACGTGCAAGCATTAGCATACGAAATAATGATGAATAATAATTATTACGACAATCATAAGATGTGGATGAAATGATTGACGATGACGAAGACTAAGATGAAAATAACGATTTGCTGCTGAGATTACGAGTCTGATGACGACGACGATGATGTATGATGATTCGAAGAAAGATTAATAGATGATGAGTAGGTGAAGGGGGAAGTGGAGGAGAAGGGGAGGGGGGGGGCGTTACAACCAAACCAACGACGATATAATGATGATGATGAGAGATGATGACGATGATGATCATGATGATGACATATAATGATGATG
>CM065707.1:15944237-15949237 GCA_017654935.2 Phymorhynchus buccinoides
GGCTGTGTCCTGTACCCCTTTGGCTGTGTCCTTGACCCCTTTGGCTGTGTCCTGTACCCCTTTGGCTGTGTCCTTGACCCCTTTGGCTGTGTCCTGTACCCCTTTGGCTGTGTCCTGTACCCCTTTGGCTGTGTCCTGTACCCCTTTGGCTGTGTCCTGTACCCCTTTGGCTGTGTCCTTGACCCCTTTGGCTGTGTCCTTGACCCCTTTGGCTGTGTCCTTTACCCCTTTGGCTGTGTCCCTGACCCCTTTGGCTATGTCCTGTACCCCTTTGGCTATGTCCTTGACCCCTTCGGCTATGTCCTTGACTCCTTTGGTTGTGGCCTTGACCCCTTTGGCTATGTCCTTGACCCCTTTGGCTATGTCCTTGACCCCTTTGGCTATGTCCTTGACCCCTTTGGCTATGTCCTTGACCCCTTTGGCTATGTCCTTGACCCCTTTGGCTATGTCCTTGACCCCTTTGGCTGTGGCCTTTACCCCTTTGGCTGTGGCCTTGACCCCCTTTGGTTATGTCCTTGACCCCTCTGTCTATGTCCGTGACCCCTTTGGCTATGTCGTTGACCCCTTCAGGATCATGTTCTTAACCCTTTTTTGTTGTGTCCTTGACCCCCTTGGCTGTGTCCTTGACCCCTTTCTCCCTTTGGTCCTGTCTTTGACCCCCTTTGTGCCCTTGACTCGTTTGGATGTGACCCTGACCCCATTGGCCATGTCCCCCGATGTGGCCCCTTTGGCCATGCCATTAACCTTGTTAGTTGTGTTTTATACTCTTTCTTTGGTAGTGTCTTGATTCCTTCCTTAAATCGCACCCTCGTCGTCCATCTAGCGTTGCCCTTGACCCTCCCTAGGCCGTGCCCTTTGCCCCTTTCGCATTGTTCTTTGACCTCTTTGGCCATGACCTTGAGCCCCTTTGCCACGTCCTTCAACGTTGACGCTTCGGTTGTTGCGTGTGTCGTTGCTGTGGATTGTTTTATCGTTGCTCTTGATTTCTAGGTGAGCTTTCACCTTGGAAGTTTGACTTTGACCTTGCCTTGATTTTGATTTTGACACTGATGTTTGCCTCGCGAGTGATGTTGTCTTGCTTTTCACTTTGAGGTCCACTTTCTTCCCTCAGTTGCTCCTCTCTCTCTCTTGATTGTTTTTATGTCAATTTTTCATTGCCTGATGCATGGTGTGAGTGTGTGAGTGAGAAGTCCAGGTGCAAAGAAGCTATTGTAGCTTATCCTTTTTACCCTCAATAAAACATTCGTTATTTCGTATTTCCCCTCTCTCTCTCTCTCTCTCTCTCTCTCTCTCTCTCTCTCTCTCTCTCTCTCTCTCTCTCTCTCTCTCTCTCTCTCTCTCTCTCTCTCTCTCTCGCTCTCTCTCTATTGTAAGAACATGGCCTAACAATTAACATTTTCCCTGACTCCCTCTCACTCTCTGTCTCTCTCTCTCTCTCTCTCTCTCTCTCTCTCTCTCTCTCTCTCTCTCTCTCTCTCTCTCTCTCTCTCTCTCGCTCTCTCTCTATTGTAAGAACATGGCCTAACAATTAATTTTCCTCTCTCTCTCTCTCTCTCTCTCTCTCTCTCTCTCTCTCTCTCTCTCTCTCTCTCTCTCTCTCTCTCTCTCTCTCTCTCTCTCTCTCTCTCTCTCTCTCTCTCTCTCTCTCTCTCACTCTCTCTCTCTCTCTCTCTCTCTCTCTCTCTCTCTCTCTCTCTCTCTCTCTCTCTCTCTCTCTCTCTCTCTCTCTCTCTCTCTCTCTCTCTCTCTCTCCCCCTCTCTCTCTCTCTGTCTCTATTTATCTATCTATCTATCTATCTGTCTGTCTATATATCTGTCTATCTCTGTGCGTCTCTCTCTCTCTCTCTCTCTCTCTCTCTCTCTCTCTCTCTCTCTCTCTCTCTCTCTCTCTCTCTCTCTCTCTCTCTCTCTCTCTCTCTCTCTCTCTCTCTCTCTGTGCCTATGCAGATTACGTTGTTGATTGTAGTGGTTTGATGTTATTGTCTATATGGTTTACTTCTTTGCCTGTTCTTGATATTAATACCATAGCTGGCAAAATGCTTAACAAAAGCTCATCAGTCTACATGTGATAATCACGATATGATCGGATAAAGGCTCGAATGCTGTGGGGTTCTTTTTGTATCTTATCTATCAAAGTACAATGCTTTAGTTTTGTTTATTTCTTGATTTCGTTTTGGTTTGGAGGAAGCATGCTTATTATCCCCCCCCCCCACCACCACCCCTCCCGCCTTCCCCCCCACCCACCCCTTTCAAATGGATGTGTTGCATGAAGATCTGTTTTTCCTGTAATGTAGTTGGCTTTCGCTCCATATCTTTTTCTACTGTGTAACCGTATTGTGGCAATGTCACGGCTACTTTTGAGTGGGAACATGCTTGTCTTTAACCCCTTGACTGCCACCAACGTATTACGTACTGACCTGATGACATCACTGATGACGTCATCAGATGAAGAGGAATAACCCTGATATGCTGGCTTTTTCTCTAACACAGTCAAGAGGTCCATATCCCCAGACCATTTTTCCAGATTGTCTCTATCAGTTGTCTTTTTTGTGGCATGATTTGCTCAATGGTTTTTTCTTTCATTTTCTCTGGCAGTCAAGGGGTTAATTCCATACTTTCGCTAATGCAAAGTGTCCCAAAACAAGAATCGCATATTTGTTTCGTTTTTGTTGTTGTTGTTGTTTTTGAAGACATGTTATTTCATAATTTCATTAATTTTCACCGCGTCCATTCTGTGCACGGTGCAAACTGACTAGCGCCCGATGCGTGCACGCGTGTTAGCGCATGTACACGCATGTCATACGCGGAACGTCCGCGCGAAACGCGTGTCCGCATGGAAGGTCATGCGCTTATTTTTTTCCCCTTCTTTCTTTTACTTATTTACGGGTTTCCGTGCCGAACTTCCGCGTATATCTGTACACAGCCTTAAGCAAAGAAGCAAGTGAGCCTTTTCCATAGTTTGGTTTCATGCACTTCGAAATCCCAACTGAAACATTTAACTAGTGTGCATTTCTTCTTCTTTGTGTGGACAGGATATATGTGAAATGTCTCTAAAAGTGAGAAATTTTTTTCTCTTAACATGTTTCTGATTGTGGATTGTACGGTGCTGAAATTGGACCCCGTTCTAAAATAAAATTTAAACAAGATTTATATGCACGATCGGGTAACGTTTTATGGCGATTTAAAAAAAAAAAAGAAGCAGAGAATGTTGTACGCATTGTGTGGTGGAGTTTTCCTTTTTTTTTTTTTTAAAGATCACCATGATCTTTTTAGTAGTAAAGTGCGTATAATTAATTCACTAGCCTTTGCAGAGATTAATGTATTTCTATGTGTGTGGTACAAAGTTAATTTCCCTTATATGGCTTGGAGTCAAAACGGACTATCTTTAGTTAGTCCAATGACGTATTATTGGACTTATTACAAAAACTAATAACTTGTATCAAGCAATGACTGCAGAAATATAAAATGGGGGTTATGCTTTTTATATGTCTGCAGGCTTTTTGTGATACAAGTTATTAGCTTTCGTAATATGTTCAATAATATGTCAATTGACTATCTAAAGATAGTCCGTTTTGGCTCCAAGCCATCGTTATGAGAACAATTTTAGTGAGTTGGGGAACAATTTGATCGAGTCTGTGAGTGAGTGAGTGTTTTATGATTGATTGATTAGTTGGTTGACTGATTGATTGATTGATTAGTTGGCTGATTGGCTGGCTGATTGGTTGATTCACTGATTGATTGATTAGTTGGTTGTTTGATCGATTGATTGATTAGTTGGTTGACTGATTGATTGATTAGTTGGTTGATTGATCGATTGATTGATTAGTTCGTTGATTGATTGGTTGGCTGGTTGATTAATTGGTTGGCTGGCTGATTGATGGATTGATTAGTTGGATGATTGATCGATTAGTTGGTTGATTGGTTGGTTGGTTGATTGGTTGATCGAATGACTGATTGGTTGGCTGGTTGATCGATTCATTGATTGATTGATTGATTGGTTGACTGATTGTTTGAGTGACTATTTTTCGTCTTAAGAATTGTCACTGGGTTCATTTTTAATCCATTGATGGATGGATGGTCGGAAAGGTGAATGCAATGGTTAATACTTGACTGATAGGTTTATTGATTGAGTGACTGATTGACTGATTGATTTTTGCATACATTGTTTGTTTGATTAATCTGCTGATCAATTGACTTTTCGCTATCAACTGTTGTTGAGTTATCGGTTAATCGGAACGTACAATTAATTGATTCATAGATCGATTTGATTGATTTATATTACAACTTGTCTTTTTGGTCTCTCTCTTGTTGTTTTTCTTAAAAGAATTATTTCCATGACCCGTGGAACGTGTTTGACTTCACCACCGTCATCGGCAGCATCATCGACGTCTCCATCACCATACTGAAAGTACGTATTGTGTCCAATAAGGGGGAGTCATTTCATGGCGTGGTCTCGCCTCAGTAATTCAATCGCTCAAACAGGGGAAGTTACTCTACCTTCGGGTAGAGCCCCAGCCCTCGCCTCGCGTGTTTGAGGAGACACACAGCACGTTGGGGCGCAGTAGCGCGTCGTTCTAAATTTGATGCGATTTACATTTTTACGTCACAGTTTGCAAAGTTCTATCACTTTGTAGCAACTGGCCACCCCTTTTTTTTTTTTTTTTAAAAAAAAAAAAAAAAAAGTTTGCAAGTCGTATGACTCGCATCCTGCGGTTTCAAGCTTCGACGCCATTGTTGCGTTGTTGCTATGGTATTTGACCAAGTAGGCTAATGGAGGTAAGCAACTCTAAGTTTCACAAAGTGCTCCTCCCCTAGTGTGTTTTGTTCTCTCTGAAAATCGTCTAATAGATAAGTCTTTGTCAACATTACACGCGTAAACCTCATGCGCTTATACCTCATGCAGACACTCATGCACTTACTTTTGTTTTTACTTTCTTTTACTTATTTCCGGATAAGTAAGTAAGTAAGTAATAGTACATTTATATAGCGCTTTACCTCAA
>CM065707.1:15951737-15956737 GCA_017654935.2 Phymorhynchus buccinoides
CCCCCCCCCCCCCCCCTTTCACACTCTCCTAGAATCCAAACCATTACAAATAGCGTTTTCCACGCAAAAGGCATTTTCTCACACTACCCCCCCCCCCCTCCCCGCCCCCGCATTCACCACCCCCCTTCATAGACCTCAAGCTGACCTACTTTTCATAGATCTCCCAGCACGCACGCATGCATGCTCACACGCGCGCGCGCGTGCGCCCATGTGCAGAGGGGCTACTACTACTAATACTAATACTACAACTACTAATACCACAACTACTAATACTAATACTGCCAGGCCTACTAGAACTACTACTTCTACAATTACTACTACGACTACTACAACTATGGAGTTATCGTATATTTTCTTCATGTATCTACTACTACAAAGTTATTCTTTTTTGTTTTCTTTTTTTGTTTGTTTGATAAATATGTATTTATTCATTCATTCATTCATTTATGACTTACTTATTTGTTTATTTATTGACTTATCATAATGTTATGATCCTAATCCTAGTGCCATTGTGTGTTGCAGGCCTTACCTTATGTGTGTCTCCTTATCATGATGTTGTTCTTCATATGTGCCATCATAGGAATGCAGGTTAGTACAAACAAACACACACACACCCAGTGGGGGATACTGGGGGGGTGTCTTCCGCACAAATAGTTCCCCCACCTTCTGGTAGTTCTGTGCTTGTAACTTCCTCTAATCTGTCTCTCTTTGACTCTGCCTTTTCCCTTGCTTTGTGTCCATAATAGGAATGCAGGTTAGTACAAACAACCATTGGGGATACTGGGGGGGGGGGGGGGGGGGGGGGGGGGGGTCCGCACAAATAGTTCCCTCACCTTCTGGTAGTTCTGTGCTGGTAACTTCCTCTAATCTGTCACTCTCTTGACTCTGCCTTTTCCCTTGCTTTGTGTCATAATAGGAATGCAGGTTAGTACAAACAAACACACACACCCCGTGGGGGACACTGGGGGGGGGGGGGGGGGGTGTCTTCCGCACAAATAGTTCCCTCACCTTCTGGTAGTTCTGTGCTGGTAACTTCCTCTAATCTGTCTCTCTTTGACTCTGCCTTTTCCCTTGCTTTGTGTCATAATAGGAATGCAGGTTAGTACAAACAAACCACACACACACGATGGGGGATACTGGGGGGGTGTCTTCCGCACAAATAGTTCCCTCACCTTCTGGTAGTTCTGTGCTTGTAACTTCCTCTAATCTGTCTCTCTTTGACTCTGCCTTTTCCCTTGCTTTGTGTCATAACAGGAATGCAGGTTAGTACAAACAACCATTGGGGACACTGGATACTGGGGGGGGGGGGGGGGTGGGGGGGGGGGGGGGGGGGGGGGGGGGGGGGGGGGTCCTTCCGCAACAAAAAATAGTTCCCCATCATTCCGCACAAATAGTTCCCCCACCTTCTGGAAGTTCTGTGCTCCTTCCTCTAATCTCTCTCTTTGACTCTGCCTTTTTTCCCTTGCTTTGTGTCATCTAGGAATCTTTCTTAGTACAAACAACCATTGGGGATATTCTCCTGGGGGGGGGGTTTTCCCAAAGCAAATCTTCCGTACACCTTCTGGTAGTTCTGCCTTTGAGCTTCCTCTAAATCGGAATGTGACTCTGCTGAATTTCCCTTGCTTTGTGTCATAACAGGAATGCAGGTTAGTACAAACGTACCATTGGGGATACTGGGGGGGGGGGGGGTGTCAGAAGAAGAAGAATAGTTCCCAAACCTTCTGGTAGTGATGTGCTTTAACTTCCTCTACTCTGCGACACTTCTGACTCTCTTTTTCCTTGCTTTGTTTCATAATAGGAATGCAGGTTAGTACAAACAACCATTGGGGATACTGGGGGGGGGGGGGGGTACATGTAAAGATAGTTCCCCCACCTTCTGGAAGTTCTCTGCAATACCAAGAATGTCCTTTGATTCTAATCTTTTTCCCTTGCTTTTGTCATCTACTATCTTTCTGACTTTTTCGCCCCATTCTCCTGTTGGAGTTTTTCCAAAGCAAATCTTCCGTAACAGTTTTCTCCTTTGAGCTCCTCCGAAGTCGGAATGTGTCCGGCTGAATGCAGCGAGGACACTGGTAAAGACTGCTGGAAAACGGACAGCCGTACCATTGTGGCCTTATGGAGGGAACACAGAAGAAGAAGAAATAGAAACAAACAAGTGATGTTTTACCATACCACTCTGCGACACTTGTTCTTCTTCTGCATTCCCAGGCCAGAAGAAGACCGAAATATAGTATATGATAGTAAGCAAAGGGAAAAGGCAGAGTCAAAGAGAGTGATAGATTAGAGGAAGTTACAAGCACAGAACTTCCAGAAGGTGGGGGGGGGGACTATGTTGTACGAAGACACAACTCTACAGAATTTGGTCTGCGCCACAGTACAGTACAGCAACAACTTATCATATCATGACAGTTTTGATATGTATGACGATAGTGTACGGATAACGAAAGCATCGAAATTGTAAAATGGGGCAGTGGGTGGATGCCTCGTGCCTCCATACGTGGAGCTGGACGACCCCGCCACCTCCACGAGTCTCTACCCATGGGGATACTGGGTGGTCTTTCGTAAAAACAGTTCCCCCACCTTCTGGAAGTTCTGTGCTTGTAACTTCCTCTAATCTGCCACTCTCTTTGACTCTGCCTTTTCCCTTTGCTTTCTATCATCTACTATCTCTCTGACTTATTGGCCCATTCTCATGCCTTTTTAACAAAAAAATCTTCCAAATATTTATTTCTCTTTTGAGCTCCTCCGAAATCAGAATGTGTCGGCTCTATGCAGCGGGGAGACCAGTGAAAAATGAAAACCGGACAGATATGTGTACTTAACCCATTATGGCCATGGTCTGGGAATGCCGAAGAAGAAGAAAAAATTGTAAAAGAGTTAAGCACCTCAAAAAGGATTTTTTTCTTCTAAAAATGGGTTAGCATGAAAAACTAATATTTTATGGACCTCTCCAAGGTATTTTGGTGGAAGAAATTGTTTTGATTTTTCATGTATGGAATCTTCCTCATAAAACTAACACAATCAAAATGATAACTTGATTATTGAAACAATTTAACGAACAAACCAAACAAAGTGTAACATTTATTTTATGTGATTGAATGTGAGGGTGAATGGCGTTGGGGGAGATAAATGCTAGAGAAAGAGTGTATGTGTGCGTGCGTGCGTGCGTGCGTGGGTATGTATGGGTCGTGTGTATGTATGTGTGTGTGTGTGTGTGTGTGTGTGTGTGTGTGTGTGTGTGTGTGTGTGTGTGTGTGTGTGTGAAAATGTAATGATTGTGTCCAAAAACATTGTAATCATGTAATTGACTGCATGACAAATTTCCTTATAAATAATGAGGACAAATATAACGAATTGGTTGATTGATTAATCAATTCATTAATTGACATGACAAATGTCCTTATAAATAATGAGGACAAATATAACGAATTGATTAACAATTCATTAATTGATTGAGTGATTGAATTTATAAGCGATTTTTTGGGTTGTCATTTCTTTAATTTAGATCACCCTGTTTGATAGTCTATATTATGTTGTTGTTGTGTGGCAGGTGTTTGGCAATATACGACTGGACTCCAAGACGGCCATCAACCGGCATAATAACTTCAGGTCCTTTTTTCAAGCACTCATGCTGCTGTTTAGGTGAGAGCGAGAGAGAGAGAGAGGGGGGGAGAGAAAGAGAGAGAGAGAGAGAGGAGAGAGAGGGAGTGAGAGAGAGAGAGGCAGTGAGAGAGAGAGAGAGAGAGAGAGAGAGAGAGAGAGAGAGGGCAGTGAGAGAGAGAGAGGGGGGTGGTGGAGAGAGTGAGCGCGAGAGATGACATTTTGCGTGTGTGTGTGTGAGCGTGTGTGGGGGGGGGGGGGGGGGGAGGGGGGTGTTCGTGTGTGTGTGTGTAAGTATGAGCGTGTGAGAGAGAGAGAGAAAGAGATAAGTGTGTGTGCGCAAGTGTGTGTGTATGTGTGTGTGTGTGTGTGTGTGTGTATCTGTGCGTGTGTAAGAGAGAGAAAAAGAGAGAATGTGATGTTTGAGGGAGGCTTCAGGTGTTTTAGTGTTCATAAGTCATCAGGTGTGTCAGAGAAAAACACATAGGGAGACAGAAAGTGCTTGAAAATGTCTGTAAATATGTGTATGTGCGTGTGTGTATGTGTATGTGCGCGTGTGTGTGCATAATATATTTTGTCGTTGTTTATTTTTTTTTATATTACTTGCTGGTTTATTCATGTATTATTGTAAGCGCTTAGGGCTTCTTCTTTTTTTAAAAGATTAGGCGTTATAAATGTTATGTATTAATAGTATTATAAGAGAGATACATAGACAAAGTGCCCGTGCATGTTTGTGTGTATGTGTGTGTGAATTTGTGCATGTGCGTGTATTTGAATAGGAGGTACAAAGAGGATGCCGTGCACACGCGCGCGTGTGTGTGTGTGTGTGTGTGTGTGTGTGTGTGTGTGTGTGTGTTCATGCGTCTTTCTTTCAATGTGTCTGTACACTTGTCTCTCTGTCTGTCCCATGCACTCACACACAGGTGCGCCACGGGGGAGTCGTGGCAGCGCATCATGTTGGACTGCCTGGGTGGTCGCCCCTGTGACCCGGAATCCGTTCCCCCGGGGCAAGACGGGCGCAACTCGGAAACCGGCTGTGGCCTTGACATTGCCTACATCTACTTTGTGTTCTTTTTCTTCCTCTGTTCTTTCTTGGTGAGTGACATTGCCTACATCTACTCTGTGTGTTCTTTTTCTTCCTCTGTTCTTTCTTGGTGAGTGACATTGCCTACATCTACTCTGGGTTCTTTTTCTTCCTCTGTTCTTTCTTGGTGAGTGACATTGCCTACATCTACTTTGTGTTCTGTTTTGTCTTCCTCTGTTCGTTCCTGGTGAGTGACATTGCCTACATCTACTTTGTGTTCTTTGTCTTAAATCTTCCTCTGTTCTTTCTTGGTGAGTGACATTGCCTACATCTACTCTGTGTTCTTTTTTCTTCTTTCTCTGTTCTTTCCTGGTGA
>CM065707.1:15964237-15966737 GCA_017654935.2 Phymorhynchus buccinoides
CATTCTGAACTATTATTTAAATACGTTATTATTTATTACATATTTTTAATGATTCTTTTTTATTACATTTTTTTTTGGTTCCTTTTTTACTTATTTATTTATTTAATTAAAAAAATAATGTTACTACAATAATAAACTATTATTTTCAAAACATCTGACAGCGGAAGAAATGGACAAGCAGGACGAAGAGATGAGGGAGACCATCCGTCGCATGTGGTCAGTTCAGGGCAGAAAGATGTTGGACCTCCTCATGCCCGGGAACGAAGGTCGGTGGTCGCTAGAGTGATCATAATATACAGTGGAGCCTCCCTTATCCCTGTCTGGAACACCCTACCATTAATGAACTTCGTTCTGCTAAATCTTTCCAGTCTTTCAAAACTGCTCTTAAAACTCACCTCTTCCGGCAATACCTCTGATTTCTTCCTTGTCCTGTTTCCTGCCTTAAAATGATGTCCCCCACATTGTGGGTGGGTGGGTGTGCGCGCGTATGTGGGTGTGGGCGTGTGCGTGCGTGCGTGTTGTGGCTGTGTGAATGTTTGTGATAGTTGATATTGTAGTAGCTTATTTATGATTTATGTATTTATTTAAACAATTGTGAAGCGCCGTGAGCTCAAGAGAGAAAGGGCGCTCTATAAATGTTATTTATTATTATTATTATTATTATTATTATAATAAGAATGATCGTCAAATATTATCTAGCCCTTTCATCGATGGAAGTTCAGTTTAACGTCGCGTATCGGCTTTCGCCATGTACGACGGGCTGAACAAACCAACCAAGGTGTAAACAAACATTTATGTTCCTGAATCACTGTCTTAGCCAAAAGGCCGAGAAGCGATCAGAATCTTATAAACAGTCCTTAAGCAGTCCTTTGATATTGCTACTGTTATAGCCAATTCTGAGACAGCAAAAGTGTTATGATTTGAAAATGTTGTATTCTATGCATTAATTTTGTTCATTATCTACACGGTGGGGGTTTTTTGTGTTTTTTATTTTATTGTATTTTTTTACATTTATTTATTTTTGTTGTTGTTGTTGTTGTCTAATATCACCATTGCCTGAAAAGACGTTAAATTAATCTACTGAACTGAACTGAGCTGAACTCCCTTATAAGACCTTCAAAAATCATCCCAAGATGAGGTCTTATAAGGGAGGTGGTCTTCTTACAAGGGAGGTAATTTTAATGCTTACAAAGAAGGGTGCAATGTCCCTTATAAGACCTTCACAAATCATCCCAAATGAGGTCTTATAAGGGAGGTGGTCTTCTTACAAGGGAGGTAATTTTAATACTTACAAAGAAGGGTGCAATGTCTCAGAGAAGTAGGTCTTATATGGGAGGGAGTCTTATAATGGGGAGTCTTATAAGGGAGGTTCCACTGTAATTATGTTTGTTTGACAGCCTTTCTCTCGTTTTATTTATTTTTATAATAGTGTGTGTGTGTAGGTGTGTCTGTGTCTGTCTATCTGTCTGTCTGTGTCTGTGATAATGTGCTCCACTCTATTTCTGAGTACAGTGGAACCTCCCTTATAAGACCTTCACAAATCATCCGAAATGAGGTCTTATAAGGGAGGGGTCTTTTAAGGGAGTTAATTTTAATACTTACAAAGAAGGGCAATGTCTCGGAGAAGTAGGTCTTTTTCTTTTCTTTTTTTCTTTTTTTTTGTTTTCGGAGAAGTAGGTCTAATATGTGGGAGGGAGTCTTATAATGGGAGGTCTTAGAAGGGAGGGTCCACTGTATTATGTGTGTCTGGTGAGATTTTCGGGTGGTGGGGGTGATGGGGTTTTTTTTGGGGGGTGGGGTGGCAACAGTCGCAAAGCGCACAATATTGCTTTTTCCCAAACGCGCACAGCCGTCAAAAGGCGCACATCTTTATGGTAGAAAAGCGCACGATATTTACAATCCGAAAGCGCACAGTTGATTTTGAGACGGGTGGACTAGGACTAAGCCTATCCCTAACCCTAACCCTATTCTTAACCCTAACCCTAACCCTATCCCTAAACATATCCCTAACCGTATCCCTAACCCACCTGAAAAACAAGGAATACCTGGGTACGCAGAACTGCAATGATACAAATGCTCAGCAGAATGAGCTCAAGTTTTGAACGGTTGAAGTGTGCGCCTTTGAACGGTCAAATTGTGCGCATTTTGCCGTGCGCCTTTGGAGAGTGTGCGTTTTTTGTGTGCCCCCGTTTTGTTGTTGTTTTGTTGTTGTTGTTGTTGAGTCTTGTGTATGTATGAATATGTGTGTTTCAACAAATGTGCTAATTGATGTATTAAGTGCGTGTGTACGTGTGTGACTTAGGTGCATCCGTGCGTCTGCGTGTCTTGTGTGCATGCTTACATCTTTACTTAAAGATACGATATGTGTGTGTTTTCTCTCTGTTCTCTCTCTCTCTCTCTCTCTCTCTCTCTCTCTCTTTCTCTCTCTCTCTCTCTCCTCTCTCTCTCTCTCTCTCTCTCTCTCTCTCTCTCTCTCTCTCTCTCTCTCTCTCTCTCTCTC
>CM065707.1:15969237-15979237 GCA_017654935.2 Phymorhynchus buccinoides
CACCAGAGCTGGATGAGGGCAAGATGACGGTGGGTAAGATCTACTCGGGTCTGCTGATCGTGGAGAACTGGAAGGCCTACAAAGCCAGTCAATCCACCAGCTCCAACTACAGAATTGTGAGTACTACTAACTAGTGCATGCGGCTTAACCCTTTCACCGCCAAAGTAACATTTTAGCACCACAGCGATTTGAACACCTACGTCACTAAAAGGCAACAGACCTGTTTTACGCTACTCTTTTCGAGTATTATTCTACTCAATTTGGGACCTCTACTGCTCTTCAAAACTGAAAATAATGCTAGATTCTACTCATTTTCAGTTTACTTTGTTTGATGGTTTAATGAATAATGCTATACATTTTGCACCAAAACTACTCATTTCAGCTATCCAAACTACTCAAGACTTGTATAGGTGGTACAAAAAGGTGCTTAAAAGGCATAAAATTTGGGTGTGTTATCCAAAGAACCTATTTGTTTTAGTTTTGGGAAGTAAAGGTAGACCTTATTTTATATATGTATGTCACATAAGAATCCCCAATACTGCAGATGGATTTAGTTCTCTACCCAGGTACATTTTAATGTACATTGTTTGGCTCAAATATGGCCGGCGGTGAAAGGGTTAAAGGGCCCCCAAGCCACAGCGTCCACTAAACCCGCACGACCGTAAGATTACGATTCTATTCGATCGCGTGGTCTCCGAGAACGAAATGTGATTTGGCGCATCGAGATCACGCGATTGTATCGTATCGTACAGTCGTGCGATTTTAGTGGAACATGTGGCTGGCCCTTAATTAAGGGCCTGCTACGCTACGTGTACGATTCGATCTCGACACGGTACGATCATTGTGACATTGTGGGGCATGATTCTCGTGAAGTTCTACTGTCTAAAATAAATCTGATGAAACCCTACTAGTTACTATGTTCTCTATAGGGGAAGACGGGGTAAACATCGGCATGGGCGGGTAAGAAGTCCATCCCAATTATCTCATGAAATAAATAAAAATGTCAGTCACATCTGCCCATGAGACGAATGCTAAACATTAACGCTCGTCTCATTGGCAAAATGAAACTGAAATTTGCTGAGGGGGAATTTGCATGAGACACATTGGGCTGGGCATCTTACCCCTCCCATTGCGCTTATTTACACTCCGTGCTTCCCCTATTAAATTGTAGTTCCCCCCTCCCCCCCCCCCCCCCCCCCATAACGGAACGAATATTGATGAAATATCTCTAGTTTTGTATCAGATTCCTGATACAGGAACAGAATAAGCGAACTTGTTAAAGAAAGGGAATGAGGTGACCGGAAGTAAAGGGAAATCACTATGATATTTCCGGTATGGGAAGTTACGTCCCTTTGCCTTTTTTTGTTTATCCATTGCTTGGGGTAATGGTTTCCAATTAGGGGAAAGTGTTATGCTATTGCTAAGTGTTGGTAAGTATTTAGTTAGAATAAATAGTAATATTAATAGAAATCTATCCATTTCTATTATTTGGCATCCCTGTATGGGGTTCTGCATTGAGTATTAGTAGAACATAAGTGGTAGGAATTATTTTTTGGAGATGGAACCAAATTTGCACGTGACTCAAAACCGTGAACTCACAATCGGATCGTATTGGGGTCGATTCGTATGCAGTGTGGCTGGCCCTTTAATTAGGGACTATACACATTAGATCCGCAACCCGCAAGTTCCCGTACGTGAGACCCCCATATGCGCTTATTATAAGAAATAAACGGATGGGGTTTGTGGAGGAGTTTATCCGCGTCCGCGTATATTTCTTGCTTATGGGAAGCGTAACGGTTTTCTGTACGGAACTTGCGGATTGCGAGTTTTAATGTGTACATGCCCTTTACAAAAACGCCCGTGCACGTACGCTCCTGCACGCAGCATGCACGTGCGCGAATGCACACGCACGCACGCAAGCTCACATCGCACACGAACGCACACACACACATATCATCATCGTTATCATCACCATCATCATTATCAACAACATAATCATCATCGTCGTCGTTATCGTCAACAGCATCAGCAACAAACAGCAGCTGCACATCATCACCATCATCATCATCATCACCATAATCACCATCCTTCATCATCATCATCATCATCATCATCGTGTCATCATCATCATCATCAATCATCATCACCACCCACCATCAAGAAACATCATCATCATCGTCAGTTTCTTCTTATTATCATCAGTATCGTTCCGTTGGTGAGGATGACAGCGCCGATGACGAGCAAAAACGCTGACGGAGATGATAATAATAATAATAAAACAGACGAGAACGGATGATGAGGGGACCCCCACGGCCATTCCCACCCCAACATAAAAAAAAAGAACAAATCTTTTGAATCCACAGCTAGTGAAATATTGTGTGGGTGCGCACTCAAGCAAGCATACACACCCACACCCACACCCACACCTTGCACACGCAACACCCACCTCACACCGCACACACAGCGCCACATAGTATACAACACAGTAGACCGCTCCTGCCCCCTCCCCCCCCAACACCACCCTCCATTATTTTTTTTTAATCATAAGCTTTGGCCAATTTCAACACATCATTATGCTTTGTATAATGTGTTAAACTGTCGCCTTGTGTCCAATGCACGCTCGACTCACGGTTCACATAGGAAAAGGATGAGGTGAGTGAATACTTGCTCAATTAGCAAGTACAGTTATTATGTTATCAAACTATGCCAAACGAGTATGTCTTTGCCCGCGCCTCTCTCTCTCTCTCTCTCTCTCTCTCTCTCTCTCTCTCTCTCTCTCCCTCTCAAGTCTCTCTCAGCCTTCTCTCTCTCTCCTTTCTCTCTCTCTCTGTTCTCTATTCCTCTCTACATCTTCCCTCTCGTTCTCTCTCTCCTCTCTCTCTCCTCTTCTCTCCTCTCTCTCTTCTCTCTCTCTCCTCTTCATCAGTCCTCTCTCCTCTCTCTCCTCAACACTAATCTATTCATACGTTTGGTCTTTTTCGGTTTAGTTCTTTCTTATCAACTATAATTATTATATGGAGCAAAAGCAAAACACTTGTTATTACAGTGGAAACCTCCCTTATAAAGACCTCCCATTATAAGACTCCCTCCCTTACATAAGACCTACTTCTCTGAGACATTGCCCTTCTTTGTAAGTATTAAAATTACCTCCCTTTTAAGACCCCTCCCTTATAAGACCCCATTTTGGATGCTTTTTCAATGTCTTATAAGGGAGTTTCCACATTATAATTTGTGTCTTCAAGAAACTATTGAAAGTAGATACTCTGGGGGGGCCCCAAAAAAAAAAAAACAATGGTCGGTACCTTGAATATGTTTGTTGTTGTTTTACGCAGAACGTACATTTTCCAAATATTGATCTAAAAATATACTTTTATCATCCTTTTTTTTGTTAAGCCTTTGTATCAGCCTACTCTATTGGCCACTGACACACGACTACCTTTGCGAGAGTAATGCCCTTGGTGGGTGTGCGCCGAATATGCTTCGAGCAGTACTAGACCAAAAACAAAGGGAATAACTCTCGCCTCCCAACCAAACCTCTATTTTGAGGCTATGACTGGCCACGCACTCATTGCAGACCGCGATGAATGCCCTTTTGGATATGACCAACAATGATTAACTCATTGCAGTAAAGGGCGTTGATACCTAGTTGCAGTGGCCACTAGGTAGGCTAAGCCTAACTCACATTAGGCAGCCTCTGTAGCTTTTAAGACTCTATCACCGCCAAAATCGCATTTTCAATTTTTGCACCACATGTGATTGAACACCCACTGTCATTAAAAGGCATCAAATTGGGGTCTATTATCCAAAGACCATATTATTATTGTCTTAGTTTTCGGGAAGTAACGTAAGGATAGACCTTATTTTATATATTTCACAGAAGAATCCCCAAAACTGCAGATGGATTTTGTTCCCTACCCAAGGTAAATTCAATGGAAAAGTTTGGCTGAAATATGGCTGGCGGTGTTGGTGAAAGGGTTAAGACTTTAGGAATTGTTACATTACAAGGAAAAAAATCTTTCAAAATACAAAAGGGAATCAAAAGCATTATGGGAGGGTGTGTGCATATGAAATAGGATGGGCAGGGATATAGGTGAGTGTGATGGATCCAGTCAAAAAGGGAGAAAGGTGGCAGAGTGGTGGCAGAGTGGCTAAGACAGTTCGCCTGCCAAATGTAATGCGTGACTGCAGCGTGAGTGACCCCGGGTTCGAATCCCCCGGCCTCCTCGCCCTTTCTTTCTAGTTTGACAGGAAAATCGAACTGAACGTCCAGTACTTCGGATGGGGACTTAAAGCTAGTCTGAACCGTGCGCTTTACTACGCACGTAAAAATCCCACGGCAGTTGAAAGTCGGTATAAGAGCAGGGAGAAATCCCGCTGCCTGGTATGGACAAATTGATAGTTAGGTTTCCCAAGTCTGCCCCCCCCCCCCCCCCCCCCCCCCCCCCCCCCCTCTTCACACCCTCCCCCCCCCCCCCCAACCAATTTATAAAAAAAATAAAAAATTGGGTGGGCGCTGCGCTTGCGGCAACGCGCTCTCCAGGGGAGAGCAGCCCGAATACTCCAAATACCAATTTTAAAAAAAACATTATTTGATTCAGGGCAAAAATAAACTTAAAAATCAATTTGTATAACGCTGGGTCAAAAATGATGTGATACTTTGTGTCGTAGGCTACAGCTATGTTAGATCTTGCGTATTCATATTACAATGATTATTTTTAATGCATTGTGTAAGGTGAACTTGTAATGCAGTTGCCCTTGCACTCTCATGTTATGCTGTATGTGTAATACCACTAGTACATGTATTCTCGCATCGTGATTTTGAAAGGAAAGTACTAGCCGTCAATGGAATGAACATTTAAGCAACATACTGACGTGTTCTATGTCTAACATTGTTTAGTGTATGATATGGATACGTTGCAATTTTGTATTCTTCATGTGTGACGAATTATTAGTGACGCATTCGCATTTCTTGCTCTTTAGCTTCAAGAAGACGAGGTAACAACATTTTCTCAGTTTTTCCGTGTTCATTTTTTCTCGGATTTTCTTTTCATTTATCATAATTTTTGTTGGTTTGCCAAGACTGTGTATAATACATTTTGTACTGTGATGTGTATGCATTTTGTACTGTAATATGTATACATTTTGTACTGCATGTGTATACATTTTGTACTGTAATATGTATACATTTTGTGCTGCATAGGTATACATTTTGTACTACATAGGTATGCATTTTGTACGGCATATGTATACAATTTGTACTGCATATGTACATTTTGTACTGCATAATATGTATACAATTTGTACTGCATATGTACATTTTGTACCGCATGTGTATACATTTTGTACTGCATAATATTATGTACTGCATATGTATGCATTTTGTACTGCATATGTATACATTGTGTACTGCATAATATGTATACAATTTGTACTGCATGTGTACATTTTGTATGGCATATGTATACATTTTGTACTGCATATGTATGCATTTTGTACATATGTATACATTTTGTACTGCATATGTATACATTTTGTACTGCATATGTATATTATGTACATATGTATATTTTGTACTGCATATGTATACATTTTGTACTGCATATGTATACATTTTGTACTGCATATGTATACATTATGTACTGCATATGTATACATTGTGTACTGTAATATGTATACATTGTGTACTGTAATATGTATACATTGTGTACTGGGGGGGGGGGGGGGGGGGATAATATGTATACATTTTGTACTGCATATGTATACATTTTGTACTGTAATATGTATACATTTTGTACTGCATATGTATACATTTTGTATACTGCATATGTATACATTATGTACTGCATATGTATACATTGTGTACTGTAATATGTATACATTGTGTACTGTAATATGTATACATTGTGTACTGCATAATATGTATACATTTTGTACTGCATATGTATACATTGTGTACTGTAATATGTATACATTTTGTACTGCATATGTATACATTTTGTATACTGCATATGTATACATTTTGTGTACTGCATATGTATACATTTTGTACTGTAATATGTATACATTTTGTGTACTGCATATGTATGCATTTTGTATGGCATAATTATGCATACATTTTGTACGACGTATGTATACATTTTATAGTGCTTGTGCATACATTTTGTACTGTAATATGTATACATTTTGTCCTGTTATGGCATAATTATGTATACATTTTGTGCCGCATATGTATACATTTTGTACTGTAATATGTATACATTTGGTATGGGATAATTATGTATACATTATGTACTGCATATGTATACATTTTGTACTGCATATATATACATTTTGTACTGTCATATGTATACATTTGCTATGGCATAATTATGTATACATTATGTACCGCATATGTATACATTTTGTACTGTAATATGTATACATTTGGTATGGCATAATTATGTATACATTTTGTACTGCATATGTATACATTATGTACCGGATATGTATACATTTTGTACTGTAATATGTATACATTTGGTATGGCATAATTATGTATACATTGTGTACGGCATATGTATACATTTTATACTGCATATGTATACATTTTGTACGGCATACGTATGCATTCTGTACTGCATATGTATGCATTTTGTACTGCATAATTATGTATGCATTTTGTACTGCATAATTATGCATACATTTTGTACTGCATATGCATACATTTTGTACTGCATTATGTATGCATTTGGATTTGTATATATTTCACGTGCGAAGAATGATTATTAGTGACACGTTCGAACTTCTTGCTGTTTAGCTTGAAGAAGAAGAGGTAACTGTCTTCTCAATTTTTTGTATTATCATAATTTTTGGTTAGTCAAGAATCGTTTTGTTTCTCCTCACTGTTTAGTCTTTCAGTGTAGTTTCTTGTAGGCATGTATATATTTTTGATGGATATACAGATTTTTGTTTCTTTTGCATGGATACTTCCTTCTTTTTTTTACTATAAAAGATGTCATATTATAATAAAATAAGGCCTATCCACTCGTGTGTTTGACTTTTTCTTTCATTCGAAATCGGAGCTTAAAGGGGCACCCTGACGGATACGGTTTTTTTTGGGGCAAGAAACACGTCGAGATCACCAGGAAAACACCCTTGACAAGTTTCAAGGTTTGTTTCCGAAAGCCCCTTGGGGGTACATGGAATAAAAAGAAAAATTGGAAGAAAATGAACGGAAAAGAAACAAAATTCAAACAAAAGAAATGAAAAAAAAAGAAGACAAACCACAAATGACACAGAAAGGGACCGGTATAAGCAGCTGTCTTTCTTATGCCAGGCAAGACACTCACTTTGCTGTGGTTTCCTAGAAGTCAAATCGGCGATTCCTCTCCTTGGCGGAGGTGCTGGAAGTCAGATTCTTTCTTTTCTAATGGCCGCCTGAGTTAGACCAAATCGTTTGCACGAACTTTCCACAATACAAGCCTTTATTTGATGCAGTTCACCCAAAAGGAGTTTCGCTCACAACAAAGGAAATAGCTCTCTCTTTCTTTCTTTCTTTTTACTGCACTACAAAGAAGAAAAAGCTTCAACCACCCTCAGTGGCCTCCACCCACCCCGTCCAAAATGGCTTCTCTCTCGGGCAACTCCGCCAAGGAGGAATCGCCGTTTTGACGGTTCGATTTCTGGGAAACCAGAGCTAAGTGAGTGTTCCGATCCTTGAAAAGGCTGTCTTTCTGGTGATCTCGACGTGTTTCTTTCAAAAAAAACTCATCCGTCAGGGTGCCCCTTTAAATCTGTTTACGGAGTTAGGTTCTAAGAACGTGGCTACCTTCTTTTTGCACTGGTATATAAGTAAGAGTGTTTCTTTGTGAGTGAATGTTTGTGTGTGTGTGTCCTTGTTCTTTAATTTAACGTCTTTTCACTAAAAGTGATATGACACAAGAACGAGCTTTCGCGCCGCGCGCATGTGTGTGTGTGTGTGTGTGTGTGTGTGTGTGAGTGTGTGTGTGTGTGTGTGTGTTGTTCTTTTGTTCTTTTATTTAATTATAATTAACGTCTTTTCACTAAAAGTGATATTACGCAAGAAAGTGTGTGTGTGTGTGTGTGGGTGTGGGTGTGTGTGTGTGTGTGTTCTTGTGTGTATTAACACGTATATATATATACGCAATGTGTTTGTGTGTGTGTGTGTGTGTGTTTGTGTTGTTGTTTGTGCGTTGTTGTTGTTTATTCAACGTTGTTTCACTAAAAGTGATATTAGACAAGAACGTATGTGTGTTTGTGTGTGTGCGTGTGTGTGCCTGAGTGTGTGTGTGTGTGTGTGTGTGTGTGTGTGTGTGCGCGCGCGTGCGTGCGTGCATGCCAATTATGCATGCGCATGTCTGGTTTTCTGTCTGCAAGACTACACGATGCACGATGAGTTTGCATGTTCATTCTCTTGATTAGTTGATTTTTTCTTTGTTTATTTTCTTTGTTTGATTTATGCACACACACAAAAAAAACCAATGTAACTAGTTTGTTCTTATTGTGATTATTCTTATTTGGTAAATATTAGCCTAAGGCCGGGTTCACATTAGACGCGTAAGTTCCGTACGGAAAAACCCTAAATAAGTGGAAGAAAGAAGGATACAAGTTTACGCACATAGGCGAAATTCGGACACGTGCGCAAATCTTTTCCCTTCTTTGTTTCACTTATTTGTGGATTGCGCACGGGTTTCCGCATGGAATATCCGCTTATGTGTGTACACGGCCTTAGGGTCCGGTTGTTTGACACATCTTTTTTTAAACGATTTGTTTGTTCATTACTGTTGTAGGTTTTACATTATTTTCTCTTCTGCCTTATCTTTTATATTTTTTTAAAATTCTAGTCACAAAGCGTAGTATGTTTATTCTTTCGTTCCGTTTATTGTTTACTCACATATTTTATCTTGCAACGTAGCAACGGATGGTCTATATGCTGGGTTGTTTTTTAAAAAGTATATTTACATCGCTTCAGTGTAAGCTGATTTTTGTTTGTATTACAATGTATTTTTGTACCGCTTCAATATAAGCTGATTTGGTATATTATACAGTGCAAGCTGATTTTGTTGGGTAATACTTTCAAATGTACACTTTTGTTAAAACGGATTCCTCCTCGTGGGGATACCGGCGGGGGGGGGGGGGGGGGGTATAAATAGTTCCCCCGCCTTCTGGAAGTTCTGTGCTTGTAACTTCCTCAAATCTGTCACTCTCTTTGACTCTGCCTCTTTTTCCCTTTGCTTGCTGTCATCTACTATCTTTCTTTCTGCCTTTTTGCCTTTTTTCAAGAAACGCTTTCAAAAAGATTCCTCCAGCCGAAGTCGGACATGCTGGGGCTAATGTTTTTTATTTCTTGTAGTTAGGCGCATAACGGCAGCATGAGTGACGCATCTGCGCTCACAATTGACAGGAAACTGTCTGGGCGATCGAAGAAGAAGAAAAAGAAGAAGAAGAGTTAAAAAGGTTAAGCATATTGTTGCTTAAGCGAACGAATGTTTGATGACGTGTTTACCATACGAACTAAACCATGTCGTAGTTCTCAGAACAAAGCTACAGGGTAACGCAATTGTCCATTAATGTTCCTCTAAAACTGTAATTTGCTTCTTCTTTTTTAAATGCAGAAGAAAACCCTTTTCTTAATTAAGCAACACATAATCTGATCAATATAGTTTCTGAATTACAACACGTATTTATAATTAGATTCATCATAGCTTCAACATTCGTCGGCTTGTTTCTGAGCCACCGGTTTTATTCTAGGCTTATTTCTTGATCCATATTGATCAACTACAATGATGCAATGGTTTGGTTTCGTAAAGGTCCATCCACACGTCCACTAAAATCGCACGACTGTACGATACGATTCGATCACGTGGTCTCGATGCGCGCCAATCACACGTGTTCTTTGAGACCACGTGATCGAATCGCATCGTACAGTCGTGCGATTTTAGTGGCCGTGTGGCTAGCACTTAAGAGTTTAACGTAACCCCCGGCACACGACTTCCCCTCG
>CM065707.1:15984237-16004237 GCA_017654935.2 Phymorhynchus buccinoides
CATATGTGCCCACCCGGGTCGAGAGGACGTAAAAACACCACACCCATGTCATTCAAACCCTTGAAATCAGGGTCTGTTATTCAATGACATTGTGTTCCTAAATTTGGGCAGTGAGGATGGACCCTATTCTAAATGTGTTACAGAGAAACCCCATAATATTGCAGACAGAATCTTTTTTGTAACTGAGTAAGTTTAATGGAAAGTTTTGGCTCAAAGATGGCTGGCGGTGAAAGGGTTAAATCGGGAGACAGACTATGCGACTGCCTCATATGACTCGATCAGGTCGTGACGTTGACCAAATTTTGTTTCCCGCACAGAAGCGGTCACAAGCCATCTGACTCGATCAGTGAAATTTAGAACCCGCCCTATTCGGCCCTGTCACCTGACTGGGCCCGACTGAGTCAGACTGATCGAGCAGGATGGTATGCAAATGAGGTGAAACGTCACGACCTGATCGAGTCACATGCCTCATGCCACATAAAGCCGCCTCACACTATCTAAAGGTCTGTGTACACGTTAGCACTATTCACGAAATAGTTCTATTTCCCCATGGCAACACAGTGAGCTAACACTGTGTTGCCATGGAGAAAAATGGAGAAAAAGAAATATCTCGTGAATAATGTTAACGTGTATACAGATCGTGACCAAGTCGGATGAAAATGGTTGTGACTTTCCACATGTTTTCCTTTCTTTTGGCAGAGTGAGTAGAAATCACAAATGCAAGTTTTGGTCCGATGAAACCTTAGCCCTTTCAGTCCGGTGCGCCCCGGTTCGCATATTGCCGTTTCGCATACTGCCGCTTCGCATAAAGCCGATTCACATACTGCCGCTTCGCATACAAAGCTTTGTGGACATGGCATTTCGCATAAAACTCAGAAAGTTAGAGATAGGGTTAGGGATAGGTTAGGGATAGTAAAGGGAAGATTGAATAAGAGGTTTGTGCTGTGTTTTTGGTTTTGTGGGTTATGTGTGCACGCATGTGTATGTGTGTGTCTGTATGCATGTGTGTGTGTGTGTGTGTGTGTGTGTGTGTGTGTGTGTGTGTGTCTGCGTGCGTACGTTGTGTGTATTTGTATGTGTATCCTCTAACGTTTGTGTATGTGTGTTGGTGTATGTGGTCAGTCCGTGCAGCTCAATTGCTATGGCTTACTGAATTAAAAATTAATAATGAGTCGGTGTCGATAAGTGTGTGTGTGTGTGTGTGTGTCTGTGTATGTGTGTGTGTGTGTGAGAGAGAGAGAGAGAGAGAGAGAGAGAGAGAGAGAGAGAGAGAGAGAGAGAGAGAGAGAGGCTAGAGTTGCTTTGTATATGCGTTGTTGCTGGTTTGTGTCATTCTTAAATACTATTTTTGTTGTCTACTTGTTGATGAATAATTGATTGTAAAGCGCTTTGGGCTCATTTGAGGTAAAGCGCTATATAAATATACTATTATTATTATTATTATTATTGTTGTTGTTGTTTTTTCTTTCTTGTTTTTGTAGTTTCCTCAGACGGGGGAGCAGCAAGCGACGGAGGGACCATAGCATACACAGTGACACTTCTAGCGTACAGGTAACATCCAAAGTCAAACAAACAAATGAACAAACAAACAAATGCTTGCACGTTGGGAATGTAAACGCTCTCTCTCTCTCTCTCTCTCTCTCTCTCTCTCTCTCTCTCTCTCTCTCTCTCTCTCTCTCTCTCTCTCTCTCTCTCTCTCTCTCTCTCTCTCTCTCTCTCTCTCCCCCACCCCCCTTCTCTCACCCCCCTTCTCTCTCCCCCTCTCTCTCTCTCTCCGACCCCCTCTCTCTCTCTCTCCCCACCCACCCCCCCTTCTCTCTCTCCCCCCACTCTCTCTCTCTCTCTCTCTCTCTCTCTCTCTCTCTCTCTCTCTCTCTCTCTCTCTCTCTCTCTCTCTCTCTCTCTCAGTCGTCACAAAGAAGTATCCTCGTAAAACGTGGGCTGCCCTCAATATATTTTTACCAAGAGAGCGAGCGTGTCGCCGCCAACGCAGCATCAGTCTACCCATTTTGTGTGTTTTGATTGTGTGCATGTCCGTACTTTTATTCAGGCATGTTTGAAGACAATACATATTTTGTGAAGTATAGTGAAGTGAACATCCTTCATACCTTACAAGGTCTTCGATTATCAAAGGGAAGCAAATACGTAGTTTTCTTCAGCTTCTTTAGAAAACATAAACACACAACTGTCACGTGTTGTTTTTGTTTTGTTTTTTTTTTTGTTTGCTTATTTGTGACCCAGCACCACGAAAGGGACATTAAGTGTCAAACTGACCATTCTGAGACAAGTATACAGTAGGAATCTGCAGACAATTCTCTTTCTAATGATACAAGAACCATTATTGTACCTGTTTCCGTTCCAGACTTTTGAGCATTTAAAGTTGGTAGGGTGAGCATCGTCTATTTTGAGAAAACACAGTCTAAAGTCTAGCCTAGCTGTAGAAAATGCATTGACCTACTCGTTTTAAAGCACTTATAAGACCATTTAGAGACCATATTAAAGATTATCCTTTATATAATATGAAAGATAAGATGTTTGACAACACAAAAACACCCATAAAAATTGATATAAAATTAGATGTTTGACTTTGCAAACCTGTTATGAGAAACTAGCGTTCAGACTTAATGTCCCTTTCGTGGTGCTGGGTCACATTTATTTCGTAGTTTGAATGTACTAATGTATGTATGTCCGAGTTGTTTGTTGAATGCTCAGAAGGAATTTGAGAATTGACATGTGTTTGTGTCGCTTCCCATGTGATGCGTAGAATGATATAATATTGCAAGGGTTTAGCTTCATTCATCCAACTTATCTTTTGTTTACAAACACATCGCCTCATCGCCTTGGAAAAAGTCTTCTTTAAGACGAAAATGTAGTGGGGGGTTTTCTTCGCGTCTTTTCCCATCTTCACCTGTTCGTGTTAATGTGTAGCGGTGTGATGTTTTTATTAGTTCAATTGTAAGGGTTTAGTAAAGGGAGAGAATTAGATGTAGTGTTGCTGGTTCTTCGTCAGAGTTGCGATTTGTGGAGATACAAATTCGTCTTGCTGCAGGGGTGCATTTGGGTGTGCCTGAAGCCTGAATTCAGGCAGTTTGGTACAGGCGGGGCTCTTCCCATGCTCTGTTTACCTCTTACTTAGATTGACACACGTTTTAGCTAGGGTTATGATGGAAAGCTCAGGCAAACGTGTTGCTCATGGCATGCACCCATGCTGCTGGTCTGTTTTGAACTCGAACCGAATTTTTGTTATTGTCTGTCCTGTCTGAGAGTAGCTGTTTTGCTGTTGTTGTTGTCGTTAGTTTGTCTTTTTTTCAATTAGTGTTTTCTAGGTTAGTAGGGGGGTGTCTAAACATTTTTTCGTTGCTTTTGTTTTAAACTTTAGGGTTTCTTAAACTTATGGACTTCTTGGTTTCTGTCTAAGACTGGCTGCCCTTTTGTGCTGGGATGGTTTTGAAAAAAAAAAAAATCTTATCAACATTTTTTGTCGATAAAAACGAAAGACAACTAGTTCTTGTCAATAGTTTTTTGCTTCGTTTTGGTGTGTTTTTACCCCGCCAGACAAAAGTCTGGTAAGGTGATTATGTTTTGACGTCTGTCTGTCTGTCTGTCTGCTTTCCTTTCTATTTGAACATTTGTCATCCTTTTCTTTTCTTTGAAACTGTAGCGTCTGAAGACTCGTCTGTCTGAGAGTGGCTGTTTTATTTGGTGCTGAGTTGGTTGGAAGGAAACTCTATGAACATTTGTCGATGAAGTTGAACGACGAGTCTGGAAGGTGTTATGTCATTTTTTTTAAAATCTGTCAGTCTGTTTGTCTGTCTATCTGTTTCGCATACTTTCTGAGAATTTTGTCATTGCGTGTTTGTTTATTTTGTTTTTAACTGTAAGATCAGGAACTGAAAATACTTTTGTCTATCTGAGGGTGGATGTTTTATTTAGTGTTGGATTGTTTGGAGGCAAATTATGTATGCATTTTTGGACAGTCTGGGAAGATGTACTCTTTTTTTTTTATCTGTGTGTGTGTCTGTCTGTCTTGTCTCCGTTATGTTTCTGAATATTTGTCGTCGCCTTCTTTGGGGGTTTTGAAAGTGTGGAGTCTGGAGCTGAAAGACGTTCAGTTTTTTGTTGTTGTTTTTTTTTACCCCAACAGACAAGAGTCTGGAATTCATGTTTTCGGGTCTATCTGTCTGTCTTTCGGTCTGTTCCCCTTATTTTCTGAATATTTATCATCGCCTCTTTTTTTTTTTTGGGGGGGGGAAATGTATATGTATGTTATTTATATTTAGTTTAATATGTACATTTTATCTTTGTTTTGATGCGCATGTGTGTGTGTGTGTGTGTAAGAATGTGAAGGATAGTGTGGAGGTATGTAAGCTTCGTTTTTTTTAATATGAATAATTTTAGGGCAATTGTGTAAAGTCGCTTAGAGCTTAAAGGTGAAGCGCTATAAATAAATTTTCTTAAATAAATAAATAAATGTAGACTCTAGTGCTCAAAGATGTTTTGTCTTGTTTTCACCCCGCCAGACAATAGTCTGGAATGGGGTAATGTTTTCTGGTCTATCTGTCTGTGTTTCTGTCTGTTCCCTTTATTGTCTGAATATGTATCATCGCCTAGAGCTCAAAGATGTTTTGTCTTGTTTTTACCCCGCCAGACACGAGTCTGGAACGGGGTAATGTTTTTGGGGGGGTCTGTCAGTCTGAACATGTGTCGTTGCTTTTGTTTCTAATGCAAACTTGTAGAGTCTGGAGCTGAAAGACGTGGGCAGTGTGTCCAACCAGTCCTTGCAGAGCCAGGACAATTCTCTCATTGCCCTGGCCGCCACACAAATCTCCACCTCTCTCTCTAAGCTCAACGAGGTGACCCTTCCCCCTTCTTTTCCCTCCCTACCTTCTTTCCTTCTCTCACTTTTGTCCATGTTATATTACCCTTTTTTGTCCAGTATCCTTCCTTCCTTTCTTTCCCGTCTTTCTCGATATTTTCCGGTACCAAAGTGAATTGAAGTGTGGCCAGCCTTTTCCTGCCTTGTCAAGCAGTGTTACTTGCGTGTGGTGTGTTGTCATATTTACCCTTGCGGCCTTTGTACATATTCTTTGGACTGTGTTTTTTGTGTGCGCTCCGTGATTGGGCTGATGGCCAGATGTGTTCGTTTATTCGTGCAGTCTTGTGTGGGTGGGTGTTCCATTTTCAATCCGTCTGTGCAGTTTTGCTGTGTAACCTACCTCCGTGTAAACAACGTATCTGGCCTATGAATGTCTGTGTGTGCAATAAACTCAATACTCGTTTAGGTTGGTTGTATGTGTTTGTATTGTAGTCTTGTCTGTTATGTAAATAGGGGTAACACATGGATGAGTGAGAAACATTGGACTTAGAAAAGACAAGTTTCCCTGTGGAAGCAGAATGATCGCTTTTTTTTAAATAGATAAAAAAATACGTTCTTCCTCCGACTTCATTTTGGGTTGGTTTGTTGTTTCTTTTTGTTTGGTTCTTACTTTTCAGGGCTAAGTTCAGACAACTAGCACACAAAGAAATACACAACAAGCGCAAAGTGACGTTTTCAGCTTTTGAGCAAAGTTCAGACAATTAATTAAAAGATGTTGTATTTTATGGATAGGTTCTCCCAGTCAGCGCATTGTTGATCACCAGCGGTTGTGTGATGCTTCCAAGCTAGCTATTGCTGAGAAATGTATTTTAACAAATCTGTCATTACATTATTGAATCTAACCATGAAGCATGTGTTCTAAATGGCGTAAGTATGTGTCAAACGGTTTTCAAGGAAGGAAGCATTATTAAACTTCATTCATTTATATTAATTATTATCTAATGAAAGTTGTTATTATGTTCAAATAGTAGATACGTTAATGTCGAATGGTTTGCGAATAAAACAAAGTAACAAAATGCTACCGGTGTCAACTTCACTGAGGAGTACATGACTAAATAATAATTATTGTCATCAATTTGGTTTTGTAATGAGTGAGTTTCTTCAATGTAACATGGATCTATCAATGCTATTCTACTATGTGCGCTTTCTGTTTTCATTGTTTGGGGTTTCCTCTCTCGATGTGTGCCAGCAAGTGTGGTGGTCTTCCGTACATGTATTCTGTGTGGGATAACCTTTACATTCTACCGTCATTGCCGTCCTTGCTTACTTATTACCATAATGCAAATCTCTGGGTTTGCGCTCAATATCTTGCGTTAAGAGGCGAGAACAAGAAAGGAACGAAAGAGATTGAGAAAACTAATCGCACGAGAAAGAGACAGGCAAAGACAGAGAAGTGTAGTTTTTTAACAAACTTTTGTAATGAAGACGAAAATTTGGCCCACTGTGCTTGCTTACCGCAATTACACATTATGTATTGTTAAAAGTTCGTGACTTTGCTGGTGTTGCACTGCCTCCGGCATTGTCTCCAGGATCGTCCCCACCATCTTTATATCTGACCAATGGCCCATATGTGTCTGTTCCAGACCGGAGGGACGTTAAGCAGAATTTCATTCGCTGTGTTTGCTTTTGTTGGTTTTATTATTTTTACTCTACTGTTAAAAAAGGGCGGATAACAATCTATTAAAGGCACACAACTCCCCATCAAAGCCACCTATCATCACAAATGTTAGCTTCGCAAAACTAGTCAGCTGTATCTTTTTTCTGTTTGTAATTTTGTTTTGACAAAGAATCAAACTGTGGACTTGTGTTTGGGGGTCTTTGTTATTTCTCAAATAGTTCAATGTATCCCGATATCTTATGTTTTCTTTTTCTTTTATCTTGACTTTTAATTGGAAGAATAGTATGGAGAGAAAATTTTAAGATCTTAATCTTTAATTCTTTTCTCTATACTATTCTTCCATAGATTGTATTATTATCGTTTTGTTGTGCATGTTGTTTACGTTTACTTATTTTGACATGTTTTCCTGCATGTTGGTAATAGCTCTTTGATTTGTGATGAAAATATTCTTTTGAGTATCATTTCTTTTCTTTTTTTTGCATGAACAACGAAGTAGAAAAAGTATGTACAGTAACGAATATCTCTTTTTCTTTTTGTTTATTTCTGTTTTCAGTTTCTTCGAAGATAACTGTTTTAGTTTCATACCGTGATTAGATTATCATTCTGCTTTTGTTTTGTAAAGACAGGGGTAGTTATGTTAATTTTGTTTCGTTAAAGTAGAATATTTATATGAAATTCAGTTTCAATTTTATTGCAGAATAATATAGTTTAAAGTTTGTTTTGTAATAGACAGCTTGCTGATCTAAATGTTTCAGTCTTTGATTGAAAGCTATATGCACTAGCACACTAAGAATTAACTCTTTCATTCACCGCCAAAGTCGCATTTTAGCACCGCATTGATTGTAATACCCATGTCACTAAAAGGCATCAAATTGTGGTCTATTATCCAACGACCCTATTTTCTTAGTTTTGGGAAGAAAGGATAGACCTTAGGTATATATATATATATCAGATTTCACAGAAGAATCCCCAATCCCACAACTTTATAAATAAGTAATGTCCGATATGTTCTTTTTAAGAGCGGGGGGACGTAAAAAAAAAAAAAGCATAATCTAAGAATCCCCAATACCGCAGATGGATTGCAGATGGAGCAATTTAATGGACATATTTGGATGAAATATGGCTGGCGGTGAAAGGGTTAACTAGCTGACGCACATAACATGTTTAGTTTTATGTGTTTTGCTTTCGTTCTTGCAGTTGTAGAAGTGAACTGTTCTGTTCTAATCTGTTTGGCATCATAACACACAGACGCTTCTTCAAAATAACAAGGATGCTACTTTCAGATCATTTTAGCAATTAAATTCAAAATGAATTCCCCTTATCGTCTCAGCATTTCGGTTTTCGTTGATAAAAAAAAAGAACTGAAATTAACCCTTTCACCGCCAGCCATTTTTCAGCCAAAAATGTCCATTAAAATTACCTGGGCAGAGAACAAAAATCTATCTGCAGTATTGGGGATTCTTCTGTGACATATAACAAATAGGGTCTATCCTTAACTTCCCAAAACTAAAAGACAATAGGGTCTTTGGATAATAGACCCCAATTTGATACCTTTTAGTGACATAGGTGTTAAATCACTGTGGTGCTAAAATGCGGACTTTGGCGGTGAAAGGGTTAAATCCGTTATGAACTCAAATTTGTTGATATAATTTAGGTCTGTTGTTAAACTCCCTACATAAAAGTTTTTTTTTTTAAAGGTGGCTAGGGGGGACGGGGGTCTGTTTATAAACTTCTCTTTCCAGTTAACCTGTTTCAGAAAATGCATGTTATATTATTTTCATCTTCAGAAGAATAAAATAAAATATAAAAAATTAAGGATATTACATCGAAGGTGCAAGCTCCATGCATGTATTTGGTGGAAATGTGGCTTCTACTATAATGAATGTTAATATCCATTTCTTCGTTTTTAATACAGAATGTCCGTGATGCAAGTGATCTTTTTTTCCATTTCACATACTCTTCTTTTATATATATATTTTTTTTTTAATAATTATGTTTAGTCTCAACAGAACCAGCGCAAATCATTCGTTTTTCTTAATTCAAAACATCACGATTGATTTTCGTCCTTCCAACTCTGAATGTTCTCTAGCTACAGGGCCAGTGTCTTTACTATTGTGATGTTTTTCTATATCTCACTGAGAAGAATTTTCCTGCCCTCCCGCCCTCACCCCCGTTCATTTTACTGATGTGCTGAGGCCACACATAGAGACAGTGTCCACACCTCATGCAATACATCTAAAGATGGCACCTGAACACAAAACGTGCAGTGCTTCAGTATAAAGTCTAGAAAATCGTCTGGTGTCCAACACACACAAAAAGCCTGCACAAGTGTACTGTGTAGACAGTTGTATTATTGTAAACAACAACAACACCAACAACAACAACAAAAAGTGTCCACGTTGTGTGATGTCTGGGACAGCAGTCTTATGTGAAAAAAAGCTCAATTAAGTGTGGACAAAGTGTGATGTCTAGACAGCAGTCTTATGCATAAAAAAGCGCAATTAAGCGTGGACAAAGTGTGATGTCTGGACAGCAGTCTTACATGCATGAAAAAGCTCAATTAAAGTGTGGACAAAGTGTGATGTCTGGACAGCAGTCTTATGTGAAAAAAGCTCAATTAAGTGTGGACAAAGTGTGATGTCTGGACAGCAGTCTTATGTGAAAAAAGCCTTTTTTTTTTTTTTTTTTTTTTTTTTTTTTTTTTTTTATTTCAACATAAGACTGCTGTCCAGACATCACACTTTGTCCACGCTTAATTGAGCTTTTTTCACATAAGACTGCTGTCCAGACATCACACTTTGTCCACACTTAATTGAGCTTTTTTCACATAAGACTGCTGTCCAGACATCACACTTTGTCCACGCTTAATTGAGCTTTTTTCACATAAGACTGCTGTCCAGACATCACACTTTGTCCACACTTAATTGAGCTTTTTTCACATAAGACTGCTGTCCAGACATCACACAACGTGGACACTTTGTTGTTGTTTGTTGTTGTTGTTGTTGTACATATAATACAACTGTCTACACAGTACACTTGTGCAGGCTTTTTGTGTGTGTTGGACACCAGACGATTTTCTAGACTTTATACTGAAGCACTGCACGTTTTGTGTTCAGGTGCCATCTTTAGATGTATTGCATGAGGTGTGGACACTGTCTCTATGTGTGGCCTCAGCACATACTAAAATGAAGGCGGGGAGGGGGAGGGGGAGGCAGGAAAATTCTTCTCAGTGAGATATAGAAAAACATCACAATAGTAAAGACACTGGCCCTGTAGCTAGAGAACATTCAGAGTTGGAAGGACGAAAATCAATCGTGATGTTTTGAATTAAGAAAAACGAATGATTTGCGCTGGTTCTGTTGAGACTAAACATAATTATTAAAAAAAAAAAATATATATATAAAAGAACTAAAGAGTATGTGAAATGGAAAAAAAGATCACTTGCATCACGGACATTCTGTATTAAAAACGAAGAAATGGATATTAACATTCATTATAGTAGAAGCCACATTTCCACCAAATACATGCATGGAGCTTGCACCTTCGATGTAATATCCTTAATTTTTTATATTTTATTTTATTCTTCTGAAGATGAAAATAATATAACATGCATTTTCTGAAACAGGTTAACTGGAAAGAGAAGTTTATAAACAGACCCCCGTCCCCCCTAGCCACCTTTAAAAAAAAAAACTTTTATGTAGGGAGTTTAACAACAGACCTAAATTATATCAACAAATTTGAGTTTATAACGGATGATTAACCCTTTCACCGCCAAAGTCGCATTTTAGCACCACCAGTGCTTTAACACCCATGTCAATTAAAGGTATCCAAATGGGGTCTATTATCCAAAGACCCTATAAATTGTCTTAGTTTTGGGAAGTTAAGGATAGACCCTATTTGTTATATGTTACACAAGAATCCCCAATACTGCAGATAGATTTTTGTTATCTACACCAGGTAAGTTTAATAGAATTATTTGGGATGAAAAATGGCTGGCGGTGAAAGGGATTACTTTCAGTTCTTTTTTTTTATCAACGAAAACCGAAATGCTGAGACGATAAGGGGAATTCATTTTGAATTTAATTGCTAAAATGATCTGAAAGTAGCATCCTTGTTATTTTGAAGAAGCGTCTGTGTGTTATGATGCCAAACAGATTAGAACAGAACAGTTCACTTCTACAACTGCAAGAACGAAAGCAAAACACATAAAACTAAACATGTTATGTGCGTCAGCTAGTTAACCCTTTCACCACCAGCCATAATATTTCAGCCAAAAATGTCCATTAATTGGCTTCCATCTGCAATCCATCTGCGGTATTGGGGATTCTTAGATTATGCTTCACGTCCTCCCGCTCTTAAAAAGAACATATGGGACATTACTTATTTATAAGTTGTGGGATGGGATTCTTCTGTGGACATCTGATATATATATATATACATAAGGTCTATCCTTACTTCCCAAAACTAAGACGATAGAGTCTTTGGATAATAGACCCCAATTTGATGCCTTTTAGTGACATGGGTATTACAATCAATGCGGTGCTAAAATGCGACTTTGGCGGTGAAAGAGTTAATCTGTGTGCTAGTGCATATAGCTTTCAATCAAAGACTGAAACATTTAGATCAGCAAGCTGTCTATTACAAAACAAACTTTAAACTATATTATTCTGCAATAAAATTGAAACTGAATTTCATATAAATATTCTACTTTAACGAAACAAAATTAACATAACTACCCCTGTCTTTACAAAACAAAAGCAGAATGATAATCTAATCACGGTATGAAACTAAAACAGTTATCTTCGAAGAAACTGAAAACAGAAATAAACAAAAAGAAAAAGAGATATTCGTTACTGTACATACTTTTTCTACTTCGTTGTTCATGCAAAAAAAAGAAAAGAAATGATACTCAAAAGAATATTTTCATCACAAATCAAAGAGCTATTACCAACATGCAGGAAAACATGTCAAAATAAGTAAACGTAAACAACATGCACAACAAAACGATAATAATACAATCTATGGAAGAATAGTATAGAGAAAAGAATTAAAGATTAAGATCTTAAAATTTTCTCTCCATACTATTCTTCCAATTAAAAGTCAAGATAAAAGAAAAAGAAAACATAAGATATCGGGATACATTGAACTATTTGAGAAATAACAAAGACCCCCAAACACAAGTCCACAGTTTGATTCTTTGTCAAAACAAAATTACAAACAGAAAAAAGATACAGCTGACTAGTTTTGCGAAGCTAACATTTGTGATGATAGGTGGCTTTGATGGGGAGTTGTGTGCCTTTAATAGATTGTTATCCGCCCTTTTTTAACAGTAGAGTAAAAATAATAAAACCAACAAAAGCAAACACAGCGAATGAAATTCTGCTTAACGTCCTCCGGTCTGGAACAGACACATATGGGACATTGGTAGATATAAAGATGGTGGGGACGATCCTGGAGACAATGCCCGGAGGCAGTGCAAGACTAGGAAAGTCCCGAACTTTTAACAATACAGATGTGTAACTGCGGTAAGCAAGCACAGTGTGCCAAATTTTCGTCTTCATTACAAAAGTTTGTTAAAAAACTACACTTCTCTGTCTTTGCCTGTCTCTTTCTCGTGCGATTAGTTTTCTCAATCTCTTTCGTTCCTTTCTTGTTCTCGCCTCTTAACGCAAGATATTGAGCGCAAACCCAGAGATTTGCATTATGGTAATAAGTAAGCAAGGACGGCAATGACGGTAGAATGTAAAGGTTATCCCACACAGAATACATGTACGGAAGACCACCACACTTGCTGGCACACATCGAGAGAGGAAACCCCAAACAATGAAAACAGAAAGCGCACATAGTAGAATAGCATTGATAGATCCATGTTACATTGAAGAAACTCACTCATTACAAAACCAAATTGATGACAATAATTATTATTTAGTCATGTACTCCTCAGTGAAGTTGACACCGGTAGCATTTTGTTACTTTGTTTTATTCGCAAACCATTCGACATTAACGTATCTACTATTTGAACATAATAACAACTTTCATTAGATAATAATTAATATAAATGAATGAAGTTTAATAATGCTTCCTTCCTTGAAAACCGTTTGACACATACTTACGCCATTTAGAACACATGCTTCATGGTTAGATTCAATAATGTAATGACAGATTTGTTAAAATACATTTCTCAGCAATAGCTAGCTTGGAAGCATCACACAACCGCTGGTGATCAACAATGCGCTGACTGGGAGAACCTATCCATAAAATACAACATCTTTTAATTAATTGTCTGAACTTTGCTCAAAAGCTGAAAACGCCACTTTGCACTTGTTGTGTATTTGTTTGTGTGCTAGTTGTCTGAACTTAGCCCTGAAAAGTAAGAACCAAACAAAAACAAACAAAAACCAACCCAAAATGAAGTCGGAGGAAGAACGTATTTTTTGATCTATTTAAAAAAAAGCGATCATTCTGCTTCCACAGGGAAACTTGTCTTTTCTAAGTCCAATGTTTCTCACTCATCCATGTGTTACCCCTATTTACATAACAGACAAGACTACAATACAAACACATACAACCAACCTAAACGAGTATTGAGTTTATTGCACACACAGACATTCATAGGCCAGATACGTTGTTTAGACGGAGGTAGGTTACACAGCAAAACTGCACAGACGGATTGAAAATGGTACACCCACCCACACAAGACTGCACGAATAAACGAACACATCTGGCCATCAGCCCAATCACGGAGCGCACACAAAAAACACAGTCCAAAGAATATGTACAAAGGCCGCAAGGGTAAATATGACAACACACCACACGCAAGTAACACTGCTTGACAAGGCAGGAAAAGGCTGGCCACACTTCAATTCACTTTGGTACCGGAAAATATCGAGAAAGACGGGAAAGAAAGGAAGGAAGGATACTGGACAAAAAAGGGTAATATAACATGGACAAAAGTGAGAGAAGGAAAGAAGGTAGGGAGGGAAAAGAAGGGGGAAGGGTCACCTCGTTGAGCTTAGAGAGAGAGGTGGAGATTTGTGTGGCGGCCAGGGCAATGAGAGAATTGTCCTGGCTCTGCAAGGACTGGTTGGACACACTGCCCACGTCTTTCAGCTCCAGACTCTACAAGTTTGCATTAGAAACAAAAGCAACGACACATGTTCAGACTGACAGACCCCCCCAAAAACATTACCCCGTTCCAGACTCGTGTCTGGCGGGGTAAAAACAAGACAAAACATCTTTGAGCTCTAGGCGATGATACATATTCAGACAATAAAGGGAACAGACAGAAACACAGACAGATAGACCAGAAAACATTACCCCATTCCAGACTATTGTCTGGCGGGGTGAAAACAAGACAAAACATCTTTGAGCACTAGAGTCTACATTTATTTATTTATTTAAGAAAATGTATATAGCGCTTCACCTTTAAGCTCTAAGCGCTTTAACAATTGCCCTAAAATTATTCATATTAAAAACAACAGCTTACATACCTCCACACTATCCTTCACATTCTTACACACACACACATACACATGCGCACACAAAGAAATATGTACATATTAAACTAAATATAAATAACATACATATACATTTCCCCCCCCCAAAAAAAAAAAAGAGGCGATGATAAATATTCAGAAAATAAGGGGAACAGACCGAAAGACAGACAGATAGACCCGAAAACATGAATTCCAGACTCTTGTCTGTTGGGGTAAAAAAAAACAACAACAAAAAACTGAACGTCTTTCAGCTCCAGACTCCACACTTTCAAAACCCCCAAAGAAGGCGACGACAAATATTCAGAAACATAACGGAGACAGACAGACAGACACACACACAGATAAAAAAAAAAGAGTACATCTTCCCAGACTGTCCAAAAATGCATACATAATTTGCCTCCAAACAATCCAACACTAAATAAAACATCCACCCTCAGATAGACAAAAGTATTTTCAGTTCCTGATCTTACAGTTAAAAACAAAATAAACAAACACGCAATGACAAAATTCTCAGAAAGTATGCGAAACAGATAGACAGACAAACAGACTGACAGATTTTAAAAAAATGACATAACACCTTCCAGACTCGTCGTTCAACTTCATCGACAAATGTTCATAGAGTTTCCTTCCAACCAACTCAGCACCAAATAAAACAGCCACTCTCAGACAGACGAGTCTTCAGACGCTACAGTTTCAAAGAAAAGAAAAGGATGACAAATGTTCAGATAGAAAGGAAAGCAGACAGACAGACAGACAGACGTCAAAACATAATCACCTTCCAGACTTTTGTCTGGCGGGGTAAAAACAAACCAAAACGAAGCAAAACTATTGACAAGAACTAGTTGTCTTTCGTTTTTATCGACAAAATGTTGAAAGATTTTTTTTTTCAAAACCATCCCAGCACAAAAGGCAGCCAGTCTTAGACAGAAACCAAGAAGTCCTTAAGTTTAAGAAACCCTAAAGTTTAAAACAAAAGCAACGAAAAAATGTTTAGACACCCCCCTACTAACCTAACACTAATTGAAAAAAAGACAAACTAAACAACAACAACAGCAAAACAGCTACTCTCAGACAGGACAGACAATAACAGAAGTTCGTTCGAGTTCAAAACAGACCAGCAGCATGGGTGCATGCCATGAGCAACACGTTTGCCTGAGCTTTCCATCATAACCCTAGCTAAAACGTGTGTCAATCTAAGTAAGAGGTAAACAGAGCATGGGAAGAGCCCCGCCTGTACCAAACTGCCTGAATTCAGGCTTCAGGCACACCCAAATGCACCCCTGCAGCAAGACGAATTTGTATCTCCACAAATCGCAACTCTGACGAAGAACCAGCAACACTACATCTAATTCTCTCCCTTTACTAAACCCTTACAATTGAACTAATAAAAACATCACACCGCTACACATTAACACAAACAGGTGAAGATGGGAAAAGACGCGAAGAAAACCCCCCACTACATTTTCGTCTTAAAGAAGACTTTTTCCAAGGCGATGAGGCGATGTGTTTGTAAACAAAAGATAAGTTGGATGAATGAAGCTAAACCCTTGCAATATTATATCATTCTACGCATCACATGGGAAGCGACACAAACACATGTCAATTCTCAAATTCCTTCTGAGCATTCAACAAACAACTCGGACATACATACATTAGTACATTCAAACTACGAAATAAATGTGACCCAGCACCACGAAAGGGACATTAAGTCGCTGGGCTAGTTTCTCATAACAGGTTTGCAAAGTCAAAAATCTAATTTTATATCAATTTTGAATTATGGGTATTTTTGTGTTGTCAAACATCTTATCTTTCATATATATAAAGGATAATCTTTACTATGGTCTCTAAATGCTCTTAAAAGTGCTTTGAAGCGAGTAGATCAATGCATTTTCTACAGCTAGGCTAGACTTTAGACTGTGTTTTCTCAAAATAGACGATGCTCACCCTACCAACTTTAAATGCTCATAACTCTGGAACGGAAAAAGATACAAGAATGGTTCTTGTATCATTAGAAAGAGAATTGTCTGCAGATTCCTACTGTATACTTTTCTCAGAATGGTCAGTTTGACACTTAATGTCCCTTTCGTGGTGCTGGGTCACAAATAAGCAAACAAAAAAACAAAACAAAAACACACGTGACAGTTGTGTTTATGTTTTCTAAAGAAGCTGAAGAAAACTACGTATTTGCTTCCCTTTGATAATCGAAGACCTTGTAAGGTATGAAGGATGTTCACTTCACTATACTTCACAAAATATGTATTGTCTTCAAACATGCCTGAATAAAAGTACGGACATGCACACAATCAAAACACACAAAATGGGTAGACTGATGCTGCGTTGGCGGCGACACGCTCGCTCTCTTGGTGAAAAATATATTGAGGGCAGCCCACGTTTTACGAGGATACTTCTTTGTGACGAGAGAGAGAGAGAGAGAGAGAGAGAGAGAGAGAGAGAGAGAGAGCGAGAGAGAGAGAGAGAGAGAGTGTGGGGGGAGAGAGAGAGAGAGGGGGTGTGGGTGGGGAGAGAGAGAGAGAGAGGGAGAGAGAGAGGGGGGGAGAGAAGGGGGGTGGGTGGGGGGAGAGAGAGAGAGAGAGAGAGAGATGAGAGAGAGAGAGAGAGAGAGAGAGAGAGAGAGAGAGAGAGAGAGAGAGAGAGAGAGAGAGAGAGAGAGAGAGAGAGAGAGAGCGTTTACATTCCCAACGTGCAAGCATTTGTTTGTTTGTTCATTTGTTTGTTTGACTTTGGATGTTACCTGTACGCTAGAAGTGTCACTGTGTATGCTATGGTCCCTCCGTCGCTTGCTGCTCCCCCGTCTGAGGAAACTACAAAAACAAGAAAGAAAAAACAACAACAACAATAATAATAATAATAATAATAGTATATTTATATAGCGCTTTACCTCAAACGAGCCCAACGCGCTTTACAATCAATTATTCATCAACAAATAGACAACAAAAATGGTATTTAAGAATGACACAAACCAGCAACAACGCATATACAAAGCAACTCTCTCTCTCTCTCTCTCTCTCTCTCCTCTCTCTCTCTCTCTCTCTCTCTCTCTCTCTCACACACACACACATACACAGACACACACACACACACACACACTTATCGACACCGACTCATTATTAATTTTTAATTCAGTAAGCCATAGCAATTGAGCTGCACGGACTGACCACATACACCAACACACATACACAAACGTTAGAGGATACACATACAAATACACTCACACACAACGTACGCACAGACACACACACACACATACAGACACACACACACACATACACATGCGTGCACACATAACCCACAAAACACAAAAAAACACAGCACAAACCTCTTATTCAATCTTCCCTTTACTATCCCTAACCTATCCCTAACCCTATCTCTAACTTTCTAAGTTCTATGCGAAATGCCATGTCCACAAAGCTTTGTATGCGAAGCGGCAGTATGTGAATCGGCTTTATGCGAAGCGGCAGTATGCGAAACGGCAATATGCGAACCGGGGCGCACCGGACTGAAAAGGTGCTAAGGTTTCATCGGACCAAAATTTGCATTTGTGATTTCTACTCACTCTGCCAAAAGAAAGGAAAACATGTGGAAAGTCACAACCATTTTCATCCGACTTGGTCACGATCTGTATACACGTTAACATTATTCACGAGATATTTCTTTTTCTCCATGGCAACACAGTGTTAGCTCACTGTGTTGCCATGGGGAAATAGAACTATTTCGTGAATAGAGCTAACGTGTACACAGACCTTTAGATAGTGTGAGGCGGCTTTATGTGGCATGAGGCATGTGACTCGATCAGGTCGTGACGTTTCACCTCATTTGCATACCATCCTGCTCGATCAGTCTGACTCAGTCGGGCCCAGTCAGGTGACAGGGCCGAATAGGACGAGTTCTAAATTTCACTGATCGAGTCTGATGGCTTGTGACCGCTTCTGTGCGGGAAACAAAATTTGGTCAACGTCACGACCTGATCGAGTCATATGAGGCAGTCGCATAGTCTGTCTCCCGATTTAACCCTTTCACCGCCAGCCATCTTTGAGCCAAAACTTTCCATTAAACTTACTCAGTTACAAAAAAGATTCTGTCTGCAATATTGTGGGGTTTCTCTGTAACACATTTAGAATAGGGTCCATCCTCACTGCCCAAATTTAGGAACACAATGTCATTGAATAACAGACCCTGATTTCAAGGGTTTTGAATGACATGGGTGTGGTGTTTTACGTCCTCTCGACCCGGGTGGGCACATATGGGACATCATGACATGGGTGTTAAATCATTCTGGTGCAAAAATGCGACATTGGCGGTGAAAGGGTTAAGGTGTTTGTTGTTTTTATTACAGTATAAACTGAATTACTGTACAGCGCTCATTCTACTATTGGCTCGTTCTATGCAGGCCAATGTCTACCAATGATAAAAGCCATTACCTTGGAGTAAAGGGTCGAGTTAACCCTTGACGGCCAGAGAAAATTAAAGAAACAAGCGCGGGATTCGCAATCGTTTGTGGCGTGCGACAATGTATTTGAAAACGAAACATCATTTTAAAGAGCAGCCTCGATTTGAAGTGCAGCCTCGATTTGAAGTGCAACAATTTTGTCAGCCTCGATTTGACGTGCGACAATTTTGTCAGCCTCGATTTGAAGTGCGACAATTTTGGACCGACCGACAGACCGACAGACCGACAAAGTGAGTTTATAGGTTTGTGGCTTGTGCCACAAAACAAAAAACCCATTGGGCAAAATCATGCCACGAAAAGACAACTGACAGAGCCAATCTGGTAAAACATGGTCTGGGGATATAACTCTCTCGACTGTGTTAGAGCAAAAGCCAGCATATCAGGGTTATTCCTCTTCATCTGATGACGTCATCAGTGATATCATCGGGTCAGTACGTAATACGTTGGTGGCAGTCAAGGGACATAATAATCAACGTATTGATTGTGGGTATGCATGCACGGTGAAGAAGAGATGTCGTTGTTCTTGTTGTTGCTGTTGTCGTACCCTGGCTAAAAGACTCCAGGGATCAATCATCCCAACACAGCTGAAGCACTTTGAACACTATGGTAAGGGATGCCTGCCAGAACAGTCTATCTGTGTTCTTTATTCCTTTTGAACATTACGTGCGTGACCCGTTTTGGATTACCTCGCCACGTGGGCAGGCAGCCACACTCCGACTTCGGAGAGCAAGGAAGGAAGAGAAGAGGATTCCTTTTCTTACCTGTGTCCGCCATCAAAGTTGTCGTCGGAATGCTCCGAGTCCAGACTCTGGTTGGAACGCGCCGTGGATGAGGTCCTCATGGCGCCCATGAACCGTTGAAACAGAGAGGGGGGCCTCTGTTATAAAAAAATAATAATGGAATTTTTTAAAAATAATATATCATAATTATCATGACGAGTAAGCCTGAATTGGTTTCACCATGCCTGAATTGGTTTCACCATGCCGGTATTGGTTTTCTCCATGCCGGAATCGGTTTCACCAATTACGGTTTAACCAAACCGGAATTAGTTACACCAAACCGGAATTAGTTTACTACGCCGGAATTGGTGTGTTAAGCCAAAATCGGTTTACCAAGCGCCGGAATTGATTTTATCAAACCAGAATTGGTTTTAGCGAGCCAGGATTATTATTTTCCCAAAATGGGTTTTAGCATAGTATATCTCAGATCTTGTTTTACATAGTAGGGGACAACGGGGCAGGTCCGCCTACTTGTGAGCTTTTGAAGTTATAACTGCCAAATTAATGGAAGTATAAACGCCATTTTTTATATCAATATTTAGATAAATGTGTGGGCAACATACATGTGTAGAAATGTTAGCTAAAACACAGGAGAGGTATTCTGAACGCTGCTCAAAGTACACCTACCCTAAATGGTTTACTGTACCGTAATTGGTTTTACCTTGCCAGAATTGCTTTTCTGCCAACGTATCTGATGTAGACGTTAATTGAAGGTAGAAAACGTTATAACAACAACAACCAAACAGCAAAACAAACACTAAAA
>CM065707.1:16006737-16009481 GCA_017654935.2 Phymorhynchus buccinoides
GCATACTCGTCGTGTCTGTGGTAGTGTCTGTATTACGTATGTTTATTATTTTGTACGCTTTTAAAATACATCATTGTAAAGAGCGGCCAGAAGTGTAGCCTCGATTTGAAGTGCGACAATTTTGTCAAATGTGCGACAATTTTGGACCGACAGACCGAACGACCGACAAAGTGAGTTATAGGTTTGTGGCTTGAGCCACAAACAAAAACTGGAGCTATTCCCTTTGTTGTGAGCGAAAATCCTTCGGTAAAACTGTAAATAAAAAGCGCTCTGTGTTGTGGAATTTTCCGTGATTGGTTTAGCGATCAGACGACCATTAGATGGTGGCTTCTCTTTCACTAAAATAATTTGAACTTCCAGCACCGCCGCCAAGGAGGAATCGCCGATTTGACGGTTTTTGATTTCTAGGAAACCAGATGCGAAGTGAGTGTGGCGATCTCTGTAATGGTGCTTTTCCTGGTGATCTCGACAAGTTCTGGCAACAACAAAAAATCTCATCCGTCAGGGTGCCCTTTAATTCACAGCACCCGGATTCGACACTTTTAGTTCATGACTTTTGTTAACACTCATCACCAGTATGAACCGATATTTAAAGAGTTTTATCCATCGGGTTACATTGTTTCATGGTGGTATACCACTGTTAAGCTCCCTTTTCTACCCCTAACCACAAATCACCGAAAAGAATATTCTCCTCTGGAAAGGGAAAAAACTTGAAAGAAACGGCTTCTGTGGAACAACTAAAAAGGAGGTCAGAACGAGGGGAAGTCGTGTGCCGGGGCGATTACGTTAAACTCTTAGTGCTAGCCACACGGCCAATAAAATCGCACGGGACTGTACGATGCGATTCGATCAGTGGTCTCCAAAGAACACGTGTATTGGCGCGCATCGAGACAACGTGATCGAACGTATGTACAGCGTGCGAGTTTAGTGGACGTGTGGGATGGACCTACGAAACCAAACCATTGCATCATTGTAGTTGATCGATAGGGATCAAGAAATAAGCCTAGAATAAAACGGCGGCCAGAAAAACAAGCCGACGAATGTTGAAGCTATGATGGATCTAATTATAAATACGTGGTTGTAATTCAGAAATATATTGATCAGATTCGTGTTGCTTAATTAAGAAAAGGTTTTCTTTTCTGCCATTTAAAAAGGAAGAGAAGAAATACCAGTTGAGGGAAATTAATGGACAATTGCTGTTACCCTGTAGCTTTGTTCTGAGAACTACGACATGGTTTAGTTTAGTTTCTATGAAACACGTCATCAAACATTCGTCCTTAAAGCACCAACTATGCTTAACCTTTTTAATCTTCTTCTTCTTTTTCTTCTTCTTCAGATCGCCCAGAAAGTTTCCTGTCAATGTGAGCGCAGATGCGTCATGCTGCCGTTTTTTTTTATGCGCTAACTACAATTTTTTTTTTTAGCCCCAGGCATGTCGACTTCGGCTGGAGGAATCTTTTGAAAGCGTTTCTTGAAAAAAGGCAGAAAGAAAGATAGTAGATGAAAGCAAGAAAGGAAAAGCCAGACAAAAAGGCAGAGTCAAAGAGAGTGACAGATTGAGGAAGTACAAGCACAGAACGTGCCAGAAGGCGGGGGAACTATTTATACCCCACACCCCCCCCGCCGGTATCCCCACGAGGAGGAACCGTTTTACCAAAAGTGTACATTTGAAAGTTAAAAATTTTAAAACCCAAAAGAAATCAGCTTGCACGTCAATATACGAAATCGGATACATTGAAGCGGTACAAAAATACATTGTAATAAACAAAAATCAGATTACACTGAAAAGCGAGGTAAATATACTTTTTAAACAACAACCCGCAGATAGACCATCCGTTGCTTACGGTGCAAGATAAAATATGTGAGTAAACAATAAACGGAACGAAAGAAAAACATACTACGCTGTGACTAGAAATTTTAAAAAAAAGTATAAAAGATAAGGAGAAGAGAAAATAATGTAAAAAACCTACAACAGTATGAAAAACAAACATATTTTAAAAAAAAGATGTGTCAAAAACCGGCACTAAGGCCGTGTACACACATAAGCGGATCCATGCGGAACCCCTGACGTGCGCAATCACAAATAAAGTGAAACAAAGAAGGCGAAAAGATTCTGCGACGTGTCCGAATTCGCCTATGTGCGTTAAACTTGTATCACTTCTTTCTTCACTTCTTTAGGGTTTTCCGTACGGAAACTTACGCGTATAATGTGACACCCGGCCTTAGGCTATATTTACCAAAAAAATAATCACAATAAGAAACAAAAATAGTACATTGGTTTTTTTTGTTGTGTGTGCAGTAAACAAACAAAGAAAATAAACCAAAGAAAAAATCAACTAATCAAGAGAAAGAACAGCAAAAACTATCGTGCATGTGTAGTCTTGCAGACGAAAACCAGACATGCGCATGCATAATGGCAGCACGCACGCACGCGCGCGCCACCACAACACACACACACCACACACACACACACTCATGCACACACACGCACACACCACAAACAACATACGTCTTGTCGATTCACTTTAGTGAAACAACGTTGAATAAAAAACACAACGACAAACAAACAACAACACAAACACACACACACACACACACAAAAAATATATGAATATATACATACACACACACACAAACGCACACCCACACCCACACAACACACACACTTCTGCGTAATTCACTTTAGTGAAAAGACGTTTAATTAAATAAAAGAACACCACACACCACACACACTCAACACACAC
>CM065707.1:16009981-16017481 GCA_017654935.2 Phymorhynchus buccinoides
GAAAGAGACAGAACAACAGATAGGAAGATCACAGAGAGAGTAGGTGTGTGAGAGAGAAGGAGAGCGGAGTGGAGAGAGAGAGGGAGAGCATATGAGAGGAGGCAGAGCAGTATAGAGATAAACGGAGACCAACAAGAGAGGTGCAGAGAGAGGAAATGTGATTAGATAGAGATAGAAAGATTGGAGAGAGAGAAAGAGAGGGATCGAGAGAAGAAAGAGTATAGAAAGAGACAGACAGAAGAGAGAGATGCACAGAGAGAGAGAGAGGAGAGAAGGAAGCGGAGTGAGAGAGAGAGAGAGAGAAGAGAGAGAGGCAGAGAGAGAGAGAGAAACGGAGACACACAGAGAGAGTGGAGAGAGGAGTGAGTGAGAGAGAGAGAGAAGATGGAGAGAGAGAAAGAGAGGGAGGAGAGAAAGAAAGAGGGAGAGAAGAGACCGACAGACGGAGAGAGAGGCACAGAGAGAGAGGAGAGAGAAGGAGAGCGGCAGTGAAGAGAGAGAGATAGAGAGAGAGAGAGAGAGAGAGGCAGAGAGAGAGAGAGAAAGCGGACGCACACAGATAGAGTGAGAGAGAGGAGTGAGTGAAGAGAGAGAGATAAAGATGTGAGATAGTAGCGAGAAGAAAAAGGGAGAGCAAGAGACATGGCAGACAGACAGACAAAGAGAGAGAGAGAGGAGTAGAAGGAGAGAGTCACAGAGCAGAGAGAAAAGGAGCACAGAGATAGAGTGCGAGAGATGCAGAGAGCGAGCGAGGGACAGAAAGATAGAGAGACAGAGAGAGAGAAGATTTTATTATCTTTGAAGAACTTGTGTACCTGTTGAAACTTTTAATCCTGTCTGTTTTAAAACTCATCATCCTGACGAAGAGGTGAAATAAATAATCTCAAAAGCTTGAAACCATTTGGTGTTCTGTGCAATTTTTGAAGTCATGTTATGCACCCTTCCACCTACATATTACCTATTACTCCCTTAATTATTTCCCGAACAATTCTGTTTGGTACTAGCTTCTAGTGGTTCTCATGTTTACCTTTAAAAAAAAATAATTATACAATAGTTGAATTAGATTTCCTTTCCTTTCTGTCAGCAGAAGGCAGACACCGGATCTGATGTTCTTTCTTTGAAAACAAAATTAATGTATTATCATAATAACATTCTTTTGTCTTTGCTCTTCATGATTTTGCTCAGAACTGGTTTTGCGGGATGAACATGCCGGTGGCGGAGGACGGTACTGTCCACTCACCACCTACCTCTGTTCGCTTTGATCCGAGAATCCGTTCCCTCTGATCAAAACGGGCCCAGGACGGAATTGACTGTTTATAAATCATCATTGCTGTCCTTATCTTCATCAATCATCATCATCGCTGTCGTATCTTCATCATCCTTCATCGCCGTCCTTATCGTCATCACCATCATCGCTGTCGTTATCTCATCATCATTATCATTATCATCATCGCCGTCGATAATCTTCTCATCATTATCATCATCAGCAGCAGCACATCAGCATCGTCGTCATTACATCATTATCATCATCATCACATCATCACCATCATCATCCATCACCATCATCATCATCATCTCATCATCACACCACCTCATCATCATCACCACCATCATCATCATCACCACCATCATCATCATCATCATCATCATTGTTATCATCACATTCTTTATCATCATCACACATCATCATCACCATCACCATCATCACCACCATCATCATCAATCAATCAATCATCCACCATCATCACCCCCCCCCCCCCTCATCACCACCATCATCATCATCACCACCACCTCATCATTCATCATCATCATTATTATTGTCATCATCTTATTATCATCCATCATCACCATCATCATATCCATCATCATCATCATCACCACCATCATCTTCTCATCATCACCTTTCTCATATCAGCAGCCACCATCATCATCATACTCACCGACCATCATCATCATCATCATCGATCATCATCATCATTTATAGATCAGCATTATATTATCATCATCATCATCATCATCACATCAGCAGCATCAACATCATCAGCATCATCACACATCATCATAATCACATCATCATCATCATCATCATCATCATTTTCCCACCACTCTGTTCGTCCCTTCATGATCACAACAGACCATGTAGGGAGAATACGTCATCATCATTATGATCATCATCATTTATCATCTCGTCATCATCATCATCTCATCATCATTATGATCGTCGTTGGTTTGGTTTAACGCCCCCCCCTCCCCCTTCTCCTCCACTTCCCCGTTCTACTCATCATCCTATTTAATCTTCTTCATCACATCATCATCGTCGTCGTCATCAAGCCTCGGATCGGCAGCTGCAGCACAATCGTTATTTTCATCTTCGTCGTCGTCATCGTCATCAATTTACAAACTCTCTATGATTGTCGTAATAATTATTAATTCATCATATATTTCGTATTCTATGCTTTGGCACGTGTCCCGTCTCGCGCATGTTGGTGTGTGTGTGTGTGTGTGTGTGTGTGTGTGTGTGCTCGCGTTGAGGAGGAGAGCGGACGTGTGCATACTTATAGATGTGTTTCCTGTGGTTGGCGTGCGTGTTGTTTTTTTTTTTTATTTTTGGGAATGAGATAATGAGTCGTGACTTGGGGCCGAAACAAAGAATAAAAAAGAAAGAAAGGGGAAAGGCTCAGAGTTGTGAGAGATATGGGTTAGTGTGTGTGGTGTGTGTGTGTGTGTGTGTGTGTGTGTGTCTTTCATTTAACGTCCTTCTATCACTTCTCGTGATATTAGCGGATGAGTGGGTGTGTCTGTGGTTGTGTGCGTTTGTATGTCTGTTGTCACTGTGGGTGTGTTGGAGAGGTGGTGAGGGGTGGGGGGGGGTGAGGGTAAGGTAGTAACTTCGATTCCCTGCTGTTCACAACTTTTATTATCCACCTCATGCACACGCACGCACACGCACCACACACACACACCACACCCACACACCGCCCTTCTCTTTAGTTAAGCTGTAAAAATCCCCCCCCCCTAAAAACGTTGACATTCTGAACTATTATTTAAATACGTTATTATTTATTACATATTTTTAATGATTCTTTTTTATTACATTTTTTTTTGGTTCCTTTTTTACTTATTTATTTATTTAATTAAAAAAATAATGTTACTACAATAATAAACTATTATTTTCAAAACATCTGACAGCGGAAGAAATGGACAAGCAGGACGAAGAGATGAGGGAGACCATCCGTCGCATGTGGTCAGTTCAGGGCAGAAAGATGTTGGACCTCCTCATGCCCGGGAACGAAGGTCGGTGGTCGCTAGAGTGATCATAATATACAGTGGAGCCTCCCTTATCCCTGTTCTGGAACACCCTACCATTCATTAACTTCGTTCTGCTAAATCTTTCCAGTCTTTCAAAACTGCTCTTAAAACTCACCTCTTCCGGCAATGCCTCTGATTTCTTCCTTGTCCTGTTTCCTGCCTTAAAATTATGTTCCCCACATTTTGGGTGGGTGGGTGTGCGCGCGTATGCCAGGGTGTGTGCGTGTGCGTGTGCGTGCGTGCGTGTTGGGGCTGTGTGAATGTTTGTGATAGTTGATATTGTAGTAGCTTATTTATGATTTATGTAGTTATTTAAACAATTGTGAAGCGCCGTGAGCTAAAGAGAGAAAGGGCGCTCTATAAATGTTATTTATTATTATTATTGGTATTTATTATCTATTATAATAATGATCGTCAAATATATATCTAGGCCCCTTTCAGTCGATGGAAGTTCAGTTTAACGTAGCGTATCGGCTTTCGTCATGTACTACGGGCTGAACAAACCAACCATGGTGTAAAACAAACATTTATGTTCCTGAATCACTGTCTTAAGCCAAAAGGCCCGGAGAGAAGCGATCAGAATCTTATAAACAGTCCTTAAGCAGTCCTTTGATATTGCTACTGTTATAGCCAATTCTGAAACAGCAAAATTGTTATGATTTGAAAATTTATTCTATGCATTAATTTTGTTCATTATCTACACGGTGGGGTTTTTTGTGTTGGGGGGGGGGTTTTTATGTATTTTTTACATTTATTTATTTGGTTGGGTGTTGTTACTGTTGTTGTCTAATATCACCATTGCCTGAAAAGACGTTAAATTAATCTACTGAACTGAACTGAGCTGAACCTCCCTTATATAGACCTTCAAAAATCATCCCAAGGTGAGAGGTCTTATAAGGTAGGTGGTCTTCTTATAAAGGAGGTCATTTTTAATGCTTACAAAGAAGGGTGCAATGTCCCTTATAAGACTCTTCACAAATCATCCCAAATTGCGGTCTTATAAGGGAGGTGGTCTTCTTATAAGGGAGGTGATTTTTATACTTACAAAGAAGGGCAATGTCTCAGAGAAGTAGGTCTTATATGGGAGGGAGTCTTATAATGGGGAGATCTTATAAGGGAGGCTCCACTGTACTACTTATCTGTTTGACAGCCTGTCTCCCTCGTTTTATTTATTTTTATAATAGTGTGTGTGTGTAGGTGTGTCTGTGTCTGTCTATCTGTCTGTCTGTGTCTGTGATAATGTGCTCCACTCTATCTCTGAGTCCAAGTGGAACCTTCCCTTATAAGACCTTCACAAATCATCCAAATTGAAGAGTCTTTATAAAGGAAGGGTCTTACAAGGGAGGTAATTTTATTAATACTTACAAAGCAGGGCAATGTCTCGGAGAAGTATGTCTTTTTCTTTTTCTTTTTTTCTTTTTTTTTGTTTTCGGAGAAGTAGGTCTAATATGTGGGATGGAGTCTTATAATGGGAGGTCTTTGAAGGGAGGGTCCACTGTTATTATGTGTCTGGTGCGATTTTCGGGTGGTGGGGGTTTATTGGCTTTTTGTTGGGGGCTGGCGTATGCAACATTCGAAAAGCGCACGAATATTAGCTGTTTCCCATAAAGCGCACAGCCGTCAAAAGGCGCACCTAATTATGGTAGAAACAGCGCAACGATCTTTACGATCCGAAAGCGCACAGTTGATTTTGAGACGGGTTGGACTAGGACTAAGCCTAACCCTATCCCTAGCCCTATTATTAACCTAACCCTAACCCTATCCCTAAACATATCCCTAACCGTATCCCTAACCCACCTGAAAAACAAGGGATACCTGGGTACGCAAAACTGCAATGATACAAATGCTCAGCAGAATGAGCTCAAGTTTTTGAACGGGTTGAAGTGTGCGCCTTTGGACGGTAAAAATGTGCGCATTTTGCCGTGCGCCTTTGCATAGTGTGCGTTTTGTGTGGTGCCCCCGTTTTGTTGTTGTTTTTGTTGTTGTTGTTTGTTGAGTCGTGTGTATGTATGAATAATGTGTGTTTCAACAAATGTGCTGATTGATGTATTAAGTGCGTGTATGTGTGTGTGAGTTAGGGGCATCTGTGTGTCTGTGTGTATTGTGTGCATGCTTACATCTTTACTTAAAGATACGATTATGTGTGTTTGTTGTTCTCTCTCTCTCTCTCTCTCTCTTCTATCTCTCTCTTCTCTCTCTCTCTCGGTCTCCTCTCTCTCTCTCTCTCTCTTTTTCTGTTTCTTTCTTCCTCCTCTCCCTCCTCTCTCTCTCTCTCTCTTCTCTCTCTCTCGCTCTCTCCTCTCCTCTTTCTCTCTATCTCTCTACTCTCTCTATCTTCTCTCTCTCTCTCCCTCTCTCTCTCTCTCTCTCTCTCGCTCTTCTCCCAATCCTCTCTCCCACTCTCCCTCAGTCTTTGCTTGTTTGTCTGTCTCTATGTGTATGAGGAGGGAGGGAGAGGGGGGGGGTGTAGCGGGGGTGCTTTCTGTCTGCGTGTGCTTGAGTTTTGCAGTGAATCTAATATTTTAATATTGGAACCGTAATCTTTTATTACATACTGTTTAGCTTTTTACGTGCATCCACACACATTTCATTTTATTGGACGAATAAATTTTAATGTCCTAAATTATTGTTTAAGCGTTAGCGTTGAAAAACATTATTTAAGAAATGTGCTATTTGATGTATTAAGTGTGTGTATACGTGTGTGACTTAGGTGCATCTGTGTGTCTGATCGGTTAGTACCTGAATAATTTGTGTATTTATTTTTCCCAAATATTTTTTTTATTTTTGTGATGCCTTTGTAAAGCGCGATGAGCCCACTATGGGGTATCGCGCTATATAAATATTCGGTAAAGGTAAAGATGTGCCCCCCCCCCCCCCCCCCCCCACCCCCCCCCCCCCCCACCCTGCATTTCTCGGTTAATTGTATTTTTATTCCGTTTTTTGCCTTTCTTACCATACATAAAGCTGTATTTTAGGAACATTTTCAGCTAATTCTCTTTTTGGACTACTAACCCTAACCCTAGCCCTAAACCTAAACCTACCCCCCACTATGTACTGCAGTACACCGCGATTTGTCACAGTTGTGGTTCGTTGCGTTTTTCCGTCTTATAGGGTGGGGGGTAGGGTTAGGGCTAGGGTTAGTATTCCAAAAAGGGTTATTAGTCTAAACAGGTTCCTAAAATACAGCTTTATGTATGGTAAGAAAGGCAAAAACGGAAAATTACAGAATTAACCGAGAAATGCAGGGTATTTATATATATTGTGATTGTGATCGTGATTGTGTCGTGTGTCTGTCCATGCCGTCACCAGAGCTGGATGAGGGCAAGATGACGGTGGGTAAGATCTACTCGGGTCTGCTGATCGTGGAGAACTGGAAGGCCTACAAAGCCAGTCAATCCACCAGCTCCAACTACAGAATTGTGAGTACTACTAACTAGTGCATGCGGCTTAACCCTTTCACCGCCAAAGTCACATTTTAGCACCACTGTGATTTGACACCTATGTCACTAAAAGGCAGACCTGTTTACTCTACTCTTTTCGAGTAGTATTCTACTCTATTTGGACCTCAACTACTCTTCAAAATTGAAAACAACCCAAATGCTCTATATTACTCATTTTCAGTGAACTTTGTTTGATGGTTTAATAAATAAAACTTACATTGTGCGCCAAAACTACTCATTTCAGCTATCCAAAATACTCAAGACTTGTGTAGGGGGTAAAAGGTCTGAAAACCAGCATCCAATTGGGGTATATTATCCAAAGACCCCATTGTTTTAGTTTTTGGGAAGTAAGGGTAGACCTTATTTTATTTCTATATGTCACAGAAGAATCACCCAATAATGCAGATGGTTTTTGTTCTCATACTCAGGTACATTTAAATGGACATTTTTGGCTGAAATATGGCTGGCAGCGAAAGGCGTTAAAGGGCCAGCCACACGTCCACTAAACCCGCACGACCGTAAGATACGATTCTATTCGAGCGCGTGGTCTCCGAGAACGAAATGTGATTTGGCGCGTCGAGACCACGTGATCGAATCGTATCGTATCGTACAGTCGTGCGATTTTAGTGGAACGTGTGGCTGGCCCTTAATTAAGGGCCTGCTACGCTACGTGTACGATTCGATCTCGACACGGTACGATCATTGTGACATTGTGGGGCATGATTCTCGTGAAGTTCTACTGTCTAAAATA
>CM065707.1:16019981-16024981 GCA_017654935.2 Phymorhynchus buccinoides
TACCTTTTGCAAGAGTTAATGCCCTTGGTGGGTGTGGGAATATGCTTCGAGTACTGACCAAACAAGGGAATAACAACTCTCGCCAATAACTCTATTTTGAGGCTACTGAATGGCTGCCTTTTGCAAGAGTGAATGCCCTTTTGGATACTGACCAACAAGGGATTAACTCTTGCCGTCAAGGGCGTTGATAACCCTAGTTGCAGTGGCCACTAGGTAGCTAAGCCTAACTCACATTAGGCAGCTCTGTAGCTTTTAACCCTTTCACCGCCAAAATCGCATTTTTTGCACCACAGTGATTTAACACCTATGTCACTAAAAGGCATCAAATTGGGGTCTATTATCCAAAGACCCTATTGTCTTAGTTTTGGGAAGTAAGGGTAGACCTTATTTTATATATTTCACAGAAGAATCCCCAAAACTGCAGATGGATTTTGTTCCCTACCCAAGTAAATTCAATGGAAAAGTTTGGCTGAAATATGGCTGGCGGTGAAAGGGTTAAGACTTTAGGAATTGTTACATTACAAGGAAAAAAATCTTTCAAAATACAAAAGGGAATCAAAAGCATTATGGGAGGGTGTGTGCATATGAAATAGGATGGGCAGGGATATAGGTGAGTGTGATGGATCCAGTCAAAAAGGGAGAAAGGTGGCAGAGTGGTTAAGACGTTCGCCTGCCAAATGTAATGCGTGACTGCAGCGTGAGTGACCGGGGTTCGATCCCCGGCCTCGCTCCTTTCTTTCTAGTTTGACAGGAAAATCGAACTGAACGTTGAGTCCTTCGGATGGGGACTTAAAGCTAGTCTGACCCGTGCGCTTTACTACGCACGTAAAAAATCCCCACGGCAGTTGAAAGTCGGTAAGAGCAGGGAGAAATCCCCGCTGCCTGGTATGGGACAAATTGGGTAGTTAGGTTTCCCAAGTCTGCCCCCCCCCCCCCCCCCCTTTCTCACCCTCCCCCCCCCCCCCCCCCAAACAATTTATTAAAAAAAATAAAAATTGGGTGGGCGCTGCGCTTGCGGCGACGCGCTCTCCAGGGGAGAGCAGCCCGAATACTCCAAATACCAATTTTAAAAAAACATTATTTGATTCAGGGCAAAATAAACTTAAAAATCAATTTGTATAACGCTGTCAAAAATGATGTCATACTTTGTGTCGTAGGCTACAGCTATGTTAGATCTTGCGTATTCATATTACAATGATTATTTTTAATGCATTGTGTAAGGTGAACTTGTAATGCAGTTGCCCTTGCACTCTCATGTTATGCTGTATGTGTAATACCACTAGTACATGTATTCTCGCATCGTGATTTTGAAAGGAAAGTACTAGCCATCAATGGAATGAAATTTAAGCAACATACTGACGTGTTGTATGTCTAACATTGTTTAGTGTATGATATGGATACGTTGCAATTTTGTATTCTTCATGTGTGACGAATTATTAGTGACGCATTCGCATTTCTTGCTCTTTAGCTTCAAGAAGACGAGGTAACAACATTTTCTCAGTTTTTCCGTGTTCATTTTTTCTCGGATTTTCTTTTCATTTATCATAATTTTTGTTGGTTTGCCAAGACTGTGTATAATACATTTTGTACTGTGATGTGTATGCATTTTGTACTGTAATATGTATACATTTTGTACTGCATGTGTATACATTTTGTACTGTAATATGTATACATTTTGTGCTGCATAGGTATACATTTTGTACTACATAGGTATGCATTTTGTACGGCATATGTATACAATTTGTACTGCATATGTACATTTTGTACTGCATAATATGTATACAATTTGTACTGCATATGTACATTTTGTACCGCATGTGTATACATTTTGTACTGCATAATATTATGTACTGCATATGTATGCATTTTGTACTGCATAATATTATGTACTGCATATGTATGCATTTTGTACTGCATATGTATACATTATGTACTGCATATGTATACATTTTGTACTGCATATATGTATACATTTTGTATACTGCATATGTATACATTTTGTACTGCATATGTATACATTTTGTACTGCATATGTATGCATTTTGTACTGCATAATATTATAACGGCATTGTATACATTTTGTACTGCATATGTATACATTTTGTACTGCATATGTATACATTATGTACTGCATATGTATACATTGTGTACTGTAATATGTATACATTGTGTACTGTAATATGTATACATTGTGTACTGCATAATATGTATACATTTTGTACTGCATATGTATACATTTTGTACTGTAATATGTATACATTTTGTACTGCATGTGTATACATTTTGTATACTGCATATGTATACATTATGTACTGCATATGTATACATTGTGTACTGTAATATGTATACATTGTGTACTGTAATATGTATACATTGTGTACTGCATAATATGTATACATTTTGTACTGCATATGTATACATTGTGTACTGTAATATGTATACATTTTGTACTGCATATGTATACATTTTGTATACTGCATATGTATACATTTTGTGTACTGCATATGTATACATTTTGTACTGTAATATGTATACATTTTGTACTGCATATGTATACATTTTGTACTGCATAATATGTATACATTTTGTACAACGCATGTATACATTTTGTAGTGCTTATGTATACATTTTGTACTGCATATGTATACATTTTGTACTGTAATATGTATACATTATGTATACATTTTGTACCGCATATGTATACATTTTGTACTGTAATATGTATACATTTGGTATGGGATAATTATGTATACATTATGTACTGCATATGTATACATTTTGTACTGTAATATGTATACATTTTGTACTGTCATATGTATACATTTGCTATGGCATAATTATGTATACATTATGTACCGCATATGTATACATTTTGTACTGTAATATGTATACATTTGGTATGGCATAATTATGTATACATTTTGTACTGCATATGTATACATTATGTACCGGATATGTATACATTTTGTACTGTAATATGTATACATTTGGTATGGCATAATTATGTATACATTGTGTACGGCATATGTATACATTTTATACTGCATATGTATACATTTTGTACGGCATACGTATGCATTCTGTACTGCATATGTATGCATTTTGTACTGCATAATTATGTATGCATTTTGTACTGCATAATTATGCATACATTTTGTACTGCATATGCATACATTTTGTACTGCATTATGTATGCATTTGGATTTGTATATATTTCACGTGCGAAGAATGATTATTAGTGACACGTTCGAACTTCTTGCTGTTTAGCTTGAAGAAGAAGAGGTAACTGTCTTCTCAATTTTTTGTATTATCATAATTTTTGGTTAGTCAAGAATCGTTTTGTTTCTCCTCACTGTTTAGTCTTTCAGTGTAGTTTCTTGTAGGCATGTATATATTTTTGATGGATATACAGATTTTTGTTTCTTTTGCATGGATACTTCCTTCTTTTTTTTACTATAAAAGATGTCATATTATAATAAAATAAGGCCTATCCACTCGTGTGTTTGACTTTTTCTTTCATTCGAAATCGGAGCTTAAAGGGGCACCCTGACGGATACGGTTTTTTTGGGGCAAGAAACACGTCGAGATCACCAGGAAAACACCCTTGACAAGTTTCAAGGTTTGTTTCCGAAAGCCCCTTGGGGGTACATGGAATAAAAAGAAAAATTGGAAGAAAATGAACGGAAAAGAAACAAAATTCAAACAAAAGAAATGAAAAAAAAAGAAGACAAACCACAAATGACACAGAAAGGGACCGGTATAAGCAGCTGTCTTTCTTATGCCAGGCAAGACACTCACTTTGCTGTGGTTTCCTAGAAGTCAAATCGGCGATTCCTCCTTGGCGGAGGTGCTGGAAGTCAGATTCTTTCCTTTCTAATGGCCGCCTGAGTTAGACCAAATCGTTTGCACGAACTTTCCACAATACAAGCCTTTATTTGATGCAGTTCACCCAAAAGGAGTTTCGCTCACAACAAAGGAAATAGCTCTCTCTTTCTTTCTTTCTTTTTACTGCACTACAAAGAAGAAAAAGCTTCAACCACCCTCAGTGGCCTCCACCCACCCCGTCCAAAATGGCTTCTCTCTCGGGCAACTCCGCCAAGGAGGAATCGCCGTTTTGACGGTTCGATTTCTGGGAAACCAGAGCTAAGTGAGTGTTCCGATCCTTGAAAAGGCTGTCTTTCTGGTGATCTCGACGTGTTTCTTTCAAAAACTCATCCGTCAGGGTGCCCCTTTAAATCTGTTTACGGAGTTAGGTTCTAAGAACGTGGCTACCTTCTTTTTGCACTGGTATATAAGTAAGAGTGTTTCTTTGTGAGTGAATGTTTGTGTGTGTGTGTCCTTGTTCTTTAATTTAACGTCTTTTCACTAAAAGTGATATGACACAAGAACGAGATTTCGCGCTGGCCTTTCGCGCCGCGCGCATGTTGCGTGTGCGTGTGTGCGTGTGTGTGTGTGTGTGTGTGAGTGTGTGTGTGTGTGTGTGTGTGTGTGTTGTTCTTTTATTTAATTAACGTCTTTTCACTAAAAGTGATATTACGCAAGAAAGTGTGTGTGTGTGTGTGGGTGTGGGTGTGTGTGTGTGTGTGTGTGTGTGTGTATGTTATATATATATGTGTTTGTGTGTGTGTGGTGTGTGTGTTGTGTGTGTGTTGTTGTTGTGCGTTTTTTGTTGTTTTATTCAACGTTGTTTCACTAAAAGTGATATTAGACAAGAACGTATGTGTGTGTGTTGTGTGTGTGCGTGTGTGTGCCTGTGTGTGTGTGTGTGTGTGTGTGTGTGTGTGTGTGTGTGTGTGCGCGCGCGTGCGTGCGTGCATGCCAATTATGCATGCGCATGTCTGGTTTTCTGTCTGCAAGACTACACGATGCACGATGAGTTTGCATGTTCATTCTCTTGATTAGTTGATTTTTTCTTTGTTTATTTTCTTTGTTTGATTTATGCACACACACAAAAAAAACCAATGTAACTAGTTTGTTCTTATTGTGATTATTCTTATTTG
>CM065707.1:16032481-16119981 GCA_017654935.2 Phymorhynchus buccinoides
AGAGAATTGCTTGCTGTATATGCGTTGTTGCTGGTTTGTGTCATTCTTAAATACCATTTTTGTTATCTGCTTGTTGACGAATAATTGATTGTAAAGCGCGTTGGGCTCGTTTGAGGTAAAGCGCTATATAAATATACTATTATTACTATTATTATTATTATTATTATTATTATTGTTGTTTTTTTCTTTCTTGTTTTTGTAGTTTCCTCAGACGGGGGAGCAGCAAGCGACGGAGGGACCATAGCATACACAGTGACACTTCTAGCGTACAGGTAACATCCAAAGTCAAACAAACAAATGAACAAACAAACAAATGCTTGCACGTTGGGAATGTAAAACGCTCTCTCTCTCTCTCTCTCTCTCTCTCTCTCTCTCTCTCTCTCTCTCTCTCTCTCTCTCTCTCTCTCTCTCCACCCTCTCTCCCACCTCTCCCTCTCTCTCTCCCCCCCCCCCTCTCTCTCTCTCTCTTCCCCCCCCCACCTCTCTCCCCTCTCTCTCTCTCTCTTCTCTCTCTCTCTCTCTCTCTCTCTCTCTCTCTCACTCTCTCTCTCTCTCTCTCTCTCTCTCTCTCTCTCTCTCTCTCTCTCTCTCTCTCTCTCTCTCTCTCTCGTCACAAAGAAGTATCCTCGTAAAACGTGGGCTGCCTTCAATATATTTTCACCAAGAGAGCGAGCGTGTCGCCGCCAACGCAGCATCAGTCTACCCATTTTGTGTGTTTTGATTGTGTGCATGTCCGTACTTTTATTCAGGCATGTTTGAAGACAATACATATTTTGTGAAGTATAGTGAAGTGAACATCCTTCATACCTTACAAGGTCTTCGATTATCAAAGGGAAGCAAATACGTAGTTTTCGTCAGCTTCTTTAGAAGACATAAACACAATTGTTTTTGTTTTGTTTTTTGGTTTGCTTATTTGTGACCCAGCACCACGAAAGGGACATTAAGTGTCAAACTGACCATTCTGAGAAAAGTATACAGTAGGAATCTGCAGACAATTCTCTTTCTAATGATACAAGAACCATTCTTGTATCTGTTTCCGTTCCAGAGTTACGAGCATTTAAAGTTGGTAGGGTGAGCTTCGGCTATTTTGAGAAAACACAGTCTAAAGTCTAGCCTAGCTGTAGAAAATGCATTGATCTACTCGCTTCAAAGCACTTTTAAGAGCATTTAGAGACCGTAGTAAAGATTATCCTTTATATATATGAAAGATAAGATGTTTGAGATCACAAAAACACCCATAACTCAAAATTGATATAAAATGAGATTTTTGACTTTGCAAACCTGTTATGAGAAACTAGCTGAACGACTTAATGTCCCTTTCGTGGTGCTGGGTCACATTTATTTCGTAGTTTGAATGTACTAATGTATGTATGTCCGAGTTGTTTGTTGAATGCTCAGAAGGAATTTGAGAATTGACATGTGTTTGTGTCGCTTCCCATGTGATGCGTAGAATGATATAATATTGCAAAGGTTTAGCTTCATTCATTCAACTTATCTTTTGTTTACAAACACATCGCCTCATCGCCTTGGGAAAAGTCTTCTTTAAGACGAAAATGTAGTGGGGGGGTTTCTTCGCGTCTTTCCCCATCTTCACCTGTTTGTGTTCATGTGTAGCGTTGTGTGGTTTTTTAGTTCAATTATAAGGGAGAGAATTAGATGTGGTTAGGCTAGTGTTGCTGGTTCTTCGTCAGAGTTGCGATTTGTGGAGATACAAATTCGTCTTGCTGCAGGGGTGCATGTGGGTGTGCCTGAAGCCTGAATTCAGGCAGTTTGATATACAGGCGGGGCTCTTCCCATGCTCTTTTTACCTCTTAGATTGACACACGTTTTAGCTAGGGTTATGATGGAAAGCTCAGGCAAATGTGTTGCTCATGGCATGCACCCATGCTGCTGGTCTGTTTTGAACTCGAACTACTTTTTGTTATTTTCTATCCTGTCTGAGAGTAGCTGTTTTGTTGTTGTTGTTGTTTAGTTTGTCTTTTTTTCAATTAGTGTTAGGTTAGTAGGGGGGGGGGTGTAAACATTTTTTCGTTGCTTTTTTTTAAACTTTAGGGTCTGGAACTTAAGGACTTCTTGGTTTCTGTCTAAGACTGGCTGCCTTTTGTGCTGGGATGGTTTTGAAAAAAAAAATCTTTCAACATTTTGTCGATAAAAACGAAAGACAACTAGTTCTTGTCAATAGTTTTGCTTCGTTTTGGTTTGTTTTTACCCCGCCAGACAAGAGTCTGGAAGGTGATTATGTTTTGACGTCTGTCTGTCTGCTTTCCTTTCTATCTGAATATTTGTCATCCTTTTCTTTTCTTTGAAACTGTAGCGTCTGAAGACTCGTCTGTCTGAGAGTGGCTGTTTTATTTGGTGCTGAGTTGGTTGGAAGGAAACTCTATGAACATTTGTCGATGAAGTTGAACGACGAGTCTGGAAGGTGTTATGTCATTTTTTTTAAATCTGTCAGTCTGTTTGTCTGTCTATCTGTTTCGCATACTTTCTGAGAATTTTGTCATTGCGTGTTTGTTTATTTTGTTTTTAACTGTAAGATCAGGAACTGAAAATACTTTTGTCTATCTGAGGGTGGATGTTTTATTTAGTGTTGGATTGTTTGGAGGCAAATTGTGTATGCATTTTTGGACAGTCTGGGAAGATGTACTCTTTTTTTTTTATCTGTGTGTGTGTCTGTCTGTCTGTCTCCGTTATGTTTCTGAATATTTGTCGTCGCCTTCTTTGGGGTTTTTGAAAGTGTGGAGTCTGGAGCTGAAAGACGTTCAGTTTTTTGTTGTTTGTTTTTTTTTACCCCAACAGACAAGAGTCTGGAATTCATAATGTTTTCGGGTCTATCTGTCTGTCTTTCGGTCTGTTCCCCTTATTTTCTGAATATTTATCATCGCTTCTTTTGGGTTTTTTTGGAAAATGTATATGTATGTTATTTATATTTAGTTTAATATGTACATATTTCTTTGTGTGCGTGTGTGTGTGTGTGTGTGTAAGAATGTGAAGGATAGTGTGGAGGTATGTAAGCGGTTGTTTTTAATATGAATAATTTTAGGGCAATTGTAAAGCGCTTAGAGCTTAAAGGTGAAGCGCTATATAAATGTTCTTAAATAAATAAATAAATGTAGACTCTAGTGCTCAAAGATGTTTTGTCTTGTTTTCACCCCGCCAGACAATAGTCTGGAATGGGGTAATGTTTTCTGGTCTATCTGTCTGTGTTTCTGTCTGTTCCCTTTATTGTCTGAATATGTATCATCGCCTAGAGCTCAAAGATGTTTTGTCTTGTTTTTACCCCGCCAGACACGAGTCTGGAACGGGGTAATGTTTTTGGGGGGGTCTGTCAGTCTGAACATGTGTCGTTGCTTTTGTTTCTAATGCAAACTTGTAGAGTCTGGAGCTGAAAGACGTGGGCAGTGTGTCCAACCAGTCCTTGCAGAGCCAGGACAATTCTCTCATTGCCCTGGCCGCCACACAAATCTCCACCTCTCTCTCTAAGCTCAACGAGGTGACCCTTCCCCCTTCTTTTCCCTCCCTACCTTCTTTCCTTCTCTCACTTTTGTCCATGTTATATTACCCTTTTTTGTCCAGTATCCTTCCTTCCTTTCTTTCCCGTCTTTCTCGATATTTTCCGGTACCAAAGTGAATTGAAGTGTGGCCAGCCTTTTCCTGCCTTGTCAAGCAGTGTTACTTGCGTGTGGTGTGTTGTCATATTTACCCTTGCGGCCTTTGTACATATTCTTTGGACTGTGTTTTTGTGTGCGCTCCGTGATTGGGCTGATGGCCAGATGTGTTCGTTTATTCGTGCAGTCTTGTGTGGGTGGGTGTACCATTTTCAATCCGTCTGTGCAGTTTTGCTGTGTAACCTACCTCCGTCTAAACAACGTATCTGGCCTATGAATGTCTGTGTGTGCAATAAACTCAATACTTGTTTAGGTTGGTTGTATGTGTTTGTATTGTAGTCTTGTCTGTTATGTAAATAGGGGTAACACATGGATGAGTGAGAAACATTGGACTTAGAAAAGACAAGTTTCCCTGTGGAAGCAGAATGATCGCTTTTTTTTAAATAGATCAAAAAATACGTTCTTCCTCCGACTTCATTTTGGGTTGGTTTTTGTTTGTTTTTGTTTGGTTCTTACTTTTCAGGGCTAAGTTCAGACAACTAGCACACAAACAAATACACAACAAGTGCAAAGTGGCGTTTTCAGCTTTTGAGCAAAGTTCAGACAATTAATTAAAAGATGTTGTATTTTATGGATAGGTTCTCCCAGTCAGCGCGTTGTTGATCACCAGCGGTTGTGTGATGCTTCCAAGCTAGCTATTGCTAAGAAATGTATTTTAACAAATCTGTCATTACATTATTGAATCTAACCATGAAGCATGTGTTCTAAATGGCGTAAGTATGTGTCAAACGGTTTTCAAGGAAGGAAGCATTATTAAACTTCATTCATTTATATTAATTATTATCTAATGAAAGTTGTTATTATGTTCAAATAGTAGATACGTTAATGTCGAATGGTTTGCGAATAAAACAAAGTAACAAAATGCTACCGGTGTCAACTTCACTGAGGAGTACATGACTAAATAATAATTATTGTCATCAATTTGGTTTTGTAATGAGTGAGTTTCTTCAATGTAACATGGATCTATCAATGCTATTCTACTATGTGCGCTTTCTGTTTTCATTGTTTGGGGTTTCCTCTCTCGATGTGTGCCAGCAAGTGTGGTGGTCTTCCGTACATGTATTCTGTGTGGGATAACCTTTACATTCTACCGTCATTGCCGTCCTTGCTTACTTATTACCATAATGCAAATCTCTGGGTTTGCGCTCAATATATTGCGTTAAGAGGCGAGACCAAGAAAGGAAAGAAAGAGATTAAGAAAACTAATCGCACGAGAAAGAGACAGGCAAAGACAGAGAAGTGTAGTTTCTTAACAAACTTTTGTAATGAAGACGAAAATTTGGCACACTGTGCTTGCTTACCGCAGTTACACATCTGTATTGTTAAAAGTTCGGGACTTTCCTAGTCTTGCACTGCCTCCGGGCATTGCCTCCAGGATCGTCCCCACCATCTTTATATCTACCAATGTCCCATATGTGTCTGTTCCAGACCGGAGGACGTTAAGCAGAATTTCATTCGCTGTGTTTGCTTTTGTTGGTTTTATTATTTTTACTCTACTGTTAAAAAAGGGCGGATAACAATCTATTAAAGGCACACAACTCCCCATCAAAGCCACCTATCATCACAAATGTTAGCTTCGCAAAACTAGTCAGCTGTATCTTTTTTCTGTTTATAATTTTGTTTTGACAAAGAATCAAACTGTGGACTTGTGTTTGGGGGTCTTTGTTATTTCTCAAATAGTTCAATGTATCCCGATATCTTATGTTTTCTTTTTCTTTTATCTTGACTTTTAATTGGAAGAATAGTATGGAGAGAAAATTTTAAGATCTTAATCTTTAATTCTTTTCTCTATACTATTCTTCCATAGATTGTATTATTATCGTTTTGTTGTGCATGTTGTTTACGTTTACTTATTTTGACATGTTTTCCTGCATGTTGGTAATAGCTCTTTGATTTGTGATGAAAATATTCTTTTGAGTATCATTTCTTTTCTTTTTTTTGCATGAACAACGAAGTAGAAAAAGTATGTACAGTAACGAATATCTCTTTTTCTTTTTGTTTATTTCTGTTTTCAGTTTCTTCGAAGATAACTGTTTTAGTTTCATACCGTGATTAGATTATCATTCTGCTTTTGTTTTGTAAAGACAGGGGTAGTTATGTTAATTTTGTTTCGTTAAAGTAGAATATTTATATGAAATTCAGTTTCAATTTGATTGCAGACTAATATAGTTTAAAGTTTGTTTTGTAATAGACAGCTTGCTGATCTAAATGTTTCAGTCTTTGATTGAAAGCTATATGCACTAGCACACAGATTAACTCTTTCACCGCCAAAGTCGCATTTTAGCACCGCATTGATTGTAATACCCATGTCACTAAAAGGCATCAAATTGGGGTCTATTATCCAAAGACTCTATCGTCTTAGTTTTGGGAAGTAAGGATAGACCTTATGTATATATATATATATCAGATGTCACAGAAGAATCCCCAATCCCACAACTTTATAAATAAGTAATGTCCCATATGTTCTTTTTAAGAGCGGGAGGACGTGAAGCATAATCTAAGAATCCCCAATACCGCAGATGGATTGCAGATGGAGCGATTTAATGGACATATTTGGATGAAATATGGCTGGTGGTGAAAGGGTTAACTAGCTGACGCACATAACATGTTTAGTTTTATGTGTTTTGCTTTCGTTCTTGCAGTTGTAGAAGTGAACTGTTCTGTTCTAATCTGTTTGGCATCATAACACACAGACGCTTCTTCAAAATAACAAGGATGCTACTTTCAGATCATTTTAGCAATTATATTCAAAATGAATTCCCCTTATCGTCTCAGCATTTCGGTTTTCGTTGATAAAAAAAAGAACTGAAATTAACCCTTTCACCGCCAGCCATTTTTCATCCAAAAATCTCCATTAAATTTACCTGGGCAGAGATCAAAATCTATCTGCAGTATTGGGGATTCTTGTGTAACATATAAAAAATAGGGTCTATCCTTACTTCCCAAAAGTAAGACAATAGGGTCTTTGGATAATAGACCCCAATTTGATACCGTTTAGTGACATAGGTGTTAAATCACTGTGGTGCTAAAATGCGACTTTGGCGGTGAAAGGGTTAATATCCGTTATGAACTCAAATTTGTTGATATAATTTAGGTCTGTTGTTAAACTCCCTACATAAAAGTTGTTTTTTTTTAAAGGTGGCTAGGGGGGACGGGGGTCTGTTTATAAACTTCTCTTTCCAGTTAACCTGTTTCAGAAAATGCATGTTATATTATTTTCATCTTCAGAAGAATAAAATAAAATATAAAAAATTAAGGATATTACATCGAAGGTGCAAGCTCCATGCATGTATTTGGTGGAAATGTGGCTTCTACTATAATGAATGTTAATATCCATTTCTTCGTTTTTAATACAGAATGTCCGTGATGCAAGTGATCTTTTTTTCCATTTCACATACTCTTCTTTTATATATATATTTTTTTTTTAATAATTATGTTTAGTCTCAACAGAACCAGCGCAAATCATTCGTTTTTCTTAATTCAAAACATCACGATTGATTTTCGTCCTTCCAACTCTGAATGTTCTCTAGCTACAGGGCCAGTGTCTTTACTATTGTGATGTTTTTCTATATCTCACTGAGAAGAATTTTCCTGCCTCCCCCTCCCCCCCCCCCTTCATTTTACCATGTGCTGAGGCCACACATAGAGACAGTGTCCACACCTCATGCAATACATCTAAAGATGGCACCTGAACACAAAACGTGCAGTGCTTCAGTATAAAGTCTAGAAAATCGTCTGGTGTCCAACACACACAAAAAGCCTGCACAAGTGTACTGTGTAGACAGTTGTATTATGTACAACAACAACAACAACAACAACAACAAAAGTGTCCACGTTGTGTGATGTCTGGACAGCAGTCTTATGTGAAAAAAGCTCAATTAAGTGTGGACAAAGTGTGATGTCTGGACAGCAGTCTTATGTGAAAAAAGCTCAATTAAGCGTGGACAAAGTGTGATGTCTGGACAGCAGTCTTATGTGAAAAAAGCTCAATTAAGCGTGGACAAAGTGTGATGTCTGGACAGCAGTCTTATGTGAAAAAAGCTCAATTAAGCGTGGACAAAGTGTGATGTCTGGACAGCAGTCTTATGTTAAAACAAAAGCGCAATTAAGCGTGGACAAAGTGTGATGTCTGGACAGCAGTCTTATGTGAAAAAAGCTCAATTAAGCGTGGACAAAGTGTGATGTCTGGACAGCAGTCTTATGTGAAAAAAGCTCAATTAAGTGTGGACAAAGTGTGATGTCTGGACAGCAGTCTTATGTGAAAAAAGCTCAATTAAGCGTGGACAAAGTGTGATGTCTGGACAGCAGTCTTATGTGAAAAAAGCTCAATTAAGCGTGGACAAAGTGTGATGTCTGGACAGCAGTCTTATGTGAAAAAAGCGCAATTAAGCGTGGACAAAGTGTGATGTCTGGACAGCAGTCTTTTGTTAAAACAAAAGCGCAATTAAGCGTGGACAAAGTGTGATGTCTGGACAGCAGTCTTATGTATAAAAAAGCGCAATTAAGTGTGGACAAAGTGTGATGTCTAGACAGCAGTCTCATGCATAAAAAAGCGCAATTAAGTGTGGACAAAGTGTGATGTCTAGACAGCAGTCTTATGTAAAAATAAAAAGCGCAATTACGTGTGGACAATGTGTAATGTCTAGACAGCAGTCTTATGTGAAAAAAAGCGCAATTAAGTGTGCACAAAGTGTGATGTCTAGACAGCAGTCGTATGTTGAAACAAAAACCACACACACACATACATGCATCGTGTGTAATATCTAGACAGTAGTGGGGAAAGCGTGCCCGATGTGTTAATGCCTAAAAAGCGGTCTTTTTTATTCTCGTGCAAACTTTGTAATGTCCAGACAGTAGACTTGTGAGAAAACCGTGCACATCTTGCAATGTCTTGACAGCAGATTTATGTGAAACAAACGTGCACAAAGTGTAATGTCTAGACAGTAGTAGTCTTACAAAGGCGTGCACAACCGTCTAGACAGTTTTATGTGAAAAAAGCGTGCATAATGTGTCATTGTCTAGACATTAGTTTATGTGAAAAAAAGCGCACAATGTGTAATGTCTAGACTTTAGTCATGTGAAAAAAGCGCGCACAATGTGTAATTGTCTAGACAGTAGTTTTATGTGAAAAAAGCGTGCACAAAGTGTAATGTCTTGACAGCAGATTTATGTGAAACAAACGTGCACAAAGTGTAATGTCTAGACAGTAGTCTTACAAAGGCGTCCACATCCGTCTAGACAGTTTTATGTGAAAAAAGCGTTAACACAAAGTGTAATGTCTAGACAGTAGTTTGTGTGAAAAAAGCATGTGCAATCGTCTAGCCAATAGTTTTTATGCAAAACGTGTGCAATAGGTGTACTGTCTAGACAGTAGTTTTATGGGAATACAGTGCACGTTTTTGTTCTCTCTCTCTCTCTCTCTCTCTCTCTCTCTCTCTCTCTCTCTCTCTCTCTCTCTCTCTCTCTCTCTCTCTCTCTCTCTCTCTCTCTCTCTCTTTCGTTTGCTATGATTGCACTTCTTTGGCGTAAGAGAAAGCTATATGCTATATAATTCATAACATATTATTGGAAAGTATTTGATTATTAATATCTCTCTCTCTCTCTCTCTCTCTCTCTCTCTCTCTCTCTCTCTCTCTCTCTCTCTCTCTCTCTCTCTCTCTCTCTCTCTCTCTCTCTCTCTCTCTTTCCCTTTCTCTCTCTCTCTCCTTCTCTCTCTCTCTCTCTCTCTCTCTCTCTCTCTCTCTCTCTCTCTCTCTCTCTCTCTCTCTCTCTCTCTCTCTCTCTCTCCCTCTCTCGTTGTATTTCCCCTTTCAACAGCCCCACCACGACCCCCGCTACCCAGGCCAGGACTTCTCCAGGGGTCTGCGGCCCGAGCACGCTGGCGCGAACCAAGCCCAAGGCCACCACGGCGTCGTGTCCAGGGTCCTCTCCAACGACAGCCAGCAGCACTCCTTCAGAGGTGGGCCAGGAGGAGGAGGCGGAGCAGGAGGAGGAGCCCCCCGAACCCCCTCCCTCCCCGCCACCCCCTTGACCCCCCGCACGCCCCTGGGTGGGGGCCCCAGCCCTTTCGGGTCCCCCCGCGCCTCCCCCCTCCCCTCCCGTCGCTCCCCGTCCTTTTCCCGGAGGTTTGACTTGGGTTTCGCGGCGGCCGTGTCTAACCTGGTGGACCAGGCGCATACTATTGCCGAGCAGGACCGCAAGAAACCGTATGGTGAGAATGAAGAGAAAAGAGAGAGAGAGGGGCTGGTATTAAAGGAAAAACGAAAATCGTTAGAATCTGTGGTTCCCTTGTCGGTTTAGTTCAACCCCGAGTTCTGCACGCTCTTTTCCTTTTAAAAAAAAACCCAGCGCTTTTTTGTTTTATTCATTATAGTTTCTAATGAGGCTTTATACCGACAATTCTCTGCCCCTGTGTCTTACGACCTGAGATGCGAACGCCCCCCCCCCCCCCCCCCCCCCCCCCCCCTACTTAAGATTATCGCCCTTGCCTGTCAGGAACTAGTGGTAGGGGAAGACGGGGTAAAAAGCCCCATGGGCGGGTAAGAAGCCCATGCCAATCATCTCATGAAATGAAGCAAATTTCAGTCACATTTCGCCCATGAGACGAGTGTTAATGTTTAGCATTCGTCTCATGGGCAAATCTGACTGAAATGTGCTTTATTTCGTGACATATTGGGCATGGGCTTCTTACCCGCCCATGGGGCTTTTTACCCCGTCTTCCCCTATTATTAGTTTCTAATGAGGCTTTATAACGAAAAAGCTCTGCCCCTGTTCTCTTACGACCTGAGATGCGATCGCCCCCTACAAAGATTATCGCCCTTGCTCCTGACTCGTCACCAGGGGGCATCGGCAGTTCCGGGGGCCTCACGTTATCGCCCTTTGGTGTGGGCAAGGAGTAGTGTAAAGCCTCATTGTTGGTGTGTGGGTTGCGAAGGGAACACGGAGCCTCTTCTCTTTTTTTGCTAGTATTGTTTTTTGTTCTTTCCAATGGCACCTTTCATTGGTTCAACAGCCACGCCATTATTAAACAGGGCATCACATTTAAATATAGCAAATCAGGGTCTGTTTTCCGATCACCTTAATGTTCTAAATTTGAGGAACAAAATGAGGATTGGCCTTTTAACAAAAATATTATTCATGTCATGGGGGATTCCGCAGTACGGGATATGACGCAATCTACAGATTTGCTGTTATTTGCGTTTTCCAAATGTTGAAGGGAATCTCTTTTCTTTTCTTTTTTTGGTCGTAATACACGTACGAATTGAGATGATTTTTAAGCGTTTGGAGGTGAACTGTGGTGTTTAACCCTTTCGCCGCCAAAGTCGCATTTTAGCACCACAATGATTTAACACCTAAGTCACTAAATGGCATCAAATTGGGGTCTATTATCCCAAAGACACTGTTGTCTTAATTTTGGGAAGTAAGGATAGACCTTGTTTTATATATGTCACAGAAGAATCCCCAATACTGCAGATGGATTTTGTTCTCTACCCAGGTAATTTCAATGGACAATTTTGGCTGAAATGTGGCTGGCGGTGAAAGGGTTAAAGTCCTTTAACCCTTGTTGAATGAGAAAAATGGTGAATAGTCTCTTAACAGCCACCGTCTTTGTTGATGCGACCTTAGTCTCTTGAAAACTCCCGAAAAAGAGGGGAAAATAAGCGAAAAGAAACGTTACGGTCTGAAAAGCCTTATTAAAATAAAATCCCTAACAACAGTTATGGCCCACAGAGCTTCCTCCTTGTTTCCATGGTATCCGTCTTGCTCAGAATCCATCGAAAACAGCGTATGTCAGAACATTGTAGTTTTGCAAAGGTACAGTGTAGCTACCTTCCCCCACCCACCAAGGGCATTCACTCTTGCAAAAGGTGTTCTTTGCAATAGCCAATGGTCAATTTAGGATGCTGATTTGACCGCCAGGGGGCAATCAAACCAGTAGGGGCTTATTGCGTGATATTCTTTGTTGGGCGTAGTGAGAGAGAGAGAGAGGGGAAGGGACTCATCTCCCCCCCCCCCCTCTCTCTCTCTCTCTCTCTCTCACTACGCCGAACTAAGAATATCACGCGCTAAGCCCCTACTGGTTTGATTGCCCCCTGGCGGTCAAACTGCGCGTCCTAAGTTGCTGATTAACTCAGAGCTTACATTATAGTTGGTCCGCCTTGTTGAAGAATCAGGAAAGGATGTCAATGGCTGGTTAGAACTATGAAACGTGCCCCTTGGTCTCGCTCTGGCTCCGTGTTCCACGTGTCCGTGCATGGGGAAGGTGTAACTGCGCGGTTATCCTCCGTATGTAGTTTCTAGGTCAGTCCCAGAATGCCAATTTGTGGAATCGGACAAAGCGTCAGCTAAACGAGATATCGGTCAATGTAGGTCAAAGCTTTAGTTTACGGCTTTGTTTTATTCTTTTCCTTTATTCTTGTTACGTAACTGTTAGGCCGTGTACACACATAAGCGGATATTCCGTGCGGAAACCCGTGCACAGTCCATAAATAAGTGAAACAAAGAAGGGAAAAGATTTGCGCACGTGTCCGAATTTCCCCTATATGCGTAAACTTGTATCCTTCTTTCTTCTACTTACTTAGGGTTTTCTGTACGGAACTTACGCCTTAAACACCCACCACATCACGTGTCAAAATCACGGGTTTCACGGGTTTCCCTCTTATAGCTGGTAAGAAATCTTGTGTTGACCAGGTCTCACTCCCATACAAATGCCCCCAAATTCAAACCGAAACATCATTTTTTAAAGTCGCTGCAATGGCTCTTTTGTGGTTATCTTTCCTCGGTGCTAGTGTGACAAGACTGCTGCTGTTTGTTCGTTTACAAATTCACTCACCTTTTTAAAGACACACTGACCCACCACGATTAATTCCCTTGGGGGGGGGGGGGTTCTGGGTAGCTGTGACCCACATACAAATTCCCCAACTTCAAATTGAGGCTGCTCTTTAAAATGATGTTTCGTTTTTAATTTGGGGGCATTTGTATGGGAGTCAGACCTGGTCAAGACAAGATTTCTTACCAGCTATAAGAGGGGAAAACACGTGAAACCCCGTGATTTTGACACGCCGTGATCTGGTGGGTCTTTAAACGCAGACAATTTCGAACGAATCCGTTCACTTGCGTGCTACGTTAGCAGAACAAAGGCAGCAGATACATAGTTTAAAATTGATAGGGAACTTATTTTAAATTCAGATTTTGGAGGAAGGAAAAGCATTTACATGTGTTTCCATTTCCCAAGGAAGAATCAAACGTTTCCTTTGGATTCGGAATAGAAGGTTAGTTATTTACAATGCCAGTAAATATCAATCTAAGATTAAAATCTACATAGACAAACTGATAAGAAACACACACACACACACACACACACACACACACACACACACACACACACACACACACACACACACACACACACACACACACACACACACACACACACACACACACACACACACATGTAATCATCTTAAAAGCAATCTATTCAGTGTGTGTTATATTCTGGGTCTAGTTTCTCTAGATAACGGTCGCCGCACGAATAACTGTTACGCCTAAGAAACACCTAAACGTTTGCTAAGGTCAGATAACTCTTTAAGCTAATTCTTCACTTTTGGGAGAGAGAAACGGGTTGCTATCAAAAGGGAGATAATTCATACCTCTCTGTCAGCTTGTGCAAAGATTTCGATTTCATCCACGTCTATTTGTGTGCAGAAAATTAAATTTGCACTATATTGTGCTATGTAACATGATGGAAAATTAAGAAAGAGCACTCCAAAACACTTGCGTTCGTTTAATTTGCTAAAATCATCTCGTATTGTTTCATGACAGACTAAAGAATATTTGCTGTGACAAGCTTGTTGTTTTGGTCTTCCATTTTTAAAGTTAAAGTCACGTTCACGCGATATTTAAGAAAAACCCGGAAGTATTGATATTTCCCATGATCCTTCAAATAGTGTGTCGTTTGTTACCTCGATACAACCGCAAAATGTTTGCGGCAAACGTCGGCAAAAGAGGTGTTTCTTATACCGTTTTTGCCGATTTGAGCTTACGCTACGTAACGTTAGCCCTTGTGAAACGACCCCCCTGGAAAACATGTTTATGTGATGACGCTTTGTTTGAAACTCCATGCCTTTGATAACCGCGTTCACTTCCGGTTGTGCATTCATTTCCATTAGAAGCATAGCCTCCCTTGGCATGAAATTTATTACTGGCAATTTGGGATTATTCGTTGTTTCAAGTTTTTTTTCTTTGTTCCTATAAATGTTGGTAGAAATCCCCGATGTTTTTATTCTTTCGTCCCAAGGCTTATGCCTTTTCTTCATTATTCCCCTATTTCGTAGAAACTCTGCTTGCTGGACATTAACAGCTTGTTTTTTTAATAAAGAAATCGAGTAGCTGCAACAAACTTTAGTTGCTGATATTACAACTACCCCTTAGGCAAGCCAGGTGCTTCATTGCGATTTTCTATTTAATTTTATTACAAGCTTCCTAGCACGGTTGTTGTTTTCTTTTTTAATCTGCTTGGCTATCTTTCAAACATTTTTACTAACATTTCCTTACCTAAAATGTTGACCGTCATTTCAGCCATTGAATTCAATTTTGATTCATTCTTTGTTCTGCTTTCTTTTTTTTTACAGATTCTTTTTTAACTCCTTCCTGATGAATATTATAATCATGGGTTGACTTGGACGTTTTACTAACACTAATTTTGTCTAAACAATCCCTCTTGTCTTCATGCCTATGGTTGGTTATTTTGTAGAGTATTTAGTTGTGAGAAAACAAAAACGTGTTGTCCTTGATAATAAGCCTTGGGTGTATCTAACAAAACTATCACTTTAAGCACTATGGGTGTTATCTTCTTCTGCATTCCCAGGCCATATGGCCATGATGGGTAAGGTACGTATGTGTCCGGTTATCAGTTTTCACTGGTCTCCCCGCTAGCGTACACCCGACACATTCCGATTTCGGACGAGCTCAAAGGAGAAACATTATTTGGAAGATATTTTCTGAAAAAAGGCAGGAGAATGGGGCCAATAAGTCATAAAGATAATAGATGATAGAAAGCAAAGGGAAAAGGCAGAATCAAAGAGAGTGGCAGAATAGAGGAAGTTACAAGTTACAAGAAGGTGGGGGAACTATTTTTTACGAAAGACCCCCGGGTATCTCCACAGGGGTGTGGATGTTATAACTTTCGTGTCAGATTTGAAATAGATGTAGAAAATCAACAACTACGTGCCGTAAATTTTCACAGATAATAATGCCTTTCATAATAATTATGATGATGTCTGCCAATCCCTTGCCTCCACACTTTTCACTGTGGTTTCGTCAATTCGTAGTGCTCCCGATATAATATATTCCGATAAATATCGCTATGCGCGTTTTGGTTTCAATGTTCTAGTTATATCGAAGCCTAATGTACTTTATGTAGGGCCTAATCAGTTGGCTGCGAGGTGTTTCAAATGACAACTCAGATCTCTCATCCTATTTCACCCCGAAGACGGAGTGTGGCTGTAAACATGGGGTCAGCGGGGAGGCAAAAATCAGGAGCCCTGGCGATTAAATGTAATTAGCTCTTAATTTACTCAAACAATCGGCCGCTCGTCAATGATAAATCAAGTGTAGCTCTACAGCAGCAATTCTTCAGCCTTTTGTTTTATGGAGATTTTAATTCAACAAGAAGAGTGGTCCGGGGTGGAAAGGGGGGGAGGGGTGTCGAACCAAAATCAACCCCATGGTTCAGAAAACGTTTTCTGTTCTTTTTTTTACCCCATTTTCTGGGAGATGTTGCTGTTGTTGTTGCATGACCGTAGGCTAGAAATAATCTGTGGTACCCTGACAGATCCCCACTTGTGCCCCCCACCCCTATCCCCTGCCTACCCCACCCCTACTCCCTGCCTACCCCACCCCACCCCCACCCTCAAGACCCCCTTGACCTCCGCCTATCCCCTCCCCCTCTTTCCATACTCACACACTGCCCTCCCCTTTTGCACGCAACTCTGTGTGTGTGTGTGTGTGTGTGTGTGCGTGCGCGCGCATGCGTGCTCATTTGTGTGTTTGTGCGTGTGTGTGTGTGTGTGTTTGTGCGTGTGTGTTTGTGCGTGTGTATATGCTGTGTGTGTGTGTTTGTGTGTGTGTATATGCTGTGTGTGTGTTTGTGTGTGTCTATGTGTGTGTTTTGCCATTAGCATCATCTAACGCATGGTATTGTGAATGGATGGGAAGCATTGAAATGTTAGAACTGATTTTGCGTTGTTTTGCTGTTATTTGTTTTTGTTTTTGAAATCCCTGCCATGGAAGTTATTTTTTCGCCAGTGTTTGTGTCAGGCTATATATATATATATATATAGAAGGAGACAGACATCGTCAAAGGACAGTAGTCCCAAATATTTGCTAATTAAATTGACACCACAGTCATCCCACTTGTTTTTTCCTTTGTTTTGAATGATACATAATATATATATATATATATATATATATATATATATATATCATTTTATCGTGTGGGGGTGTGGGGGGGGGGGGGGGGTGTTTGACAAGGCAATGATAAAGTTTAAGGATACGTCATTTTAGTTGGCTTAGTTTCTATGGAATGTCATCGTTCTACGTCATCAGTCTTTTTTACGTGGTGTTTCTACCTTTGTCAGTTCTGTACCTTGAAAAAGAGGGGTTACCCCCTCGAAAGCTTGGATAAAAAATTAGAACTTACAAAGGATTTGTTGTGTTTTTTTCTTCAGATGTATATATATATATATATATTGGGAATAGTCTACATTCTTTCTTGTTAGTTTTCATTCTCTTTTTTTGTTCTGCTATATATATAAAATATATATATATATATATATATATATATATATATATATATATATATATATATATATATATATATATATATATATATATATATCAGAACAAAAAAAGAGAAGGAAAACTAACAAGAAAGAATGTAGACTATTCCCAATATTTCGGCTTTTGGCCTTGGACGCGGGACAGACAGTAGAACAAACTTGACGTAACTATATATATATATCAAACTTTAGTTAGAGCATTTGAAATGGAATAATAGTAAAATTGTTTAAAACTTTTTTTTTCCCTATGTCTTTGAAACGAACATTAAAACCAAAACCAGTTATATTAACTTGGTATTTTGTATCTATGTTCTAAAAAACATAAAGATTGCTAGCTTAGTTTTTCCTCCTTATATATTGGCAGAACCCAGCCGATGACAGCTGTTTCGACTCTAGGGAGTCTCATCCCTGTGTATATAGTGGAGAAGCCTTGGCCCGATGAACATTCCCACTCTCTCTGCAAAATTTGACTTGTAAGGACAGCCGGTTTTGAGGAAGGTCCCCAAAGCCCAAGAATGAATATGCTGAAGCCCCTTTGCAGCACCACTAAAAACCCGCCAAAATGCCCCCCTCCCCCTCCCCTCCGACCCTTTAAAAATTCAATCTGAGAGTGAAAATACCCCTTAAAAGTTGTAGACAAGGAGTAAGTGTATCCCTTAAGAGAATATGTTTCAGGAACCCTGAGACCTGCCTCGAATGTCCGTTACCGAAGAAAATATTTAATTGTACAAGCCGTCGCAGCAGTTTTGGCCTCCACTTCAGGCTAATGATATCAACCAATGATAAAAGCCGTTTAAGTAAAGGGGAGCAACTACTGGCAACATCGAATAATTACTGGCGTGAGATTGGTTGTCTTCCTTGGCGGGAGTTTACACGTATCAGTGGGATTTTTTTGTTTTTTAAGGCAACAACATAGGGGAAGAATGGGGGGTGGGAGGGTTGAGTGTGAAGGTAAAAATACTGGTTTTTCGTTTTTTTTTGTTTTTGTTGTGGTTTTTATTTTTATTTTTGTTCTTTTTTTCCTTTCTTTTTTTTTTTTTGGGGGGGGTGTTGTATTTGTGGCTTTTGTTATAATATTCTGCTAATTTCCAAAGTACAGAAACGTTGGTAAGTATAATATGCAATACTTGAACAGACGCAGAGTCAAGTAATTAAACATTGTTTCACAAAATTGCGTAAAGTAGTGGCATACATGCAGACACACACTCTCTCTCTCTCTCTCTCTCTCTCTCTCTCTCTCTCTCTCTCTCTCTCTCTCTCTCTCTCTCTCTCTCTCTCTTTTCTCTCTCTCTCTCTCTCTCTCTCTCCTCTCTCTCTCTCTCTCTCTCTCTCTCTCTCTCTCTCTCTCTCTCTCTCTCTCGCGCGCGCGCGCGCGCGCGCGCACGCACACACACACATGCATACATACACACGCATGCCCACACATACATACATGCACACACACTTTCAAACGCACGCACATACATACACACGCATGCCCACACATACAAACACTTGTATAATACGAAAACGAAGCAAAACTCGTGCACACATGGGCACACGTTTAGGCCTACATTTCTCGTCATGCTCATACACAGGAGTACGCAACACAGGCATAGCTAATGCTACATAAATGTATACACGTGTGCGTGCATGTCTAAATCCATTGTATACACATACATTCAAGACTCCCGCGTGCCCGTGATTAAAGACCCCCCACGTCATGTGTCAAAATCACGGTTTTCACGTGTTTGCCCTCTTATAGCTGGTAAGAAATCTTAGGAAATCTTCCTAGCATAAGAGGGAATGTGACACGTGACGTAGGGGGTCTTTAAGAGGATGCACGCATAGTCCTACATATCTACATATTAACACAAGCACAAACATGCGCCCAGGAAAGCTCAGGATTCACAAACATTATATAGAACAATGTGATATTCTCTCTCTCTCTCTCTCTCTCTCTCTCTCTCTCTCTCTCTCTCTCTCTCTCTCTCTCTCTCTCTCTCTCTCTCTCTCTCTCTCTCTCTCTCTTCATTTTCTTGACTTGATTGTTTTTATAATTTATGGCAAGTTTTATTTTCTTGATGCATGGTGTGAGTGAGAGGGCAAGGTGCAAAGAAGCTATTGTAGCTAATCCTTTTTACCCTCAATAAAACATTCGTATTCAATAAAACATTCGTATTCGTATTCGTATTCTCTCTCTCTCTCTCTCTCTCTCTCTCTCTCTCTCTCTCTCTCTCTCTCCTTTGTCTAATTAATTCATCAATTAATCAATTAATGTGAATCATTGTGTTCCGACTTACTTATCTATGAATATTGACAAACATTTAAAATGTATTATGACTAGATTCAGATTTGGAGTTTCTGACCTACTGATACATTACTACCGTTATAGACGTCATGTTGAGAGAGACCTTATTTGTCCATTATGTAAATGTGCCTCAGAAAATGAAATTCATTTTGTTTTTTCTTGTCCTGTATTGAGTGATCTCAGGTTTCAGTTAATACCTCGGAAGTATTACAGCCAACCGTCTTTATTTAGATTAGGAATGTTAATGTCGTCAACCAATGAACAAGTTGTTAAAATGTTTGCAGTATATTTGTATAAAGCCTTTAAAATCAGGTCTACCTTATGCAGTTAGAGGTTGATGATTCCCACATGCTATGTTTTGCTTTGTGTGTACTTATTATTTATTATGTCTGATTATGCCTGTCTATGTTATATTGTATCACCCCCCTCATGAGGGGCTATGGCCTTGATTGATTAAATATCCGTATCTCCCTTGTCCCCACCCCGTGTTCCCTTTGATAAGGTAAGAGTGCCATGCTGACATTAAACCAATTGTTAATTGTTCTCTTTCTCTTGTTTACCCTTCTCTTCCTCCTTCTTTCTCTCTCTCTCTCTCTCTCTCTCTCTCTCTCTCTCTCTCTCTCTCTCTCTCTCTCTCTCTCTCTCTCTCTCTCCCCTCACTCTCTCTCTCTCTCTCTCTCTCTCTCTCTCTCTCTCTCTCTCTCTCTCTCTCTCTCTCTCTCTCTCTCTCTCTCTCTCTCTCTCTCTCTCTCTTTCTCTCTCTCTGTCCATCCCACAACAGCCAAAGCACCACAGCAGCACGAGGACAACAACAGCATCCAGTCTCCACTGCACCACCCCCACCAACCACAACACCGAGGTCGGCCCCGGATGAGGTCCTCCCAGGGACGACCCCCTCTCCAGTCGCAGTCCTCGGTCCAGGGCTCACCCTCGCACTCTCCGGGTCACCCCCACGATACCAGAAAAACCCGAGACGACCCCCCGGGCTTCTACCGCTCCACCTCGCTGGAGACCCGCTCCAGGACCCCCTCCCCGAACCACTCGCCCTCCCCCAAGGAGTACTACGGCTCCACGAACCTGATCGACAGGTCGCGGAGCCCCAGCGTCAGCCCGTCCCACTCCCCCCCGCTGAAGAGGACGCCCCGGAAGCTGCCCTCGGTGCCGTTCGTTCCCACCACGCCCCCTCCGGGCATGGGTCCGGGCCACGTGGCGGTTCCGGTCGGGGGTGCGCCTTCTCGAGGAGCGGTGGCGGTCATCGCTTCTTCCGCGAAGCCTTCAGGGGGGACGCCCGCTAGACCAGCAGCAGCAGCAGGACCACCAGGGTCTTCCGGGACTCCAGTGCGGGCGGCAGCAGGACACCCTGGGGGGACGCCTCAGAGAGGGCCGGGTTTCACGGAAGGGATCCCGACCAGAACCGAGCCTGGCGGAAATGTAGCAGGAGGAGCGGCGCCGGCTAAAGGAGCTGGGGGCTCGCCCAAGCTGTCCAGTGCGGGGACTCCGCTCCGAGGAGGAGGAGGAGGAGCTCCGGCGGCCACCAAGCCTGCGTCCCTGAACCTGACCCAGCCCAAGCTGAAGGAGGCGATGCCGCGCGTCATGCCTTCCCCGACCGTCCCTGCCCAGGCAGGTGGAGGAGGAGGACCCCGCTCCCCGGGGAACATCAACTTCCCTCGCCTCTCCGCCTCCCCGACCCGTGCCGCCAAAACCGCTGAGAGAGCCGGGAGGGCCGGTGGTGGTGGTGGGGCGGTGGAGACCAACCCTCAGGGCTCCGGAAGAGCCGGAGGAGGGCCAGGGAGACAGTTGCCACAGCCCTCCCCACACCAGGTCCCTCCCCCGGGGCGCTTGGCTCACCCTGAACCCTACAGCCCCACCGAGCGTGGATCCTGGGAGCAGCGGGGGCAAGGAACTGGAGATCCCAGCTCGCGAAGCCCTCACCATCACCAGTCCAACCCGCCTCAGCCTCAACCCAGGGCCCCTCCCGCCGCCTCCTCCTTCTCCAGAGGCGCTCCCCCGCCTGCTGACTCTTCCAGAGCCCGAGGAGGGGATAGAGACAGAGACCAACCCCCCTCTCACCCTTACCCCCACCCTGATCGGGGCACCTCCCCACGCACCCCTAGTGCCGGCCGGTCGCCGGATTTACGGGACCGCAGCAGCGGTGGACGACACGTAGCTCACCCTCATCATCACGCTCACGATAGTGGTAGCACTCCTCCATCCGAGTCCTACAGCGCCTCAGGACTGGACAGCCGTGGAGGAGGAGGAGGAGGAGGAGGAAGAGAAGGGAGAAGCGTAGGTAGAGGAGGAAGGTCTAGTAGTGGTAGTAGAACCACCCCCACCCTCCCCAACGGTCTCAAGCCTAAAGGGAGAGGCGGCGGAAGAGGAGGAGGGGGTGGTAGTAGTAGTAGTAGTAGCAGGCCGGGAGGAGGGGTGGTTTCCTCGGCTGGGCCCACGGAACGTTTTGAAATGCGCAGTGACGCTCACGTTCCTTTGAAAGACGACTCGGACGAGGACGACGACTGGTGTTGACCCCCCCGAGGTGGGGATCTAGATTTCTTTCCACATCACCAGTTGTTGTTTTTTTAATTGTGGTTCGTTTTTATTGGGGGTTTTCCTTGTTGAAACTAAATCAAATGTTTGCCAAGACTGCTCGATCCACGCCTCTCTTATGGGTTTTTTTCTCTCTTCTTCTGCATTTTTTGTAGTCTTCAAAAAAAAATCTGCATGATGGTGTTGTTTGTGAGTTTCTTTCTTTCTTCTCCCTCCCCCCCCCTACCCCACCCCTCTCTCTTTGCTGTATTCAATCATGTTTGAACAATAATACGGCAAATCCAAGAGAGAGAGAGAGAGAGAGGGAGGCATGAATCATGATCTTGACCAGTGTCATGTTCCAGATTCCTTCAAGTATTTCACACTTGCTGAGTGATCACCGTTCATTGTCTTTTGACTTTCTTGTTTTCTCTACTACAATTTTTAATAATATTATGCATGCATGTTGTTGGGTTTTTGGGGGGGGTTTCCTTCTCATTCTCATTGCTTTTATTTTGACCTGATTGAATTAGTATTTGAGTATTTGACCTATTCCGCAGTTAGTCTTTGAAATAGTTTGGGGTTTTTTACAAATTAATTGACTTCAACTTGCACGTGTTCAGGGAAGGGAGGGGGTGGGTAGGTGGGGAAGTTGTGAGAGATGGAAGAGGGTTGGGGTTGTGAATATGATTTTTCTTTTCAATACTTGTTTTGCTATTGTTATGTGTAACGCATTCTGATTTTGTCACGATTATGATGTAAACAAAGAGTGCTCTTATTTTTTTGAGGGGATGCAACATAAATATGTTGGCGATTTTTTTTTTGGGGGGAGATGTATTTGTAATTTGTGAGTTTACGGATAGTGTGTGTGTGTGTATGTGTGTGTGTGTGTGTGAGTGTGTATGTGTGTTCTGTTTCTGCTTCAGATGTTTCTTTATATTTCTTTTAATTGAATGTTTTGTGTGTGTGTGTGTTGTTGTATTTGCTTTTACGACTAATAATAATGCAGAGACAGACAGAGATAGAGAGAGAATGAAAGGAAGAAAGAGAGAATGTGTGTGTGTGTGTGTGTGTGTGTGTGTGTGTGTTTCTTTGTGTCTAAGCTATATATGCGATCTTGCATATATGTATAAATTACATGCGTTTGTATGTGTGTGTGTACGTGTAAGTTCGCGCGTGTCTGCGTATATATATGCGATAAGCGCTTGCAAAACATCACGACAAGAAATTCTTCAAAATTGCCCCCCTTGTTCATGTACCGAGATTCATTAGGCCTGCCGTGTGGGGGTGTACATTGCTATTTTTAGACCTGTGTTAAGGTCACGCCGCTTTGGAAGGTCACACAACTCTCTCTCTCTCTCTCTCTCTCTCTCTCTCTTTCTCTGATAAAGCACACTACAAGTTCTGAATAAACGGTATTCCGTATGCGTTGTCGTCTATCAAAATTCTGCTGCTTGCTTAATTAAAACCCGTTCATCGCCACTGTCGCCTCTTGGCACCACAATGATTTAACACCCATGTCACTGAAAGGCATCAAATGAGGGGTCTGGTATCCAGTGACCTTCTGTTCTTAATTTTGGGAAGTAAGGATAGGCCCTATTGTATGCATGTCACAGAGGAATCCCCAATATTGCAGACAGAATCTGTTCTATACCCAGGTAAGTGTAATGGAAAGTTTTAGCTTTAAAAAAAATGGCTGGCGTTGAAAGAGTTTTAAAGCCTAGGACGAACAAGCTTTACACAATAATTATTTTAAAAAAAGAACAACATAGACATCTAGAAAGGGACCATATTTTGCCTTTTATATTTGCGTTTGTTGTTTGCTCGATATGTTTTTAAAAGGCGAGGGTGGGGGGGGGGGGAGCAGGGAGGGTAGCTGTTCGGTTTTTGTGTTTAAAATAATGGGCGAGGTATTCTCGTGCAGCACAAGATGATTGTCTAGAATTCTAAGACAATTCAGCTTTACACAATAATTGTTATAGAAGAAGAACATAGACAACTGGAAAGGGACAATTTTGTGCCTTTTTTTTATTATTTGCGTTTGTTGTTTGTTCGATATGGTTTTAAAAGGTGGGGTGGGGGTGGGGGGTAGAAAAGGCGTGGGGGTGGAGGGTAGCTGTTCGGTTTTTGCGTTTAAAAAATTGCGCAATGTATTTTCTCGTGCAGCACAGCTGATTTTCTAGAACTCTAAGACAGTTCATTTTACGTTGCTAACAACAACAAAAAGGAAAGAAAAAATAAGACTGCACAAAGGAGGCAAAAATTATTGTTAGCCACAGTAACTTTTCTCAGCTCCTTTTAGTTCATGCCTTTTGTGAACACTCGTCACCTGCAGAAACCAATTTAAAGTGGTTTATCCATTAGGCTTACATTGTTTCATGGTGGCATACCACTTGTAAGGTCTTTTCCTATCCCTAACCACAATCAATGATAAGAATAGTTGCCTCTGTTGAAGGCAATACCTTGCAACAAAGAGCTCTCTGTGGAAAAGTGAAAGGAGCTTGAATGTGGGGAATTCGTGTACTGTGTACCAGGCACGGGAATTGGAAAAGTAGTCAAAACAAAAGCTGAAAAGCGGGGGTCTAGGGGCTGCATAAAGCCCCTAGTAGGGGTCCAGGGGACAATGCTGAAGCTTTTTCTGGTAACTGAAGCCCTAAAACAGTATTAGAATGGCTAAATTTAGTTGGGTTTTTTGGGAGGTGGACAGACTTTGTTTTAGTATGAACAAATTATACCACAAAACACTACCAACCCTCCCTGCACTGTACAAATGTGGCTTGAAAACGCTTTATAGCTTAAAATGCCACTGTTAATAGTGGTGGATCCATAAAGGATGCCAGTGGTTCTACCCATAATGGAGATAATATTTGATCAAAGAAACCACAAACACCACTAACTGTGTATATTTTTTGAAGGTATCTCTGTGCTGTGAAAATAAAAAAATAAAAGTAAAAGTAAAAGATTGTGCTGGTTTACTTTTTGTCCCAATGGGGGACAGCTATTGTATGAGCATGGTACATAGAGAGATCTCTTTCGAATTTATGGAATTCTCGTCAGTATGTATATCTGCTAACAAACACTATCTTGAGGATCAACCCCAACAGGAAGACATTTCTAATAAAAGAATGGTGTCCTCTCTGCACTAGGCCGAAAAGTCCACAATTTAAGCAAACCAGCACAATGTGCTGTTTGGCGTACAATTCCCATTCCTGACTGTTAGTTGTGTCATTTGAGTATCATGCACGTTACGAGGGGTGAATGCCAGAACTGCCCATCTGTGCTCTTTATTCCATTTGAGATAGACCGTTCTGGCAGGCACCCCTAATGGGTTTTTTTGCATTTCCCCCATTTCGGCTTTGATAATTTATTAAAGAAGAAGAACCTGTTGAAACCGGTTTAAAAGTTGTTTTGCGTTAAATGAGTAAACATGCTTTTAAATATATCCGTGTTCTAAAGTTCGTTAATTGTGAGCGTCTTTCGTGCTTTTGTGCGGCGCGGTTTATAATTATGTGAAATAATTTTATGATAATTCCCAGATTGACCATTCCTTGAAAGTTTTGTTGTTGTTGTTGTTGTTGTTGTCGTTAGGTTTTTTTCACATTTCCAGAATTCATGTGTATTTTAATTTTGGAGAGAGAGACAGAGAGAGAGAGAGAATTGACAATTCGACATTTGTATTGTCATTACCAAACAAGGTCTGATTACCAAACAAGGTTTGGAGAGAGAGAGAGAGAGAGAGAGAGAGAGAGAGAGAGAGAGAGAGAGAGAGAGAGAGTGTGAACGAATGTTTATGGAGGGTTAAAGGTAACTCAGAAGCTTGTTTACACCATGCCCTCGAAAATAACAAGCAAAAGCCAACCACGAAAACATATATCAAGAGATAACAGAAGAAAAGACATAACACATCCAGTTCACACAAGAAACTCAAAATTAAGAATGAAAAATACAAATATTATAACAAACAACTTATCAGACAAAGATATTGAAACATACGTTTAGCATACCAGTACAACATAGGCATGCATAGGACATAATACATAATCATGAACATCAATCCGTACAAGACGTTTACACTTAGACCTACACACTCACGTGCGGGGTTCGCAATCGTAATGACAGCAAGTAGCACGTTCACATTTTTGCATAGTACAAACATGCAATACACTCACGTTCGTTTACTTTTTCAAAATGTGCATACCACCGATTTCCTCTTCTTTTCTTAGATTTGATCCATTGAGCGCCTCACGAAGAAGGGAAGAAATCATCATAATAATAATAATAATAACACAACACAACACAACACAACACACACACACACACACACACACACACACACACACACACACACACACACACACACACAAATCGAGAGATTCACGTTCACGTGCTTCTCTCACAACTTGGCAAAGCGTGCAAAATATGTCGGAGAATCTTATACGTTATCAAGGAGATATTTGTGAGAGACTAAGAAATTGAAATTGAAAAATGAATTTTATTGACATTAGCAAACAATGGTCCGATGCCAAGGAAGCACAAACCATGAACTAAAGAATAATATAAGCCTAACTGGCGACTAAATCAGTTCATAAGATTTTTTTAAGAAACATAAAATAAAACATCTTACATACATAGAAAGATTACACTAGAGAAACATAAATTTACACAAAAGCTTAACTGTTAGACTGACCAACCAACAATAATACGTAAGTTACCAATAGGATAGGTCGGGTAATGCAGCACAAAGTTATATGCAACAATCCAATTTCTCTTTTCTAAGCTTTGTAGCTTTAGCTAAAAACAAAGCATAACACTTTAGTGAGAGACTAAGAGAGAGAGAGAGAGAGAGAGAGAGAGAGGGGGGGGGGAAGAAGGAGAAGAAGAACAGATGGAGGTGAAGAAGAATGGAAGAAAGAGATGCAACGAGTGCTTTTTTTTTAAATTTTAAATTAAAAGGACAAATAAGAAAAAGAAAAAACGAGAAGGAAGGCGGAAAAAGGAACAAAAAAAAGATGACTAACTCAACTACATTATTCATCTGTCATTCCATTGCTGTTTTCCCATAGACTATTACGCCCACATTCCTAACAGAGTTTATTTATTCTTACCGCGAGCTGCTTCTTTGGCGCGAGCGCGCGCGCGCGTGTGTGTATGTGTGTGTGTGTGTGTGTGTTGTTGTTTTTGTTGTTGTTCATTTGTTTTTGTTTTCTGTGTGGGGGTTTTCTTTCGTAATATTATTATTTTCAAAAGACGTAAAACCTAAAGGAAAAAATACAGTTTAACAGAGATTCTTTGCTTCCTGTATTAATTTTTTTTTTTTTTTTTTTTTTTTGGCGGGGTGGGTGGGATATGTTGTATGTTTCGTTTTTGATTTGTACCATTGAATTCAACGTGTTCGTGTATTATTATTATTTTTTATTACTTCACACCTGAAAGTAAAGACATACGATTCAGTATTCCTTACATTGAAATCTGGTTTTATGTAAAGCAAAACAAAAGAACACCAACATTATTCTACTCTTTCTATGATTTGAAAATATGTGTTTGTGTCTATTCTTTTTATGATCTTGAGACGCGTGAGATATGCAATGTAATTAATAACTCATTATTCTCAATTGAATTCTGTGCTTTTTTTTAAATTTTAAATTAAAACGGTTTTAAAGTATGGAAATATGTTTATCCCTAGAAAAGCATGTTTGTTCAAACGGTGTGTGTTCAATTTTCTAATTACTTTTGTATTACTTTTTTTTTTAATTTGTGGGGTTGGTTGGGGTTTTTTAGCCTACTTGAGCACGATTGTAATTTATTTCTCTTTTACCATGTCCGAAAAACTGTTTGGGTCAGAAAAATACTTTTTTCTAGGATTTATCGATTTTAAATGAATTGGTGATACATTGACACTAAATGTATGTGTGTGTGTGTGTGTGAGTGTGTGTGTGTGTTAGTGTGTTTAGTGTGTGTGTGTGTGTGTGTGTGTGTGTGTGTGTGTGTGTGTGTTTGTGCTCCGTAGACCTGTGTCTATGTGTCTGTCTGTGCCCCAGTCTGTGTCGTCGTGTTCGTATTTTGTGTATTTTGTGTCCGACCAAACTAAAACCGTGTTTCTACCATTGTGTGTGTGTGTGTGTGTGTGTGTATGTGTGTGTGTGTGTGTGTGTGTGTGTGTGTTAGTGTGTGTGTGTGTGTTTAGTATGTGTGTGTGTGTGTGTGTGTGTGTTGTTTGTGCTCCGTAGACCTGTGTCTATGTGTTTGTCTGTGCTCCAGTCTGTGTCGTCGTGTTCGTATTTAATGTATTTTGTGTCCGACCAAACTAAAACCGTGTTTCTACCATTGTATAAGAAAATGGAAAAAGGTGAATACAGAATATTTTGTAAAAGACCCATCAGGTCACGTGTCAAAATCACGGGTTTCTCGTGTTTTCCCTCTTATAGCTGGTAAGAAATCTTGTTTTGACCAGGTTTGACTCCCATACAAATGTCCCAAAATTGAAAACGAAACATAATTTTAAAGAGCAGCCTCAATTTGAAGTTGGGGACATTTGTATGTGGGTCACAGCTACCTATAAAAAAAACCAAGGGACTTAATCGTGCTGCGTCAGTGTGTCTTTAGCAATAAAACTTAGCAAACAAACAGAAAACGAAAATTGCCAAAAGAAATTATAAAAGGGACACAAAACATAGAGATCTTTTGTTGTTTGTTTTCCATTCAAAGACATGCACACACACAAAAAACAATTGGGTCTGCGACGCGCTCTCCAGCTGGGAGCAACCCGAATTTCACAGAGACGCCTCTGTGACTATAATGTACCTAACCTTACCTAACCTAACCTAACAACATCTCAAAAGACGGAGTCAAGAAGTGGGCAGGTCAAGGTTTATGCTACCAGTAAATTATTATTCGTTAATTATAATCCAATGATTACTCGTTGAATTTGCATATTGCGTGCACTATCACGCGTCACTTGACAGCTCTTCAAATAGTTCTCCGTCATGGAATTAACAAAGGTGGGTAACTCCTTTTTTTTGTCAAAGGGCACACAACTACTCTCCATCAAAAGCCACCTATCGCCTAGCGCCGTGTAAGGCACTTAGTCTTGGTTAAGGTCTCAATACAAGTTAACATTCTTTCACTATACCCCCATAGCAAAACAGTGATGTGCCAGTCATATAAGATCACAGTACTTGCGTAATTATCAGCAGTGTGTTGCCATGGGGAAATAGTGAAAAATGTTAACGTGTAATTGAGACCACAGGATTACTTGCATGTCACCGCTGTACTGTGTTTTGCCATGAGGAAAGAGCAAAAAAATGTTAACGCGTTTCTCGACCATTGACCAGTGTCTATGCCATCCCTTCTATGCCAAATAGGGACAATCATTGTCCGTCTCTTCAGAAGGAGACGTTTATCAGAGATCTCGCGGAATGCTAAAATAATCGATGGCTTGGAGTCAAAACGAACCATCTTGATGCAGTATTGAAGCTATTTCAAAAACTAATAACTTGACTTTACCAAACCAAGACTGCAGAAAATATAAAAAAAGCATAATCCTCATTTTATACTAGTTGTAGTCTTTTGTATTACAAGTTATTAGTTTTTGCAATAACATCAATCATAATAAGTCAATGGGCTATTATAAAGAGAGTCCGTTTTGACGCTAAGCCATCGAAATTAACACCATCATTAGGATTTGAAGACAAAGTCTGATGGGACGGGGCGTGATTTGGGGACGATCGTGTAGGCCTATTGGTGCGTATTTTGTTTATTATTTGCTTGCTGTTGTTGTTGCAGGTTGTTGTGGGGGGGGGGGGGGGGGGGTTGTGTTTGCGTCAGAGACTCGGGTCAAACAAGCCCTGACAATCGCCAGAGTTGTTATTGTTGCATAGTTATTATCGTTATCGTTGGAAATATGTGACCCAGCACCACGAAAGCGGCAAAATGACAATTCTGAGGAAATGGTACAGTTAGAAACGTCAAACAAATCTCTTTCAAATGATATAAGAACCATCCTTGTAAGTTTGTTCCTGTTTCGGAGTAACGAGCATTGAAAGTTTCTAGGGTGACTCGGCCATTTTGAGAAATCACAGTCTAAAGTTTAGCCTAGCTGAAGAAAATGAAGGAGAAAAATCTGTTTAACGTCCTCCGGTCTGAAACAGACACATATGGGACATTAGTAGATATAAAGATGGTGGGAACGATCATGGAGGCAATGCCCGGAGGCAGTGCAACACCAGGAAAGTCCCGAATTTTCAGCAATACAGATATTGCTGTAGAAAATGCATCAACCAGCTCCTTGAGACCGTAACAAAGATTGTCCTTAATACATATGACAGATGACATGTTAGAGAGCACATAATACATATGAAAGATGACATGTTAGAGAGCACATAATACATATGAAAGATGACATGTTAGAGAACACATAATACATATGAAAGATGACATGTTAGAGAGCACATAATACATATGAAAGATGACATGTTAGAGAGCACATAATACATATGAAAGATGACATGTTAGAGAACACATAATACATATGAAAGATGACATGTTAGAGAGCACCAAAATACACATAATACATATGAAAGATGACATGTTAGAGAGCACCAAAATACACATAATACATATGAAAGATGACATGTTAGAGAGCACATAATACATATGAAAGATGACATGTTAGAGAACACCAAAATACACATAATACATATGAAAGATGACATGTTAGAGAGCACCAAAATACACATAATACATATGAAAGATGGCATGTTAGAGAGCACCAAAATACACATAATACATATGAAAGATGGCATGTTAGAGAGCACCAAAATACACATAATACATATGAAAGATGGCATGTTAGAGAGCACCAAAATACACATAATACATATGAAAAATGACATGTTAGAGAGCACCAAAATACACATAATACATATGAAAGTTAGAGAGCACCAAAATACGCATAATACATATGAAAGATGACATGTTAGAGAGCACAAAAATAACTATAAAAAAATTTTTAATGAGATTTGTTGACTTCGCAAACTTGTTCTGAGAAACTAGCCCAGCGACTTAATGTCCCTTTCGTGGTGCTGGGTCACATAACAATATGATCAAATGTAGGTGTTGCGGGGTTCCTGGGATGACAATGAGTAAGGTGTACATGTCGTTGTTGAAACTGTTTTTGTTCTTTTACAAGAAGGGTAAGGCAAACGAGTACCCTTAATAGGCCTACTGTTACTGTTGTTTGGAAATGTTCAAACGGAAAAGGGTTGTTTTGGGGGGTTGGTTGTGACTGTTGAAAGCACAATACCGCTGAAGATGAGTTTGTTCTTTACACACACAATTACGCACACGCACACACAGACACACGCACACGCACACGCGCACACACGCACGCACACACACGCACACACACACACACACACACGCACACACAAACAAAAAAAACACTCACGCACACGCATACACACACACACACACACACACACACACACACACACACACACACATACACACAAACAAAAAAAACACTCACGCACACGCATACACACACACACACACACACACACACACACACACACACACACACACACACACACACACACACACACACACACAAGCATTTTTGGGGTGGTGGGGGTGATAAATCATCGTGATTTTGTGATAATTATGTGTTTCTGCTATGAAAGTTTGAATGCTTCTCTTGGTGATGTTTTGTTGTTGTTTTGTTGGATATTGTGTGTGGTGTTCAACAAATAGTGAAGCAAACTTTCACACCACTTATAAAGGAGTTCTTTGTAGAAAGGGCATTTGTTTTCGGTGAGTTGGTTAACTGGTTGAGGTTTTTAGTTCCCGAGCGAAGCTTCGGGAAGTATTGTTTTTGTTTCATCCGTCTGTCCGTCCGTCCGTCCGTCCGTCCGTCCGTCCGTGCGTGCGTCCGGCCGCAATTGCTTCAAAACCGTTCAGTCTATTTCAATCACTTTTAGTATTCACGTTCTAGAGGATATCACCTAGATATTGCTTTAGTTTTATTTCAAGTTCAAGGTCATGTTGATTAAGGAGTTCAAACCGCAAAACACTTAATCGCTAGCTTTTGCACGTATTTCAATGCAGGGTTTTTCTCCACAACGTTTTCTAATGAAAGGGCTATAGCACTATAATCATGAATTTGTCTGTGCGCCCGTGCGAGCGAATCACGGGGTTCGAACCCCAAAGCTGTATCTCAAGAACTGTTGCATGGAATCGCTTCAAGTTTACTGTGGTGGTGCATCACGGTACGCAAAAGCTAGGTCCCATACAAGCATAATAACCATGCTGACCTTGACCTTGAAGTTTGACCTTAAAAACGTTCTTGTGGCCACATCTTTCACATCGTTGGACTTAAAATGTTCAAATGGGGTGTGCAGATGCTTAAGGTCATTCCGAATACTTGGTACAAAAAAAGGTCAAGGTCAAGGTCACAACGGTTATAGTCTGTCAATATGACCATCTGTAACCGGTCATTTACAACCACACATTTTTGACACATTTATTATTTGTTAAATGTTTTTGCCAATTGCTCAGTTTCTTGTCACTGGAGCGCAGATGCGTCATGCTGCTGCTATGTACCCACGTTCACCCGCTCGGGAACTTATCTGCCGCTCGGCGATCCACTTCTTGTTGTTGTTTATCTTTTTCTTCGGTGAGAGCTCCATCTCTAAAAACAACAACCAAGTACTGTTTTCTAGAAATGGCATTGAAATATACAACCTCCTGCGTTACGCTTTGTATACGAGGTAGTAGCCTAATATTATGTGAGCTGTGTGTTTGTGTTTGTAGGATATGGCGAAGGTGGAGTGGTTATAAGCTTACTAGCTAACAGTGGTGGTTATGTATTGTGCGATTCAGAACGGATTGTTTTATGCGAGTGAATATGCATTCATCTACAAAGGTATTAGGTACTTTATAGTCACAGAGGCGTCTCTGAGAAATTCGGGTTGCTCCCACCTGGAGAGTGCGTCGCAGCCAGAGGCGCGCCACTCATTTTTTTAAAAAAAATTGGCATGCGATTTTTGTGACTGAAGAGGAAGGAAAGGGGGGGGGGGGGGGGGTAAATGTTGACCAAATGACAACTTTTTCGTTGCCACTGCTAAGTGCATGGGCACACGGGACCTCGGTTTATCGTCTCATCCGAAAGACTCCACGTTCAGACCGTAAAGCCTAGTGCAGAGTGACATGAAAAATCCCCTGTGTGTGTTTGCGTCTGTGAGTGTATGTGTGTCTGTTTGTTTGTGTGTGTGTGTGTGTGTGTGTGTGTGTGTGTTAGCGCGCACGCGCCAGTGAAATAAGCGCTTATCCTTTGCTATCTGAAGAGTCTACAGTGTGTGTGTGTGTGTGTGTGTGTGTGTGTTGATGTCTGCGCACGCGCATATATCCGTACTGATACATTAAATGACTTTCTGGCATAATATCCCAGAAGCATCGCGTTGGCTTAACCTGCTTTTATATAACGGTCAATCGGTGTTTTTATTTCATAACAACAATGTTGTTAAAACCAAACGCAACACAGTGTGATCGTTAATGAATTCATGTCAGTATTTTGCTGCTTCTTTCTGAGTACAGTGACATGTTGGCTTAAAAAACTAAAACGATAACAGTTCTGCTACATATACTTCCAGTTCTCAAACATGTCGCGAGTCAGAATGTTAGTTGTTTTGTCGCATCTGATGAGATCCGAGAGAATGCCGTCAATACCTGAAACATGTTTTTTTGGGGGCTATTTCAGCAGTGAAATGCAATGTGTTCGGCTTTTGGAGACTTTCCCCTATATGTTGTTGTTACCGGTTTATGGCGTGCAGAAAACGGTTTGAATTATTTTATGTTGATCTTCACGGATATGTAAAATGATTGGGAGAAGAAGTGTTTAATGCATTCTGCGATACGGTATAATATATTTGTTTCTTAAATTTCATTCGCATAACAGAACGTATGACGTTCAGATCTTTTAGAATATTATTGTGCGTACTCTTTGTTGGATCCGGTTGGAATAATTTTAGTAGTCATCCAGTCAAAAGAACAGAATAATTATGATTTGTTTTCCATTATTATTAATTTTTTTAAATTATTATTATTATTATTGGCACAACCTTGCTTTCCTTCTTTTTGTGTGTGGAAACACAACTAGTATTTTCCATGAACTTTTGAAGTTGATCCCTGCCCTTTATCAACAACATTTTCTATTCCCCCAATCGGCAATTTTGTTTGTGGTTTTAGTCTAGACTGGGGCGGTGGGTGGATGCCTCGTGCCTCCATACGGGGAGCCCCCCGCCCCCTCCACGAGTCTCTCCCCGTGGGGACACGGGGGGGGGGGGGGGGGGTGTCTTTCGTAAAAATAGTTCACCCCCTCTCTCTCTCTCTCTCTCTCTCTCTCTCTCTCTCTCTCTCTCTCTCTCTCTCTCTCTCTCTCTCTCTCTCTCTCTCTCTCTCTCTCTCTATCTCCATCTTTGTGTAACGTACATGCTTGGGGCAGAGGAGGGTGTGGTGGGGGGGGGGGGGGGGGGGAACCAGGTCCCCCACCCGACCCCCTAGATCCGGCTCTGCCACCAGAAGAACTCATTTCTTTTTTCCCCCAAAATGATTACCCTTTGAAATGAATAAGGGGAGGGAACTAGCTCTCTGTTTTTGAGCAACTTAGGACGCGCATTTGACCGCCAGGCCTGGCGGTCAATTTATCGTCCGAAGTTGACCAAAGTTGTTTTACGACACCACCGCTTTAAGCACTACTGCATGAATAACAGCCAAAGGGAAGCAGGCCCAACACCATCCTCAAACAAAGGATGTAGGTGTCACTTAACTATATATTATGACCCCCCCCCCCCCCCCCCTTAACCCACACAGTACATTGTCCTGCGGTTAGATTAGCGCGGGTGGGCTTAAATTAATACTGTCTTGTAGTAAATCTGTTTAACGTCCTCCGGTCTGATATAAAAATGGTGGGAACGATACTGGAGGCAATGCCCGAAGGCAATGCAACACCAGTAAAGTCCCGAAGTTTTGTAAACAATACATATAGTTTTGCTACATATAGTGTCTTGTCGATTCTTAAGAGTTGTAGAGATTAACGCTGTGGTCCGTAGTTGTTTCAGTGATGAGTGCTGTATCAAGACTTTGAATGTAAAATATGAGAATCAATGTTCGATTATACAGTGGAACCTCCCTAATATAACCTTAGGTCTTTAAATGGGGGGGGGGGGGGGGGGGGGGGGGGTGTCTTTTGAGTTTTTTCTTAATAATAGGGAGATAGTCACTTGGTAGTTCAGATAGAAGAAAAAAAATGTTTGCCTGTCGCTGACTTCGCATCCTGCGGTTTCAAGCTTCGCCGCCATACCGTCATTGTTGCTATGGGTTTGACCGAGTAAGTCGAGGTAATCAACTCTAATTTTCACAAAGTGCTCTCCCTTAGGGGGTTTTTTCTCCGAAAATCGTCTATTCTGTTGTTTATCTGGAAGATGATGCTCTCTGTATGGTGTATTCTTGGTGATGGAAAGGAGGGGGGGGGGGGGGGGGGGGGGGGGGGGGGGGGGGGCAGATCGCTGCTGGCTTGGGGTATAGGGGCCAACAGGATATAGTAAGCAAAGACGTTTTTGTTGTGTGTGTGTGTGTGTGTTATACTGACAAAGAAGCATTTTCTCTTGATTTTGCTCAGTGCATCAAATCAGTGACGTGAAGTCAGTCAACGCAGAAATATAGGTTCATGAATCATGAATGGAAAACAATGTTTGTTTTTTTAACTTCCTTGCAAATTTGCTTTTTGAAATTGTAACATTTGTATTGTGTTACACGTAAATTGCATGATTCTCCGTGCTGGTTTACATGACTGTTCAATAATGTGTTGAAATTCCGTGTGATTGTTTGCCGATCGACTCTCTGCAGTCTATCAGAACTAAGACCTTAGAAAAACAGTAATGGGTGTGTGGTTGTTGTTGTTTTTAAAAAATATCCTGATCGGATTCTTTGACTAAAAAGCTGACATGAAAAACAATCGTGCTTTTGATAACTAATGTCAGGTTGATTTCTTATCAGCCGCTTCTTAAATAATGTCCTCAAAATGTTCCTTTTAAAATGGGCTCGTCTGCGCGCGCTGCCTCGAGTCATCTTTTTTCTCTCTTATGCCTACTCATACGTAAAGCGGTTCGTAGTTTTCTTCTTGTTCGCGAGTGTTTCTAACTCCGGGGACCTTAGTATTAGTCGTGTGTGATTTTTTATTTTATTTTTCTTAAAGTTTAGTATTTTTTTGGTTTTTAAGCCCCAACCTTTCACTGATGTATTTATCATATATTATTATATAACTACACCTGTAGTGTCAAAGCCACGTGTGGTGGGGATTGATGTGCACGCCCTTGCCGCTGCCGAGGCTGTGTGACGTAATCTTGTGATTGAGAAGAGAAAGAATTGGACGATTCTCATTGGCTTAAAATCAGCACAGCGCAGGCCCGCGGCTCAATAATCAATTAAAAAAAATCCCACGTAGAATCTGAATTCTCATTTCCTTTTAATTACATAAAAAGCATGTTATTCAACCACTTGTTCTCTTTCACTCTAGACCGTAGCATTTTTGGCTCTCACTTTTCACAGCTGATTGTTTTTGTTTTAAAAAAATGATTATTCTGTCTTGTGATGATGATAGTGGATGACGTGTTTTTACCTATAATAATAATTATTATTATTTGTTTCCATTGTGGTGGTGTAAGTTAATTAATGTGGTTATTATCGTTTTCATTATGACTGTTGAAGGAAATCAAAAAAAAGTCTTTTTACAAATTTCATCATTCCTTTTCAATTACGGCCTTGTTACATGAATGTCTTTTTTGCCGTATATCTTGACTCTGTCTCTGTCTATGTCTCTCTCTGTCTCTCTCTCTCTCTCTCTCTCTCTCTCTCTCTCTCTCTCTCTCTCTCTCTCTCTCTCTCTCTCTCTCTCTCTCTCTCTCTCTCTCTCTCTCTCTCTCTCACTATCGCCTTGAAATAAACTTACAATTTATTGCTAATCTTTGTTGTCTGTTTCATGTTTTCGATTTTCCTTCTTGGTGTGTGTGTGTGTGTGTGTGTGTGTGTGTGTGTGTTACATGTACAGTGAGAGAAAGTGAGAGAGAGATCGGGATTTTAATTCCATGCAATGTCGCCAAAACTGCTGAAGCAATCGTAATCAGTGACACACACACACACACACACACACACACACACACACACACACACACACACACTGACACACACACACACACACTGACACACACACACACATCATAGTTGACACACACACACACACACACACACTGACACACACACACACACACACACACACACACACACACACACACACACACACACACACTGACACACACACACACACACACACACACACACACACACACACACACACACACACACACACACACACACACACACAAAGAAGGAAAATCGAAAAAATGAAACAGGATGTAAAAAAGCTTTATCAAGCTTACTCTTTTATCGTCAATAAAGATCATTTTGACTTGACTTGACTTGACACACACACTGACACATACATACACACACATGTACACACACACACACACACACACACACACACACACACACACACACACACACACACACACACACACACAGATTTACACAGTCTATAATAATCATAGTCGTGTACATGCAGGGAAAGTTTAAAAAAAAGGGACTGGTCCCATGGTGAAGGAAACGGAGAAGTGTTAGCATAGACACACACTTAAATAATATGCATGCACACTCACCTTGCACCTTGTTTGTCTACACAAACACCTACATTAACCCCTTCACTGCCTGATAAAATCAGTTAGAACATTTTTAACCAGCGGCGAAGCAAAAAAGCTGGTTAATGCTTTCAGGGCGGTCTATGCCTGACTATCTATGTTACCGTGACAGCGATTGAACGGAGGGACCTTGGACCCTCAAATTTTGTATGCGGGTAGGTCGTTAGGATATCTCGGTCAGGGTCGAATATGAAGGTTATTAGTCAAAGGTCAAGGTCACTGGAGCCGAAAAGGCTGTCATGCGTGCCGCTGGCTGATCTTACGTTTTAATGCTCTAGTTTTTGTTGGGTGGTGGGGGTTTTTTGCTGTCCCATCTTCTGGGCCGTACAGTGGCGTTGCTACCACGCCGCTCATTCCGGGTCCCAATTCGCAGCCACACCTCCGCACGTTCAGGTCGCAGAATACGAGACCAGCAGTCCATCAAGGGGAGCGAATCTGTGTTAGGCCGTCAGGAGGCAACCAACCGAGGAGACACTGCACTGCTGCTGAGTCACTTCGGTGGAGTTCAGCGGAGCCTATTCAGGACACCACCTACTAAGCCCCCTACTGACGACACTAAATGCTCTAGTTTTATTATGAAATAGAAACGATACATTTATTAGTCAATCTGAAGAAATGGTCCTACAGATCGAAATATTCCTCTTGATTGTTCAAAAGTAAAATCTAGTTTCCAACAACATTAATTGTTTTGACATTATCAACAACACATCATTTCAGTGCCCACATGCAGACTTGGCATGCAGGCAAGAGATTTGATTATTAGAATGGGAGCCTATGGTCAAACAGAAGTGGACACGTTGGTCAAAAGCATGTAAATTGTGTGCGAGTCTTGCTGCTTCTTCTTATTTAGGTGTAGGTGTAGGGTCACAAATGAATATAATTATAGCCATCAAGATTTCATGAACGCAAGTCCCGTCTGTATCTTTCATTTGTAATGCCGCAACATTTGGATGACATTTCTGGAAAAGTTGCAAGACAATAATTATACGGGTATGCCATCCTCTGACGTCGGAGTGTGGCTGCCCATGTGACAGGGTAATCAAACGCGGTCACACACGTAATATTCTCATCCCTAGCTGGTGCATGTACTAGTAATAATAATAGTATTCAAGTGCTTCGGCAGTTGGGGATGATCCCTGGAGTCTTAGTTTAAGCCAGGGAACAACAACATAAGGGTTTGCCAATAATAATAATAATAGTATTCAAGTGCTTCGGCAGTTGGGGATGATCCCTGGAGTCTTAGTTTAAGCCAGGGTACAACAACATAAGGGTATGCCAATAATAATAATAATAATAATAATAGTATTCAAGTGCTTCGGCTGTTGGGGATGATCCCTGGAGTCTTAGTTTAAGCCAGGGAACAACAACATAAGGGTATGCCAATAATAATAATAATAGTATTCAAGTGCTTCGGCAGTTGGGGATGATCCCTGGAGTCTTAGTTTAAGCCAGGGAACAACAACATAAGGGTATGCCAATAATAATAATAATAATAATAATAGTATTCAAGTGCTTCGGCAGTTGGGGATGATCCCTGGAGTCTTAGTTTAAGCCAGGGAACAACAACATAAGGGTATGCCAATAATAATAATAATAATAGTATTCAAGTGCTTCGGCAGTTGGGGATGATCCCTGGAGTCTTAGTTTAAGCCAGGGTACAACTACAACAGCAACAACATAAGGGTATGCCAAATTCGCCCATGTTCAAGGATTTCACCAACTGAATTATGGACCACAATTAAGTTCCTCTTCTAGTAATAATTATGTATTGTTTTCCTCAGGGTGGGCTTTTTACCCCATGCTCCCCTAGAGAAGTATAGCACACGAAGAACAATATTGCGCTCGCTGTGTTGTCCTTTTTTTATATATATGGTTTGGATCGGACCTGGTATTGCAACACCTCCAGGATCTGCTCCGAGCATCGAATGATGTCTGTGGTGCATGGTTGGTTGATGGTTCGTCTCGCACGTGCTTTTTGTAGCCGAGCAGACGTTAAACCCAATTTTCATCAATAACTGCCGTTGGTCATGCTCGTCTTGCTTGATTGGTCTAGATTAATTCAGAAACGACCCTTAATTAGGCTTAATTTAAATTCCGAAATGTCTCTGCCCCTGTCTCGTGACCTGAGATGCGAACGCCATCTACTTAAGATTATCGCCCTTGCCTGTCAGGAGCTAGTAGTATATAGCCACAGAAAATGATCTGCTCCTGATTCGTCACCAGGGGGCATCGGCAGTTCGGGCCTAAAATTATCGCCCTTTCGTGTAAAAAGTCTCTGGTCTGTGGCTATTTAGAATCCTCACACGATTCAGCATGTATACTTCATAGACGCCATAAATGCTTCAAGGCTGATCCTGACCCTATCCCTTTCCTAAAAATGGCAGAATGCTGCTCCTCAATAGGGAGCCTAAAGAAAATGTCTCTGCGAAAATCTGATGGGTGGGACGCCATAAATGCTTCAAGGCTGATCCTGACCCTATCCCTTTCCTAAAAATGGCAGAATGCTGCTCCTCAATAGGGAGCCTAAAGAAAATGTCTCTGCGAAAATCTGATGGGGGGGGGGGGGGGGGGTGGGGGTGGGGGGGGGGTAGGGGTAGCTAGCTAATGATACATGTTTGACCGATTATCAATGGTTGGTGTTGCTGTACAGCATCAATTTACGTCAGCATTATATACTTCGTATAGACCAATATATAAAGTGAGATCTCTCTCTCTCTCTCTCTCTCTCTCTCTCTCTCTCTCTCTCTCTCTCTCTCTCTCTCTCTCTCTCTCTCTCTCTCTCTCTCTCTCTCTCTCTCTCTCTCTCTCTCTCTCTCTCTCTCTCTCTCTCTCTCTCTCTCTCTCTCTCTCTCTCTCTCTCTCTCTCTCTCGGGAAGCATGTTGCTACCACATGCCGCTTGTCCCACACTAATTTGCGTGATAATAGGGTTTAACGCCCTCTTCGGCCTTTTGGCCATGTGGGGGCATTGGGGGTTTAGTCTACTTGTGGATGCCTAGTCGGCCACACTAATTTTACATCCACGACACATGCAACCAGTCCCACATACCGCTATTCCCACAAAACGTCTCTCTCTCTCTCTCTCTCTCTCTCTCTCTCTCTCTCTCTCTCTCTCTCTCTCTCTCTCTCTCTCTCTCTCTCTCTCTCTCTCTCTCTCTCTCTCTCTCTCTCTCTCTCTCTCTGTCTCTCTCTCTGGACTGTAATTGAATACCGTTAATTTATTGTTTTGACATTCATTTTGAATTCATACGTCGCTTTTAGTTTTTTTCATCTCATGTAGTTGTGTTTATAATACGGTATGCAATCAATGATTGTAATATCTTGTTGTATGCTCTGTTGTTGGGTTATCTTTTTTTGTACTATGGATGCGGGTTTTTTAGCCATGTATTATGTAATGTGTGTGTGTGTGTGTGCGCGCGCGTGCGCGCGCGCGCACCTGTGTGTGTGTGTGTGTGTGTGTGTGTGTGTGTGTGTGTGTGTGTGTGTGTGTGTGTGTGTGTGTGTGTGTGTGTGTGTGTGTGTGTGTGTGCGTGCGTGTGCGTGTGTCTTTCCACGTTTTTGTTCATTGTTTTTTTATTAATGCATTTTCAATATTGATGGTGTGTGTTAAGATCATATTTTATTAGTTTTAGTTCGCTTTAATTGTTTTTGTATGTTCTATAATTATGTATGTTTGTGCTAACGGCAAGTATGAAAAATGGCTAATCTATGTCAATACTTTTGCCGTTGTAAAATAAAGGTTCATTATCATTATCATTATCATTCTCTCTCTCTCTCTCTCTCTCTCTCTCTCTCTCTCTCTCTCTCTCTCTCTCTCTCTCTCTCTCTCTCTCTCTCTCTCTCTCTCTCTCTCTCTCTCTCTCTCTCTCTCTCTCTCTCTCTCTCTCTCTCTCTCCTCTCTCTCTCCTCTCTCTCTCTCCCTCATTTCTCACGATCTCTCTCTTTCACGATCTCTCTCTTTCTCTCTCTCCCCCTCTGCTTGTGTCTGCTAAACCCAAATATAAACGCATGTGATCACACACACGCACGCACACGCACACACACACACACACACACACACACACACACACACACACACACTATGCAGTGTACATTCACACACACGCCCATCCTGAATATAACTACATATGGGGAAGACGGGGTAAAAAGCGCATGGGCGGGTAAGAAGCCCACCCCAATTATCTCATGAAATGAAGCAAATTTCAGTCTCATTTTGCCCATGAGACGAGCGTTAATGTATAGCATTCGTCTCATGGGCAAATTTGACTGAAATTTTCTTTATTTCATGAGATAATTGGGGTGGTCTTCTTACCCGCCCATGCGCTTTTTACCCCGTCTTCCCTATAACTACATAAGCGTTGCACACACGCACAAACAATGGTGTGAGGGACCGGTAGCGGTATGTGGTATCAAAATGACCTTAAAGACCCCCCACGTCATGTATCACGTACATTCCCTCTTATGCTTGGAAGGTTTCTTAAAGACACACTGACGCACCACAATTAAGTCCCTTGGGGTTTTTTCTGAGTAGCTGTGACCCACATAAAAATGTCCCCAACTTAACAATTGAGGCTGCTCTTTAAAATGATGTTTCGTTTTCAATTTGGGGACATGTGTATGGTAGTCAAACCTGCTCAAAACAAAATTTCTTATGAGCTGTATGAGGGAAAACACGTGAAACCCGTGATTTTGACACGTGATCTGGTGTGTCTTTAAGATTTTTTACCAGCTATAAGAGGGAAAACACGTGAAAACCGTGATTTTGACGCGTGACGTGCTGGGTCTTTAACTTTATTTCCCTGTAGCAGATGTCCTCAAGTTCCCTTGGCTAAGTAAAGATGGTGGATCAATGTTCTAACGATCTATGAACAAATCCTAGCTCCAGTCTCCAGAATAGCAGTGACAGTCGTCCCCTTAGCTACCTATAGGTGAAGACGGGGTAAAAAGCCCATGGGCGGGTAAGAAGCCCATGCCAATTATCTCATGAAATCAAGAAAATTTCAGTCAAATTTGCCCATGAGACGATCAAACTGATTTGCCCATGAGACATATTGTCTCGTGGGCAAATTTGACTGAAATTGTCTTTATTTCATGAGATAATTGGCATGGGCTTCTTACCCGCCATCAAAGTCGTCGTCGGACACGACTCATGCATTGACTGGCCTGGCACAAGTACTCAGTTAACTCATTCGCATCGCAACGATTTTGAATTATGGGGAAGACGGGGTAAAAAGCGCATGGGCGGGTAAGAAGCCCACCCCAATTATTTCATGAAATAAAGAAAATTTCAGTCAACGTCTCATGCGCAAATTTGACTGAAATTTTCTTTATTTCATGAAATAATTGGGGTGGGCTTCTTACCCGCCCATGCGCTTTTTACCCCGTCTTCCCCCTATTAAAAAACAACAACTCGCAAATCACTCCAGCCATACACACAAACAAAACAGACATAAACAAAAAGGAGAAATGAAATAATTAAGATGACGTGTTTTTACTTCAGATTTTAGACATAGGGAAGTCGTAGATCAGACTATTTTATATATAGACTTTATATATAGAAAAACTGTCTACAGAGATTGGTTACCCCACAACAAACCACTACAAAAGCAAAGTCAGAGTAGTTTCCCGTATGGCTCTGCCAAGAGGACGTAAGACTTTATTCAGGCAAAATTGTGGTACGAAGCGAATTTAGAAGTGACCAAGGTATGGTGTGCACACAGTACAGATTTATTTCCCTTGAAGCAAATGCATCAAATTGACAGGTATCTATTAATTCCAGACATATAGGGGAAGACGGGGTAAAAAGCGCATGGGCGGGTAAGAAGCCCACCCCAATTATCTAATGAAATGAAGCAAATTTCAGTCTCATTTTGCCCATGAGACGAGCGTTAATGTCTAGCATTCGTCTCATGGGCAAATTTGACTGAAATGTTCTTTATTTCATGAGATAATTGGGGTGGGCTTCTTACCCGCCCATGCGCTTTTTACCACGTCTTCCCCCTATGGCCGGAACGACTGCAAAAATATTGATTTTCTGCAGCAAAATTAGGGAAGACGGGGTAAAAAGCGCATGGGCGGGTAAGAAGCCCACCCCAATTATCTCATGAAATAAAGAAAAAAATTTCAGTCAAATTTGCCCATGAGACGAATGCTAGACATTAACGCTCGTCTCATGGGCAAAATGAGACTGAAATTTGCTTCATTTCATGAGATAATTGGGGTGGGCTTCTTACCCTCCCATGCGCTTTTTACCCCGTCTTCCCCGTAATGGACAAACAAAACCAAAAAAAGAAACAAAAAGATTACAAGTCAGTCTTTGATTAAAAAAAGGAAGAAAAAACAGGGGGGGGGGGGGAGAAAAATTAAATTAGAAAAAAAAGTTTAAAAAAAAGTAAAAGCGAGGATGATGGATCCACCACAAAGCGCCATTCCTACAGTTTGGAGCGAAAAGACTTTTTTTCAAGGAAAGATAACTCTCAAAGTGTGGTGGGACGTCCCACCAAGCACTAAATGAAACGAAAACTAGACCAAGATTTACTCTCCTGCGGATCAACAAAGGAAGGCTTCTGGTTCTTCTGTCATAGTGGAGGGAAATGTAGACCATTGCCGGTCGCTGTTTAGACGGCTAAAGCTGGAAACACAAAACCACAACGTTTCTTTGCAGAAATCTGAGTGAGCGACACTGACTTGGACTTAGAGTAGACATTCGACACTCACACTGTTACTGAGTAACTCAAGGTTTTGCAGTTGAATGCCGGTGAGTATCTTGAATTAATAAATTGAATAAGAATGCAACTTGCAAGGAACTTTGCAAAGTCAGAGCATAAAACTAAATTAAGTAACTTGAGTCGCTTGTTTAATTTCAGCATGATAATTGATTTTTTTTTAATTGATTTTTTGATTGATAAGAAATTCTTAAAGAATCTAAACAAGGTTGAAGGAGGATGTTAAATTTCAGCATGATAAGAATCTAAACAAGGTTGAAGGAGGATGCTATAATTATATAGGAAGGTTATACTTTTTTAAAATTTTATTGTTTGTCAAATCCTAAAGAAATATATGTAATTGGAAAGAGCTCGAAAAGACCTTTAAAATTATACCCAAATTATCAAAATCGGTCGAAAATTGAGAAAGTTATGACGTTTTAAAATGATAGCCTTTTTTTACATGAGCTGCATAACAAAAAGTTGATCAACTCGATCGTCAGTGTGACGCGGCAAGAACAAAAACAAAATATCGGACATGGTCGGACTCACTAGGTTAACACCTCTGATTAGATTAACCTCGCAAAGTCACTTATCATAAACTTACTAACTTACATGCACCCAATTTTGCACACAAGTAGCAAATTGGTTGAATATTAATTATGCTATTAATTTCATTAAAATCATACTTACCGTTCAGTTGTATTCGACGGAGGAATCAGACCTAAAAATTGGAGCGCTTGACACTTGCAAACTTGCGTCCACTTGTAAACAAAAACAGGTCAAGACTAATGGAACAAGTGTCCACTCCACAAGTAAAATGCCTGGATGGGTCAGCAACAAGAATAACTACCAATGAAAACAAAGCAAAGACAGTGACCACTTGGCACGAAGCCAAAACACGGGTTCGACAGGGGAAACTATCGAGTCGATTTGACCCGATTTCGTCCTTGCTACTATATAATTATACATATGATATTGGCTATCCACATTTTTCACTCTTAAGGGAGATCATTTGATGACAGAAAAGAGCAAAACGGGCTGCTGTTTCCGTCATCAGGTCATCTTCTCTTACTCTTAGTTACGGCCAAAAATGTGGATTTTGCCGCTATATCATCTAAGAATGACATAAATGTGACGGCAGATACGCACTTCAACTTGAGGATGTCGGGAGATCATATATCAGTGTGACCATCAGCAGCGATATATCACCACAGGGGACAGCCACATCAAGATATGCACCAAAGCCAATAAGACCCTGGCATTCCTCAGACGTAATTTCATGAAGTTCAAGTAGTACTTTTACCTTCAACGAATGAGCTTACAAAGCCTTTACGCGTCCCTTGCTTAGTTGAATATATATATGCATGTTTTGGGGGATCCATACACAGAGGAGAACGTTGGAAAGCTATTGAGCAGAGCAGCGCGCTTTGTGCTCAACCAGTTCATGCCAACGTCCAGTGTGAACACCATGCTGGTTATCTTGGGCTGGGACTCACTGGAATCAGACGGCAGAGGACCAGGCTCTCCATGCTGCACAAGATCATCACAAGATGAGCACCAGCGCTGTGCACTACCCCAGCCTCCACTCCAAGCTGGAGCCTCTTTCCTCTAGTCAGCAACGTGACCACAGCCTCCAAGTCCAATTCAAATTAACTCAACTCAACTCAACTCATCTTTTATTTTGTCCTCATAAAAACAAGGATAATTTTTCCTGTGGACTCATCATACACAAGAAACCAAACAATTTATAAAAGAACAAAATAAATTGTAATTACATGCTTTAAATGTTTCTTTCACACTTCACATGCCCCGCTTGCGCGCTCAATTTCATACCACCCTCCACCCTTCCCACCAACATCCCACCTCATCACAGGGCTTTGGCAATAAAACATTATAGACCCTATTTAAACAACCAAACCAAAACATCTCTCTCTCTCTCTCTCTATGACTCTCTCTCCCCCTCTCTCCCTTCTCCTGTCCTTCCCTCCCCTCTACTTTTCCCGCTCCATCCCTTCCCCCCGTCTCTCCCTCACCCTCTCCCACCATCTACCCCCTTTCTCCAAACCCACCCTTCTCTTCCGCAGTAATACAATGAACTAAAATCAATAAAAATTATACGTACCGTATTTTACGGACTATAATTTATAAAGGCGATACTTTTTTTCCCAGACTGAGACCCCTGCGCCTTATATAATATGACCACTAAAATAGTAAGAAAATATAATAACAGAATCTGGATTTTGTGTATAATCAGGTGCGCCTTATAGTCCGAAAAATACATGTCTAATAAAAGATAACAGAATGAAAAATTGGTTAAGACTACAGTGCTGCACCAAATATCAATCTAAGTAACGCATCCCTCCCAAGGACTATCAGGGAGTGGAATGACCAGCAGCAAGACTCTGCTCCTTCACTGCTGTCACCCCCCAGTGTGTCAGCAGTTCAGTGCCGTCCTCCAAGAGTTTGGTTCTGATATCTGAGGTCCGTCTCTCCAGGGCAGGTCTGTTGCCGCATAGATCTCTTTGTACTGTGGGAGGTCCTGAAGGATGTGGGATGGGGTGAATGAAAAATGGTGTTTTACGTCCTCTCGGTCACAGACACATATATGGGACATTTGTAAATACAAAGATGGTGGGAACAATACTGGCTGCAATGCCTGGAGGCAGTGCAGCGCCAGTAAAGTCCCGAGTTTTTAACAATATAGATAGGTGTAGCGGTAACCACGCCTCGGATAAACCTCATCGGCTATGGTACCGCCACAACGGTTTCAGTATATGTGGGATGGGGTCTTGTCGGCTTGTCTAGATCAGCAGATGCCACGAGGCTTGTTTCTGTCCCCAGGGCGGGATCCCAATCATCCTGCAAAACAAGGGCTCCTAGGGACTCCTTCACTTACAGCATAGAGGGTCCTAGAAGCAGGATAGAGGGTCCCAGTGGTGCTAAAAATAATTTGTCTAGTGCATCCCTGGGACCCCCTGCACATTCTTTTAGAGGGTCCTTTAGAATTTTAGTACTTCATAGACCCCCAAATGGGGGTCCCTGGTAACCCTGGTCCCCAGTACTATTGAGGTGCACACAGAGGCCACTTTGCCCTGTGCTTAGGCGGAAGATGATGGTATAAATTTATCATTTAAAAGTGTTTCCTCTGCGGCTCTTTCAGTGACTCACCAAGGATGGAATTGATTCCAAGGACAAACTCGTGAAACAAGAAAATTACAAAGTGTCCTGGCTCTTGCTATAAAAAAAAATCACTAGGAGTAGGATATAATAATAATATTAAAATTCTGTGGCTTTGCAAGCCCTGCTCTCATGGTGACCTCAGTTTCGGTTTCCGATCCAGTCTATGCCTTGGTGCATTCGGGTCAAAGTCATGGGGATCAGTGTGTTCTGGGGAGCTGTCGGTGGAGTGTCGTCAGTAGGGGGCTTAGTAGGTGGTGTCCTGAACAGGTTCTACTGAACTCCACCGAAGTGACTCAGCAGCAGTGCAATGTCTCCTCGGTTGGTTGCCTCCTGACGGCCTAACATAGATTCGCTCCTCTTGGACTGCTGGTCTCGGATTCTCGACATGGGCGTGCGGAGGTGTGACTGCGAATTGGGACTCGGAATGAGCGGCGTGGGAGCAACGCCTCTGTACTGGGCCGTACAGAGGCGTTGCTCCCACGCCGCTGATGGGACAGCCAAAAAAAAATAAAAAATAAATATTATAGTCGAATTTCAATTGGACATTTGTCCTGATATGACTCATGAGGGAACGCAATAGGACATGTTCAGGTTTTTTAATAGGACCATGTCCTCTAGACAGGGCCTCGGGACATCACTGCTCTCTAGTGTCTGGGTGGGTTTCTGGTGTGCCTGATGGTGGTACTTAAACCGCTGTTGCGGTGGAGCCAGTCCCATTTTAAACTGGCTACAAATTAGGGTTTCATGAATAACATGGACATCAGACTGGGAGAGCAGATTGGTTTCTAAGGGCTTCGCAGGGCCGACTTGAGCGCTGAAAAGTTTGTTGCACAGTTAGACTGAAAAAGAAGAAATCAGGAAACAAAATAGACATGAACTAGAAGGATGTCGAACGGTCACGATAGCCCCCCTGACCATAGGGAAAAGGTGGTCTAACAATAATGACAAATAATACAGTGGAACCTCCCTTTTAAGACCTCCCATTATAACTTATAATGAGAGGTCTTATAAGGGAGGTTCCACTGTATAAGACTCCCTCCCACATAAGACCTACTTCTCCGAGACATTGCCCTTCTTTGTAAGTATTAAAATTACCTCCCCTGTAAGACCCCTCCCTTATATAAAACCTCATTTTGGATGATTTTTTAAGGTCTTATAAGGGAGGTTCAGCTGTAATGGAAAGGGAAAAGCAAGAGTGCTGTGCAAGACAAGAAATTAGAAACGCACTCATGCCTGATGCTTGTTTAAGTTGTTACGACTTGCTTACAAATGGGAAAGAAAATTGCCAAAGCAGTGCGCTGATCAATATGCCACGCATAAACTAAGTCGTAAAGATCGGAGTTGTACTAGTAGTAGATTGATGAAGACTTAAACAGGCGTAACATTGCCCCCTCAGGGGTAAAGAGATAAAGGGATCAGGAAAGTGGCAGATTATTGGCTGGTTGGTGCAACAGCTTGTTTGGACTGGAGAGAGAGAGAGAGAGAGAGAGAGAGAGAGAGAGAGAGAGAGAGAGAGAGAGAGAGAGAGAGAGAGAGAGAGAGAGAGAGAGAGAGAGAGAGAGAGAGAGAGAGAGAGAGAGAGAGAGAGAGAGAGAGAGAGAGAAAGAAGGAGAGAGAGAGAGAGAGAGAGAGAGAGAGAGAGAGAGTCAGAGAGAGAGAGAGAGAGAGAGAGAGAGAGAGAGAGAGAGAGAGAGAGAGAGAGAGAGAGAGAGAGAGAGAGAGTCCTGTCAGAGAGAGGGAGAGAGAGAGAGAGAGAGAGAGAGAGAGAGAGAGAGAGAGAGAGAGAGAGAGAGAGAGAGAGAGAAGGAGAGAGAGAGATAGAGAGAGAGAGAGAGAGAGAAGAGAGAGAGAGAGAGAGAGAGAGAGAGAGAGAGAGAGAGAGAGAGAGAGAGAGAGAGAGAGAGAGGAGGAGGAGAGAGAGAGAGAGAAAGAGAGGGGGAGAGAGAGAGAGAGAGAGAAAAGGAGAGATTGAGAAGGAGAGAGAGAGAGACAGAGAAGGAGAGAGAGAGAGAGAGAGGGAAAGGGGAGAGAGGAGAAAGATTGAGTGTTTACATGATGCATACATGTGTGTATGTGTATCACTGTATGTGTGTGCAATTGCAAGGGTGTGTGTGCGCACTTTCAATATTACGTGAGAAAGAGGGTGAAAGGAGAGGGAAGGACACACACACACTCACACGCACGCAGGTCGGGGCAGGGGTCCGGAAAATTATGCATTGGACATCTGTTATCTGACAAGAAATGACAGTCCAGTGCAAACGAAAATGCACATAGATGATAGAACTAAAGAAGATCAATAAGACAAGGTTTGTTTATCCTTTTTCTGTACCCCAAGTTTAACAGAATTGGAATGGGAGTGCATTGCAGTTGGAACAAAGCCTGTGCAATGTTTCTGTCTGTATGCGTGTGCGTGTGTTGTGTGCATGTTGGTCTGTGTGTGAACAAAAAATATATGTTGTTTAGTCTTTACAGTACATACATTGAGTAAGAAGGCATAACTGAAATTTGCAACTTTGCACCGTAATGAATTAAGAAATATTGTTTTGATGATTTTTGTTGTTTGAATTTTTGCATTGAACTTGGAGTACAGTTTATATGGCTTTGCCATCTTGTTGTCTGTTCTTTTTTGTCTGTCATGTTTTCCTGGATGTTCAGCGGCGTTGTTCCCATGCTACGCATTCCATGAGCAAAGTTAGGTCATACTCAGTTTTCACCCTCAGTAAACCGTAAAGCTACTGTGTGAGTGCTTCTGCTGCATGCTTAAGTAAACGTAGTCTACTTATGTGTGTGGTTTTTACCTGTGTTTATGTGCATTTAAAAATATACATATTGCCGAAGGCGAAGCAAAGAGACGTAAGTCGAAAGCAATATTTCGTTCATTTCAGGTCAAATTACATCTATTTGTTTTGTTCATTTACTGATTTAGTCACAGTGTCATCAGTGTCTTATCTTTGCAAATTATTTTTTTCTTACAGCTTATGTTCTATAATGCATCTTGCCTTGATGAACTGCTAAGTCCAACATTGGAGTTGACCAATTCTGACATACGATAGTGTTGATCATATGTTTGTTAATCTGACAGCATTAAATTGGGAAGTAGCATACAAAGTGAGTTATTCTTGAGAAAAAAAAATCTTCCCTCAAAAGAAGACCTCATTCATGTTGTCTCCGCTACTAAGAATAGCCATGCATTGTCGTCAGTAGGGGCTTTAGCGGATGGTGTCCTGCGTATGTTCAGGGCTGGCCAAAACTACTAGCCAGGTAGCCATAACAATGGCTAGTAGACGAATCTGTGGGCGAGTGGATTTCCAAAGTCACTAGCCTGATTGGCGACTGTAAATTTCAGTACTGCACAGCCCTGGGTTTTTTACCACTGAGTCTCCCCACACCATCTGTCCCTTCCAACCCACTATCAAAGCAAGCTGAGTTGTCTGCTAAGATAACAGCATGCCAGCACTGGTACTGAAAAGAAAGGAAAGCCAGCCTACTTAATCTCCTCCTCCCCCTTCTCTTTCTCCCCCACCTCTCTCCACATATCATTTCTTTCATTTCTTTTTATCTTTTTCACCTTTCTTTCCCACTCTTTTTTGTCTCTTTCTCCCTCTCTTTCCTTCCCTCTCCCCTGTGTGTGTGTGTGTGTGTTCAGGGACTTTTGTTGTTTTCTTCGGGCTAGTGAAAATGTGTTCAGGCAAATACAATTTTCCAGTAAGGGCGAGTTAAATTTGTAATGTTTGGCCAACCCTGATGTTAGATCAGAACAGGCTCCACAGACCACTGAACTTCACCTAAGTAGTGGCTCAGCAGCAGTGCAAAGGAACGCCGACCAAAAGATTTTGTTCTGACTGTTGGGATGCGCAAAAGGCGAGAATCAGCAGAAGAACGTAGTTGGCGTGATGGCGTATATGGAGGATGTCTGAGAGATATTGGGGTCCAGTGCCAGTGACCGAAGAAAAGCAGATAGATGCTAGTTTGTAGTCAATTCTGCCCTGAATAGGAAGCCAATGAAGGGACTGCTACAAAGAAGTGATGTGTTCCCGTTTGGATGACTTGCAAACAAGTCTGGCGGCACTATTCTGGACCTGTAGCTTTTCCAGAAGGTATTTTGGTGAGCCAGCCAGGAGACTTGCCACAGTCAAGCCTCGATAGAACCAATGACTGTTGCCACAGTCAAGCCTCGATAGAACCAATGACTGTTGCCATAGTCAAGTCTCGATAGAACCAATGAACAGACTAGAGTTTTGGTGGCTTCAGTGGAAGGAAAGTGCCTGATGGAACTGATTTTCCGCATTTCAATATAGGCTGCTCTGCAAACGTTAGAAACATGCTGGGTATGATGGAACTGATTTTCTGCATTTCAATATAGGCTGCTTTGCAAACGTTAGAAACATGCTGGGTACTTATTTCTTTTTTTCTTTCTTTCTTTTTGTTGCAGTGGTGGCAGTTGTAGAAGAGATGACCATGGGAATCTCACGGTTATGGAGGGGGAGGTTTGTGGTGGTGATGGTGGGTGTGGTTTGCGCACTGGTGAAAATCTCGTTATGCGCCGTTGGCATCGATCCCAACGGCTACATCGCTTACTGTCCCTGCATGGGTGAGTTTTAGGTATTGGTATTTGGTACTTTGTAGTCACAGCGGCGCCTCTGTGAAATTTGGGTTGCTCCCACCCGGAAAGCGCGTCACAGCTAGAGGCACACCACACATTTTTTTTAAAAAATTGCATGCAATGTTTGTGTGACTGATGAGGAAGAAGGGGGGGGGGGGTGTAAATGTTGACCAAATGACAACTTTTTCGTTGCCACTGGATTTAACGTGTGTTAATGCCGTTAGCTCCCAATTCCAGGAATCGGTGGCTATTTTTAGACACACGCCTCTACCAGCAAGAGGAGAAAAGAAGGGTTTGTTCGCAGCGTGTGGTGAAAACTGCCGTTTTTGCTCGCCTCCCTCCTTTTATATCCCTGTCCTGCCTTTAAGTGCTTGGGCACACAGGACCTCGGTTTATCGTCTCATCCAAAAGACTCCATGTTCAGACCATAAGGCCTAGTGCAAAGTGAGAGGAAAAATCCCCTGTACCCAGGTACGAACTCGGGTTTACTGTGCACGAGGCGAACGCGTTACCTCTGCGCCAATCTATACATTATAATATTTCCACATTTTTCAGACTGTAAGGCGATACCTTTTTCCTCAGACTGTAAGACTTCTGGTCATATGACTAATAAAATAGTAAGAAAATGTAATTAAAAAAATCAGAATTTTATGCAAAATTTTGGGAGTGCGCCTTATAAAAAGATGCGTCTTATAATCCGAAATATACGGTAACTAATTCTGTGGCCTTGTTGTTTTTTACTTCTACCATTGCCAATTGAATACATCTTTAAATTATGTGTATACGCATAGTCTAATGTACCAGGGTTGGGGGGTTATTTTGGATTCTGCGACCTGGCAAACTGGAGTGTGGCTGTGAGTTGGGACTCGGAATGAGTACTGTGAGAGTAGCACCACTGTACAGCGTGGAAGGGTTGAGGGGTTAAAAAATGCCTTTTTTTGGGTAATTCAATTTTTTTTCAAGATAATTTAGTAAATTACTAAGAAAATGATTTGATATACCATACATTTAAAATAAATCTTTTGCCTCATTTTACATTGCAGAATGTACACATTTAGAGTATGTAGTCTAATTTGTCAGGGTTGAGGGTTTATCAAATGCCTTTTTAGTTCAAATTTAAAAAAAATTATAACCTGATTTAATTAATCACATTCATCAATTGATTTTTTTTTTTTAATAAATATTTTCCAGGTGTGCATGCTTTGTTGGAATATATATACAGTGGAACCTCCCTTATAAGACCTTCAAAAATCATCCAAAATGAGGTCTTATATTGTTATAAGGGAAGGGTCTTATAAGGGAGGTAATTTTAATACTTACAAAGAAGGGCAATGTCTCAGAGAAGTAGGTCTTATGTGGGAGGGAGTCTTATAATGGGAGGTCTTATAAGGGAGGTTCCACTGTATTTTTTTATAACAAAGGCCTTGGCATGAGGCTGTGTCAGACCAGTTGACATAAGCTAGAACACCAAGGCTACATCAAAATGTTATGTTCTGCATGGTTGTGCAGGGATTTCTTAAGCCATGACAAGCTCCTAGCATAACATCATCAGTCTAAAATCCTCTGAAGTCGGAGTGTGGCTGCCCTGAGTGCCCACGTGGCGGGGTAATCAAAAACGGTCACACACGTAATGTTCTCATCCCTAGCTGGTGCATTTCGATGGCTTGGAGTCAAAACGGACTATCTTTAGATAGTCCATTGACGTATTATTGGATTTATTACAAAAACTAATAACTTAAATATCAAACAATGACTGCAGAAATATAAAAAACTTTTATCCTTTTGCTTTTTATATTTCAGCAGTCTTTTTTTTTCTTCCACTTATACAAGTTATTAGTTTTCATAATATGTTCAATAATATGTCAATGGACTATCTAAAGATAGTCCGTTTTGACTCCAAGCCATTGATTTGTACCGTAGTCTTCAAGTGTTTCGGCTGTTGGGATGATCCCTGGAGTCTTTAAGCCAGGGTAAGACGACAAACAACAAACAAACGTAACAAAAGCATTGAGTAAATTACTGTATTTTTCGGACTATATGGCCGTGTACACACATAAGCAGATAAATCCATAAATAAGTGAAACAAAGAAGGGAAAAGATTTGCGCACGTGTCCGAATTTCCCCTTACGCATCTAATGTGAACCCGGCCTTATCCTTCTTTCTGCCACTTATTTAGGGTTTTCTGTACGGAACTTACGCATCTAATGTGAACCTGGCCTTATCCTTCTTTCTGCCACTTATTTAGGGTTTTCTGTACGGAACTTACGCATCTAATGTGAACCTGGCCTTATCCTTCTTTCTGCCACTTATTTAGGGTTTTCTGTACGGAACTTACGCATCTAATGTGAACCCGGCCTTATCCTTCTTTCTTCCACTTATTTAGGGTTTTCTGTACGGAACTTACGCATCTAATGTGAACCCGGCCTTATCCTTCTTTCTGCCACTTATTTAGGGTTTTCTGTACGGAACTTACGCATCTAATGTGAACCCGGCCTTATCCTTCTTTCTGCCACTTATTTAGGGTTTTCTGTACGGAACTTACGCATCTAATGTGAACCCGGCCTTATCCTTCTTTCTGCCACTTATTTAGGGTTTTCTGTACGGAACTTACGCATCTAATGTGAACCCGGCCTTAGGCGATACTTTTTTCCCCAGACTCAGACCCCTGCGCCTTATAATATGACTAATAAAATAGTAAGAAAATATAATAACAGAATCTGAAATGTTGGTAACATTTGGTGGGTGCGCCTAGTTTATGCAAAGGTGCTCCTCATAGTCAAAAAGCTACGTTACATAATCATGTACATAAAAAGTGATATAATATTTTTTATTATTTTTTTTAATATTTTTAGGTCGGTTTGGAAACCAGGCGGATCAGTTCCTGGGCTCGCTGGGTTTTGCCCATGCCATGAATCGAACCCTGCTCCTTCCCGCCTGGGTGGAATATAAAAGGCACCTTGTGAAATCGGTGAGTTGACTTAATGTCCCATATGTGCCATCCCAGGCCGAGAGGATGTAAAATAATAATAATAATAATAATAAATGGATACTTATATAGTGCTTTTTATCGAGCACAAAGCGCTTTACAGTCAGTATTGAAACACTCACGCATGCACAACAGACACACACGCACGTACGTGCACGCACGCGAGTGAACGCGTTCTTGCACACAGACATGCATACACAGACCCATTTTTGGGTGAAAGCCACAATGTACTATCATAAGAATATTTTTAAAAGGCTAATACAGTGGAACCTCCCTTATAAGACCTCCCATTATAAGACTCCCTCCCACATAAGATCTACTTTTCTGAGATATTGCCCTTCTTTGTGAGTATTAAAATGACCTCCCTTATAAGACCCCTCCTTTGTATGACCTCATTTTTGATGATTTTTGAAGGTCTTATAAGGGAGGTTCCACTGTAGTAACTTCCGGCGTTTACTAGCAAGCCATGTGGTAAATTATCCTCGATTTGTTTTGGGCTCATTTCTTCTCTCCCCCCTTGTTAACCAGGTGCAGGTTCCTTTTGACGAGTACTTCAAAGTGGAGCCTCTGCAGGCCTATCACCGCGTCATGACCATGGAAACCTTTATGAAAGAACTGGCCCCGACCCTGTGGCCCAAGGGACAGAGGATTGGTAATGACATGCGCATTTTTTAATCAGTTTATGAATATTAATTTTCGTAGCAAAAGTGAAAATGTTTATGAAAGACTTGGCCCCAACTGTGTGAACCAAAAGAACAGCATTGGTATGGTAATGGTCAGCTTAGGACGATGATTTGACCACCAGGGGGCATTCAAACCAGTAGGGGCTTAGTGCGTGATAGTCTTACTTGAGAGAGAGAGAGCGGGAGATGAGTCACAAGTTGACCATTAAATGTTTATATGTGACCCAGCACCACAAAAGGGACATTAAGTCGCTGGGCTAGCTTCTCATAAGAGGCTTGCAAAGTCAAACATCTCATTTTTGGGGGGTCAGTTTTGAGTTATGGGTATTTGTATGCTTTCTAACATCTCATCTTTCATATTTATAAAGGATAATCTTTATTATGGTCTATAAATACTCCAAAAAGTGCTTTCAAATGAGTAAGTTGATGCATTTTCTTCAGCGAGGCTAAGCTTTAGACTGTGATTTCTCAAAATGGCCGACAGTCACCCTACCAACTTTGAATGCTCATAACTCTAAAGCGAAAACAAGTTACAAGAATGGTTCTTATATCATTTGAAAGAGAATTGTCTGAAGATTTTAACTGGACCATTGTCTCAGAATGGTAATTTTGACACTTAATGTCCCTTTCGTGGTGCTGTGTCACACATTTGATTGATTGGTCCATCAATTGATCCATCGATTGATTGAATATTGTAATGGAAACCCTAACGAACAAGCAATTTGACCAAACAGCTGCAGGGGTACGGTAGCAATTAATTTAATTAGTACCGTAAATTTCGGCCTATAAAACACAACTGTTTTTACTTCATTTTGACTCCTGCGCCTTATCTGCTGACAGAGCCTTATCTATACCCAAAATGGAAAACATTACAGAATGGCATGCACAGGGCACAGGGCTGCCTAGCCTCTGTTGCAGTGTCCAGAGGAGAACTACTTACAGGGTTCGTACAGAGTCTTTAAAGTCTAGAAAAGTCTTGGAAAATGGAAAAATGTGATGCAGTACGCGAATACCCAGCTAAAGTCGGCCAGCCACAAGAGAGAGAAAGAAAGAGAGAAAGAGAGAGAGATTTGATTGATTGAAAAATTGTTCAAAATAAACTATTAGAGATAGATGAATTCTGTTTTTTGCCTGTTAATCTGTTGTCTCTGGCCTTTCTGAAAATATGAATAAGTCAAAAGTGATCATTTACGACATTAGCCTGGTTTTCCTGTGCTGCATCACAAATGGTTTCCAGGCCTGGAAAAGCATGGAATTATCAACTTTGGTTGCCTGAGTCTGGAAAAGTCTTGAATTTTTCAGTCTGGCACAGTTCACAGCGACAGGCAATTTGTTTTCTCACTGAAGACAAAGAGAATCTCACTTCGATTTTACATGATAATAACAACGCTACCCCGGCACGCATGCTTGATGAGTGAGCGCCATGGTTACTGGCAGACAAACTTGTTTTTCTTTTGCCGGCGAAGTGACGTCCCTTGTATGCAATGCGCATGCGCGGAAGTCGATTTTCTTTTCTCTTGTTGGAGCGCGGTCATTTGCTTCGCTAACATGGGAAAGTGCGTGTTTATAGGCCACAGACATCATCTGAGAGGTGAGTGCATCTGGCCTCTTTATGGTATGGGAAAGTGGCAGAAATGGTCTGGAAAAAGTATGGAAAAAGTATGGATTTTTATTTCCATATTCTGTACTTAAAAACCCGGGACAGAGACCACAGATGTGATTCTCAGGTAACCAAAAAGGAGGGAAAAGGCAGGGGTCTGGGGCCCAGTGCAGGCTACATCAGCGAATGGATAACAACTTCTGTTTTCAGTTTTGCTAACCGCAGAGTAATGCTAAACAGGGCAGTCTTGGTTGCCCCCAAGCAGTAACTGTAAAATGTCCATTTGAGAATGAACCGACCGAGAACGAAATATCAATCAAACTTCTCAACGCATTTATGCTTCAACACAAAACCTAGCCCTCTCTCCGCCCCCACCCCCTTATTTTCTCAATGGATCTAAAACATTACCCCTGTGGCCATCAAAAAGGAGGAAATCCTCCAATCGGAGGGAAAATCTCATCTCTGAAGACTTATTTGCAGGGACAAACATTGCTATGTCATGAATCAGGGTCAAAACGAACATCAACTGTTAATTAGTTTCATGATCTAGCAATTTTTCTGCAACTGGATTTTTTTCTCTGTAGTCTTCTTGATGTTTTTTGGGGTGTCATTATGCTTCAATAGTGAATATCCTTTGGTGTTCAGTAACCTAGGTGTAGTATATCTGTTAGGAAATGTTCAACTGTATCTGTTGTTTTGGGTGCTCCTGTGTTCAATAGTAAGGTCAGTTAACAAGTACTCAGTTTCCAGGGACGTGAGAGAGAAAAGTGGATTCCAGGGGCAGGGTGCCATTTTGAACTGTTTCCAGGGACAAATACCCCTTAGGGGGGGGAACGATAGGCAGCCCAGCATGCACCTATAATGAATAATGCTTATCTTATCACAGACATGTCATTTCTCTGGATTTCAAGCACAGAGGCGAGGATTTTTACAGTTCTGGACCGACTCCTACCCAGAATGAGTGGCTATGGGCTCAGTGGGAAGACTCAAACCACACAGTCGTAGGGGGCTTAGCAGGTGGTGTCCAGCGTAATGTTAGTTAAGAACAGGCTCTGCTGAACTCTTCTGAAGTGAATCAGTAGCAGTGCAGTGTCTCCTCGGTTGGTTGCCTCCTGACGGCGTAACATAGATTCGCTCCCCTTGGACTGCTGGTTTTGGATTCTGCTACCTGACAAGCCAAGGTGTGTGGCTGCAAAATGGGGTTCAGAATGAGACGTAAAACATAAGTAGAGGTGGGGGGAAAAACCGGTTTGAACCGAAAAACCGGTGCTTAACTTTCGCGGTTCTAAAAACCGGTTCGAGTTGCTGTGAACTGTTTTTTTAACTGCAAACTGACAGTATGTTTTTCTTAGAATAACACATTCTTTTCGAAGAACAACACTGATTCTCAGCGCAGATTGGGTGTTTGTAAACCAAGAGTCGCTGTTTCAAGTTTGTGGTGGTCTATGGCTTTGGCTTTGACTGAGTGTTGAGTTGAGTGTGTGTGTGTCATAAGTCATAAGTTTCTTTATTGTATGTGTGCGTGTGTGTGAATGTTCTGACAAATAAATATGTGTTTGCATAGGTGAAACTAGTGATGCGGGGACTGGTTAAAAACAACGGTTCGGTAAAACTGGTTTGAAGAGGGCAAACTGGTTAAAAAACAGTTTGGATTTTTGAACCGGTTCTCAACTCTAGACATAAGACTGTTTATTATCCATATAATACAAAAGTACATTGAAAAGTGGTGTTGGAGCAACGCCACTGTACTGCCTAGAAAATGGGGAAAGAAAAAAAAAGAAGAAAAACCACTTGAGAATATAAATGACCACTAGGACCAGTTAACACAAACACAAAAACACTCAATTAGAGGCAGGTTGATTTGGGTCTCTTTTATTTGAAACAACACAAACGTTTCTGGCTATAAGCCCGTCTTCAGTGTGACAGAGAAGGACGACAAAACAAAAGTGACAACAACAAGCAGGTAGCAAAATAGGAAAGGAAAATTGAGTAGAAATCTTATATTATCTTATTCGATCACGCAGTTTCCTGTCAGTTATGAGCGCAGATGCGTCATGCTGCCGTTATGCGCCTAACTAAGAAATAGTTAGGCCCAGAAAGTCCGACTTTGGCTGGAGGAAATCTTTTGGAAAGTGTTTCATGAAAAAAGGCAGGAAAATGGACCGGTAAGGCAGAAAGATAGTAAGTAGATGACAATAAGCAAAGGGAAAAGGCAGAGTCAAAGAGAGTGACAGATTACAGGAAGTTACAAGCACAGAACTTCCAGAAGGTGGGGGAACTATTTATACAAAAGACCCACCGCTATCCCCACGGGGGGAGAAGTAGAAAAAAATAACATAATAAGAAAAAAAAACACCTTGTTTTCCGCCCAGCCATCTGCTACACGGCGCGTAGAGGCGCTGAGCAGGGTGAGGGGTGTAACGCCAAGGAGGGCAACCCCTTCGGGTCGTTCTGGGACACCTACGACATCGACTTTGACCGCTCCGAGTTCTTCCAGCCCCTCTACTACAACACCCAGAGCCCCAAGGACATGAGGCGGTGGGTGGAGCGGTGAGTGAGGGATCTACGGTAACCCCCTTTTCCCAAGGACATGAGGCGCTGGGTGGAGCGGTGAGTGGGGGATCTACGGTAACTTACCCTTTTCCCAAGGACATGAGGCGCTGGGTGGAGCGGTGAGTGAGGCATCTACGGTAACCCCCTTTTCCCAAGGACATGAGGTGCTGGGTGGAGCGGTGAGTGAGGGATCTACGGTAACCCCCTTTTCCCAAGGACATGAGGCACTGGGTGGAGCGGTGAGTGAGGGATCTACGGTAACCCCCTTTTCCCAAGGACATGAGGCGGTGGGTGGAGCGGTGAGTGAGGGATCTACGGTAACCCCCTTTTCCCAAGGACATGAGGCACTGGGTGGAGCGGTGAGTGAGGGATCTACGGTAACCCCCTTTTCCCAAGGACATGAGGCGCTGGGTGGAGCGGTGAGTGAGGGATCTACGGTAACCCCCTTTTCCCAAGGACATGAGGCGCTGGGTGGAGCGGTGAGTGAGGGATCTACGGTAACCCCCTTTTCCCAAGGACATGAGGCGCTGGGTGGAGCGGTGAGTGAGGGATCTACGGTAACCCCCTTTTCCCAAGGACATGAGGCGCTGGGTGGAGCGGTGAGTGAGGGATCTACGGTAACCCCCTTTTCCCCAGGACATGAGGCGCTGGGTGGAGCGGTGAGTGAGGGATCTACGGTAACCCCCTTTTCCCCAAGGACATGAGGCGCTGGGTGGAGCGGTGAGTGAGGGATCTACGGTAACCCCCTTTTCCCAAGGACATGAGGCGCTGGGTGGAGCGGTGAGTGAGGGATCTACGGGGACACCCTTTTCCCCAAGGACATGAGGCACTGGGTGGAGCGGTGAGTGAGGGATCTACGGGGACACCCTTTTCCCCAAGGACATGAGGCGGTGGGTGGAGCGGTGAGTGAGGGATCTACGGTAACCCCCTTTTCCCAAGGACATGAGGCGCTGGGTGGAGCGGTGAGTGAGGGATCTACGGTAACTTACCCTTTTCCCAAGGACATGAGGCGCTGGGTGGAGCGGTGAGTGAGGGATCTACGGTAACTTACCCTTTTCCCAAGGACATGAGGCGCTGGGTGGAGCGGTGAGTGAGGGATCTACGGTAACCCCCTTTTTCCCAAGGACATGAGGCGCTGGGTGGAGCGGTGAGTGAGGGATCTACGGGGACACCCTTTTCCCAAGGACATGAGGCGCTGGGTGGAGCGGTGAGTGAGGGATCTACGGTAACACCCTTTTCCCCAGGACATGAGGCGCTGGGTGGAGCGGTGAGTGAGGGATCTACAGGGACACCCTTTTCCCCAGGACATGAGGCGCTGGGTGGAGCGGTGAGTGAGGGATCTACGGGGACACCCTTTTCCCCAGGACATGAGGCGCTGGGTGGAGCGGTGAGTGAGGGATCTACAGGGACACCAATCGGCGTGGAGTTTTTCTATATAAAGTCTTTAAAAAAAAAGTCTGATCTACCACTTCCCTTTGTCTAAACCTGAAGTAAAAACCCTGTAATCTTCTTTCATTTCTCCTTTTTTTTATATGTATGTTTTGTTTGTAATTGTGTGTATGGCTGGAGTGATTTGTGAGTTTCCCCCCATGGGGATACCAGGGGTCTTTTGTATAAATAGTTCCCCCACCTTCTGGAAGTTCTGTGCTTGTAACTGCCTCTAATCTGTCACTCTCTTTCTTTGACTCTGCCTTTTCCCTTTGCTTACTGTCGTCTACTATCTTTCTGCCTTACCGGTCCATTGTTGCTGATTGATATGTGTATTGTTTTGTCTGCTGATGTTATTGGATTTGTGTTTCATGTTTTTATTCCATTTCAATTTTGTGTAAAGCGCCCTGTAGCCTACATAGTAGGATGGGCGCTATATAAATTTTCCTCATTATTATTATTATTCTCCTGCCTTTTTTCAAGAAACGCTTTCAAAAAGATTTCCTCCAGCGGAAGTCGGACTTGCTGGGCCTAACTATTTCTTAGTTAGGCGCATAGCGGCATCATGACGCATCTGCGCTCATAATTGACAGGGAACTGTCTGAGCGATCGAAGAAGAAGAAGAAGATTTGTGAGTTTTTTTAATAATTTAAAAAAAAATCAAAATTGTTGCGATGCAAATGACTATGAGCTAATGCTGCGTCTCCTTGGGGCAGGTTTCCTGGGGCCGACTATCCGGTGCTGGCGTTCACGGGACCCCCCGCTGCCTTCCCTGTGCAAGAGCATCACGTCAAGCTGCACGGCTACCTGCACTGGTCCGAAGCCATGGCGGGAAAGGCGCAGGAGTTCATCGCCCAAAACATCCCCCACAGGCCTTACTTGGGCCTGCATCTGAGAAACGGCATGGATTTTGTGAGTTTTGTCGTATATATCATATGTATGTGTGTCTGAGTGTAAGTGTCTGTTGTCAGTGTGTGTGTGTGTGTGGGGGGGGGGGTAATTGTGTGTGTGAGTGTATGTATGAGAATGTGTAAGTGTGTGTGTGTGTGTGGGGGGGGGGGGGGGTAACTGTGTGTGTGTGAGTGTATGTATGAGAGTGTATGTGTATTAAGTGTGAAAATAGAAATAGAAATGTGATCATTTTAGGGTGATTGAGTTAATAATGTCTTCATGGGTGCAACTACACAAAGTGAAAAACAAACCGTGAAAGGCCGGGGTCTAGGGGTAATGTCCCCCTTCAGCAGAAGCAAAAATTGATTTATGAAGGTATTTCAGTTTGCTTTTCCCACAATTTATATAGACGCTTATATTAAAGAGTTTGAAAAATACAGTAGACACACATCTTATTTCACAAATTTAAAAAAAAAGGAACTTCCTTTTCTGGTAAAATTCAAAAGCAAGAAATCCTTGTATATCCAGGAAAAGTTGCACCCATGTGTTTTGCTATTGCTCAAAATATGCTGAGTGACTAATGTACCGTCATTTTCTGACTGTAAGGCGATATATGTTTTCTCCAATTTCGACCTATGCGCCTAATAAACGAGGGCGCCCTATTAGTGAACAAAATCGTGAGAAGAGAGGCAACGATTGCCGTACTCAGTACAGTCTACTACACCATCGAAAGTGGTAACGAGTCGCTGATACGAGTACTCACGTTAAAATGCCTCAAAGTCCCTATTATCGTCCAAGATACCGTCCAACAGATGCCATAGCCCTTCAATGGATGTAAGAAGCATCGTTGTAGAGCTTAAAATGCAATAATTCTACCAGTTTTCTCGAAGAAAAGTCCAAACACAACAACCGGAAGTCGCAAAAAGCGGAAGTTCAATTATTTGAGAAGGGAGCCAACTCTAATTTATGACAGCAGTAATGGCAGTTGGTAAGCGTTTACAGGATGTGTACGGGCTTCAAACTTCGACTTTCTTTTGCAAGGTGTGCATCACCTTATAAACGAGGGCGCCTTTTAATCTTTTTCTTTAAAATTGCCCTATTCGCCGTATACAGTGGAACCTCCCTTATAAGACCTCCCATTATAAGACTCCCTCCCACATAAGACTTCCCACTTCTCTGAGACATTGCCCTTCTTTGTAAGTATCAAAATCACCTCCCTTATAAGACCCCTCCCTTATAAGACCTCCTTTAGGATGAAAATCCGTTTAACATCCTCCTGTCTGAAACAGACACATATGGGACATTAGTAGATATAAAGATGGTGGGAACGATCCTGGAGGCAATGCCCGAAGGCAGTGCAACACCAGGAAAGTCCCAAATTTTTAGCAATACAGATATTACTGTAGTATAACTAATAATTGATCTATAAAATTTAGGATGATTTTTGAAGGTCATATCGATGGCTTGGAGTCAAAACGGACTATCTTTAGATAGTCCATTGACGTATTATTGGACTTGTTACAAAAACTAATAAATTGTATCAAACAATGACTGCAGAAATATATAAAGGAGGTTATGCTTGTTATATTACTGCAGTCTGTTTTTGATACAAGTTATTAGTTTTCGTACTAAGTTCAATAATATGTCAACGGACTATCTAAAGATAGTCCGTTTTGACTCCAAGCCTTCGATATAAGGCAGGTACAATTGTACACAGCAGCACCAAATGATGGGAAAAGGTATTTCTCTTGCACCATCACAATCATACTACTTTTCCTGTCTACTAGAAAAAAGCCTGCCAGCACATGAAGATGACGCCCAACATGTTCGCCGCCCCGCAGTGCCTGGGATACCGCGGCCAGTACGGGGCGGGAACCTACGAGATGTGTTACCCGGACGACCGGGCGGTGGTCCAGCAGGTCAAGGAGGAGGTCAAGCGCATCGGAGCGAAGACCGTGTTTGTGGCCACCGACAACCGAGACCTCATCAGCGAGTTTTCTAAGGAGATTAAGAAAGTGAGTGGTGTTTGTATTGTTGGAGTGGGGGTGGGGAGGATATGTATGAGAGTGTGTGTATGCGCCTTGGCATGAGGCTGTGTCACACCAGTTGACATAAGCTAGACCGCCAAGGCTACATCAAAATGTTGTTATGTTCTGCATGGCTGTGCGGGGATTGTCTTAAGCCATGACAAGCTCCCAGCATAACATCATCAGTCTAAGAATCCTCCGAAGTCGGAGTGTGGCTGCTCACGTGGCGGGGTAATCGAAAACGGTCACACACGTAATGTTCTCATCCCTAGCTGGTGCATTTGTACCATAGTCTTCAAGTGCTTCGGCTGTTGGGATGATCCCTGGAGTCTTTAAGCCAGGGTAAGACAAACAAACAAAACAAGTGTGTGTATGAAGGTGCAATGGAGACCTCATCAGCGAGTTTTCTAAGGAGATTAAGAAAGTGAGTGGTGTTTGTTTGTATTGGGGGGGGGGGGGGGGGGGGGGGGATGTATGAGAGTGTGTGTATGAGGGTGCGATGGAGACCTCATCAGCGAGTTTTCTAAAGAGATTAAGAAAGTGAGTGGTGTTTGTATTGGGGGGGGGGGGGGGGGGGGGGGGGGGGGGGGGGGGGGATGTATGAGAGTGTGTGTGTATGAGGGTGCGATGGAGACCTCATCAGCGAGTTTTCTAAAGAGATTACACAAGTGATTGATTGTGTGTGTGTGCGTGACGACGCTCTTTCTCTCCAGATCCCTAGGTATAAGCTTTCAACTGTTGGTTGGCGCTCTATAAGCCAGAAAGATAGTAGATGACAGAAAGCAAAGGGAAAAGGCAGAGTCAAAGAGAGTGGCAGATTAGAGGATGTTACAAGCACAGAACTTCCAGAAGGTGGGGAAACCATTTTTATGAGACCCCCCCGGTATCCCCACAGGGAGACTCATGGAGGGGTCAGGGGTCATCCGATACATTACGTATGGAGGCATGAGGCATCCACCCACTGCCCCAGTACCTACATTAAAAAGAAAATAAATAAATTTATACTACATATGAAAAATATCTAAACTGATATGATGATTATTCGCGTTGTTTTGCAGGTTAAGTTTGTTCGTCAGCCCTCCCCGGCAGACCCTATGCTGGACCTGGCCGTTCTGGGGCAAGCCGACCACTTCATCGGCAACTGCGTCTCCACCTTCACCGCCTTTGTCAAACGGGAGAGGGACGCTGCGGGGAAAGCCTCCTCGTTTTGGTCCTTCACCCCGAAGAAACCTGGCAACGCTTCTTCTTCTGGTCGAGAGGATTTGTGAAATGGAAACTGAAAGGAAAGCCTATGTGTGTGTTTTTACGTTTGTAGGTGAAAGGTTCTTTTTTTTTGCCTCTTCAAAATTTGGAAGTTGTTTTTTTTTTGGGGTGGTGGTGTAAAATTGAAAAGAAAGGCTGTGTGACTGTGATTATATCTATGGGAATGTGGAAGTTTGTTGTGTGGGGTGGGGGGTGGGGGATTAAAATTGAAAAGAAAGGCTGTGTGACTGATTATATCTATGGGAATGTGGAAGTTTGTTGTGTGTGTGTGTGGGGTGGGGGGTGGGATTAAAATTAAAAAGAAAGGCTGTGTGACTGACTATATCTATGGGAATGTGGAAGTTTGTTGTGTGGGGTGGGGGGTGGGATTAAAATTGAAAAGAAAGGCTGTGTGACTGTGATTATATCTATGGGAATGTGGAAGTTTGTTGTGTGGGGTGGGGGGTGGGATTAAAATTGAAAAGAGGCTGTGTGTTAATAAAAAATAATAATCCATGGAAGACTATCTTTAGATTGACACATTATTGAACTTATTACAAAAACTAATAAAAAGACTGCTGAAATATGAAAAGCAAACCCCCCTTTTTATATTTCTGCAGTCATTGTTTGAAACAAGTTATTAGTTTTTGTAATAAATCCAATAATACGTCAATGGACTATCTAAAGGTAGTCCGTTTTGACTCCAAGCCATGGTATTTTATGGGAGTGTGGGAGTTGTTGCCTCTTGTTTTGTCAAATTGAAAAGGAGTGAATGTCTGTGTGATTTCAACTTGTTTATAAAAAATAGACATACTGCTCTTTCTGCTGAGAGAAGGCAGATTATATTGTCGCTTATTCATTCAATTACCTAGTTTATTTTATTCAATTTCTTTACTTTTAACTGGCTAAAAACAGAAACTTGTCGTCAGCCGTTTGCATTTCTCTCTCTACCGCAATATCTTGTGAACCTCCGCTCAGAATTACTTCAAGTACTGTATGGTGGTGTATTACATGAAGTTGATATGTCCCGCAGAGTGGCTCTAACCTTCATCGACCTTGACTGTGACCTTTGATCTTGAATCGGAAAAGCAGTGAAGCCATTTTACTTGTTTTCGTGTTTTGATACAGTGGAACCTCCCTTATAAGACCTTCAAAAATCATCCAAAATGAGGTTTTATAAGGGAGGGGTCTTATAAGGGAGGTAATTTTAATACTTACAAAGAAGGGCAATGTCTCAGAGAAGTAGGTCTTATAAGGGAGGGATCTTATAAGGGAGGTAATTTTAATACTTACAAAGAAGGGCAATGTCTCAGAGAAGTAGGTCTTATATGGGAGGGATCTTATAAGAGAAGTAATTTTAATACTTACAAAGAAGGGCAATGTCTCAGAGAAGTAGGTCTTATAAGGGAGGGATCTTATAAGAGAAGTAATTTTAATACTTACAAAGAAGGGCAATGTCTCAGAGAAGTAGGTCTTATGTGGGAGGTCTTATAAGGGAGGGGTCTTATAAGGGGGTAATTTTAATACTTACAAAGAAGGGCAATGTCTCAGAGAAGTAGGTCTTATGTGGGAGGGATCTTATAAGAGAAGTAATTTTAATACTTACAAAGAAGGGCAATGTCTCAGAGAAGTAGGTCTTATGTGGGAGGGAGTCTTATAATGGGAGGTCTTATAAGGGAGGTTCCACTGTATTTTATATTTTCTAAATGCTCCCACCCTGGATAAGTGCATCACTGTGAGCGCAACACCATCCCTTTTTTTCTTCTTTTTTGAAAATAAGGGACTTAAGGTCATAGTAGTGTGTAGGGGTGGGAGGTCTTCCGTATTGGTTCGGAATTCTGTACAGCAGCATGGGAGTAACTTTTCCTGGTATACAAAGATTTCCTGTTTTTGAATTTTACCAAAAAAGGAAGTTCCCTTTTTTTTTTAAATTGTTAAACAAGATCTTTGTATATCTACTGTATTTTTCAAACACTTTAAACATAAGCAGTTGTATAAATTGTGGAAAAAGCCAACTAAAATACCTCATAAATCAATTTTTGCTTCAGCTTCAGGGTCACATTAACCCTTGGACTCCAGCCTTTCAGGGTTTTTCATTTTGTGTAGTTCCACCCGTGCAGCAATGGTCGACTTATGGCGATTATTTTCCCGCCAGGGGGCAGTCGAACCACTAGGGGCTTATCACGCTATATTCTTAGTTGGGTGTAGTGAGAGAGAGAGAGAGAGGGTTGGACTCCTCCCTATCTCTCTCTTTATCCCCAACTAAGAATATAGAGGATTGGCCCCACTCGAGCGTTATGCCACCTGGCGGGCAAAAGAGCCAGCTAAATGAGAGAGGGTTGGACTCCTCCCTATCTCTCTCTCTCTTTATCTCCAACTAAGAATATAGAGAGGATTGGCCCCACTTATCTCTCTCTCTTTATCCCCAACTAAGAATATAGAGGATTAGCCCCACTCGAGCGTCATGCCACCTGGCGGGCAAAAGAGCCAGCTAAGTGAGAGAGAGAGAGGGTTGGACTCCTCCCTATCTCTCTCTCTTTATCCCCAACTAAGAATATACAGAGAGGATTAGCCCCACTTATCTCTTTATCCCCAACTAAGAATATAGAGGGATTAGCCCCACTCGAGCGTTATGCCACCTGGCGGGCAAAAGAGAGCTAAGTCGCTCATTCTGTCTGGACTCCTCCCTATCTCTCTCTCTCTTTATCCCCAACTAAGAATATAGAGAGGATTGGCCCCACTTCTCTCTCTCTTTATCCCCAACTAAGAATATAGAGGATTAGCCCCACTCGAGCGTTATGCCACCTGGCGGGCAAAAGATCCAGCTAAGTCCACATTCTGTCTCTCTCCCTTTATCCTCCAAACTAAGAATATAGAGAGGATTGGCCCCACTTCTCTCTCTCTTTATCCCCAACTAAGAATATAGAGGATTAGCCCCACTCGAGCGTTATGCCACCTGGTGGGCAAAAGAGCCAGCTAGGTGAGAGAGAGAGAGGGTTGGACTCCTCCCTATCTCTCTCTCTTTATCTCCAACTAAGAATATAGAGGATTGGCCCCACTTCTCTCTCTCTTTATCCCCAACTAAGAATATAGAGAGGATTGGCCCCACTTCTCTCTCTTTATCCCCAACTAAGAATATAGAGGATTAGCCCCACTCGAGCGTTATGCCACCTGGCGGGCAAAAGATCCAGCTAAGTCGCTCATTCTGTCTGGAATAACGCCTGGTTTTTTCCCTCCCACCCGTTTCTGTCTGAATTCACTCCTTTTTTTTTCTCCCCACTCCTCTTCCCTTTCTTACCCCCTTGACTACTGCCTTTGTTCTTCAAACTATTCACTGTGAGAAGTTGGAGGGGGGGGGGGGAGAGAGGAGAGAGGTGGGGGGGGAGCCTGTAGACTCTACCACATGATTCTTTCCCTAATGAGAGTGACAAGATAGCTTTTATCTTTTGGGGTGAAAAGTTCAGCTGGGGTCAGCATCCAGTGCACAGACACCCAACAACAGTTAAAGGTGCACCCTGACGGATGAGTTTTTGCAAGGAACACGTTGAGATCACCAGAAAGACAGCCTTTTCAAAGATCCTAACGCTCGCTTTGCTCTGGTTTCCTAGAAATCAAGCCGTCAAAACGGCGACTCCTCCTTGGCGGAGATGCCGGAGAGAGTAGCCATTTTGGATGGGGTGGGTGGAGGTCACTCATTGTGGTTGAAGCGTTTTCTTTTTTTGTAGTGCAGTAAAAAAAAAAAAAGGAGCTATTTCGTTTGTTGTGAGCAAAACTCCTTTAGATAAACTGCATAAAATAAAATAAACCAAAAGGCTTGTATTTCGTGCAAATGATTTGGCGGCCATTAGAAAAGAGACGGCACACGCTTTCTCTTTGGGTGAAATCATTTGACTTCCACCAAGGAGGAATCGCCGATTTGACAGTTTGATTTCTAGGAAACCAGAGCAAAGTGAGCGTTGCGATCTCTGTAAATGGTGTTTTCATGGTGATCTCGATGTGTTTCTTGCAAAAACTCATCCGTCAGGGTCCACCTTTAACTTTAGTTGGGCGTCTGTGGACTGGATGCTCGTGTCTGGTTGAAGTCGATCAGTTTGGGTTTGTTCCATGGAGGCAGCATGTTGTCATTCTCTCTACCCACTACACCACCCAGCCCCCATACTCTGATGTGAAAACTAATTATATCATTTCAAATCAGAAAATTCAATTATAAAAAATAAATTACATTAAATTAAACCCTTCCTGAATGCTTTATTAAAAAGAGAAAAGAAAAAACTTGAATTTTAAACTGAAATAAAAATTGCCAGGTGTGACATTTGCATCTGGCTACTTTTTCCTCTCTTTTTTTCAGTATAGTGGACATTTTCTGCTCCCACCCATGAGTGTGATGAGAGGGTGTGGTGTTCTCAAAAGTGGATTTGTTCTCAATCCGTCTGCGCATGTGTGAAGAGCTAGGTTTAGGGTCAATTTAGTGTCGAATACACAAAAGATAGATAAAATGTGACGGTACGTCATGATCGATTTCGCACATGCGCAGACATGTTGAGAACAAATCCAATTTCAGAATGCTACAAGGGTGTTGATTCCGATTTTTGTCTTCGAGTGTGTGTGTGTGTGGTTATTATTATTATTAAGAGCTTTCCATGATGTTGTATTTATTGTATATTATTATTATTGTATAGAAAGTACCTTAGTACTGTATAGACTATGTGTGTGCGCGTGTGTGCATGCATGCTAGAATGTTTGTCTGCGCATGCATGCTGGCTTGGCACGAGGCTTCCAGCAAAAGACTGGTATGATGAGAGATGTAGCGAGGCGATGTGTTGGATATTTTTGTAGTGCCTGATGTTGGTCACAGACCAATGTTGAAAGCTTTACTGTTAAACATTGTGGCATCACACAATGGGCTTTATGACCTGGATAGAGCCAAAGTAACTCCACATTCTGTATAATATTAATAATATATAGTTTACGTGGCTTTGCCTTTTATTTTATTTTTAACCCCTTGACTGCCAGAGAAAATAATCATTCTACAAATCATGCCATGAAAAAGACAACTGATAGAGCCAATCTGGGGGAATGGTCTGGGGATATTACTCTCTTGACTAAATCAGTTATTCCTCTAAATCTGATGACGTCATCAGTGATGTCATCAAGTCAGTACGTGATACATTATATGGCAGTTAAGTAAAGTTTTGCATTGGTTTTACAGAGCTTCAGATCGTCGATGCGCCCGCGCCAATGATTCATATTTTTCATTAAAAAATGCACCTCAGCACGTTGGCTGCACGTTCTTTCTATAAAAAAAAGTCTGGCACATCCAGTTCTTTAGCCATTTAATTAATGAAACCACTGCGCCGCTTAAAAGTGGCCCGTTATTTTGAAAATTGACCCCACATTTTGAGCAGCCATGGGTCATATGACCCATGGACTGATGAAGTCTGAAAACAATCTGAAGCTCTGGTTTTATAATTCAAGATTGAATTTTTTTTTATAAATGTTTACCTGTATGTCATTTTGATGTTTTTTTAAGGCAATGTATTTCTAAGGAACCTTGCCTGTAGTCGTCTCCCTCTACTCCAAATGTCATGGGCCTCAGGCATAGCATTGAATCCTGTTGTTGACTTTGAATTCCCCTCCCCTCCCCACTTCAATCCTTTCTCCCCAACCCCTTGTCATTGTCTCAATTTCACCTCCGTAACCTTAGGGTCTATGACTATCGCTTTAAACGAATGTTGTTACATGAATACATATCTCATATGTTACCTTTTTTGTGATGAACACGTTTCCGATACATTTAATTTATAATCAATTTCTGTTTAGTCTCAGCTGCTCATCAAATGGCTCAATGGTTGAATATGTTATAATAGTGATATAGCTTCTTTGCTGTGCATTGTAATTATCATTAAATTATTATCATGATTCAAACGAGTCTTTCTTACTGTTTGAAAGATAATCATTGTTTTTATTGTATTGAGTGTATTCATTCAAATAGTATCAAGTATCGATTTGCATAGTTGTTACGTGTGTGTGTGCGCGCGCAAACTAACTGATCAATCCGTCTCCCTGTCTCTTCACCTCCCCACCCACCTCCACCCCCCACCCCCACCCACACACACCTCTCTCTCTTTCTCTCCGATAAAAAAGACTGCTGGATAAAGGATAAAATAAAAAAAATAAACACTGATAAAAAAAAGATTGCATGTACGATCTGGGTAGCAAAAAAAATGTACTTCAACTAGACATGAATACAGACACAATAAAGGTCAAACAATGTAGAAAAATATCAATACGGTCCCTCAAAAATATTGTGCTTGACAGATTACCTTCTAAAAATATATAACACTAAAAATAACCTAAATGAGTTTTATATACAAAAAGTGAAAAACAACAACTTTATTATGCTTCAGCAAAAAATATGATACTAAACATGTTTTTTTTTAAAAAAATAATCCAATGTCGGCATCAACAAATAACGTTGCCTCACAAATCCTGAAAATAAGATATGTCAATAACTTACTGTGCAGCGTAACAATCCAAAGAGGTAAATGCCAATCAATTATAAAGCAATACAATGCAGAGTATTTTAAATTTTCAAAATTAAATATCATAGTTTAGCCCAATGAACAACCCAGAAAGGACTAAATTGTAATGAATTACAGTAAAGTCTTTAAGAAAAGGACTAAATTGTAATGAATTACAGTAAAGTCTTTAAGAAAAGGATTAAATTGTAATAAATTACAGTAAAGTCCTTCCGAAAAGGACTAAATTGCAATAAATTACAGTAAAGCCTTTCCGAAAAAGGATTAAATTGTAATAAATTACAATAAAGCCTTTCCAAAAAAGGATCAAGTTGTAATAATTTACAGTAAAGCCTTTTCCCAAAGGATTAAATTGTAAAAAAAATAATTACAGTTAAGGCTTTCAAAAAAAAGATTAAATTGTAATAATTTACAGTTTGGTCAAACAGTCTGAAAAGTTAAAATGTCAATACATAATATAGCCCAACAATCCAAATGATCAAATGTATTACACTGCAAAATTATCTAGATACAATTTCAATAAAATAAAATAGCCCGTCTACTTATTCATCTAGCTAGTTCTTGTTGAGAAAATTGGGGGGTAGGGGTGGTAGGTTTTGTGTTGAACCGTAGATACGGCAAAAAGTTTGATTGATATTTTGTTCTCGATTGGTTCATTTTTAAACGGATATTTCCGGTTACTGCTTGGGGCAGCCAAGACTGCTCTATCTATCATTACTTTGCAAAACTGAAAACGGAAGTTATTCATTTGCTGGTGAAGCCTACACCAGGCCCCAGGCCCCCGGCCCCCGGCTTCGTTTTTCCTCCTTTTTGGTTTTCTGATAATCTCATCTCTGAAATTATTATAAGATACGCCTTATAATACAGTACATATACAATACAGTACATGCATAAATAAATAAATACATTTGAGTGGTTTGGATTTTCTCTTGTTTAAATAATTAAATAACAAACATCCCCACATTCTGTTAACACATAATACTAATGAGTACAGAAATACAGACAATAAAGTGAGTTAGTATCCAGGTTGAGTAAGCAAAAATGAGCAACAAAATTGTATAAAAGTCTGACTTGTGCGCATTCACATAAAACATCTTTTTTTTAGTACAGTGGAACCTCCCTTACAAGACTCCCTCCCACATAAGACCTATTTCTCCGAGACAATGCCCTTCTTTGCAAGCATTGAAATTACCTCCCTTAAGACCCCTCCCTTATAAGACCTCATTTTGGATGATTTTTGAAGGTCTGATATAAGGGAGGTTCCACTGTATTATCAAATATAAAGTACATTGACATGTTTATTGGAGACATGACTGTTTTCTCAAAGAAAATGATGAGCATTTATAACGTTCAAAATGCAGTCTGAATTATCATGACAGACCAAGTTGCAAATAAAGTAGTGGGAGCAAAAGCAAACAAAATGCCCACATGTGTATACACAGTAAAGTAACACTGCACACACACACATGTATGCATACACAAGCATGTACGCTCATACACACAGCGTTGCAGATTCATACACGCACACATTCACTCACACACACACACATACTTGCTCACACACACACACGTGCATACACACTCTCTCTCTCTCTCTCCCACACACACACATGCATGTGCGCACACACACACACATGCATACCCTTACTCTCTCTCTCTCTTTCTCACACACACACACTCACACACACACTCACAAACACACTGTTACGTGTTAAACCCAGTGGCAACGGCAAAGTTGTCATTTCGTCAAAATATACACACACACCTTTCCTTCCTCATCAGCCACACAAAAATCGCATGCAAAAATAAATAAAATTGGGTGACGCGCCTCTGGCTGCGACGCGCTCTCCAGGTGGGAACAACCCAAATTTCACAGAGATGCCTCTGTGACTATAATGTACCTACCGTCTTTTTCTGACTATAAGGCGATATTTTTCTCTCCAATTTCGACCTATGCGCCTAATAAACGAGGGCGCTCTATAAGTGAACAAAATCGTGAGAAGAGAGGCAACGATTGCCGTACTCAGTACAGTCTACTGTGAGTCACAACATCGAAAGTGGTAACGAGTCGCTGATACGACAAATACGTTAAAATCCCTGTTATCGTCCGGGATACCGTCTAACAGATGCCACAACCCTTCATTGGATGTAAAAAGCATCGTTGTAGAGCTTAAAATGCCATAATTCTACCAGTTTTCGCGAAGAATTGGCCAAACACAACAACCGGAAGTCGCAAAAATGGAAGTTTCGATTATTTGAGAAGGGAGCCAACTCTCGTTTATGACAACAAAAATGGCGGTCGGTAATCGTTTACAGGACGTGTACGGGCTTCAAACTTCGACTTTCTGTTGTGAGGTGTGTATCGCCTTATAAACGAGGGCGCCTTTTACTTGGATTTTGTCAGATTTTTCTTGAAAATTGCCCTATTCGCCTTATACACAGCAGCGCCTAATGAGCCGAAAAATACGGTAAATACCTAATACACACACACACATATATAAAAGAGATCAAATTTCCCATCGCCTTCCATTGCTTAGTGGGGCCATTGTGCAAACTTCAAAAGTCTGATTAGCCAAAATACAACGAAACGAGCAAATAAACAAAAGACTCATTACCAATGTCTTCAACATACGTAATATAAGCTTTCTTATGTGTGATGCCATGTGGTTCAAAATGTGACCTAGCACCACGAAAGGGACATTAAGTGTCAAAATGACCATTCTGAGAAAATGGTACAGTACAATCTTCAGGCAATTCTCTTTCTAATGATATAAAACCCATTCTTCTTGTATCCTTTGTTGCAGAGTTATGAGCATTTAAAATTGGTGAGGTGACTGTCGGTCGTTTTGAGAAATCACAGTCTAAAGTCTATCCTATCCTAAGAAAATGCACTAACAAACAAATTTAAAAGCACTTTTTGGAATATTTAGAGACCATATTGAAGATTGTCCTTTAATGGCATGAAAGATAAGATGTTAAAGAGCATGAAAATACCCATAGCTCCAAAATGAAAAAAAAAAGGATTTTTTACTTTGGTGTGAGAAACTAGCTCAGCGACTTAATGTCCCTTTCGTGGTGCTGGGTCACAAAGACATGTACCGTAAAATGCGGACTATAAGCCGCTACGTTTTTCCTCAACTTTGGCCCATGCGGCTTATAGACTGATGCGGCTTATCTGCAGATTCTTTGCCATTCTTCATTGATCAGTACATTGTATGATTAAATCTGTTTCTGGCCACATTCTTCTTCTTATAGTCCATTAAATACTGTACACAGTAAAAAATTAACCCTTTCATCGCCACTGTCACCTCTTGGCACCACAATGATTTTAACACCCATGTCAGTGAAAGGCATCAAATGAGGGTCTGTTAACCAACGACCTTATGCTTTTAATTTTGGGAGGTAAGGACAGGCCCTATTTTATGGATGTCACAGAGGAATCCCCAATATTGCAAATGAAATCTTTTCTATACCCCCAGATAAGTTTAACACTTGTAACCCCGATTAAAATGACGACTCTACTCCCTGTAACCACCAAATTAATGTTGGTAAACTGGGACAGAAATGGGGTACTTTGTTTTCAAACATATTACAAAATAACTACCTGATGGATTGACTTCAAATGCTCAGGGTTTGTGTATAAATGAAGAATGCTTAACTTGCAATGTTTTTTTTGTTATGTGATATTTTTGATATTGCAATTTTAACTCCAAAATACATAACGAAGTGGGTGTACGGGGGCGGTTTTAGACGGCTTGGTAGGAGAAAGTAATGGATGTCATGGGCGGAATCAGGCTATAAGGGGCCTAAAAAGTTCATGGAAAGTTTGGGCTGAAAAATGGCTGGCGTTGAAAGGGTTAAAAGAAAACTGATTACGGATGCCAGAAACCCTCCGTAAATTTCAGAAAGATTTTTGCCTTTTCATCATAAATTTCAAAGATTTTTTGGGTGTGTTTTGGGAACCCCGGTGTTGCATAAAATATTTTACCCATGAAATAAATACTCTTTTCCTCATTCAAATTGTTTGCTGTTTGGGAAAGATTCGCCCCTAAATACGCTCAGAGGCGTCTCGTGGCATGCAGGAAGAACAGACGATTCATCATGAAATACTGAGAAGTCAGGGACATTTTTCTAATATTTATAATTATGTATTTTTTTGTTTGCACGGACGGTTGTCTATATTGTCCGCCATTTTGAAAAATGCAAAACTAAGTGACATGGCTTTGTAATCGATTTTTGGGGCAAAAACGTAGAATTACACCCTCCCGCTCTATTTCTTGGTTCTTTCTGTATAAATATCAATATTTTACATAACAGTTGACTTATTTATCACATGAAGGAAGAATGGCTCTAGTGCGCTTTTGAAGGGTACTTATTTCACGGTAGGTACTTATTTCAGGGATGGGAATTGTCCGCCAAACAGCAAATTTCCGCCAAAATGACATTGCTTTTCCACCAAAAAAGAAAAAATTATATATTTAGCCATTCTGATGCTGTTTTAGGGCTTCAATTACCAAAAAATCATCAGCGTTACCCCCTGGACCCCTACTAGGGGCCTTCTCCGGTCCCTAGACCCCCGCTTTTCAGCTTTTTTGACTTTTCCAATTCCCATGGCTGTTATTTTTCATGACACCGGCTTGGCTCAGTCCAATTTGAGTGTGAGGTGGGCGTCCTGTCCAGGGAGCCGCAGCCAGGTGGATGATGGGCGGGCGGCGGTCAGACCTGGTAGTGGACCTGCCTGACCCTCTCTGGGCTGTACAGGCCGTTCTCCCACACCGTGCTGCCGTCCTCCCCAACCCGGATCATCTCTGTGTGAAAGGCCGCACCCGACTTGTCAGATTTCTGCAACACAACATAATAATAATAATAATGAGGAGGAAAATTTATATAGCGCCTTTCCTACTATGTAGGCTACAGGGCGCTTTACACAGAATTGAAATGGAATAAAAACATGAAACAAAAATCCAATAACATGAGCAGACAAACCAATACCGGTCAGACTTCGTTTGGACGGTAAAAATACACATAACAATCAGCAACAACAACTGCTGTGACAACTACTACTACTACTACTACTACTTATAATAGGCCTAATACACATATGCATTGTCACACAATTTGTAAGCATGAAATAACAGCATATATATATTCACAACATACACACATAAACAACACACACACAATCACACACGCACGCGCGTACATGCACACTCACACACCATGCATACGTACAAAATATGTGAAAGCTTGGGGTGACTTGGAGAGGGTGGGGGTGAACAAATGAATGCGATAATAGAAATGGTGGGAAAGAGGGCAGTTCTTAATGTTTTGATAGTCGCTTGTATCGACCCTAATTATGTTAAATTTTTTGCGAAGCATGATTTGTCATTCATTTTTCCTTAGTTTTGTTTCCATTTTTCATGCATGCAAATGTGTTTCTTTGATTGTATTGTGCTTGTACGAGACCACGCTGCAATTTCACCTAACGTGATAATAAAGTATTTTTGACTTTGACACTCATATAGGGGCCTACATGAACGCATCACACGCACACACACAGCACAAACATGCGCACGCTCACATACACCACACACACACGTGCACACAACGAGCTAATGTCGTCGTCCATGGGCGAAAGTAGTTCAGGCATGCTCCTGAAATCAGGACTGGAAAAGCTGATACATGGGTGCTGCTGGAAAATTTCAAACATTATGCAAGGGGGCGGCCCTGGCGGAGTGCAGGGGCAGCGCACACACACACACAGGCATGGGAATTGTCAGAGACAAAAAACTCTGAAAAGCCCCCCAATTGAAGTATTTAGTAACAAAAACGAAGTATTTAGTAACAATTTCAAAAAAATGTTCGCGGAAATCCGTGAATTCGCGGACAATTCCCATGCCTGACACATTTACTGCTCTTTTTTCACCCCTCTAGACTAGTACAAGTGCTACATTCCTTTGAATATAGCAAATGCTTATATAGGCCCTTTCCATTGTAAAGGTTTGTGTGTGTAAGAACAACTACACTATGACCGCCCGGAGCATGTCCTATTGGACCATGGCCTAAGACTTGCACCTCGGTAAAATCACTGCATCATTTTTGGTATTTGGTATATTCTAGTCACAGAGACTTATCTCTGTAAAATTCGGGCTGCTCTCCCCGGAATGCGCGTCGCCGCAAGTGCAGCGCTTACCCAATTTAAAAAATAATAATAAAAATTTGGGGGGGGGGGGGGGGGGGGCACAGAGTGAGAAGGGGGTGTGGGCACACTTGGAAAACCTAGCTATCAACTTGGTCATACCAGGCAGCGGGATTTCTCCCTGCTCTTACCGACATCTAACTGCCAAGGGGATTTTTAGGCACGCAAAGCGCACGGGTCAGACTAGCTTTAAGTCTCCGTCCGAAGGACTCGACATTCAGTTCGACTTTCCCACTGAACTAGAAAGAAAGGGCGAGGCCGGGATTCGAACCCAGGTCATTCACACATTGAAATTGGCAGGCGAACGTCTAACCCACGCTGCCACCTTCCTTCCTCATTGCACATCAGTCTGTCGTTTCCGACTATGACTGCCAGATAGCAGAGGGGCCAACTGCTATTCTGGGTGGCTGGGCTACAATTTGTTTATAGCGGAGATGCCTTGCCCAGGGTACATCCCCACTCTCTCAGCCAAAAGGATTTGAGGACACAGTTGGCGTTGGGGGAAGGTCCCCACAGGCCAACCCATCCCTTTAGCTGCAGCACTACAGCCAGTGCAAACAAATGCCCTCTTAGTTTGAGACTCGTAGTCTTGCACAAAAGACCAGGCTATACCATGAAGTTCCGAAAGTGCGGAAAGTTTATTGCGCAGCTGTACAGGGCTGCTCTTATGTTGGTAGGGTTGGTCCGTCTCAGGCACCCATCACGCTGATCAAAAAGAAAAAAAGATGTATTTTTCGTTCATTATGGTCGGCCATTACTGCTACAAGCACATGTTAACCAATAATAAAACCCATTAATTCTGAGTAAAAGGCTGACACATGACACAGAAATCCACGCTACTTCTTCTTCTTCTGCGTCCCCAGGCCATAAGGCCATAATGGGTAAGGTACGTATGTGTCCCTGTTTTCAGTTTTCACTGGTCTCCCTGCTGCATTCAGCCGACACATTCTGATTTCGGAGGAGCTCAAAGAAGAAAAGTTATTTGGAAGATTTTTTTTATTTAAGGCAGGAGAATGGGCCAGTAAGTCAGAAAGATAGTAGATGACAGAAAGCAAAAGGAAAAGGCAGAGTCAAAAAGAACGCGACAGATGAGAGTTAATTACAAGCACAAAACTTCCAGAAGGTGGGGGGACTATTTGTATGAAAGATCCCTGGTATCCCCACGGGGAGCAACATATGTGCAAAACTTTACCTGTAAAATGGTGACCATTTCCAAGACTCCCGCCAAGAGGAGCCTCACCTGCGGGCTGAGCAAAGGGACGTCACTGGGCGGAACCGTCGGGTCGGGCTGCCAGGCGAAGGTGAGAGTGGTCTCCTCCTGGTTCATGGTCCAGCTCACCACTTCGAACCACGTGAAGGAGATGGGGGGAGAAGACTTAGATACTGTCACAATGTAATCAAGGAAATCAAACATTAGAGCCTTGAGTCTGAAGGTCATTCACAAGAGTCGCAATAGACAACATTTGGACAACAGCTCTACTTTTGTTTTTTCTCTTATGTGTGTGTGCGTGTGTGTGTGTGTTCAACTTGATGTGTGAATGCATGTATGTGCATGCACACATGTGTGTATTTCAACATGTATGTATGGACAAGTGCAGGCACATGTGTGCTTGTGTGTACATGCATGTGTGTGTGTGTCAAGTCAAGGCAAGTCAACATTATCTTTATTGACGATAAAGGAGTAAGCTACAAGCTTTTTTTCATCCTGTCGTCATGAAAAGAAGAAAAATATTGAATCAAACTGTAAAGATCAACAATGAAAATTGGCGTAAGGAACCAAAGCACAATGAACAAATATCAAAAACAAATCATACATAGTTCATGACTAGCAAATACAATATGTACAAAATATAAATACAAACGTAATCATAGTTTGAAAGGGAGAGAGCAAGAGGTGGTGGGACAAGAAAAAGATTGAGACATAGAGGCTGATAGAGACACCGTAAAGAAGAGACAAATAAAAATGAGCCTGAGAGAGAGAGAGAGATTGCGGACGTGCATGTGTGCATGCGTGTGTCTATGTGTGTGAGCATCTGTGTGTGAGAGGAGATGTGTGTGCATGCGTGCGAATGCATGTATGTGTGTGCATGTGTATGTCTGTGATTGAAAAGCTTAATGAGAAAGGTGCATCGGAACGACAGACACTGACAGAGGACTTGAGTCTAAAAGCACTATTATTGAGGAACAGAAATATCAGAAAAATGACTAACAGTCAATCCTCATTCATGACATACATTTGAAGTCAACATAATATGGCAGAGTAGTAGAATGACAGAAAAATGACTAACAGTCAATCCTCATTCATGACATACATTTGAAGTCAACATAATATGGCAGAGTAGTAGAATGACAGAAAAATGAGAGTAAAAAAAAAAGTAACAATGAAAAATGCGCACAAACTCATCTGCCATTATATTTTGGAAAGCTAGCCATTCACGAGGCCGCTAGCTTAGGTAACTTAGGGACTAGCTTTGCCACGGAGTAGTTGTGCATAATGAAACACTTTCCTAGCTTCGATACATAGGGGCTAACTTTCTCTACGCTTCAGAAACGCACAACTGAGTACCTCTAAAAATCACTCAGGGTAGTTTTTTCTGGGCACGCGGGTGTGTGTGTATAAGTGTGTGTGTGTGCGTGTGCGCTTGTGTTTAAAGACACACTGACGCACCACGATTAAGTCCCTTGTTTTTTTCTAGGTACCTGTGACCCACATACAAATGTCCCCAACTTCAAATTGAGGCTGCTCTTTAAAATGTTTCGTTTTCAATTTGGGGACATTTGTATGGGAGTCAAACCTGGTCTAAACATGATTTCTTACCATCTATAAGAGGGAAAACATGTGAAACCCATGATTTTGACACGTGACCAGGTGGGTTTTTAACATATTTTTGACATTCATTTGTTCCTATTGATGGTTTATTAATTCATTAATAACTTATGTATACTGTATTATTGTAAGCGCTTAGGGCTTATTTAAGATTAAGCGCTAGAAATGTCCATTATTATTATTATTATTATTATTCAACTAATGAAACCCTACTTTGAGTAAATACCAACTAGTACAAGTGCTCTGTGATCAAAACAAAAATGAAGATAAAATACTTCAATAAAAGCAGATGTGTTAGGTCTGTTAACTCCTTGACTGCCAGAGAAAATCAAACAAAAAATCATTCGGCAAACCATGCCATGAAAAAGACAACTGATAGAGCCAATCTGGCAAAATGGTCTGGGAATATAACTCTCTTGACTATAATAGACTAACTAACTAACTAACATTGGGCGAATCATGGCATGAAAAAGACAACTGATAGAGCCAATCTGGCAAAATGGTCTGGGGAATATAACTCTCTTGACTGTGTTAGAGCAAAAGCCAGCATATCAGGGTTATTCCTCTTCATCTGATGACATCATCTGAGTGATGTCATCAGGTCAGTACGTGATACGTAACGTAAGTAGCAGTCAAGGGGTTAAAATCTGGTGCAAGCACAAAGGCCCATAACCTTGAGGTAGCAATACAATGTTTTAAAACTAATAAAAGGCACACATATCTATGAAAATAATGTGCAAACACAGAGAGTTATATTATGCGAACGTGTCGTATCAGCCGTTTCAGTGTTATTGACTCATTTTTGTCAGAGTACTTTTGGGCATTCCACGGGAACATTACCTGTTAACCCTTTATCCGCAAGCCATTTTTCAGCCAAAAAGTACCATTAAACTGAACTGGGTAGAGAAAAACATATTTCTGCAATATCGCGAATTCCTCAGTGACATGTATAACATTAGGCCTATCCTTACCTCCCAAAATTAAGACAATAGGGTCTTTGGATAACAGGTCTCGATTGGATGCCTTTTAGTGACATGGGTGTTCACTCACTCGGGACTGGCCGAATTATTTCCCCTTGTTCTGTGGGGACTGGGCATTTGACTAGGTTCGTAAAATAATCACCAAAACCAAGTTATGAAGAATTAGGCATCGATGTTTTCAGAAACGATTAGCAACACCATGCACTAAACGATCGCAAAATATCAGATTCCTTACCTTCGTCGTTTGTCTCCTATTGACGAAAACAGCTAACACATAGAAAGAAGGAAAATGTCACATTCCGATCATTGACCCCCCTCTACAACCAAAGCTGAATGTAAAGTCTGCAATGATTGGTTGATTTCAAGAGAGGCAAGGTCAAAGCAAACTAAAAATAGGTTATGACTTCGCACCGGAAAGCTGGTTACACACCATAAATCAAAACCTTGAAAACTCTTATGAGCCGGATCCGGGCCATTCGTCCTTAACGGTTGTGCGAGCCATGAGCCGGATCCGGCTCATTCGCCCCGAGTGAGTTAAACCAGTGTGGTGCATAAATGCGACATTGAAAGGTTTAAAATAGCGTGCAAACAAAGAGGCCCACAACTACGACACAGCAATGAGAAGACGAAAAAAGGGGCACAAGAAGTTGTCTACCTTCTACAAGCTTCACGCCAAACTTGGACACAAACACAGTAACGGCACTGCCACCAGCCAACTGAAAAAACATCCATGAGAAAAACAGATACATACACAACGTCAAGAACGTGGCAACATAATACAGGAAACAAAGCAACAAATTACACACTCCACACAAGCACTGCAATATCGTCTGTGAAAGTCAGAAACCTCGTAACTCGATTTTGGGGGGGTTTGAGTTCGATACATAGTCAGCTCTCTCATTTTTCCTGCCACCTTCCACCAAAAGCTCGTATCTCTAACGACTTTCTATCTGGGGTAAATGAGGTCGTGTAAATTGAAGAAAAACTTGTAAGTCCCAAATTCAGATCTACTTAAGGACAAAAACTTTGTACAATGGAACCTCCCTTATAAGACCCCCTCATTATTAGACTCCCTCCCACTTAAGACCTACTTCTCTGAGACATTGCCCTTCTTCGACCACATATAACAAAACACCACAACGATTTTTAACAACGTCCAAAAACCTGAAGAAAAACAAACAAACAAAAAAACAGTACAATGCATCGTCATCATTGCACCCTATAGCTAATAATTGCACACAGTGCTGGAAACGTTGAGCCACTCTACTCTACTTATCGGATCCAGGTTAAAAAATAAAAAACAGTAAAAAAGGATAACAAACACATCCTAGTAAAAAATTAAAAAAAATTAAAATAGGCCAATATGCACTGCAGAGTGGGCAACATGTGCCCATTCAAGTGCGTACGGTCTCACGCGTAAAAGCCAGTGAACACTTTTTTTTTTAAATGGCATGCCATGAATTGCAAAAGAGGATGAAGAGAATGGAAAATGGGGATGAGGGGCTACTCTTAGCTTAAAGCTCCCCCACCACGACAAGGTGGAAGCCCGCGGGGGAGAAAGACATAAAGGGTCATGTCTATTTCCCAAGGATCATGTTGAAGTCAAATTATCTTATAATAATTATAATAATAATTGTACATTTATATAGCGCTTTACCTCAGATGAGCCCAAAGCGCTTTACAATCAATGATTCATCAACAGACAACAAAAACAGCATTAACCAGCAACAGCGCATATACAAAGCAACTCTCTCTCTCTCTAACACACACACACACACACACGCACACACACACACACACACACACACACACACACATAAACACACATATTTATCGACGCCAACTCGTTCATACCCCATTCGGTAAGCCACAGCAATAAAATATTGATAAAAAATCGGGACTTTACTGGTTTCGTACTGCCTCCGGGCATTGCCTCCAGTATTGTTCCCACCATATTTGCATTTACAAATGTCCCATATGTGTCTGGTTCAGACCGAGAGGACGTAAAACTCCATTTTCGCTCGCGCCAAGGATCATGAAAAGAATGAAATAGTAAGACATATTCTTCCATTGATCAACCAAACCATAACACAAAAAGACATTTTCCTTTACATAAAGCAACAACAAAAGATCACTTGACACTGATTTTTCAGTAACCCAGGACGACATTTTCACACTAACACACATGCAGGCACATTCCAGACAGGTTGAGTTACATACCGTGGCATCGTGTGCCGACAGCGTAGCCGTCAGTCGGCACTGAGGCACCCACAGGCTGTTGTAGGTGGCCTGTTTCTGGCTCAGCAGGACGAACTGATCCTCCGCCACAAAGCCTGGCTCCAGACACTCTGTTGTCATGAAATGAGTCAATCAATCACTTCAATCAATCACTTCAATCAATCACTTCAATCAATCACTTCAATCAATCACTTCAATCAATCACTTCAATCAATCACTTCAATCAATCAATTCAATCCATCCATCAATTCAATCAATCTATCAATTCAATTAATCAATCAATTCAATTAATCAATTTATTGTCTTCACAAAAAGCAAAGAAATTCGCTGCCTGGCATGCACATTTTATAAAATATAATAAGACACCACACACAAGTAATGTTTAGGAAGAAAACTTAAATAAGACAACCAAATTTCAAAACACACACACACACACACACATACACCAACAACAATCCGATTAAGCACTGTTCAGACAAATATTATGCATGAAATTATAAAGAATTACTCGTGAAAGCAAACATTTGACACTCAGTCACTCAGTCACACACACACACACACACACAGCCTTCAAGGCTCAATAGCTTTGTACTTCCCTAGATCTGTATCAACAAATAGATCTAAATAGCAGACCGAGCCACCCCCATCACCCCCCTTTCAAAGATTGTGCGAGGCCTGTAAATAGGAAGAATTCTCTCTCTCCTGTTCTCTTTGTTCTCTGCCTCTCTTTCTCTCTTGAATTTTCTCAGCGCAAAATAAAAAAGAATAAGACGAATTTTCTCTTCCTGTTACTTTCTCTAAAAGTATCAAATATATTAAGAACAAGAACTAATTCTCTCAGATTTTATCTCCATCTCTTGCGCGAGAGTGCGAACACACACACACACGCACACACACTTGTCACACTGTACAAATTAATAAAAACAAAAAACCATACCATCAAGTTTTTGTTTTTCATCTTCTGATAACTGAAATTTGCCTGCAAGAAACAACACAAAGGCACACGGTGAACATCTTTGAACATAAACATGACATAAATTATGGGGGTGCAATTTACAAAATGTAACTAAGATATTAAATAATTGCACTTCGTCACTAGGGGGCTTAGTAGGTGGTGTCCTGAACAGGCTCTACTGAACTCCACCGAAGTGACTCAGCAGCAGTGCAGTGTCTCCACGGTTGGTTGCCTCCTGACAGCCTAACATAGACTAGCTCCCTTAGACTACTGGTCTCGGATTCTGTGACTTGAACAAGCGGAGGTGTGGCTGCGAGTTGGGACTCGGAATGAGCGGCGTGGGAGCAACGCCACTGTACGGCCCAGAAGATGGGACAGCACCAAAACAAAACAAAAATTGCACTTGACACTTCAATACACAACCAGGGACCGCGACAAGCCCTCCAATCAAAAGTTACTGAAAAGGAAACTTCAGCTTTAGGTACAACGTAGGAAATGATATCTGAATAAATGCGGATGAGATGAAAAACATATTGAACTTTTCATCAGGAAGCCTGGATACAGTGGCCCCTCGCATGATCAGAGTGTGGAATCCCAGACCTGCCACATTTTAGAAATGAAAAAGCGGGGCGGGGGGGTCTGGGGGCCGGCGTAGGCCCCCACAGTGGGGTACAGGGGCAACGCTGAAGACTTTTTAATAATTAGTGAGCAGAGAAGTACCCCAGAAAGCATGGAAATGCATGTAATCTTCTCTTATGATTAATGCATTCAACAACAAATTTCTTCGTCTTCGTGTGTTTTGCGAGTGCGTGAGCACCCTCGGAGTTTAAACATTAGCTCTGCACAACGTGCAGAAAGCATACTCAGCTCCTTTCACTGACTTCACAAAACATGGATAGTCACTCTTATAATTGTCTTTCCATTTTTGATTGTGTCTTTTTTTTCACTTTTTCAGTCACAACAAATCATCTAATATTTTCGCCATCTTCAAAGGAAGAGATCACACTTACGCTATTTTTGACCAATCAAAATTCAGCGATGAATTTCCAAGCAATTTGCCCTTATTACTTTTCATCTTGGAACAGTTACCATGACTGATTTTGGCGCGCTCAGATTGCACTGTGCCTATTCGCACAGTCTTGTTGATAAAAAAAATCGCTGCTTGATGGCTCTCAAAATATCGGAGTTTCGGCTATCGCGATCGGAGAGAGCGGGTTGAAGCCCCAAAAAGTGGAATTTACCCGCTGAAATCGGGGTGAACGGCAGGTCTGGAATCCTGAGAGTGAGGCATGCTGCACTGTTTTGCAGTTTTTGAACACGTTGCAGGAGGTACTGAGGACAGCCACAGAGAAGGCGCAGTAATCATGAGTATTGACCATTTATGCTAATTTACATGTTACTACCCGTATTGACTGTTTAACCCTTTCACCACCAGCCAGTATTGGCCATTTATGCTAATTTACATGTTACTACCCGTATTGACTGTTTAACCCTTTCACCACCCAGCCAGTATTGGCCATTTATGCTAATTTACATGTTACTACCCATATTGACTGTTTAACCCTTTCACCGCCAGCCATATTTCAGCCAAAAATGTCCATTAAATTTACCTGTGTAGAGAACAAAATCCATCTGCAGTATTGGGGATTCTTCTGTGACGTATATGTATAAAATAAGGTCTATCCTTACTTCCCAAAACTAAGACAATAACAGGTCTTTGGATAATAGACCCCAATTTCAGGGCTCCCAATCGTCCCGCCAAACAAGGGGTCCCAGGGACTCCTTCACTTACAGCATAGAGGATCCTAGAGGCGGGATAGAGGGTCCCAGTGGCACTGCAAATGCTAAAAAGAATTTTTCAAGTGCATCCCTGGGACCCCCTGCACATACTTTTAGTGGGTCCTTTACAATTTCATTACTTCATAGACCCCCAAATGGGGGTCCCTGGGAGCCCTGAATTTGATGCCTTTTAGTGACATAGGTGTTAAATCACTGTGGTGCTAAAATGCGACTTTGGCGGTGAAAGGGTTAAATCACTGTGTTGCCAAAATGCGACTTTGGCGGTGAAAGGGTTAAATCACTGTGGTGCTAAAATGCGACTTTGGCGGTGAAAGGGTTAAATCACTGTGGTGCTAAAATGCGACTTTGGCGGTGAAAGGGTTAAAGCGCTGTGGTGCTAAAATGCGACTTTGGCGGTGAAAGGGTTAAATCACTGTGGAGCCACTACGACTTACCGTCCAACCCCACATCTACATCTGCCAAAATTTGTGTTGTGTGTGTGTGTGTGTGTGGTGTGGTGTGTGTGTGCGTGCGTGTGTGCAAGCATTACTCATTTCACAGCATTTCACGTCCTACTTTGCCGTCCGACACTCTCTAACACACCATTCACGGGTCGCTCGTCGACCATTTTTGGCCCGCGAGCGCAAGCGTCACTCAGTCCAAATACGGGCCGCGCCGTTTGAGAATAACATCGTGCTCGCATTTCAAGCAGAGAAAAATTTGGGGGGGGGGGGGGGGGGGCGGAGATTCTTATTTTGCAAATTGATTTAGGCGGAGACGGCGGAGCTGTTTTCATGCCTGAGGTACAGGCCTCACCAGAGTTGACGTCGTGCTGGGCCTGCAGGAACACCAGGTGGGCGGCGGCAGGGTCCAGGTGGATCAGGTCCTTCTCCTCACCGCCCACGAAGCACCACTTGCCCAGGCACACCTCTGCACACCACCACCACCCGCAACGCAAA
>CM065707.1:16124981-16129981 GCA_017654935.2 Phymorhynchus buccinoides
TTCTTTTCTGTCTGTCCCAAGGATCTCCCGAACCGCTTGACCGAATCGCTTCAAATTTTGTGTGGTGGTGTGTCCCCATGAGAGGAAGGCATCTGTGCAAAACTTTTTGCCGTCCTGACCTTGACGTTGGTGTATGACCTTGAAAACCGAAAATCGTTAAGGGGCCATAACTTCCACACCGCAGGTCCTAGAGTCTTGAAACTTGGCATGGATGTACTTTCGCTTATGGCCGTTCTGATGATGGTGTACCAATGAAGGTCAAGGTCAGGGAGATCGGTATGCCTTGAAAGTGGTAGGGGTCTAATGATTGGGTTTTACTGTCCCACGCATATCTCCCGAACTGCTTTACCGAATCGTTTCCAGTTTTGTGTGGTGGCGTGTCACCATGAGAGAAGGCATCCGTGCATAAATTATCGCCATCATGACCTTCACCTTGGCGTATGACCTTGAAAACCGAAAATCTTTAAGGGGCTATGACGTCCACACCGTTGGTCTTAGGGACTTCAAACGTGGCATGTAGGTACTTTGGCTTATGGTTGTTCTGATGATTGCATACCGATCAAGGTCAAGGTCAAGGTCATGGAGATCAGTAGGCCTTGAAAGTGGTAGGGGTCAAAACATTGTATTTTCAGCCACAAAAGTAACAATATAATATTTTGCGGACCCGGCAAAACCGGTACTCAGCGGTACCGGTACTTAGCGTTACCTGTACAAGGCGTTACCGGTACTAGGCGTTACCGGTACGGGGCGTTGCGCTAGTAAATAATAATGTGAATTTAGATGTATACATGTTGACCTTGAAACAGTTATTACATGCTTACAGTTTACATGTTTGTCTGTGCACGTACATGCACACACACACACAGTGATACACACACACACACACTTAGATTCTTACTCACCTCCATGGGTTCAGCATGAGGGTCAAGGGTCCTGACCTTGACCTTCACCAAATTCTGCATCTCCATCGCGATGATTCAGATGTCAGTGGGTGACACTGTGGTCAAAGTATGTGAGTGGCATCCATGGGGCACAAGTGTGGTTACCATAAACCAGGCATAGCACCAGGACAACAGGCTAGGTTCCAATCAGCATTTCCCAATCCTTTCGGTGAATTTGAAGAAAGAGAAATTTGTTGCACTCTCTGGAAAAAAGGAAGAAAACTGAATGAATGAATGAATAAATGAATAAATAAATACAAAGTTACAGTAACAAAAAAAGACAAAATATATACAGTAATTCACTAATTGATATAACATCAATTCTTCTTGCATATGAATTATAATATAGCATCCTCCATCAACGATTCGATGATGGGGGGGGGGGGGGGGGAGGACTGGAGGGAGGAAGGGAGGTAAGGGAGACAGGGTGTGTGTGTGTGTGTTATCATATCTGGGATTAGAATTCCTCCACCACATCTATCTACGTAAAGCAAAAGAATCTGTCAAATGAACGAGAAAGCAGGGAAGGCGAAAGAAGACGAGATGGATGACGTAAGGCCAAGCTTCATAATTATTCAGAACACTGTCACAAATAAGAGTGAACGAGCGCAACCACGTCACAGATCCTTGCGAGAAAAGAGGTGATTCAAAGGCAAACTTCTGGACATTTATTAATGCTCTCAAGAGAGAATAATCAACAACAACAACACCCGCCTATGCAGCGTTGTTAATTCCTATCATGAGCGCAACATTGATGATTATTTGCGAGGAATTGTATTCAATGTGTGTGTGTGCGCGAGCGCGTATGCATGCGTGTGTGTGGGGGATGTATGTCTGTATGTAACTATGTACGTAATTTGTGTGCATGTATGTGTGTGCATTTGTATGTATGTAATTTGTGTGCACGAATGTGAGTGTGTGTGTGCCCACAGCCGCTCTTCCGAGCAGGTGTGTGTGTGTTTGTGTGTGTGCTGTGTGGGTATGTGTGCTTGCATGATTGTGTGCGCAGCCAGGAGAGATTGTGTTCGGCTAGAGAGAGAGAGAGGGAGTGTGTGTGTGTGAGTATGTCTTTGTGACACTGAGTCAGTGAGTGTAAGTGGGCTTGTGTGTGTGTGTGTATGTGTGTGTGTGTGTGTGTGCATACGTGTGTGTGTGTGTGTGTGTGATTATGTGATGTATGTCTGTATGTAAATATGTATGTAATTTGTGTGCGTGTATGTGTATGTGTATTATGTAATTTGTGTGCATAAGTGTGTGTGCACAGCCACTCTTCCAAGCAGGTGTGTATATGTGTGTGTGTTGTGTGTGTGCTGTGTGGGTATGTGTGCTTGCATGTGCATGGGTATATGTGTGCACGCAGGAGAGATTGTGTTCGGCTAGAGAGCTCTAGAGGGAGTGTGTGCGTGCGAGTATGTGTCTGTGAGTGCAAATGAGCATGTGTGTGTGTGCGTGTATGTCTGTGTGTGTGCGTGTGTGTGTGTGTGTGTGTGTGTGTGTGTGTGTGTGCGTGTGTGCGTGTGCGTGTGCGTGTGCGTGTGTGTGTGCGCGCGCACATGTTTTGTACAAGTGTATGTTTGTGTGTGTGTGCGTTTCAGTGAGAATGTGTTTCTGTGCGTTTGTGGTTCTGTGCGTCTAATAAAATGTATGTAGGTATGTGTGTGCATGTCTGTGTGCAAGAATGCGTTCACTGACGTACATGCGTGTGTGTCTGGTGTGTGTGTGTGTATGTGTGCATGTGTGTATGTCTGTGAGTGTTTCAATGCTGATTGTAATGTAAAGCGCTTTGTGCTCGATAAAAAGCGTTATACATGTATAAATATACGTTTATTATTATTGTTATTATCATTATTACTATTAAGTAGCTAGGCAGCATTGTTTTTAAATATGTAACAGAGTAATTAATGAACAGTTAAAAATTAAAGCTTCATAATATATGGCTGTCAGTGACAGTGAGTGACAGTGTCACTTTATTATATTAAAATTGAAATAATGTTAGCCTAAACAGTACACTGAGTCAGCATTCTGTTTTAACTCATTCTGGGCAAAGGTGTAATTTTGCAAAACCCACACCAAATCTTCTATTAAATAAATTAATAATAGTCTAAAAAAAAAATTCTTCTTCTTCTTTCATGTGATGCCATCATATTATTTATGATTCTCAAGCATAAAACTCGGAAGGATCCAAAAATAATTCTCTACTCAGAAGTACTTGCTGACCTGATGTTCAGTTCAACAAGGAAAGGAGGGGGGGGGGGTAAGGGAAGGAGGGAAGACTGGGAAATAATGAAAAAGTTAGGGGTTGTGGGAGGGGGGCAGGGGAGGAGGGGATGTGGTTTATACTTTATATTTGGGGCAGGGCTTTAAAATTGGTCCACCAAAGTTAACAAAATTGTTGCCGGTGAAAGATTACTTCAATCACACACATCACTGGGAAGAAAAATGAAGTCTTCCTGTAGATTGTAATTGTTAATTTTCATTAATAAGTCTTGTTCTGGTCAGGTAAAAGATAAGGATTAGGTAAGGGTTATAATTTTCATGAAGCGAAAAGAACAAATACATTCAGTTAAAAGCAGAAACATGAGGGGCGGTGTGTGTGTATGTGTGTGTGTGTGTGTGTGGGGGGGGGGGGGGGGGGGTGCAAGCTGAATTCTCCTACGCAAGTGTTTAAAATTTTTAAAAAATGCTACTTAAGTACTTTACAAGCGTAAGTTTGTCCTCAATAAATTATTGAGTCATTATGTTTGTGCTACACTTAACTAGTAGAATAACTAGTTCTTAGAACATTGTTTAAGTGTTTTCAGTATTCAAATTCAATCATTCATTTAAAAATAAAATCATGATTATCCAACTTCAACTTGTTGCACATGAACAAGATTGAAGACATTCAAAGGATAAGAATGGAGACAACTCAGCAATGTTCACATCATGAACGTCCAGGAAATGACCATAAAAACTGATGTCATACCAGTCAAACAGGATGCGACAAACTTTAAAATCAGGGTGTGTATGTTTTGGTGACTAGCTGGTCGGTCGGGCAAACATATAAAGTTTACCAGAATGCACTCCCCTGAATTGCGATTTTTTTTTTCTCAACCTCCCCTTCAACTTTTTACCAGAAATGATCGGAAGTGGCGCTGTTTGCACGGCAGTGGAGATTACAACGGGATGAGACTACACGTATCTGTATTATTAAAAAATCGGGACTTTACTGGTTTAGCACTGCCTCCGGGCATTGCCTCCAGTATTGATTGTTCCCACAATCTTTGTATTTACAAATGCCCCACATGCCGAAAGGCCGAACTAAGTAGGCTTTCAGTTCGTTTTTGTTTTTTTGTCCTTTGCGGATCCACGATCACAAAGGAGTATGTTTTCGTTCAGGTTTGTTTCCTTTTTTTGTTCGTTTCTTTGTTGTTCTTTTCTGTCTGTCCCAAGGATCTCCTGAACCGCTTAACCGAATCGCTTCAAATTTTGTGTGGTAGTGTGTCCCCATATTACAAAATCGGGACTTTACTGGCTTAGCACTGCCTCCGGGCATTGCCTCCAGTATTGTTCCCACAATCTTTGTATTTACAAATGCCCCACAAGCTGAAAGGCCGAAGAGGGCGTAAAACCCTGTAGGGGGGGGGGGGGGGGGGGGGGGGGGGGGGGGCAGTGGATGGTTGGGGGGGGGGGGGCGGTGGATGGTTGGGGGGGGGGGGGGGGGTTCACGGAGAAGAATGAATGTTTTTGTTCTTTTTATTGTGGGTTCGAGATTTACCAAAACGGACCTACAATGGTTGAACCACAGATTAAGAACCTCTGGTTGAACTAAGTAGGCTTTCAGTTCGTTTTTCTTTTTAGTCCTTTGCCAATCTACGATCGTAAAGGAGTATGTTTTCGTTCAGGTTTGTTTCCTTTGTTTGTTTGTTTGTTTGTTTGTTGTTCTTTTCTGTCTGTCCCAAGGATATCCCGAACCGCTTGACAGAATCGCTTCAAATTGTGTGTGATGGTGTATCCCCATGAGAGGAAGGCATCCGCACAAAACGTTTCGCCACCCTCACCTTGAACTTGGCGTATGAC
>CM065707.1:16134981-16138118 GCA_017654935.2 Phymorhynchus buccinoides
GAGAGAGAGAGAGAGAGATAGAGAGATAGACGAGACAGACAGACAGACAGACAGACCCAGAGACCACGAGAGACAGAGAAGACTCTTGCAAGTGCAAAGTTCCCTCGCGCGCAACGGACGGACGCACGCACTCACGCACGCACGGACGGACGCACGGACGGATACCGACCAAGCAAAAAAATGGGATAGATCCCGCTGCTTAATTCGCTCGGGGACTAGCATTAACAACCATGAAACAGGCACACAAACCTTATCTTCTTCGATCGCTCAAACAGTTTTTCCTTCCATTTATTAGCGCAGATGCTCCATGCTGCCGTTATGCGCCTAAGTAAGAAACAGTTTAGGCGCAGCTAAGTCCTACTGACTTCGGCTGGGGGAACATGTTTTTTGACGTGTTTCGTGAAAGCAGGCAGGATGAATGGTCTGGTGTGGTAAAGCAGAAAAGATAGGGTAAGACGGGGTAAAAAAGCCCATGGGCGGGTAAGAAGCCCATGCCAATTTATCTCATGAATCGTAAGAAAATTTCAGTCAAATTTGCCCATGAGAACGAATGCTAAACATTAACACTCGTCTCATGGGCAAAAAGGTGACTGAAATTTGCTTTATTTCATGAGATAATTAGCATGGGCTTCTTACCCGCCCATGGGATTTTTTTTTTTTACCCCGTCATTACCCTTAGCAGTAAGCAAAGGGAAAAGGCAGAGTCGAAGAGAGTGGCAGATTAGAGGGAGTTACAAGCACAGAACTTCCAGAAGGTGGGGGAACTATTATATACAAAAAGACCCCCCGGTATCCCCATGGGGGGGACGGGGGGGGGGGGGGGGCAACACAAACAATACAAATGCTAGTTAAACTTGACAACAACATTGCAATGAAGACAGAGAAAAAAAAGCATCCACGAAATAAAGGTCTAATCTCTGGCACTGCCAGCAGCTGAAGGGTTAAAGCAGGGTCTGAGCTGCCTAGATAATAATGTATGTAGGTTTAAACCCTTTCGCCGCCTCAGTGCCACAGTTTAGCACCACAGGTGATTTAACACCCATGTCACTAAAAGCCATCAAATTGGGGTCTATTATCCAAAGACCCTATTGTCTTAGTTTTGGGAAATAAGGATAGACCTTATTTTATATATGGTCACAGAAGAATCCCCAATACAAAGCTGCAGATGGATTTTGTTCTCTACACAGATAACATTCATGGAAATATTTGGCTGAAATATGGCTGGCGAGTGAAAGGGTTAACCACCTGAGTCTGGAAGCCAGAGATAAAACCGTCTGAAATAGACACAGATATATATATACACACCCCTTGCTGTGTGATTGTACAAAACCCAACAACCTACCTTTTCCTGAAATATTGCATGAATAGGCAAAGCACTCAATGACACGTGGGGGTGGGGTGGGGGGGGAGGAGCCTAGACAGAAACGTAACCCACAAAAGCTACGGGTCACTCAAACTTTGCATTTAAAATAAAAACCCTTGTAAGCTCAAATTAACCATGTTAGAGGCATGACAGATACAGAAAGACATTATGCCGACAGACAGAAAAAGACTCTCTCTCTCTCTCTCTATCTCTCTCTCACTCTCTCTCCCTCTCTCTCATCAATCTCTCTCTCTCTCTGCTCTCTCATCTTCTCTCTCCTTCTCTCTCTCTCTCTCTCTGTCTCTCTCTCTCTCTCTCTCTCTCTCTCGCTCCCCTCTCTCTCTCTCTCTCTCTCTCTCTCTCTCTCTCATCTCTCTCTCTCTCTCTCTTTCTCTCTCTCTCTCTCTCTCAAGACATTATGCAGACAGACAGAAAAGAGTCTCTCTCCTCTCTCTCTCCTCTCTCTCTCTCCTCTTTCTCTCTCTATCTCTCTCTCTCCTCTCTCTCTCTCTCTCTCTCTCTCTCTCATCTCATCTCTCTCTCTCATCTCTCTCATCTCTCTCTCTCATCTCATCTCTCTCTCTCTCTCTCTCTCTCTCTCTCTCAGCTCGCTCGTCTCTCTCTCTCTCTCTCTCTCTTAGTTTACTGACTGGTTCTCTTTACGCAGGATGGAACCTCCCTCCTAACAGAATCCCCATGCAAGCCTATCTCTCCTTGACAAATAGCTTTAAGAACATTACCGATGGTAGAACAATACAAAATAACTTGGCTTACGACATAAATTGCTGTCTTGATATATATGGATTCTCTGATGTCTGGTTAGCCGGCGGGGTTGGTAATGTTAAATATCTTTAAAAAGATCTTCAGGCAAAGGATGGTTGATTGTTATCAGCAGGATTAGGTTAGTAAGCTTAATTCAAGTGATCGCTTTCGTACTTACATATTCATTTAAGTCTATCTTTACAACCAGAATCCTATTTAGCCTACTTGACAGTTAACAAGTTAAAAAAAAAAAATACATTTAACAAGATTTCGTCTTGGCATAAACGACATGAACACCAATATTAGATACAAATTGTTTTTTCAAACATGTCCATTATGTAACCAAATTAAGAACGGACTGCACTTTTGTTATTCAGATGCAATGCTTATATCCCTCTCAGAGAAAAATACCATATTGAAGCACAGACAATTTTCGAATGTTAATTCTATCGAACTAAAACAACTAATAGCGAATGATAACATATATATTACTAGATATACTGCTATGCACATCTACTATACACTGAAGAAAAGCGAAGAAACTCGTGCCTCAGATGTAATAAGCAACATTTATGATTGATGCTATTAGTATAGTAATTATGTATACCCTTTATTCGTCATTTCGTTTTTTGTGTGCACTGCACCTCCTATGTTATAGGCCGGGGGCCTGAAACATTAAAGTTGTGTTCAATTGTGTTCAATTGTGTTTCTCTCTCTCTCGATGTTCCTGTGTCTCAATGTTCATTTATAGTATTAGCTATGTATTGCATGCTTATTAGAACCAAGGACAACATGGAAGACTAGGCCCAGCCTAAATTATTATTCCTTGTAAAATAATGTTTCTGAAGTCTGAAGTCTGAAGTCCTCTCTCCTCTCTCTCTCTCTCTCTCTCTCTCTCTCCCTCTCGCTCTCATCCCCCCCCACGCTCTCCCCTCTCTCTCTCCTTCCCAACTCCACTCCCCATCCCCCTCCTCCTCCTCCACCTCCGGGGCTTCCCACTCTCTCACCTTCA
>CM065707.1:16138618-16156118 GCA_017654935.2 Phymorhynchus buccinoides
GCTTGACAGATTACCTTCTAAAAATATATAACACTAAAAATAACCTAAATGAGTTTTATATACAAAAAGTGAAAAACAACAACTTTATTATGCTTCAGCAAAAAATATGATACTAAACATGTTTTTTTTTAAAATAATACCAATGTCGGCATCAACAAATAATACGTTGCCTCACAAATCCTGAAAATAAGATATGTCAATAACTTACTGTGCAGCGTAACAATCCAAAGAGGTAAATGCCAATCAATTATAAAGCAATACAATGCAGAGTATTTTAAATTTTCAAAATTAAATATCATAGTTTAGCCCAATGAACAACCCAGAAAGGACTAAATTGTAATGAATTACAGTAAAGTCTTTAAGAAAAGGACTAAATTGTAATGAATTACAGTAAAGTCTTTAAGAAAAGGATTAAATTGTAATAAATTACAGTAAAGTCCTTCCGAAAAGGACTAAATTGCAATAAATTACAGTAAAGCCTTTCCGAAAAAGGATTAAATTGTAATAAATTACAATAAAGCCTTTCCAAAAAAGGATCAAGTTGTAATAATTTACAGTAAAGCCTTTTCCCAAAGGATTAAATTGTAAAAAAAATAATTACAGTTAAGGCTTTCCAAAAAAAGATTAAATTGTAATAATTTACAGTTTGGTCAAACAGTCTGAAAAGTTAAAATGTCAATACATAATATAGCCCAACAATCCAAATGATCAAATGTATTACACTGCAAAATTATCTAGATACAATTTCAATAAAATAAAATAGCCCGCCTACTTATTTATCTAGCTAGTTCTGTTGTTGAAAAATTGGGGGGTGGGGGTAGGGGTGGTCGGTTTTGTGTTGAACCATAGATACGGCAAGAAATTTGATTGATATTTTGTTCTCGACTGGTTCATTCTCAAATGAACATTTCTGGTTTCTGCTTGTATCAGCCAAGACTGCTCTATCATTACTCTGCAAAACTGAAAACGGAAGTTATTCATTTGCTGGTGAAGCCTACACCAGGCCCCAGACCCCCGGCTTCGTTTTTCCTCCTTTTTGGTTTTCTGATAATCTCATCTCTGAAATTATTATAAGATACGCCTTATGGTCTGTACAATACAGTACATGCATAAATAAATAAATACATTTGAGTGGAATGGTTATTCTCTTGTTTTAAATAATTAAATAACAAACATCCCCACATTCTGTTAACACATAATACTAATGAGTACAGAAATACAGACAATAAAGTGAGTTAGTATCCAGGTTGAGAAAGCAAAAATGAGCAACAAAATTGTATAAAAGTCTGACTTGTGCGCATTCACATAAAACATCTTTTTTTTAGTACAGTGGAACCTCCCTTACAAGACCTCCCATTATATTAAGACTCCCTTCCACGTAAGACCTATTTCTCCGAGACAATGCAGGTTCTTTATAAGTATTAAAATTACCTCCCTTATAAGACCCCTTCCCTTATAAGACCTCATTTTGGATTGATTTTTGAAGGTCTGATATTAAGGGAAATTCAATCTTTATTATATCAGAATATAAAAGTACATTGACATGTTTATTGGAGACATGACTGTTTTCTCAAAGAAAATGATGAGCATTTATAACGTTCAAAATGCAGTCTGAATTATCATGACAGACCAAGTTGCAAATAAAGTAGTGGGAGCAAAAGCAAACAAAATGCCCACATGTGTATACACAGTAAAGTAACACTGCACACACACACATGTATGCATACACAAGCATGTACGCTCATACACACAGCGTTGCAGATTCATACACGCACACATTCACTCACACACACACACATACTTGCTCACACACACACACGTGCATACACACTCTCTCTCTCTCTCTCCACCCACACACACACATGCATGTGCGCACACACACACCACACACATGCATACCCTTACTCTCTCTCTCTCTTTCTCACACACACACAAACACACACTCACTCACACAAACACACTCAGCACGTGTTAAACCCAGTGGCAACGGCAAAGTTGTCATTTGGTCAAAATATACACACACACACCTTTCCTTCCTCATCAGCCACACAAAAATCGCATGCAAAAAATAAATAAAATTGGGTGACGCGCCTCTGGCTGCGACGCGCTCTCCAGGTGGGAACAACCCAAATTTCACAGAGATGCCTCTGTGACTATAATGTACCTACCGTCTTTTTCTGACTATAAGGCGATATTTTTTCTCTCCAATTTCGACCTATGCGCCTAATAAACGAGGGCGCTCCTATTAGTGAACAAAATCGTGAGAAGAGAGGCAACGATTGCCGTGCTCAGTACAGTCTACTGTGAGTCACAACATCGAAAGTGGTAACGAGTCGCCGATACGACAAATACGTTAAAATCCCTGTTATTGTCTGGGATACCGTCTAACAGATGCCACAACCCTTCATTGGATGTAAAAAGCATCGTTGTAGAGCTTAAAATGCCATAATTCTACCAGTTTTCGCGAAGAATTGGCCAAACACAACAACCGGAAGTCGCAAAAATGGAAGTTTCGATTATTTGAGAAGGGAGCCAACTCTCGTTTACGACAACAAAAATGGCGGTCGGTAATCGTTTACAGGACGTGTACGGGCTTCAAACTTCGACTTTCTTTTGTGAGGTGTGTATCGCCTTATAAACGAGGGCGCCTTTTACTTGGATTTTGTCAGATTTTTCTTGAAAATTGCCCTATTCGCCTTATACACAGCAGCGCCTAATGAGCCGAAAAATACGGTAAATACCTAATACACACACACACATATATAAAAGAGATCAAATTTCCCATCGCCTTCCATTGCTTAGTGGGGCCATTGTGCAAACTTCAAAAGTCTGATTAGCCAAAATACAACGAAACGAGCAAATAAACAAAAGACTCATTACCAATGTCTTCAACATACGTAATATAAGCTTTCTTATGTGTGATGCCATGTGGTTCAAAATGTGACCTAGCACCACGAAAGGGACATTAAGTGTCAAAATGACCATTCTGAGAAAATGGTACAGTACAATCTTCAGGCAATTCTCTTTCTAATGATATAAAAACCATTCTTTCTTGTATCCTTTTGTTGCAGAGTTATGAGCATTTAAAGTTGGTAAGGTGACTGTCGGTCGTTTTGAGAAATCACAGTCTAAAGTCTATCCTATCCTAAGAAAATGCACCAACCTACTAATTTTAAAGCACTTTTTGGAATATTTAGAGACCATATTGAAGATTGTCCTTTAATGGCATGAAAGATAAGATGTTAAAGAGCATGAAAATACCCATAGCTCCAAAATGATAAAAAAAAAGGATTTTTTACTTTGGTGTGAGAAACTAGCTCAGCGACTTAATGTCCCTTTCGTGGTGCTGGGTCACAAAGACATGTACCGTAAAATGCGGACTATAAGCCGCTACGTTTTTCCTCAACTTTGGCCCATGCGGCTTATAGACTGATGCGGCTTATCTGCAGATTCTTTGCCATTCTTCATTGATCAGTACATTGTATGATTAAATCTGTTTCTGGCCACATTCTTCTTCTTATAGTCCGTTAAATACTGTACACAGTAAAAAATTAACCCTTTCATCGCCACTGTCACCTCTTGGCACCACAATGATTTTAACACCCATGTCAGTAAAAGGCATCAAATGAGGGTCTGTTAACCAACGACCTTATGCTTTAATTTTTGGGAGGTAAGGACAGGCCCTATTTTATGGATGTCACAGAGGAATCCCCAATATTGCAAATGAAATCTTTTCTATACCCCCAGATAAGTTTAACACTTGTAACCCCGATTAAAATGACGACTACTCCCTGTAACCACCAAATTAATGTTGGTAAACTGGGACAGAAATGGGGTACTTTGTTTAAAAAAATATTAAAAAATAACTACTTGATGGATTGACTTCAAATGCTCAGGGTTTGTGTATAAATGAAGAATGCTTAACTTGCAATGTTTTTTTTGTTATGTGATTTTTTTTTTTTGATATTGCAATTTTAACTCCAAAATACATAACGAAGTGGGTGTACGGGGGCGGTTTTAGACGGCTTGGTAGGAGAAAGTAATGGATGTCATGGGCGGAATCAGGCTATAAGGGGCCTAAAAAGTTCATGGAAAGTTTGGGCTGAAAAATGGCTGGCGTTGAAAGGGTTAAAAGAAAACTGATTACGGATGCCAGAAACCCTCCGTAAATTTCAGAAAGATTTTTGCCTTTTCATCATAAATTTCAAAGATTTTTTGGGTGTGTTTTGGGAACCCCGGTGTTGCATAAAATATTTTACCCATGAAATAAATACTCTTTTCCTCATTCAAATTGTTTGCTGTTTGGGAAAGATTCGCCCCTAAATACGCTCAGAGGCGTCTCGTGGCATGCAGGAAGAACAGACGATTCATCATGAAATACTGAGAAGTCAGGGACATTTTTCTAATATCTATAATTATGTATTTTTTGTTTGCACGGACGGTTGTCTATATTGTCCGCCATTTTGAAAAATGCAAAACTAAGTGACATGGCTTTGTAATCGATTTTTGGGGCAAAAACGTAGAATTACACCCTCCCGCTCTATTTCTTGGTTCTTTCTGTATAAATATCAATATTTTACAATAACAGTTGACTTATTTATCACATGAAAGGAAGAATGGCTCTAGTGCGCTTTTGAAGGGTACTTATTTCACGGTAGGTACTTATTTCAGGGATGGGAATTGTCCGCCAAACAGCAAATTTCCGCCAAAATGACATTGCTTTTCCACCAAAAAAGAAAAAATTATATATTTAGCCATTCTGATGCTGTTTTAGGGCTTCAATTACCAAAAAAAGCTTCAGCGTTACCCCCTGGACCCCTACTAGGGGCCTTCTGCGGCCCCTAGACCCCCGCTTTTCAGCTTTTTTGACTTTTCCAATTCCCATGGCTGTTATTTTTCATGACACCGGCTTGGCTCAGTCCAATTTGAGTGTGAGGTGGGCGTCCTGTCCAGGGAGCCGCAGCCAGGTGGATGATGGGCGGGCGGCGGTCAGACCTGGTAGTGGACCTGCCTGACCCTCTCTGGGCTGTACAGGCCGTTCTCCCACACCGTGCTGCCGTCCTCCCCAACCCGGATCATCTCTGTGTGAAAGGCCGCACCCGACTTGTCAGATTTCTGCAACACAACATAATAATAATAATAATGAGGAGGAAAATTTATATAGCGCCTTTCCTACTATGTAGGCTACAGGGCGCTTTACACAGAATTGAAATGGAATAAAAACATGAAACAAAAATCCAATAACATGAGCAGACAAAACCAATACCGGTCAGACTTCGTTTGGACGGTAAAAATACACATAACAATCAGCAACAACAACAACTGCTGTGACAACTACTACTACTACTACTACTACTACTTTATAATAGGCCTAATACACATATGCATTGTCACACAATTTGTAAGCATGAAATAACAGCATATATATATTCACAACATACACACATAAAACAACACACACACACAATCACACACGCACGCGCGTACATGCACACTCACACACCATGCATACGTACAAAATATGTGAAAGCTTGGGGTGACTTGGAGAGGGTGGGGGTGAACAAATGAATGCGATAATAGAAATGGTGGGAAAGAGGGCAGTTCTTAATGTTTTGATAGTCGCTTGTATCGACCCTAACTTATGTTAAATTTTTTGCGAAGCATGATTTGTCATTCATTTTTCCTTAGTTTTGTTTCCATTTTTCATGCATGCAAATGTGTTTCTTTGATTGTATTGTGCTTGTACGAGACCACACTGCAATTTCACCTAACGTGATAATAAAGTATTTTTGACTTTGACACTCACATATAGGGGCCTACATGAACGCATCACACGCACACACACACAGCACAAACATGCGCACGCTCACATACACCACACACACACGTGCACACAACGAGCTAATGTCGTCGTCCATGGGCGAAAGTAGTTCAGGCATGCTCCTGAAATCAGGACTGGAAAAGCTGATACATGGGTGCTGCTGGAAAATTTCAAACATTATGCAAGGGGGCGGCCCTGGCGGAGTGCAGGGGCAGCGCACACACACACACACAGGCATGGGAATTGTCAGAGACAAAAAACTCTGAAAAGCCCCCCAATTGAAGTATTTAGTAACAAAAACGAAGTATTTAGTAACAATTTCAAAAAAATGTTCGCGGAAATCCGCGAATTCGCGGACAATTCCCATGCCTGACACATTTACTGCTCTTTTTTCACCCCTCTAGACTAGTACAAGTGCTACATTCCTTTGAATATAGCAAATGCTTATATAGGTCCTTTCCATTGTAAAGGTTTGTGTGTGTAAGAACAACTACACTATGACCGCCCGGAGCATGTCCTATTGGACCATGGCCTAAGACTTGCACCTCGGTAAAATCACTGCATCATTTTTGGTATTTGGTATATTCTAGTCACAGAGACTTATCTCTGTAAAAATTCGGGCTGCTCTCCCCGGAGATGCGCGTCGCCGCAAGTGCAGCGCTTACCCAATTTAAAAATAATAATAAAAAATTGGGGGGGGGGGGGGGAGGGGGCACAGAGTGAGAAGGGGGTGTGGGCACACTTGGAAAACCTAGCTATCAATTTGGTCATACCAGGCAGCGGGATTTCTCCCTGCTCTTACCGACATCTAACTGCCAAGGGGATTTTTAGGCACGCAAAGCGCACGGGTCAGACCAGCTTTAAGTCCCCGTCCGAAGGACTCGACATTCAGTTCGACTTTCCCACTGAACTAGAAAGAAAGGGCGAGGCCGGGATTCGAACCCAGGTCATTCACACATTGAAATTGGCAGGCGAACGTCTAACCCACGCTGCCACCTTCCTTCCTCATTGCACATCAGTCTGTCGTTTCCGACTATGACTGCCAGATAGCAGAGGGGGCAGATGCTATTCTGGCGGGCTGGGCTAGAATTTGTTTATAGTGGAGATGCCTTGCCCAGGGTACATCCCCACTCTCTCAGCCAAAAGGATTTGAGGACGCAGTTGGCGTTGGGGAAGGTCCCCAAAGGCCAACCCATCCCTTTAGCTGCAGCACTACAGCCAGTGCAAACAATTTACGCCCTCTTAGTTTGAGACTCGTAGTCTCGCACAGAAGACCAGGCTATAACATGAAGTTCCGAAAGTGCGGAAAGTTTATTGCGCAGCTGTACAGGGCTGCTCTTATGTTGGTAGGGTTGGTCCGTCTCAGGCACCCATCACGCTGATCAAAAAGAAAAAAAGATTTTATTTTTCGTTCATTATGGTCGGCCATTACTGCTACAAGCACATGTTAACCAATAATAAAAACCATTAATTCTGAGTAAAAGGCTGACACGTGACACAGAAATCCACACTACTTCTTCTTCTGCGTCCCCAGGCCATAAGGCCATAATGGGTAAGGTACGTATGTGTCCCTGTTTTCAGTTTTCACTGGTCTCCCCGCTGCATTCAGCAGACACATTCTGATTTCGGAGGAGCTCAAGGGAAAAAAGATATTTGGAAGATTTTTTTTTTTTTAAGGCAGGAGAATGGGCCAGTAAGTCAGAAAGATAGTAGATGACAGAAAGCAAAGGGAAAAGGCAGAGTCAAAAAGAACGTGACAGATGAGAGTTAATTACAAGCACAAAACTTCCAGAAGGTGGGGGAACTATTTGTATGAAAGATCCCTGGTATCCCCACGGGGAGCAAACATATACATGTGCAAAACTTTACCTGTAAAATGGTGACCATTTCCAAGACTCCCGCCAAGAGGAGCCTCACCTGCGGGCTGAGCAAAGGGACGTCACTGGGCGGAACCGTCGGGTCGGGCTGCCAGGCGAAGGTGAGAGTGGTCTCCTCCTGGTTCATGGTCCAGCTCACCACTTCGAACCACGTGAAGGAGATGGGGGGAGAAGACTTACATACTGTCACAATGTAATCAAAAAAATCCAACATTAGAGCCTTGAGTCTGAAGGTCATTCATAAGAGTCGCAATAGACAAAAACATTTGGACATTAGCTCTACTTTTGTTGTTTCTGCGCTTTTTTTTCTCTTATGTGTGTGTGTGCGTGTGTGTGTGTGTTCAACTTGATGTGTGAATGCATGTATGTGCATGCACACATGTGTGCATTTCAACATGTATGTATGGACAAGTGCAGGCACATGTGTGCTTGTGTGTACATGCATGTGTGTGTGTGTGTCAAGTCAAGTCAAGTCAAAATTATCTTTATTGACGATAAAGGAGTAAGCTACAAGCTTTTTTTCATCCTGTCGTCATGAAAAGAAGAAAAATATTGAATCAAACTGTAAAGATCAACAATGAAAATTGGCGTAAGGAACCAAAGCACAATGAACAAATATCAAAAACAAATCATACATAGATCATGACTAGCAAATACAATATGTACAAAATATAAATACAAACGTAATCATAGTTTGAAAGGGAGAGAGCAAGAGGTGGTGGGACAAGAAAAAAAGATTGAGACATAGAGGCTGATAGAGACACCGTAAAGAAGAGAACAAATAAAAAGGAGCCTGAGAGAGAGAGAGATTGCGGACGTGCATGCGTGTGTCTATGTGTGTGAGCATCTGTGTGTGAGAGGAGATGTGTGTGCATGCGTGCGAATGCATGTATGTGTGTGCATGTGTATGTCTGTGATTGAAAAGCTTAATGAGAAAGGTGCATCGGAACGACAGACACTGACAGAGGACTTGAGTCTAAAAAGCACTATTATTGAGGAACAGAAATATCAGAAAAATGACTAACAGTCAATCCTCATTCATGACATACATTTGAAGTCAACATAATATGGCAGAGTAGTAGAATGACAGAAAAATGACTAACAGTCAATCCTCATTCATGACATACATTTGAAGTCAACATAATATGGCAGAGTAGTAGAATGACAGAAAAATGACTAACAGTCAATCCTCATTCATGACATACATTTGAAGTCAACATAATATGGCAGAGTAGTAGAGAGACAGAAAAATGACTAACAGTCAATCCTCATTCATGACATGAAGGACAACATAATATGGCAGAGTAGTAGAATGACAGAAAAATGACTAACAGTCAATCCTCATTCATGACATACATTTGAAGTCAACATAATATGGCAGAGTAGTAGAATGACAGAAAAATGACTAACAGTCAATCCTCATTCATGACATACATTTGAAGTCAACATAATATGGCAGAGTAGTAGAATGACAGAAAAATGACTAACAGTCAATCCTCATTCATGACATACATTTGAAGTCAACATAATATGGCAGAGTAGTAGAATGACAGAAAAATGACTAACAGTCAATCCTCATTCATGACATACATTTGAAGTCAACATAATATGGCAGAGTAGTAGAATGACAGAAAAATGACTAACAGTCAATCCTCATTCATGACATACATTTGAAGTCAACATAATATGGCAGAGTAGTAGAATGACAGAAAAATGACTAACAGTCAATCCTCATTCATGACATACATTTGAAGTCAACATAATATGGCAGAGTAGTAGAATGACAGAAAAATGACTAACAGTCAATCCTCATTCATGACATACATTTGAAGTCAACATAATATGGCAGAGTAGTAGAATGACAGAAAAATGACTAACAGTCAATCCTCATTCATGACATACATTTGAAGTCAACATAATATGGCAGAGTAGTAGAATGACAGAAAAATGACTAACAGTCAATCCTCATTCATGACATACATTTGAAGTCAACATAATATGGCAGAGTAGTAGAATGACAGAAAAATGACTAACAGTCAATCCTCATTCATGACATACATTTGAAGTCAACATAATATGGCAGAGTAGTAGAATGACAGAAAAATGACTAACAGTCAATCCTCATTCATGACATACATTTGAAGTCAACATAATATGGCAGAGTAGTAGAATGACAGAAAAATGAGAGTAAAAAAAAAAGTAACAATGAAAAATGCGCACAAACTCATCTGCCATTATATTTTGGAAAGCTAGCCATTCACGAGGCCGCTAGCTTAGGTAACTTAGGGACTAGCTTTGCCACGGAGTAGTTGTGCATAATGAAACACTTTCCTAGCTTCGATACATAGGGGCTAACTTTCTCTACGCTTCAGAAACGCACAACTGAGTACCTCTAAAAATCACTCAGGGTAGTTTTTTCTGGGCACGCGGGTGTGTGTGTATAAGTGTGTGTGTGTGCGTGTGCGCTTGTGTTTAAAGACACACTGACGCACCACGATTAAGTCCCTTGTTTTTTTTTCTAGGTAGCTGTGACCCACATACAAATGTCCCCAACTTCAAATTGAGGCTGCTCTTTAAAATGTTTCGTTTTCAATTTGGGGACATTTGTATGGGAGTCAAACCTGGTCAAAACAAAATTTCTTACCAGCTATAAGAGGGAAAACCATGTGAAACCCATGATTTTGACACGTGACCAGGTGGGTTTTTAACATATTTTTGACATTCATTTGTTCCTATTGATGGTTTATTAATTCATTAATAACTTATGTATACTGTATTATTGTAAGCGCTTAGGGCTTATTTAAGATTAAGCGCTAGAAATGTCCCATTATTATTATTATTATTATTATTATTCAACTAATGAAACCCTACTTTGAGTAAATACCAACTAGTACAAGTGCTCTGTGATCAAAACAAAAATGAAGATAAAATACTTCAATAAAAGCAGATGTGTTAGGTCTGTTAACTCCTTGACTGCCAGAGAAAATCAAACAAAAAATCATTCGGCAAACCATGCCATGAAAAAGACAACTGATAGAGCCAATCTGGCAAAATGGTCTGGGGATATAACTCTCTTGACTATAATAGACTAACTAACTAACTAACATTGGGCGAATCATGGCATGAAAAAGACAACTGATAGAGCCAATCTGGCACAATGGTCTGGGAATATAACTCTCTTGACTGTGTTAGAGCAAAAGCCAGCATATCAGGGTTATTCCTCTTCATCTGATGACATCATCAGTGATGTCATCAGGTCAGTACGTGATACGTAACGTAAGTAGCAGTCAAGGGGTTAAAATCTGGTGCAAGCACAAAGGCCCATAACCTTGAGGTAGCAATACAATGTTTTAAAACTAATAAAAGGCACACATATCTATGAAAATAATGTGCAAACACAGAGAGTTATATTATGCGAACGTGTAGTATCAGCCGTTTCAGTGTTATTTACTCATTTTTGTCAGAGTACTTTTGGGCATTCCACGGGAACATTACCTGTTAACCCTTTATCCGCAAGCCATTTTTCAGCCAAAAAGTACCATTAAACTGAACTGGGTAGAGAAAAAAATATTTCTGCAATATTCGCGAATTCCTCAGTGACATGTATGTCAACATTAGGCCTATCCTTACCTCCCAAAAATAAGACAATAGGGTCTTTGGATAACAGGTCTCGATTGGATGCCTTTTAGTGACATGGGTGTTCACCTCACTCGGGACTGGCCGAATGATTTCCCCTTGTTCTGTGGGGACTGGGCATTTGACTAGGTTCGTAAAATAATCACCAAAACCAAGTTATGAAGAATTAGGCATCGATGTTTTCAGAAACGATTAGCAACACCATGCACTAAACGATCGTAAAATATCAGATTCCTTACCTTCGTCGTTTGTCTCCTATTGACGAAAACAGCTAACACATAGAAAGAAGGAAAATTTCACATTCCGATCTTTTGACCCCCCTCTACAACCAAAGCTGAATGTAAAGTCTGCAATGATTGGTTGATTTCAAGAGAGGCAAGGTCAAAGCAAACTAAAAATAGGTTATGACTTCGCACCGGAAAGCTGGTTACACACCATAAATCAAAACCTCTTGAAAACTCTTATGAGCCGGATCCGGGCCATTCGTCCTAAACGGTTGTGCGAGCCATGAGCCGGATCCGGCTCATTCGCCCCGAGTGAGTTAAACCAGTGTGGTGCATAAATGCGACATTGAAAGGTTTAAAATAGCGTGCAAACAAAGAGGCCCACAACTACGACACAGCAATGAGAAGACGAAAAAAGGGGCACAAGAAGTTGTCTACCTTCTACAAGCTTCACGCCAAACTTGGACACAAACACAGTAACGGCACTGCCACCAGCCAACTGAAAAAACATCCATGAGAAAAACAGATACATACACAACGTCAAGAACGTGGCAACATAATACAGGAAACAAAGCAACAAATTACACACTCCACACAAGCACTGCAATATCGTCTGTGAAAGTCAGAAACCTCGTAACTCGATTTTGGGGGGGTTTGAGTTCGATACATAGTCAGCTCTCTCATTTTTCCTGCCACCTTCCACCAAAAGCTCGTATCTCTAACGACTTTCTATCTGGGGTAAATGAGGTCGTGTAAATTGAAGAAAAACTTGTAAGTCCCAAATTCAGATCTACTTAAGGACAAAAACTTTGTACAATGGAACCTCCCTTATAAGACCCCCTCATTATTAGACTCCCTCCCACGTAAGACCTACTTCTCTGAGACATTGCCCTTCTTCGACCACATATAACAAAACACCACAACGATTTTTAACAACGTCCAAAAACCTGAAGAAAAACAAACAAACAAAAAAACAGTACAATGCATCGTCATCATTGCACCCTATAGCTAATAATTGCACACAGTGCTGGAAACGTTGAGCCACTCTACTCTACTTATCGGATCCAGGTTAAAAAATAAAAAACAGTAAAAAAGGATAACAAACACATCCTAGTAAAAAATTTAAAAAAATTAAAATAGGCCAATATGCACTGCAGAGTGGGCAACATGTGCCCATTCAAGTGCGTAAGGTCTCACGCGTAAAAGCCAGTGAACAATTTTTAAAAAAAATGGCATGCCATGAATTGCAAAAGAGGATGAAGAGAATGGAAAATGGGGATGAGGGGCTACTCTTAGCTTAAAGCTCCCCCACCACGACAAGGTGGAACCCCGCGGGGGAGAAAGACATAAAGGGTCATGTCTATTTCCCAAGGATCATGTTGAAGTCAAATTATCTTATAATAATTATAATAATAATTGTACATTTATATAGCGCTTTACCTCAGATGAGCCCAAAGCGCTTTACAATCAATGATTCATCAACAGACAACAAAAACAGCATTAACCAGCAACAGCGCATATACAAAGCAACTCTCTCTCTCTCTCTCTCACACACACACACACACACACACACACGCACGCACACACACACACACACACACACACACACACACACACACATAAACACACATATTTATCGACGCCAACTCGTTCATACCCCATTCGGTAAGCCACAGCAATAAAATATTGATAAAAAATCGGGACTTTACTGGTTTCGTACTGCCTCCGGGCATTGCCTCCAGTATTGTTCCCACCATATTTGCATTTACAAATGTCCCATATGTGTCTGGTTCAGACCGAGAGGACGTAAAACTCCATTTTCGCTCGCGCCAAGGATCATGAAAAGAATGAAATAGTAAGACATATTCTTCCATTGATCAACCAAACCATAACACAAAAAGACATTTTCCTTTACATAAAGCAACAACAAAAGATCACTTGACACTGATTTTTCAGTAACCCAGGACGACATTTTCGCACTAACACACATGCAGGCACATTCCAGACAGGTTGTAGAGTTACATACCGTGGCATCGTGTGCCGACAGCGTAGCCGTCAGTCGGCACTGAGGCACCCACAGGCTGTTGTAGGTGGCCTGTTTCTGGCTCAGCAGGACGAACTGATCCTCCGCCACAAAGCCTGGCTCCAGACACTCTGTTGTCATGAAATGAGTCAATCAATCACTTCAATCAATCACTTCAATCAATCACTTCAATCAATCACTTCAATCAATCAATTCAATCAATCAATTCAATCCATCCATCAATTCAATCAATCTATCAATTCAATTAATCAATCAATTCAATTAATCAATCAATTCAATTAATCAATTTATTGTCTTCACAAAAAGCAAAGAAATTCGCTGCCTGGCATGCACATTTTATAAAATATAATAAGACACCACACACAAGTAATGTTTAGGAAGAAAACTTAAATAAGACAACCAAATTTCAAAACACACACACACACACACACACACATACACCAACAACAATCCGATTAAGCACTGTTCAGACAAATATTATGCATGAAATTATAAAGAATTACTCGTGAAAGCAAACATTTGACACTCAGTCACACACACACACACACACAAAGCCTTCAAGGCTCAATAGCTTTGTACTTCCCTAGATCTGTATCAACAAATAGATCTAAATAGCAGACCGAGCCACCCCCATCACCCCCCTTTCAAAGATTGTGCGAGGCCTGTAAATAGGAAGAATTCTCTCTCTCCTGTTCTCTTTGTTCCTCTCTGCCTCTCTTTCTCTCTTGAATTTTCTCAGCGCAAAATAAAAAAGAATAAGACGAATTTTCTCTTCCTGTTACTTTCTCTAAAAGTATCAAATATATTAAGAACAAGAACTAATTCTCTCAGATTTTATCTCCATCTCTTGCGCGAGAGTGCGAACACACACACACATGTCTCACACACACACACTTGTCACACTGTACAAATTAATAAAAACAAAAAACCATACCATCAAGTTTTTGTTTTTCATCTTCTGATAACTGAAATTTGCCTGCAAGAAACAACACAAAGGCACACACGGTGAACATCTTTGAACATAAACATGACATAAATTATGGGGGTGCAATTTACAAAACGTAACTAAGATATTAAATAATTGCACTTCGTCACTAGGGGGCTTAGTAGGTGGTGTCCTGAACAGGCTCTACTGAACTCCACCAAAGTGACTCAGCAGCAGTGCAGTGTCTCTTCGGTTGGTTGCCTCCTGACAAGCCTAATTACATAGACTAGCTCCCCTTGGACTACTGGTCTCGGATTTTAGAGGGTCTTTTAGAATTTCAGTACTTCATAGACCCCCAAATGGGGGTCCCTGGGAGCCCTGAATTTGATGCCTTTTAGTGACATAGGTGTTAAATCACTGTGGTGCTAAAATGCGACTTTGGCAGTGAAAGGGTTAAAATCACTGTGGTGCTAAAATGCGACTTTGGCGGTGAAAGGGTTAAATCACTGTGGTGCTAAAATGCGACTTTGGCGGTGAAAGGGTTAAATCACTGTGGTGCTAAAATGCGACTTTGGCGGTGAAAGGGTTAAATCACTGTGGTGCTAAAATGCGACTTTGGCGGTGAAAGGGTTAAATCACTGTGGAGCCACTACGACTTACCGTCCAAACCCACATCTACATCTGCCAAAATTTGTGTTGTGTGTGTGTGTGTGTGTGGTGTGTGTGTACGTGCGTGTGTGCAAGCACTACTCATTTCACAGCATTTCACGTCCTACTTTGCTGTCCAACACTCTCTAACACGCCATTCTCGGGTCGCTCGTCAGACATTTTTGGCCCGCGAGCGCAAGCGTCACTCGTCCAAATACGGGCCGCGCCGTTTGAGAATAACATCGTGCTCGCATTTCAAGCAGAGAAACATTTTTGGGGGGCGGAGATTCTTATTTTGCAAACTGATTTAGGCGGAGACGGCGGAGCTGTTTTCATGCCTGAGGTACAGGCCTCACCAGAGTTGACGTCGTGCTGGGCCTGCAGGAACACCAGGTGGGCAGCGGCCGGGTCCAGGTGGATCAGGTCCTTCTCCTCACCGCCCACGAAGCACCACTTGCCCAGGCACACCTCTGCACACCACCACCACCCGCAACGCAAAAACGTTTTTTATGGTTGTGCATGAAAGTTTTGGACCAAATCTTCTTCTTCTTCTGCGTTCCCAGGCCATAAGACTCAAGACTACTTTATTATCTCAAACGTGAGAAATTCATGTGTGGCACGGCATAAACACATATACAACTAGAACATAATGTAGAGTGGCACAGTGGTATCGCGTTCGCTTCGTGTCAAGTAAACCCGAGTTCGAACCTGGGTACAGGGGATTTTTTTCCTCTCATTCTGCACTAGGCCTTAAACGGTCTGAACGTGGAGTCTTTCGGATGAGACGATAAACCGAGGTCCCGTGTGCCCATGCACTTAGCATACATTAAACCCAGTGGCAACGAAAAAGTTGTCATTTGGTAAAAATTTACCCCCCCCCCCCCCCCCACAGTGGCAAAAATCGCATGCAAACCCCCCCCCCCCCCAAACCAAACCAATTGGGTGGCGCGCCTCTGGCTGCGACGCGCTCTCCAGGTGGGGGCAACCCGAATTTCACAGAGACGCCTCTGTGTGACTATAAAGTACCTAATACCTAATACTAATACCTAATACTAAATAATAATTAAATATCCAACACATAAAACTTTATAGGATATGTAAAAAAATAAACCATGATCATTCATTATAATAATGCACCAATACATGAAAGGATTACGATAAACTAAGTAGAACGCATAACATAGAATGCAATAGCTCGATATAACCAAATAGCAGTTTAAAAGTTACATTTAAGTAGATGCGTAAGCGTGCATACACGCACGCACAGACACAGAGAGAGAGAGAGAGAGAGAGAGAGAGAGAGAGAGAGAGAGAGAGAGAGAGAGAGAGAGAGAGACAGACATAGAGATAGAGAGAGAGAGAGAGAGAGAGAGAGAGAGAGAGAGAGAGAGAGAGAGAGAGAGAGAGAGAGAGAGAGAGAGAGAGAGAGACAGACAGACAGACAGACAGACAGACAAACATACTAAGACAAGAAAAACACCTAAAACTTAGGTATAAGTAAGATGAACATATTATGAATTACAATGCGTTAATATATATTAATTTGAAGCCCAAAATGGGTACAAATCTTGGTCATTGATTCACCAAACACCCCTTTGAAAAGCACAAATTTTCGATTTTAATATCTTTTTCAACTACAACTTTAAAAATGGCAGCAATTATCTCATGTGGAAACATAATAGGTAAGGTACGCATGTGTCCATTTTCCAATTTTCACTGGTCTCCCTGCTGCGTACAGCCGACACATTCGATTTCGGAGGAGCTCAAAGGAGAAAACTATGTGTAAGATTTTTTTTGGGAGACAAAAGGCAGGAGAATGGGCCGAAAAGTCAGAAAGATAGTAGATGACACAAAGCAAGGGAAAAGGCAAGAGTCAAAAAGAAAGATAGATTAGAGGAAGCACAGAACTTCCAGTCTTAGAATTCCACAAAGTGGAAGAATGATTAACCCTTTCACCGCCAGCCATATTTCAGTCAAATATGTCCATTAAATTTACCTGGGTAGAGAACAAAATCCATCTGTAGTATTGGGGATTCTTCTGTGGCATATATAAAATAAGGTCTATTCTTACTTCACCAAACTGAGACAATGGGGTCTTTGGATAATGGACCCCAATTTGATGCCTTTTAGTGACCTAGGTGTTAAATGACTATGGTACTAAAATGCGACTTTGGCGGTGAAAGGGTTAACAATCACCTGAGTGCGTCACTGGTATGTCCTCCTTGGGGCGGTATCTGAGGGTGGGATGGTCCTTCTTGTCAAACAAGGCAAAATAGGCCCTGCTGGCAGACTTCAGGCCTGTACACATCAATGTGGAAAACAAAT
>CM065707.1:16161118-16163618 GCA_017654935.2 Phymorhynchus buccinoides
AACTACTACAATTACTTGTCACATCGTGTACTGCATGTAAAAAAAAGTAGCAGTTCGCACTGCTACTTTTTTTTCATGAGCGAAGAATTTAAATGCCGATCATGAAAATTCTTCGCCCATAAAAAAAAGTAGCAGTCTTTATTACTAGCACTATACCACCACCATTACTACTACTACCACTACCACTACTACTACTACTACTACTACTACTACTACTACTACTACTACTACTACTACAACTACTACAATTACTTGTCACATCGTGTACTGCATGTAAAAAAGTAGCAGTTCGCACTGCTACTTTTTTTCATGAGCGAAGAATTTAAATGCCGATCATGAAAATTCTTCGCCCATAAAAAAAAGTAGCAGTCTTTATTACTAGCACTATACCACCACCATTACTACTACTACTACCACTACTACTACTACTACTACTACTACTACTACTACTACTACTACTACTACTACTACTACTACTACTACTACAATTACTTGTCACATCGTGTACTGCATGTAAAAAAGTAGCAGTTCGCACTGCTACTTTTTTTCATGAGCGAAGAATTTAAATGCCGATCATGAAAATTCTTCGCCCATAAAAAAAAGTAGCAGTCTTTATTACTAGCACTATACCACCACCATTACTACTACTACCACTACCACTACTACTACTACTACTACTACTACTACTACTACTATACAACTACTACAATTACTTGTCACATCGTGTACTGCATGCAAAAAAGTAGCAGTTCGCACTGCTACTTTTTTTTCATGAGCGAAGAATTTAAATGCCGATCATGAAAATTCTTCGCCCATAAAAAAAAGTAGCAGTCTTTATTACTAGCACTATACCACCACCATTACTACTACTACTACTACTACTACTACTACTACTACTACTACTACTACTACTACTACTACTACTATACAACTACTACAATTACTTGTCACATCGTGTACTGCATGTAAAAAAGTAGCAGTTCGCACTGCTACTTTTTTTCATGAGCGAAGAATTTAAATGCCGATCATGAAAATTCTTCGCCCATAAAAAAAAGTAGCAGTCTTTATTACTAGCACTATACCACCACCATTACTACTACCACCACTACTACTACTACTACTACTACTACTACTACTACTACTACTACTACTACTACTACTACTACTACTACTACACTATTACTTGTCACATCGTGTCACTGCATGCAAAAAAAAGTAGCAGTTCGCACTGCTACTTTTTTTCATGAGCGAAGAATTTAAATGCCGATCATGAAAATTCTTCGCCCATAAAAAAAAAAAGTAGGAGTAGCAGTCTTTATTACTAGCACTATACCACCACCATTACTACTACTACTACTACTACTACTACTACTACTACTACTACTACTACTACTATACAACTACTACAATTACTTGTCACATCGTGTACTGCATGTAAAAAAGTAGCAGTTCGCACTGCTACTTTTTTTCATGAGCGAAGAATTTAAATGCCGATCATGAAAATTCTTCGCCCATAAAAAAAAGTAGCAGTCTTTATTACTAGCACTATACCACCACCATTACTACTACTACCACTACTACTACTACTACTACTACTACTACTACTACTACTACTACTACTACTACTACTATACTACTACAATTACTTGTCACATCGTGTACTGCATGTAAAAAAGTAGCAGTTCGCACTGCTACTTTTTTTCATGAGCGAAGAATTTAAATGCCGATCATGAAAATTCTTCGCCCATAAAAAAAAGTAGCAGTCTTTATTACTAGCACTATACTACCACCATTACTACTACTACTACTACTACTACTACTACTACTACTACTACTACTACTACTACTACTACTACTATACAACTACTACAATTACTTGTCACATCGTGTACTGCATGTAAAAAAGTAGCAGTTCGCACTGCTACTTTTTTTCATGAGCGAAGAATTTAAATGCCGATCATGAAAATTCTTCGCCCATAAAAAAAAAAGTAGCAGTCTTTATTACTAGCACTATACCACCACCATTACTACTACTACTACTACTACCACTACTACTACTACTACTACTACTACTACTACTACTACTACTACTACTACTACTACTACTACTACAACAACTACTACAATTACTTGTCACATCGTGTACTGCATGTAAAAAAGTAGCAGTTCGCACTGCTACTTTTTTTCATGAGCGAAGAATTTAAATGCCGATCATGAAAATTCTTCGCCCATAAAAAAAAGTAGCAGTCTTTATTACTAGCACTATACCACCACCATTACTACTACTACCACTACCACTACTACTACTACTACTACTACTACTACTACTACTACTACTACTACTACTACTACTACAATTACTTGTCACATCGTGTACTGCATGTAAAAAAGTAGCAGTTCGCACTGCTACTTTTTTTCATGAGCGAAGAATTTAAATGCCGATCATGAAAATTCTTCGCCCATAAAAAAAAGTAGCAGTCTTTATTACTAGCACTATACC
>CM065707.1:16178618-16181118 GCA_017654935.2 Phymorhynchus buccinoides
CAAAGAAAATGTTCAAACATGCCCATTCTGTAACCAAATTGAGAATGAACTGCATTTTTATTGAGATGCAATGTTTATACTCCTCTCAGAGAAAAATACATATTGAAGCACAGACAGTTTTCGAATGTTGATTCTATCGAACTTAAACAACTACTTGCGAATGATAACATATATATTACTAGAGATGTTGCTATGTACATCTACTATGCACTGAGGAAAAGAGAAGAACTCTTGCCTCAGATGTAATAAGCAACATTTATGATTGATTCTATTAGTATATTAATTATTATACATTTATTGTCATTTCGTTTTTGTGTGCACCGCACCTCCTATGTTATAGGCCGGAGGCCTGAAATATTAAAAGTGTGTTCAATTGTGTGTTCTCTCTCTCTCGATGTTCCTGTGTCTCAATGTTCATTTATAGTATTAGCTATGTATTGCATGCTTAGAACCAAGGACAGAATGGAAGACTAGGCCCAGCCTAAATTCTTATCCTTGTAAAATAAAGTATCTGAAGTTTGAAGTCTGAAGTCTCTCTCTCTCTCTCTCTCTCTCTCTCTCTCTCTCTTCTCTCTCTCTCTCTCTCTCTCTCTCTCTCTCTCTCTCTCTCTCTCTCTCTCTCTCTCTCTCTCTCTCTCTCTCTCTCTCTCTCTCTCTCTCTCTCTCTCTCTCTCTCTCTCTCTCTCTATCTATCTGTCTGTCTGTCTCTCTCTGTCTGTCTCTCTCTCTCTCTTTCTCTCTCTTCTCTCTCTCTCTCTCTCTCTCTCTCTCTCTCTCTCTCTCTCTCTCTCTCTCTCTCTCTCTCTCTCTCTTTAGGGCATAGTGTAAAGAAGCTTGAGCTTATCCGTTTACCCTCATTAAACATTTGTATTCGTATTCGTATTCTCTTCTCTCTCTCTCTCTCTCTCTCTCTCTCTCTCTCTCTCTCTCTCTCTCTCTCTCTCTCTCTCTCTCGTTCACTCACACACTCTCTCTCTCTCTCTTTCGCCTCTCACTCTCTTTTCATTTATGATGCAAGGGAAGTAACCAGTGAAATACCAGTCCAGCTAGTCATTCCCTAATTAATACCCTTTCGTTTGACCGGTTTTCAAGGTCAAACACCAAGGTCAAGGTCAGCACGGTCACAATTATTATGTGGGACTATCTGTGTACCACGATACACCACCACACAACATTTGAGGCGATTCTGTTCAGTGGTTCATGAGTTCAAAGGTGGACAGACAGACAGACAGACAGACAGACAGACAGACAGACATACACACACACACACACACACACACACACACACACACACACACACACACACACACACACACACACACACACACACACACACACACCGCGATAATTTTTATTATATAGGCATAGATATAGATTTACGGATTTCTCTTATGATTGTCCTTTGCCCGATCTATCATCGGCAAAGGAGTCTAAGTTTTGCCCCACTGATATCTCGCGAACCGCATGTTTTGTGTTTGTCTTTGTTGGTTCTTCTTCTTCTTCCAGTCGGGGATGTTTATCCTGCCCCACGTCCACCGGTCTTCATTCAGACCATTATTGGCACACAGGATGCGTGCTATTTGAGTTCGTGTCATTCATTCCACCGGCACAACGTACAGGCCTACCCCTAGCTAGGGGAAGACGGGGTAAAAAGCGCATGGGCGGGTAAGAAGCCCACCCCAATTATCTCATGAAATAAAGAAAATTTCAGTCAAATTTGCCCATGAGACGAATGCTAGACATTAACGCTCGTCTCATGGGCAAAATGAGACTGAAATTTGCTTCATTTCATGAGATAATTGGGGTGGGCTTCTTACCCGCCCATGCGCTTTTTACCCCGTCTTCCCCTAATAGTGGAATGGGATTTAACGTGCGGCAAGATCTTGTGCATGCGTTCGCGGCACACGGGACCTCGGTTCGAAGGACTTTTCCCCCAACTGGGATCAACATCATCAATATATTATGTGCAAGTACAACGCTCGTTTTATTTCAGACTTATGTAGGGGAAGACGGGGTAAAAAGCGCATGGGCGGGTAAGAAGCCCACCCCAATTATCTCATGAAATAAAGAACATTTCAGTCAAATTTGCCCATGAGACGAATGCTAGACATTAACGCTCGTCTCATGGGCAAAATGAGACTGAAATTTGCTTCATTTCATGAGATAATTGGGGTGGGCTTCTTACCCGCCCATGTGCTTTTTACCCCGTCTTCACCTAGTCTTTATAAAGGTGTGACTATTCGTTACACTGCCATGATGTCCAAGGAAATTCAAGGATAGCTGTGGGCCATCAACATAAATTTAAAGCTCGATATAATCATACAATCATCAATAAGTATTCCGCACTATGTCTACAATGTCTAGTGTAGGCCTTTGTCTAGACCTGTCATTCTGATTTTTTATTTTTATTACGATGGCTTGGAGTCAAAACGGACTATCTTTAGATAGTCCATTGACGTATTATTGAATATATTACAAAAACTAATAACTTGTATCAAAC
>CM065707.1:16197698-16207698 GCA_017654935.2 Phymorhynchus buccinoides
CCAGCCACGCCCGTCCTATCAACGCGAGAGCAGCCCTGCCCCAGCCTTGGAAGTCCGTGTTGTGTTACTGGGGAGCAGGCACACACGGGACATTCCATTAAGTATACAAGGCACATAGCTACTCGCGGCGTGGAGACCATCGGATGCGATACAAAGGAGTCCTTGCGAATTCCTGCTAGATAAATAAGAGGGCATCCTTGGTTAGTCCGAGAACAAGTCAATCTATTAGAGTGAAGATGCTTTCCGACTGTGGGGTAGTCATAATATTATTTCTTGTTGTTCTTACTCAACAGCTCCCACCACAGCCAGTCAGACAGGGTTGAAAAAGACAAGCAGTAGCTTGTCGAAAATTTACCACAGGTATTTTTTGTTTCTTTTTCTTGATTTAAATGACTGTGAGCAAGAACAACAAGAAATAAATATTGCAGTACCTCCAGGATCAGACCACTTTATTTAGATGACTACCGCACCAGAGAAAAAAACACGTGTCTATCAGGGCAATGGCCATGGGGACGTCAAACTGACTTTTATTTGTTTCTACTTTCGTTTTTTTCCCTTTTCTCTCTAACGGTAGACGTGATATCGATCGTCGCAGTGATTAATCACAGGAAGCTGAGCTGGAGAGATTTTATTTCGCCTTCCGTTTCGTAGTATTATCGGTTCTGCTCCAGAGGAGCGCAAATGATGGAGAGAGATGAAGAGAGTGACAGAGAGAGAGAGAGAGAGAGAGAGGAGAGAGAGAGAGAGAGAGAGAGAGAGAGTGAGAGAGAGGGGGGGAAGGAGAGAGAGAGAGAGAGGGAGGGAGGGAGGGTTGGAGGGAGAGAGAGAGAGAGAGAGAGAGAGAGAGAGAGAGAGAGAGAGAGAGAGAGAGAGAGAGAAGAGAGAGAGAGAGAGAGAGAGAGAGAGAGAGAGAGAGAGAGGGAGAGAGAGAGAGAGAGAGAGAGAGAGAGAGAGAGAGAGAGAGAGAGAGAGAGAGAGAGAGAGAGAGAGAGAGAGAGAGAGAGAGAGATCCCGAGAGAATGAGAGAGAGAGTTGTTAGTGAGAGAGAGAGAGAGAGAGAGAGAGAGAGAGAGAGAGAGAGAGAGAGAGAGAGAGAGAGAGAGGGAGAGAGTGAGAGAGAGAGATGAGAGGGAGGGAGGGAGGGAGGGGTGAGAGAGAAGGGGAGAGAGAGAGAGAGAGAGAGAGTTTTCTCAAAATTTTCGGTTCACAGTAGTTCACGTGTAATGAAGTGGCACTGCCACGGTAAATCAACTTTGTTCGAGTAACTTGTGAATTGAGATTGTGTGTGTGTGCGTGTGCGTGCGTTCGTGCGTGCGTGTGTCTATCCACCTTACAGTGATCTTAGACTAATGTATGTGTGTGTGTGTGCGTGTGCGTGTGCGTGTGCGTGTGCGTGTGCGCGTGTGTGTGCGCGTGTGTGTGCGCGGTTGTGTCTGTGTATGTATATGTGTTAGTTTAATTTGTGTGTGTGTGCGTGTGTGCGCGTGCTTGGATTTGTTTGTGCGCTTGTGTTCATTAAGTGTGCAAGTGCATGAGAGTGTGTTAATTAAATTCATGCTGGTATTGATTTATCTTGAGATATCATCATATAGTAATTTAGCAAGTGTCCGTGTGTGTGTGTGTCTGTGTGTCTGAAACACGAAACGGGCCTTATAGCTCCGCCGTTTTTCCACCGAATCGCTTCAAATTTGCTGTGAGCCCTAACGGGGCAATAGCAACGGCAACCGAGGCGGCCGTATCATTTGCGCGGTTTCGCAAATGCGCGAAACACGCATCCGCCGGCCTCTCGGCGCCCGTATGTCCGGCATTTCTGGGCCTATTGTCTTCGAATTTGGCAGATAGATGACTGGGGACGGTGACCATCGATGTGCCAAACCGGAAGCGAATCGGTTCAGAAACGCCCGCGCTATACGCCGCTTCATCTTTTCACGAATAACTCCGCCGTTTCTTCACCGATTCACTTCAAATGGGCTGTCAGGCTTGCTATGGCCGGGGCAGGAAATTTGAAGAGAATTGGGAGAGCGCGTCACTCGCAGAGCAGCGCCAACGGGAAACGGGGCTTACAACTCCGCTGTTTCTTAACCGAATCGCTTAAAATTTGCTGTACTCAGCGTCACCAGTACTTGGCGTTACCGTTACTAGGGAGAGCGCGTCACTCTCAGAGCAGCGCCAACGGGAAACGTGGCCTTATAACTCCGCCGTTTCTTAACCGAATCGCTTCAAATTTGCTGTACTCAGCGTTACCAGTACTTGGCGTTACCTTTACTAGGCGTTACCGGTACTCGGCGTTGCGCTAGTATTATTAACATACCATTGCGACCGTGACCCTCCGGCGGGCTTCCACCTATCATGGCTCGGGGTGGGGGTGGGGGTGGCTTACGGACAGGAGACCATCAGCCTCCTAAAGTCCAACTACACGTCCTCGTCGTAGGAGGTGGGCAACGGCTTAGGCTGGCTTACGCGGATAGGGCCCTCCCGTGGGGGGGGGGGGGGGGGGGGGTCTTTCAGTAAAAATAATTCCCCCATCTTCTGGAAGTTCTATGCTAGTAACTACCCCTATTCTATCATTCTCTTTGACTCTGCCTTTTGTCTTCTTTTTGATTTCTGGCGTCTACTTCTTTCTGCATTATTGGTCCATTCTCCTGCATTTTGTTCCATAAAGCCCCTCAACATTTTTCCTTTTTTTTACAATTTATGACATGCCAGTTGTTGTTTTTTGTTATTGTACACTGGCTTCCAGACGTGATATCTTACGCACTTGAGTGGGCACCTGTTGTCCTAGATCCTTTCTGCAGTGCATATTTGCCTATATGGCCTTTTATGTATTTTTTGTTAGTAGTACGTATTTGTTATCCTTTTTTACTGTTTAAAAAACAACAACTGGACTCGATAAATAGAGCGGAATGGCTTACGTTTTCATCACTGTCTGGACTAATGAGCTATAGGGTACAATGATGAAGATGTTATGTCATGAATTATACTATATGCTTTATGTTTCCAGGTTTTTGAACGTTCTTTTTGTTTGTAAAGTACACACAGGTAGGATGTCGTTGACGTGTTTGATGTTTACTGTGGTGACAGTCCTGAGAAAACCATTGCTGTTGACGGGACTATAAGCAATGTGAAAATAGATACATTTGGATGATTATGAAAATGTGGTCACTCTGTTTATTAGTTCTTTTTCTCCTTTCTATATTGAAGAATTGTATTGGATAATCGAAGTTTGCGCGCGCGTCGTGTGTGTGTGTGTGTGTGTGTGTGTGTGTGTGTGTGTGTGTGTGTGTGTGTGTGTGTGTGTGTGTGTGTGTGTGTGTGCGTGTGTGTGTGCGTGCGTGCGTGCGTGCGTGTGCGTGATGTGTATGTTGCGTACCACGTAACAACAACGTGTAGGAAGTTGTGTGTGTGCTTGTGTGTGTTGTGTGTGGCGTGTGTGTGTGTGTGTGTGTGTGCGTGTGTGTGCGTGCGTGCGTGCGTGTGTTGACCAGAGAGTGCGTGTGTGTGTGAAAGGTTGTTGTTACTCACACTCACGCAGACACAAGACAGACGAGACAAACATGCCTAGTCAGTGACGATAGAGAGAGAGAGAGTGTGAGTGTTCCACTGTGTGAGAGTGAGAGATTGAGAGATGAGAGTATAGAAGCGAGAGAGAGAGTGAGGCATAAGAGAGAGAGGAGAGGGAGGAGGAGGGAGGGAGAGAGAGAGAGAGCGAGAGAGAGAGACGCAGAGAGAGAGAAACCCCAGAGAGAGACATAGAGAGAGCTCAGTAGAGAGAGAGAGAGAGAGAGAGAGAGTGAGAGAGAGAGAGAACACGGAACACTAGATTTTATTTTTAAAAAAACATTAATGTGAGGCCTCCGGCCTATCCACATGGGGACATGTACAATCAGCTGCACAACATTCAATCAAGCTAGTAGAAATACCTCGATAATAACTCAAAAACAACTTTAACCGAATTACATTGATTCTTCTCTTAGACAAAGGGCATGATGAACGAACATAGCCACATCTCTTGTTATACACTTGTTCTCATTTTGCTGAAGAAACTTTAGTGGATGGATGCAGTTATATTTGTAATGTTTGTCAATATATTTTTCACGTAATCTGGCATACATGGGACATTTAAAAAGAAAGTGAGTTTCGTTTTTTAAATTATCACAAAAAGGGCATTTAAAAAAAAATCTATTTCAAAGTATCTTTCGATAATTCTCAGTTCATTTATGCCAAAATGTATGTTTGTGAATGTTACTCTAAATGTACATATTGTGATGTCACTTCAATATTTTTCTGATACAAATAGAGATTTAAATGATCGGTTAACACAAAAAGATCACTGTTCTCCAGTTTTTCGGCCCATTCTTGCATAAAACAGTCAACCATTCTTTGCCTGTACATTTTTAGAAAGGAACGTTCATCTCCTACGTACTCCACCATAAATCCAAATTTTGGAAAATCCAAAAGAATCTAAACATTTTTTAAATTTAATATGCCCAATTCTGTATTGCTGTTATCATTTAAATTTCTTCCATAAGCTTGCCTGGGTAGTCGACACAAAGCCATTCGTTGTAGCTTGAACCAGTATTTTAAAGCTCTTACATTGCTACCAATATTCTACCCAGATCACCATAAACTAAGGTATTTCGAGAGTTTTTTGTGTATACATACGCGCTTACAAGCGAAAAGGTGTACATTTTCTATTACCTTGAAACGAGTCAGACCCGAAATTTATGACGCATACAACATTGGCTTGACTTGAGCGTCAAACAATTTAAAATATACAAACATGTCAATTCTTCCAAGACTGTACATAGTTTTCAAAACATCAATGACCTTACATTTAGCCCTACCTGCAAATTCTGCTATCCATAGATAGCTTAGTTGACAAAGTAAACCCTAGATATTTATTACTATTAACTACTTCAATTTCATGCCCTCTGTAATACCATTTTTTGTATTTGCTAAAATAAAAAAACCCACCCTTTATCAAAATCATGACTTTTGTTTTTTTGTAAATTAACAGTCAAAAACACCACCGTCCACCCAAGTACTTCTGAGGCTTTTTGTAAGTTATTTATTTGATTTTGTAGGCCAGACGGTGTGACAGAGATTAGAGCTATGTCATCGGCAAACAATAACAAGAAAATTTTATCTAAGGCCTGGCAGGAACTGATAACCATGTTTGCCATTAAGTGTCACTGCTTCAGCTACATCTGTAATTAATAATGAAAAAATCAAGGGAGATAACAAGCAGTCTTGCTTCACCCACACCAAAGACACTGAAAAGAAAGACTAACATCCGGTCCCTTTTCCCTATATGAGTAGTGAGGACAGAAACACTGGTTATGTCCCTTTTAAACGTGACACATTTAGGTTACATTAACTCTTTTTTTTCAAACCTGAGAGTTATCTTTTCATGAGTCAGTTATACTTTGGATAACTACCCCACTAACGATAACTCTATCAGCCCGGTTCGCCGTAACTCTTAAGTAGTCCATCTTACCCTTTTAGAGTCTTTGCCCACAGAGAGAGAGAGAGAGAGAGAGAGAGAGAGAGAGAGAGAGAGAGAGAGAGAGAGAGAGAGATGAGAGAGAGAGAGAGAGAGAGAGAGAGAGAGAGAGAGAGAGAGAGAACGAACGAACGAACGAACGAAATGTTATTTTTTCAGGGTAATGAGATAAGCTGATTAGCTACATCTTTTTTCACTCAGCCCTGAGGCAAACAACAAGAAAGTAAAGAGAGAGAGAGAGAAAGAGAGAGAGAGAAAGAGAGAGAGAGAGAGTCTGACAGACAGACAGACAGACAGAGACAGAGGCTGAGAGAGACACAGAGACAGGAAAATAAAGAGAGAGACAGATCTTGCACAAAGGTATAACAGCAGTGTCACGAACAACAATACATAGAGAAACTCTTCGTGACCGGTCGGCTGTTATCATTGACTCAGCTGATCAACACGATTAATCTCCGAGTCGCCCAACCCCCCCCCCCCTCCTCCCTCCCCCATATCTCTCTCTCTTCCATCGTCCTACTGTGTGCCATACAACCCCACCCCCCCACACACACACACACCTTCCGGCCGCACGCACAACCTCATTCCTTGTACCCCCCCCCCCCCCCCCCCCCCCATCCTAATCGTCTTATCTTAATAATAGTACCTGTAGTTTGTACTTGCACTCAGGTACATCCAAACCCTTACGGACATTTCTGTGGGTCAAAATGATCATTATTTACCCTGAATCGATTTCTTAGATAGGCGCATAACGACAGCATGACGCATTCTGCGCTCATTTGACAGGAAACTGAGCGAAAGGAGAAAAACAAATCAACCAGATAAAAAAAACCCACCAATACTTCCCCTTGGTTGTATCATTTACGCATTGGAATGTAAAGGGGAAGTATTGGTGTTGTTTTGTATCGGCAGCGATTTAATGCTCCCAAAAAAATAGATGATTTTGACAAAAAAACAGATGCTTGTGGCAAAAGAAAAGACCATCTAACCCTAACCCTATCCCTAACCCTAACCCTAACCACGGAAAGAACCAAGAAATAGAGCAGGAGGGTGTAAATCTACATATTTGCCGAGAAATCGATGTACAAAGCCATGCACTTATACTATTTTTTTGCTGGAACCATTCCTTTTTTTGGTTGATAAATTTTAAGTCTTTTTTATCTGTTGATTTTTTGCTCCTTTTGTTGCCATTGCTGCTTTTTTGCTCTTTTTGCTATATTTTTGCTGTTTGCTGTTTTCTTGTTTGTCTATGTTGATAAAGGCGCATTCGCCGAAATATTCAATAGTTTTGTTTTTGTCTCTTGTGAATAACATAACGTCACTTTACACTTGTCGTGTAGTTGTTTGTTTGTTGTATGTTCCAGTGACGTTGCAGTCTGTTTCAGTGTTTTTCTTTCGGGTTTTTTTCTACGAAGATATGATTATCGGGGAGGTCCTTATTCGCCATTTATTATAATTTTATTCCTGTTTCACCTATTCGCCTATTCCTGTTTCACCTATTCCTGTTTCACCTACAGTATCTGTGAGAGCCTGTTTCACCTAAGGTAAAAACGTGCTCGGTTTTTAATTTTATATAATTTCTTTTGTAAACTTTGCGCGTATGAACGATTAAATCATGCTAAAAGCAAACTCTCAGCGCTTCACAAAACGTCAATGAAACAATAAACTGATAAAATCGCATTCCGTTCATACGACCAATATAAAACTAAAGTCACATTAAAAAGGCATAGTAAAGTAAATCTCGAGTAGGAGCATAGACTGAGTAGCACCTTAAAAGGCAAGACAGATCATGTTAGTGTATGTATATCCAAAGTAAAACGGAACTCAGCAGCGAAATCAACGAAGTCGCAAAGCAAGGTAAGGCAAAGGTTTTATTTCATACTCACTTGGGGCACAGAAATATAAATAATGCACACACATATTAAAGACACACCAGATCACGTGACAAAATCACGGGTTTCACGTGCTTTCCCTCTTATAGCTGGTAAGAAATCTTGTTTTGACCAAGTTTGATTCCCATACAAATTCCCCCAAATTCAAAACGAAACATTTTAAAGAGCAGCCTCAATTTGAAGTTGGGGGAATTTGTATGTGGGTCACAGCTACCCAGAAAAACACACACAAGGGACTTAATCGCGGTGGGTCAGCGTGTCTTTAAACACTCAAACGTCAAATTAGTTATGTTCATACTATCACTTCAGAAAAGACAAACAGAGTTGAAACAAAGATATTCTAAAAGGGTAAGATGGATTACTTAAAAGCTCGGCGAACCGGGCTGATAGAGTTATCGTTAGTGCGGACGTGTACACTATTCACAGTGGAGGCTATCCAAAATCTCGGACTGGAACTTGAACGGAGAATTCAACTGGCCTATCGATGTGTAAAATGTGTCACGTTTCAAAGGGACATAACCAGTGTTTCTGTCCTCACTACTCATTTAAGGAAAAGAGACCGGATGTACAGTCTTTGGTTGAATGTCCATGTTGTAGGTGAAAGTGGATGGAAGTTCAGTTTAACGTCGCGTATCGGCTTTCGCCATGTACGACGGGCTGAACAAACCAACCAGGGTATAAACAAAAAATTATGTTCCTGAATCACTGTCTTAGCCAAAGGCCGAGAAGCGATCAGAATTCTGGTGAAAGTGGACACATTGCTTCTTTTTATAGAAAGGAACAGAACAGGTGTTCAGACATTGAGTCTGCTACCAGTTAATGTGAAAAACACTTTGTTGTTCGGTGGAAGGGATACAAATGTCAGAGAAATATTCCATGTAGTTGGGAAATTCATTTGTATTTCCAAGCGTTTCTCACAAGATTAATGTGTTTATCCTTCATTTTGTCCCTGGTGACATAGAAAACATGCTCCTGCTTAATAAATAGATATTTTGCTGCAGTTGCCCCACTTAACGTAACTAATTTTATTCCATTTTCTTCAGTTTTTATGATGAATTATTAGTTCTTAGAATCATTTGTCACGACCTTGATATTCATGCTTGATTATATTGTTCACTGTTTCCCGAAAGTCAGTTGTATTGATCATTATTTAGTTTATCTTACAAAGTATGACTGACTTCCATCGATTGTAAAATGTGATGCAGCCTGTCTACGACGAAAATGGAGTTTTACGTCCTCTTGGTCTGAATCAGATACATATGGGACATTTGTAAATACAAATATGGTGGGAACAATACTGGAGGCAATGCCCGGAGGCAGTACGAAACCAGTAAAGTCCCGATTTTTTAAATTAATACAGATAGCTGTAGCGGTGACCACGCCTCGGTTAAACCTCATCGGCTATGGCACCGCCACAAGTTATTATACAGAGAGCTTTTTATGCAGCCTGTCTATAATGTGTTGAGTACTTTTATAAGCCTCGGCTTGTTGTACTCCTGTCTATATATGGATGGAAGTTCAGTTTAACGTCGCGTATCGGCTTTCGCCATGTACGACGGGCTGAACAAACCAACCAGGGTATAAACAAAAATTTATGTTCCTGAATCACTGTCTTAGCCAAAAGGCCGAGAAGCGATCAGAATTCATGACATAAGCAGTTTTTTTATTGTCTATATATTTTGTTGCTGCAAAAGTGTGTTCATAAAACATTTGCTTAAACCAACAGCTGAGTAGGTGAAACGGGATGGGTCATAGGGCGGCCATCTTGCTCATTATCATGACAAAGAGTAGGCGAACCGGGAATAGGTGAATAGGGCCGCTCCCGCCTGATCGAAGTTACGTCAATCTATTGTGTCAACAACGCTACCGTTGGGCTTAATTAATGTAAACAGGATTGTCGGCGAGTACGGCAACGTGTTCTTCTTTACTACATAGCGGGGCGGAGGACAATGGATTCGGTGAATTAGTCAATGGAGCGCGTAATTATGTGGGTGGACAGTTTTATTTTCTTGAGCTAAGATGATTGAGTTAAGTGGTTCCGTCGTGCGTACAGAATGGTGTTTAGGAACTGTGTGTATGGGGGTATGAGAAAAGCAGTGTATAGTTTTCAGTGTGTGTGTGTGTGTGTGCGTGTGCGTGTGCGTGTGTGCGTGTGCGTGTGCGTGCGTGTGCGTGTGCGCGTGTGTGTGCGTGCGTGCGTGCGTGCGTACGTACGTGCGTGCGTGTGTGTGTGTGTGTGCCAAGGATGTCTTGCGAACCACTGGTCAGAATCGCTTCACATTTTTGTGGTGGTGTTTCACTAAGAGTAATAGACTTCCGTGAATATTATTAGAACCACATTGACCTTGTGTGTGTGTGTGTGTGTGTGTGTGTGTGTGTGTGTGTGTGTGTGCGCGTGCGTGCGTGCGTGTGCGTGCGTGCGTGTGCATGTGCGTGCGTGCGTGCGTGCGTGCGTGCGTGCGTGCGTGCGTGCGTGCGTGTGAGTGTGTGTGTGTGTGTGTGTGTGTGTGTGTGTGTGTGTGTGTGTGTGTGTGTGTGTGTGTGCATGTGTGTGTGTGTGTGTGTGTGTGTGTGTGTGTGTGTGTGCGTGCGCGTGCGTGCGTGC
>CM065707.1:16222698-16224876 GCA_017654935.2 Phymorhynchus buccinoides
CTCTCTCTCTCTCTTTTTCCTACGCCCCCCTCTCTCTCTCTAATTCCCCATCCACTCCCTCCATACTTTGTTTCAATACAAACACCTAGCCAGCCAAATAAAACCAATGACAAAGCCAGCTGTTGCGAGACTACAACTGGACAGCCCCGTTAATGACATAGACACCCCCCCCCCCCCCCCCAACCACAACCACCACCCACTCCGTGTGGTAGCCTTCCAATCTATATTGCACCTGTGACGGCCAAGACAAAAGAACAGCAATAATAAATGAGATGAGCGAAGGTGCAGATCAACACACACACACAACCTCCTCTGCATTTCTCGGTTGTTTCCGGTTTTTTTTCTTTTCAGTCTTGCCTTTCTTACTACAGATTGAGCTATCGTTTGCTATAGTTAACGTTAATTTGCATCCATTTACACAATTAAACATATGCATTCAATAATAGTATTAGAAGAAGATAAAGGCAAGACGGAAAGAACGCAACGAACCAAGGCTGTGACATGGGGGGTGTTGATCTGCATCTTTACCATAGGATGGATGCCTCTATTGTGGGATTTTTTTCTAGTTATAAATGGATGCATGATGTATTGTTATCTTTGCTTAGTTATTTTTTCTTATTCCAATACAATTGATATTCTCATAGCTTTTCAAGTACATTCATGATGCAGCCTTATTTTTGTAACTGAAACGGTTTTTTTGAGTGCACTTATAAGCTTATAGCTTGCTGTGCTCATACAATAATTTGTGTACACTGCAATATATTATGTCAACAGCTGTTTTCGCGGGAGGAACATTTAGTTTTATCTAATATTTTTCAGAAGTTGTTTCAAGCCAACTTTAGTTTACCACAAGTTGCCTTTCATAAATACGAATATTGTCACGAATTTGTTGTAGTATGTGACTAAATTCGTTCAGTGGATATGTGCTGAGATGTTCACAACTTCTGGGCAATTCTTAAAAATTTATGTGTGTGTATTATTCAAGAACATTTTCTACTAAATATGTTTGTATTACGCTATTGCTGAGCACAAATAAGATTTTTATAACGCATAAATCTGATGGAAGAAGTATATTAAACAATACTACTTAGAACATACAGCCAAAATATTTTAATGAAGAAACTGGGGGGTGCATTTTTTATCTAAGATTTCTAGATTCAGTTTTTTAACTAAATAGCTTGATTTTGTGTATGTACAATGAAACAAATTGGGGCAAGATATTAGATGCAGTAATAATGTATCCTACTTTTTCTAAATTTTATCGAGAGTTTGATGAATCGGAGAAACTTTCTGTACATATACATCAAGCAATCCAACAGATCTGAAAGCGTCCCAGCCCTAAAGATTCAGAAGAGAGAGAGATAGAGAGGAAGAGAGAGGTTAGAGAGAGAAGAGAGAGGAGAGAGAGAGAAGAACAGAGAAAGAGGAGAGAGAGAGAGAGGAGAGAGAGAGAGCGAGAGAGAGAGAGAGGACAGAGAGAGAGTGAGAGAGAGAGAAGAGGAGAGAGAGAGAGAAGAGGAGAGGAGAGAGAGAGAGAGAGAGAGAGAAGAGATAGAGAGGGAGAGAGACGATACTACGAATGTTTGTTTAATCAGGTCAAGCTTCATCCTAGCCGTACCCATACTGAATAGAAGTCTCACATAAACAAATCTGCATAACAGAAAGAATGACAGAAGCCAACAACATATGCAAGCACATCATAATTGAAATAGTGCATACCAAAATGCGCACACTTAAAAACTGCCAATGAACTACTTATTAAACTACATCAAAGTATATAATAATTTATGCTTAAGACAAGGCATTTATGAATTATCTGGCTAGCTTCGTAGATGTAGAAAGCTAAATCCAATAGAGTTTTTTTCATGCCAGGCATTAAATCATTCGAAAGTTGCATGGGTCAGAATAGAACTTTGGCTTATGAATTTCATTCTAAGATCGTTCAAGACCAGACAGCAGAACAAAATGCACTTCGTCTTCTCTTGCTGAGTACACAGACTACAAATCAAATCATTATCATTTCATGTCTGAATCTTAAACGATGCATCAATTAATTGAAACACTAGTCTGAATTTTGTTTAACGCAGCTTTAACATATCATTCATGTTTAATTCTATATAATTTCTTAACGTAATGATCTGGTTTAAATAATCTATACTGAGCAAACCCTGTCGCTTC
>CM065707.1:16225376-16230376 GCA_017654935.2 Phymorhynchus buccinoides
TCTCTCTCTTCTGCTCTCTCTCGCTCTCCTCCTCTCTCCTCCTCTCACTCCTCTCTTCTCTCTAGTTTCTCTTTATCCCTCTCTCTCCTCTCTCTCTCTCTTCCTCCTCTCCTCCTCTTTCTCTTTCTCCCTCTCTCTCTCTCTCTCTCTCTCTCTATCTCTCTCTCTCCTTCTTTCTCTTTTCCCTCTCTCTCTCCTCTCTTTCTCTCCTTCTCTCTCTTTTCTCTCTCTCTTCTCTTTTCTTTTCTCTCTACTCTCTCTCTCTCTTTCCTCCTTTTTCTCTTTTCCCCTATCTCTCCTCTCTCTCTCTTCTCTCCTCTCCCTCTCTCTCCCCTCTCTCTCTCTCTCTCTCTCTCTTTGTCTCTCTCTCTTTCTCTTTCTCCCTCTCTCTCTCTCTCTCTCTCTACTCTCTTCGCTTCCTTTCCTTTTTTGTTTCTCTCCCTCTCTCTCTTCCTCCTCTCTCCTCTCCTCCTCTTTCTACCTTCCCTCTCTCTTCTCCTCCTCCATACTTTGTTTCCTTTCAAACACCTAGCCAGCCAAATAAAACCAATACAAAGCCAGCTGTTGCGAGCTACACTGGACAGCCCTTTAATCAAATAGACCACCCCCCCCCCCCCCCCCCACCAACCATCAACCACAACCCCACCCACCGTGTTTGTGCCTTCAATCTTATATTGTCCACCTGTGACAGGCAAGACAAAAGAACAGCAATAATAAATGAGATGAGCGAAGGTGCAGATCAACACACACACCCTCCTGCATTTCTCGGGTCTTTCCGGTTTTTTTTCTTTTCAGTCTTGCCTTTCTTACTACAGATTGAGCTATCGTTTGCTATAGTTAACGTTAATTTGCATCCATTTACACAATTAAACATATGCATTGGATAATAGTAGTAGAAGAAGATAAAGGCAAGACGGAAATAACGCAACGGACCAAGACTGTGGCAGGGGGTGTTGATCTGCATCTTTACCATAGGATGGATGCCTCTATTGTGGGATTTTTTTCTAGTTATAAATGGATGCATGATGTATTGCTATATTTGCTTAGTGTATGTTTCTTATTCCAACGAAATTGATTTTCTCATCGCTATGCAAGTACATTCATGATGCAGCCTTATGTTTGTAACTGAAACGTTTTTGAGTGCACTTATAAGCTTATGGCTAGTTGTGCTCATGAAATAATGTGTGTACACTGCAATATATTATGCACAGCTGTTTCGGGAGGAACATTTAGTTTATCTATATTTTCAGAAGTTGTTTCAAGCCAACTTTAGTTTACCACAAGTTGCTTTTCATAAATTACAATCACGAATATGTTGTAGTATGTGACTAAATTACTTCAGTGGATATTGCTAGATGTTCACTCATGGGCAATTTTATTTATGTGTGTGTATTATTCAAGAACATTTTCTACTAAATATGTTGTATGATACTGCTCAACAAAATAAGTTTTTACCATAAATCTGATGGAAGAAATATATTACAAATGCAATGAAGAACATACAGCCCAAATATTTTATAAGCAAAAGCTTGGTGCAGTTTTTATCTGAGATTTCTAAATTCAGTCTTTTAACTAAATAGCTTGATTTTGTGTATGTCAATAAACTTTGTTTAAAACAAAGATGCTTGAAACAGCCCCAGTGAGTCTGAGATGTGATGACCAAGACAACGAACAAATGAACAAAAGTTTAATTTCTGCAGGCCTCCAGCCCTTAACTAACAGGGTCAGTCATATAACTTGCTCGATTAAGGAATGTAAGTACATGAAACATTGTTCATAATTTAGAACGAGAGAGAGGGAGGGGGAGAGAGAGAGAGAGAGAGAGAGAGAGAGAGAGAGAGAGAGAGAGAGAGAGAGAGAGAGAGAGAGAGAGAGTACGAATACGAATACGAATGTTTAATCAGGTCAAGGCCATAGCCCCATACTGATGAAGTTCACATAAACAAATTTGTATAAGAAAAAGAAGGAAGAAGCCAACAACAAGCAAGCACATCATAATTGAAATAGTGCATACCAAAATGCAGCACAACGCAGTACTACTAAATCAAAGTATATAATAATTATGCCTAGGACAATGCATTATGAATTATCTTGCTAGCTTCGTAGATGTACAAAGCTAAATCCAACTGAGTTTTTTCATGTTTTGATGCCAGCAATAAAATCATCCGAAAGTTGCATGGGTCAGAATAGAACTTTGGCTTTATGAATTTCATTCTAAGATCGTTCAAGACCGGACAGCAGAACACAAAATGCACTTCGTCTTCTCTTGCTGAGTTACACAGACTACAAATCAAATCATTATCATTTACATGTCTGAATCTTAAACGATGGCATGCAATTATTGAAACACTAAGTCTGAATTTTGTTAACGCAGCTTTAACATATCTATTCATGTTTAATTCTATATAATATTCTAACGTATGATCTGGTTTAAATAATCTATACTGAGCAAACCTGTCGCTTTCATATATATGATTATGCCAGTCTTGCCACCTACAATCAATAATCCTTTGCTTCAAACATTTAAAAAAGCCTGATAAATTTTCTACACCCTGGTTATCCCAAACATATCCAAACCCATATGAATTTAGAAATTTACGAACATTTGTAGCCCATGTGTTTTTTCCATTTTTATCTAACTTTAATAATGTTTTATAACATTTATATGGTATCCTATTATTACCCATCCTAGTTAAATGTAACCAGTATTTTATGCATTTAACATACGAATTAAGATAAATCGGGTATCGTCCGAGCTCACCATAAATCAAATCATTAGGTGTTTTACTGTCAACATTTAGAAAACGCTTCATGGCGTATAAATGTACTTTCTCTATTATTCCACCTTTTTCAAAAGCCCAGATTTCTGCTCCATACTGTAAGATTGGCTGAACCTGTGAGTCAAATAGTCTTGTGAAAATTTAAGAGCTGCAATTCAACTTATACAAAATATGGAAAATAGCAAATACTGCTTTCTTTGCTCTATTTGTAATGTCCTCACAAGCATAACTGAAACTAACCTTGGTTGTGAAATATATACCAAGATACTTATAGGCATTAAGAACAACGATTTTCTCACCACCATATTTCCAATTTTCAGAGCGGGCTAAATATCCTCCTTTTCTAAACACTATAATATTGGTCTTGCTCATATTAACTTTTAGCTCGTATCTAATTGCTGCAGAGTGTAAGGTATGTAATTGTCTTTGCAGGCCCACAACAGTTGTTGACAATAGACTAATATCGTCTGCAAAGAGTAAGATAAACAGTTCTAAAAGATCAAAAGTTACTCTATGTCTGCCATATTCAATAATTTCTAATGCCAATTCATTGATAAATAATGAAAACAAAACAGGACTACAAACGTCCCCCTGTTTGACTCCACGTGTACACCTAATGCTATCTGATAACTTTACCCCTGATCTTACTCTTGCTTTTACATCATTATACATGTTCTTTACACATTTGAATAGTTTGCCTTTAATTCCATTTTTTAACAAAACTGGCCACAATAACTTACGAGAAATGGAATCGAAGGCCTTCTCAAAGTCCACGAAGGCTACATAAAGTTTCTGATTATTTGAGAATTGTTTCTGTACAGCAGCAAGGAGCACAAATACGTGATCAATAGTGGAATAACCTTTCTTAAAACCAGCTTGATGTTCTCCGGTTATATTGTTTTGACTTACCCATTCCTGTAATCTATTATTAATGATAGAACTATAAATTTTGCTGCATATATTACTTAAAGATATGCCTCTATAGTTATTAACATTATTTATTTCACCTTTTTTTAACAAGGGTAAAATGATAGATTCTTTCCAGCTATCTGGATAAATTCCAGAATCAAAGAGATAGTTAAATAGCTTTACCAGAAAATTTATCACACAAGTCTGCATTTTTGAAAAACTCTCCTATTAATCCATCTGGGCCAGCAGATTTCCCATTCTTTAATTTTCTGATAGCTCGTAAAATTTCTTCTCTTGTAATCGTTCTGTCAAACGGAAGGTCTAAATTATCGTTGTCCTCATCAACACCCTCTTCTACACCATCCTCGTTCCCTTTATCTAATAGGTCCTTAAAGTGGTCAAACCATTCGAATAAAGAAATGTTATTGCCTGATGGAGATTTTTTCCTTGAAATCTTATGTACAGTTTCCCCAAAAGCCTGCTGATCATTTACAGAATCAACTAACTTATTCAATAATGCATCATTATGGTCTTTTTTCTTTTTTATGTTCACATTCTTGTACTCACGCCTTGCAATGCAAAAATCTACTCGATCATTTTTATCAGACGTAACTTTAAATGTTTCCCATTGATTCCACATGTTAATACCAGCCGTTTTACACTCATCATCATACCACCTATTCTTAAATATATCTTTATTTAATGAAATGGTTTTCTTCATAATTTCTGCTTCATCTTTGACAATAGCATTAAACATACACAAAGCTGTATTAACATCCTCATGAATAAGATCTTCAGCCATTGCTAACTTCCTTTGAACCACTTGTGAAGACATATTACTGCTAAAATCTTGAGCGTAATCAGTGTTCCAACAATATTTCATAATAAACTGACGGTGGTTTACATTAGAGTCATTGTTAATACCTCTACCCCTAACCTTAAATGCAATGGGCAAATGGTCAGACTCAAGCCTGTCCATGACACTCAAAGTAGCGTATTTACTCAAATACTGTAATAAATTCACTGACAGTAAAAAAAATAGTCGTTAACACTGCAGCCTGTATCAGATATGTAAGTGTAGCGGCCTTTAGGATCACCAGAACACATTCCATTCAATACTCTTAAACCTAAAACAGTACACATATTCAACAGTTTTTTTACCAAACGTGTTTAACACTTTATCTTGAGAAATTCTGTTTGCAACGTCAAACTTTGAATAATTGACATAGATAAATTCACTATCAAAATCATCAGGACATTTATCAGCTATTCTAGCATGGATGGAAGTTCAGTTTAACGTCGCGTATCGGC
>CM065707.1:16237876-16240376 GCA_017654935.2 Phymorhynchus buccinoides
GTCATAATTTGTTAGTTTGCAAAATTCTGACTATGATAAATTATCAGATTGCTGAACGAACTTTTGTTGCCTGTAATCGTCTTCGACAATTACCTCATATTACTAATATTATTGGCAGAGGCTCGGGGTACGGGCCCGTATCTCACATTCTCCAGGCTACGGGTACGGCGCTCAATCACGGGACGCATACATTGTGCGCACATATCTTCAAAAACTACTAACATTAACTCTGACATGTTCCTAACCCTGTCCCTAACCCTATTCCTTACCAAGATGCGCTAAATATAAGAAAAAAAGAAAATGCATTTGTTGACGAAAATTCGACTAGGAAGAGTTACTGTCCCTGAACATGGTCTGAGTGTTGCAACAACGCCGTACCCGTAGCCACTGTGAATATTATTATTATATTTGCTCGAGCATGTCACTCAATGAACGTGCTGAGTTTTTGTCCGTTAGGATTTTACCCAGGAACCAACTCAATTCTCTCTCTCTCTCTCTCTCTCTCTCTCTCTCTCTCTCTCTCTCTCGTCTCTCTCTCTCTCTCTCTCTCCTCTCTCTCTCTCTCTCTCTCTCTCTCTCTCTCTCTCTCTCTCTCTCTCTCTCTCTCTCTCTCTCTCTCTCTCTCTCTCTCTCTCTCTCTCTCTCTCTGTGCGGGGATGCGTGCGTACGTATGTGTGTGCGTGCGTGTGCGTGTGCGTGGTAGGAACGACAAACAGATAGGCAGACATATTTATATTTCTAACAGTCTGAGATAAAATGAGATTGGCATACCATTTAACCAATGTGACGTTTGTATTATCAATCACTAAAATAGAAATTGTGACTTCCATCATTTGTGTGCTGCTACATGTGTGACCTGTGATGTGTGTTTCCCCTCTAGCAGGTTTTGCTGTTCTAACACAGCCTTTCCTAACATTCTAAATCTTATTCAGTATATTTTCCCGTAAGTTTAAGAGTAGAACACAAAATTCCAATTTGTACTAAACTCCATTTCATACTGGCTGTCAGTACAAATCGGAATTCCAGTTTGTACTAGTAGAAATCGGAATTCCAGTTTGTACTAGTAGAAATCAGAATTCCGATTTCTACTGAAGAAAATCCAGTAGAAATTAGAATTCCGATTTGTGTACTAGTAGGATTCCGAATCCTACTTGATTCCCATTTCTACTGTGACATATATATTATGGTTATAGGGGTCCACGACTAACGGTTTGGACACAATCGCCTGGACAGACAGACAGAAAGACGGACAAACCAGGCGATTATAGTAGTCGTGATTTATGATTCATTCATTCATTCATTCGTTCGTTCGTTCGTTCGTTCGTTCGTTCGTTCGTTCATTCATTCATTCATTCATTCATTCATTCATTCATTCACTCTCACATTCTACTTACTTATACCCTGTCGTGTTTTCTTTTATAACTGATTGAAATGGACGAAAATGACGTGTTAAATTTGGCTGATGGTAACATTCAAATGTCAAAATGGCAACCCAGCTTTTCATCGATTTTTTTTTACCATCCATTCATCCATCCATCCATCCATCCATCCATCCATCAGGGCTCCCAATCGTCCCGCAAAACAAGGGGTCCCAGGGACTCCTTCACTTACAGTATAGAGGGTCCTAGAGGCGTAATAGAGGGTCCCAATGACATTGTGAATGCTAAAACATTTTTTATAGTGCATCCCTGGGACCCCCTGCACATTCTTTTAGAGGGTCCCTTAGAATTCTACTACTTCATAGACCCCCAAATGGGAGTCCCTGGGAGCCTTGATCCATTCTATGTTGTTAATTGTTGTTGTTTCTTTGTTCCAGAAGTGAGTGTGGGTGAGGAGAAAGAGCTTTTCGCGGACGGTGTTATCCCGGTGCCTCAATGGCTGCCCGGATTTTGCGTGGTCCTGCAAGACATGGGCAAGCTGACCCTGTTCGGAAGTGAAGAGGTAGTGAGTGAGTGTCTGTCATACACGTGGGCTTCGTCACTGTCTATCTGTCTGTCCGTTTGTCAGTCTGTCTTCTGTCCGTCTTTCATGTGTGTGTGTGTGTGTGTGTGTGTGTGTGTGTGTGTGTGTGTGTGTGTGTGTGTGTGTGTGTGTGTGTGTGTGTATGCGTGTATGCGTGTGCGCGTGTTCGCGTGTGCATGCGTGCGTGCATGCGTGTCTGCTATGTTACAGTCAATTTACAAAACCAGGACATTTGCGAATTTCCTGAAATGTTCAGTAAATTTGCAAAATTACTGTTTCACTCACGGATTTTGCAAAATGTCCTATTATTTTTAGTTAATTTGCACAATTTCTGTTTTACTCAGGGATTTCGCAAATTTCCTAAAAATTTCAAGAAATTTGCATATGTCCTGATTTGGAGGTCCAGGAAATTTGCAAATTTACTGAAATAACCATTTGAGACAATCAACTGCTAATAAGCCAAGCAATTTGAAAAAGTACTATTAATGTAATGTGTGTGTGTGTGTGTGCATATATGTGGGTGATTGAGTGGGCGGGG
>CM065707.1:16247876-16255376 GCA_017654935.2 Phymorhynchus buccinoides
TCAGTCTCTTTCCGAAAATATAGGCTGATCCTAACCCTATCAGTCTCTTTCCGAAAATATAGGCTGATCCTAACCCTATCAGTCTCTTTCCGAAAATATAGGCTGATCCTAACCCTAGCAGTCTCTTTCCGAAAACAAAGGTTGGGGTGGGGAGGGGGGAGGGGGGGGTGGCAGAGAGAGAGGAGAGAGGGGGGTACACATATACAGAGAGAGAGAGAGAGAGAGAGAGAGAGAGAGAGAGAGAGAGAGAGAGAGAGAGAGAGAGGGGAGAGAGAGACAGACAGACAGTTAAAGAGAATACAGTAGCCAAATTGATTTGACAGCAGAGGCCACGTAAGGTCAAACAGACTACTTTACCTGGCAGACGCTGTGAGGCCAACTTATAATAAGAAAGCATTACCATACGTGTGTGTGTGTAAACGTGTGTATATGTAGATATGTGTGTGTGTATGTATATGTGTGTATGTGTATGTGTGTGTGTTTGTATAGGTGTTTGTGTGCGTGCGTGCGTGTGTGTGTGTGTTAATATATGTAATGTGCATGTGTGTGCGTTCGGATTTGTTTACAATCTGTCTGTGCATTGGATTTAACACAATAAAAAAAACACAACAGCAGCAGCAGCAGCTGCGTTTTAGTATAATATGTAGTCAACATACAGATTGAAGGTCTCGTTGTAAAGGAGCAATATTATTATATATGCTTGCTTGTGGTTAGTGTTGAAACAGCTGTTTATCTTACTTCCTAAAACATTGTCTTTGTGTGAGTGTGTGTGTGAGTGTGTGTGTGTGGGGGGGGGGTGTATGGGTGTGGGTGTGTGTTGTGTGTGTGTGTGTGTGTGTGTGTGTGTGTGTGTGTTTGTTTGTGTGTGTGTGTGTGTGTGTGTGTGTGTGTGTGTGTGTGTGTGTGTGTGTGTGTGTGGTGTGCGTGCGTGCGTGTGCGCGTGCGTGTGTTCGTGTGTGTGTGTGTGTGTGTGTGTGTGTGTGTGTGTGTGTGTGTGTGTGTGTTTTTGTATGTGTGTGTGTGCGTTGTTATTTCCTCTCCTTATTTTCTCTTGTGTTTTATTCATATAATGAACAGTTCATGTTTCGTAATACAAAATAACAAGGGCAGTGCTATTATGTATGCTTGTGCGTGGGCTCGCGCTCGCACATCCGTGTGTGTATGTGTCTTGAGTGTTTGTATGCATGTGTGTGTGTTCGCGCGCGCATGTGTGTGTGTGTGTGTGACTGAGTGAGTGTGTGTGTGTGTGTGTGCGAGTGTGTGTATGCTTTTGTGCATGCGTTCGTGTGTGCGTTCATGCTTGCTTGCGTGTGCTTGTGCGCGGCGGAAACAGAGTGAGTGAGTGAGAGAGTGTGAGAGAGAGAGAGAGGAGAGAGAGGAGAGAGAGAGAGAGAGAGAGAGAGGAGAGAGAGAGAGAGAGAGAGAGAGAGAGAGAGAGAGAGATTCAGAGGAGGACTTCACTAAAGAGGCAAATTGAGAGAGAGAGAGAGAGAAACGCTTCAGACTTCAGAGAGAGACATACTTCACTCAAGGGAGGCAAATTGCAAAAAAAGAATAATCCAGTTTCTAAGAGAGTTTCGTCCCCTGAATTAGTTTAGCCCTGTACACTGACTTCTTCTTCGTCGTCCTATCTGTCGTCGTCGTCCTCTTTCCCTCCTTTTCCCTCTCTCCTCTCTCTTCCCCTTGTCTTGAAGACGATGTGACAACCTATATCTGATAGCAACGTGGGCTGCTAGCCTACTGTCTATTCTGGTGGGCTGGGCTAAACACTTGTATAGCGAAAAGGTCTTGCCCGGGGTACATGCATGAATGCATTCTCTTTCGGCCAAAGGGAATTGAGGACAGTTACATGCATATTATGCGTGCATGGGAAGGTCCCCAAAGCAGCAAAAAAACAACCAATCCCTTTGGCTTTGACTGCATTCCATTAGGGCCAGTACTATGTCTCTTATCTAATGTCCCTCCCCCTCTCTACTCTGCTCTCTCTCTCTCCCCCCCCCCCTCCCCCCTTAGACTGTCTGTCTCTGTCTTTCCTTCTCTGTCCCTATATAATAAGTCATGAGTTCTCCACTAAAAGACTAGAGAGTATTCAAGACAGACAGATGATATTCCACGGATACTGACTGAGAGAAGAGAGAGAGAGAGAGGGGAAGAGAGAGGGGGGAAAGAGAGAGGGAGAGGGAAAGAAAGAGAGAGAGAGATATATACAGAGAGAGAGACGAAGAGAGAGAGACGAGAGAGAGAGAAAAAAAGAAGAGTTTATTGTACAGTTTCCACTTAGTAAAGGTTAAGATTGACAACCAGGGGTAATAGTCATTTGACTACTAATTAACCCTTTCACCGCCAAAGTCGCATTTTAGCACCACATTGATTTAACACCTAATGTGTCACTAAAAGGCATCTAATTGGGGTCTGTTATCCAAAGACCCTATTGTCTCCCCCCCCCCCTACCCCTTTTGGGAAGTAAGGATAGACCTTATTTTATAAGTATCCACTTATATGTCACAGGAGAATCCCCAATACTGCAGATGGATTTTGTTCTCTACCCAGGTAAATTTAATGGAAATGTTTGTCTGAAATATGGCTGGCGGTGAAAGGGTTAAGGCCAAGAATTCTTTCTATAGGTTTCTGATAATAAAAGTGTCATTCTCGGGTCTAATCCCATTCCTCTCTTCATGATTCTCCCCACTGCCTTAATATGTTTATTTATTCACAATATTGGTGCATGTTATCAGGGCCGTTGTGTGGCATCTAATACTAGGCTACATCGTGGCCCTCCACTCAAACGGCTTTTATAGACCCTGTTGTCTTAGTCTTGGGAAGTAAGCATAGACCTTATTTTATATATGTCACAGACGAATCCCCAATGCTACAGATGGTTTTTGTTCTCTACCCAGATACATTTCATGGATATTTTTGGCTGAAATATGGCTGGCGGTGAAAGGGTTAAGGCGACAAACTCACGAAACAGACGGAAAGAAGAAGAAAAGAAGAACAATAAATGAGAGTTGTACAATAAAGTATTGTCTACTAATAATGTATAATACAAATTCATAATATAAAATAAAGGAACATCACGGTACAGCTTAGTCTAGTAAAAAGCCTGCTATTCTCAAACCTGGAGAGTGATGCAGCCACTAGGATTGGCTGGCCTTTGGGGACCTTCCCCAACGCCAGCTGTCCTCAAATCCCTTTGGTCGACAGAGCGGGGATGTGCCCTGGGCCGCGAGACATCGCCACAACACTGATAGTGTTCTAGCCCAGCCGGTGTGGCGTTCTCTACATGGATTTGTTCTCAACATGTCTGCGCATGTGCGAAGTGTTAGGGATAGGGTTAGGGATAGTTTAGGGTTAGGGGTAGGTTTAGGGTTAGGGTTAGGGATAGGTTTAGGGTTAGGGATAGGTTTAGGGTTAGGGATAGGTTTAGGGTTATGGATAGGTTAAGGGTTATGGATAGGGTTAGGGATAGGTTTAGGGTTAGGGATAGGTTTAGGGTTAGGGTTAGGGATAGGTTTAGGGTCCATTTAGTGTCGAATACACAGAAGATAAAATGTGATGGTACGTCATGATCGATTTCGCACATGCGCAGACATGTTGAGAACAAATCCATTTCGAGAATGCCACACCGGCCGGAATAGCAGCTAGCTGCCCTCTGCTATCTGGCAATCATAGTCGGAAACGACTGACTGGTATATTTGGGCTCTGTTTGTTTTTGAGAGCCATATCTGTTTGGATAAAACAAAGAGGGGGTGGGAGAGGCTGTACAATAACTTTCGATAAGTAAACACGATAAAACGGCTCGGTTCACTACTAGGCCTACTCCTCATTTACTAAGCGGGGCCCGGATACAGATAAGGTAAGCCTCCCAGAATGCTTCACTTCATCCCGGGATCAGTTCCGGCGAATTGTGTGGGTAGTTGTTCGACCGACAAAAACTTTTGTTATCAGTTGTCTGTTGGGAGCTGAGTGGGATGAATGAATACGTGCGCATGCGCGCATGAAGATACACACGCATGCGCATCACGCACACACATACACACACATGCGCGCACCCTAGGATACCGCGAACGCATGAACCCCCCCCCCCCCCACCCACGCACACCGACATACACGTGTGCGCGCGCGTGTACGCACACGCATACATACTCACTCAGTATGTAAAAAAGCTTTATTAAGCACAAGCTTATTCTTTTATTGTCAATAAAGATCATTTTGACGTCTTGACCTGACTCACACATACACACACAGGCGCGCACACACACCCTCCACGTGGTTTTTGTGTTTCTTTTTCTTCCTTTCTTTTTGTTTTCTTTTTTCTCTCTCTCCAGGATACTCCTTTAAATAAAAGTCCTATCCAGTTAGGTTTTCCCCCCACCCAATCTTCTATTTATCAGGATGGAGGATGGAGATAGATACTGAGTTGGCTGTTGTTGTTGCCGGTTCTGTTGTTCTTGTTCACTGCCCCGTGCAAAAAAACCCAACCCACTGTGCAGAAGATAATGGGGGGAAATTGGAGGGCATGTTTACCGGGAGATTTATGGCTCTGCGTGTGAGTTGGGGTGGTGGGTGAGTGGGGGGGTTTGGGCGTGGGTGTACGTCTGTTAGTCTGCCCGTCTGTGTCTGTCTGTCTGTCTGTACATACACGTGCATTACGTGAACACTTACACTGCACACAGCCAGTAATTGGGCTCTACCAGTTCCTCAAGGGCGGTTTGTTTCTCTCGCATTCGTACCCCCCCCCCCCCCCTTCCACCCAACAAAAAACACAAACAAAACAAAACCCCAACACACACAGAAAACTAAATTTGTGCGTGAGACCTCCCCGTGGGGATACCGGGGGGTCTTTCGTAAAAAATAGTCCCCCCCACCTTCTGGAAGTTCTGTGCTTGTAACTTCCTCTAATCTGCCACTCTCTTTGACTCTGCCTTTTTCCCTTTGCTTTCTATCTATCCTTTCATCTTACTATCTTTCTGACTTATTGGCCCATTCTTCTGCCTATTTTCAAAAAATATCTTCCAAATAATTGTTCTCCTTTGAACTCCTCCGAAGTCGGAATGTGTCGGCTGTACGCAGCGGGGAGACCAGTGAAAACTGAAAACCGGGACACATTATGTACCTTACCCATTTGGGCCATATGGCCTGGGAACGCAGAAGAAGAAAGAAGAAGAAGAAGAAGAAGAAGTGCGTGATATTTATCATTCATAACTAAAGTATGAGTAAAATCTCAGTTATTAGCTGAGCTCCATTCCCCTAATCCGAAGGACTAAAAAGTTCGTGCATTTGAAATGCAGAATACTTTGCTTTGATAAAACTTTTCTGTGTCCAATGTCTTGTATTTGTGAGCCTCAGAAACAAACTCAGTTATCATTAATAAACAAGCGCGAAATCGCAATAGTTTGTGGCACGCGGTCCATTTTTACCACTCCAATCATGAGTTACCTCCCCTGGCTTTTCAATAATTTTAATCTGTAAACCAGAATGTTATCTCTGCACCATTTCGTAACTTTTTATAACTTTTGGAAAACATTTAAAACTATGTATCCTACTTATACTCATCAAAAGAAGCACCGCATACTCGTCGTGTCTGTTGTAGTGTCTGTATTACATATGTTTATTATTTTGTACGCTTTTAAAATACATCATTTTAAAGAGCGGCCTCAATTAATTTGAAGTGTAGATCGCTTCTCGATTTGAAGTGCGACAATTTGTGTCAAAATGTGCGAGCCCATCAATTTTGAGCCCGATACGGACAGAACCGACCGTGCTAAAACAGACCGACAGACAGACCCGACCGACCGACAAAGTGAGTTATAGGTTTGTGGCTTGAGCCACAAACAAAAACAAAACAACAACCCTGAAACAGACTGCAACGTGACTGGAACATACATACATTGTTTTGTCTCTTGTGAATAGAATAACGTCACTCTACACTTGTCGTGTAGTTGTTTTTGTTGTTGTCAGTTATCATTCACTTTTTGAATTGTTCTGTGTTCTGAAAAGAAGACAATAGTAAAATGTGCTGATTTACTTTTTCTCCCAATGGGGGAGGAGAGGACAGTGCCTATGCAGAGACAGCTGTTTCGACTTAGTGACGGTCTCCTCAGTCTGTATGATCGGCCTGCAATTTGACGGTCCAGTGGTTGTCAATTTGAGCATATAAATATACATGTATATGTATAAATTGTGTAACACGTTTTTGTCCCTATGTCTTTGGATGCGAACATTAAAACCAAAACCAGTTAAATAACTTGGTGTCTTGATCTATGTTCTAAAAACAACTTAAAGACAGCTAGTTTAGTTTCTCCTCCTTGTTAGGGAGGCAATGGCAGAACCCAGCCGAGGACAGCTGTTTGGATCCTAGGTGATCTCGTATATATATATTTTTTTCCGTTTTTTTAATTTTTTTAAATGCAAATTGATAACATTGTAATCGATCTCTCTCTCTCTCTCTCTCTCTCTCTCTCTCTCTCTCTCTCTCTCTCTCTCTTCCCTCTCCCTCTCTCTCTCTCTCTCCATCTCTCTCTCTCTCTCTCTCTCCTCTCTCTTCTCTCTCTCTCTCTCTCCTCTCTCTCTCTCTCTCTCTCTCCTCTCTCTCTCTCTCACTCTCTCATATATTCAAGTCACAGAGACTTCTCTCTGTTAAAGACTAGCTTTCAGTCCCCATCCGAAGGACTCGACGTTCGGTTCGATTTTCCTGTCAAACTAGAAAGAAAGGGCGAGGCCGGGATTCGAACCCGGGTCACTCACGCTGCAGTCACGCATTACATTTGGCAGGCGAACGTCATAACCACTCTGCCACCCTCTCTCCTCTCTCTCTCTCTCTCTCTCTCTCTCTCCCTCTCTCTCGTCCTCCCTCACTTCCCCCCCCTCTCAAGTCTCTCTCTCTCTCTTCTCTCCTCTCTCTCTCTCTCTCTCTCTCTCTCTCTCCTCTCTCTCTCTCATCTCTCTCTCTCTCACGGGCGTGCGCGCGCTGTGAATATACAGACATTTCATTACTTTGTCTAAAAGGAAAACACGGTGGGTTTTTTTGTTTTAGTAGTGTCTTTTCAAACATTATTAAGTGCAAACTCTTTCTTAACTCTTGCTTAATCTTTGCTTACTATGTTAACAAAAGACGTGTTGCAAAATCCAACAACAACAACGACAACAACAATAATAGCGAAAATCATAGAAAAACTTGTACAGCAAAACTTGTGGTATAAAACGAAGGGGTGAAGTTTCAAACGTTGTCTTCATTTTCAGGTGAAATGTTTTTTGGGTTTTTTAATCTGCAAAAAGTGTTATATGCTTTTAACCCTTTCACCGCCAACGTCGCATTTTTGCACCACAATGATTTAACACCCATGTCACTAAAAGGCATCAGATCAGGCCCCTTTTCATCTAATAAATTTATATTTGTGCCTGGGTTATGGCTCGTATGGTTGTAAGACATACTGAATTTCTAAATCTTAGTTTACATGGGACCAAAGGTCAGAATGATTGGCCTGCATAAGATTATGC
>CM065707.1:16275376-16277876 GCA_017654935.2 Phymorhynchus buccinoides
GCCGTTTTTGACTGTTTGGTTTCGAGGAAACCAGAGCAAAGTGAGTGTTCCGATCCTTGAAAAGGCTGTCTTTCTGGTGATCTCGACGTGTTTCTTGCAAAAACACATCCGTCAGGGTCCAACTTTAAAGACCCACCACGTCACGTGTCAAAATCACGATTTTCACGTGTTTTCCTTCTTATAGCTAGTAAGAAATCTTAAGACATCTTCCTAGCATAAGAGGGAATGTGACACGTGACGTGGGGTGTCTTTAAAGGTGCAGTTGTCACACTAATGCACCTAGCCTATCTGTATGCACGTAGCCAATGCGAATACAGAATGCGTACCGTTACACACAAATGCTTGCACAGAGTACCAACAATTACACCATATTGTTATACGTCATGCTGTTGATGTTGTTGCCTGTCTGTCGTTTCCGACAATGACTGCCAGATATAGCAGAGGGGGCTATTCCGGAGGGTTGGGCTGAAGTTTGTTGATAGTGGAGAATGTCGTGCTGTAAATAAAGAGAAAACCCGATCTTCCCCGCATTCCCTCTCTCCTTCACCTTTCCCTCCACGCGCACGCGCGCGCACACACACACACACACACACACACACACACTCACTGGCACGCACGCACGCGCACACACAGACACACACACACGCACGCACGCACACACACACACACACACACACACACACACACACACACTCACTGGCACGCACGCACGTACACACACAGGCACGCACGCATATACACACACACACACACACACACACACACACACGCACACACGCACACACACACGCACAGCACGCACACACACACACACGCACACACACACACACACACACACACACACACACACACACACACACACACACACACACACACACACACACATACACAACATACACACACATACACACATACACACACACAACACACACACACACACACACACACACACACACACACACACACACACACACACACACACACACACACCTTCCTTCTGACTCTTTTCTTCTTTCCTTTTTTTTTGGTTTTGTGTGTGTGTGGGGGGGGGGGTTGGGGGGGGGGGGGGAGGGGGAGTAAGAGAGAGGAAGCATAGGATTAGGTTCAGCCTAGGATTATTTTCATAAAACTGACAGAAGCAGACTTTGAGATTGAGGGTCGTAGCTACGATGGTGGTGACAAAAGCACAAGACAGCTATAGCCAGTTCTAGGCCTTAGTGCTGCAGATAAGGGATTAGTTGGCTTAGTTTAAGAACCCCCCCCCTCCGAACATCCAACTACCCTAAAGTCCGCTTGGCAGAGAGAACGTATACTGTCTATAAGAGGCTATGCCTAATTAGACGTTAAACCAACCATTGAGAGAGAGAGAGAGAACGTGGATGTCCCCTGTTAAAAGCGTATCCGCTGAAAACTATTTCCAACCCAGAATCCAGGAATAGCAGTTGCCTCATCTGCTACCTGTACGTCATGCCATGGTCGGACCGGGAACGGTATTGGCCACTGCAACTAGGGTTACCAACGCCCTTGACACAGTGAGAGTGAAGTCTCTGTTGGTCAGTATCCAAAAGGCCATTCACTCTTGCAAAAGGCAGCCATTCAGTGTCCTCAAATAGGGTAATTGGCGAGAGTTATACCCTTGTTTGGTCAGTACTCAAGCATCTACCAAGGACATTCACTCTTTCAAAAGGTGGTCGTTGCAGTGGCCAAATGGGCCTACTATTGGTGTAGAATTCCTGGTCGGACACGACCGACTGGCACAGCAATGGATGCTAGTGGTAGTGTCCGTCTCCCTTCTCCTTGTCAAACATCATCTCCCCTACCATGCGGCCGTTCTGCTCTGCTTATGCTACCCACGTTGCGTGGTTTTCATTTGTTTGGGGGTCAGAAGCAAAGTGCATCATCTTGTAATCATCGTTGAGTCCGTGCCTGGGGCTGAGTAGCATTACTGAGGAAATTGTTTCGTAGCGTTTTTACTGAGCAACCCGTATTATTTACAGCTTCTTGTCCATGAGAGCGCGTCAAGCGTTCTGTAACACCCTTCAAAGATCGTTCACTGAACAGCACACTGCGATTCCCCCGTGGGGGTACCGGGGGATCCTCACCCCACCTTCTTGACGTTCTGTGCTTGTAACTTCCTCTCAACTATCACTCTCTTTGACTCTGCCTTTTCCCTTTGCTTACTGCCGTCTACTATCTTCCTGCCTTAACTGGTCCATTCTCCTGCGCTGCCTTTGGGTCTAGAAACTCTTACGAAGATGGTCTCCAGCCGCAGACGGACATGCTGAGCCTAACTGTTTCTTAGGCGCATATCGGCAGCATGACGCATCTGCGATCATTATGACAGGACACTGAGCGATCGGTTAATGAAGAAGAAAGAACAAGATCAGTGGCAGTGGTTACAATGGGATGGAACACGCGGTCTCCAATTTTATTGGGTTTTTTTCAGTTTCTGCACGGTTACTGTTCTTTGCTTTTCCCTACAGTTTCTCCACGGTTACTG
>CM065707.1:16282876-16290376 GCA_017654935.2 Phymorhynchus buccinoides
GGAGTTGGTTTGTGGATTGGGGAGAAGGGAATCCTGCTGAAACAATAGCAGGTTGAGAGGGGTGCCCTAAAAACACATACTGTGATCCCAGTATGAGGTCATAGACAGGACTGTCCATGAGCACTGCCTTGATGGGTCCCTTAACATATCTGGTGTCGACATTGATTATGGCGACTGGCAAAGTGGATGGGGGGATTGCAGCATCAGGGCCTTGCAGAGAGATGAAGTCTCCCGTGTATGCTGACGCGGGGACTAAGGATCCGCAGACAATGGCGTCGCATGACAGTCCAGTGTCATAGAGACACTGAACAGGGATGTTGTTGACAGTCGCCTGTCCAACGACTGACGGTGTGCCTGGACACTGTACTGGGGAGGGGTTTGTGCAATTCTGCGAAGTCGAGACGACTTGCATAGTTGCAACATTTTGCCGCTTGTAAGCAAGTTTCCTGCAGTCATCCCGATTGTGGGTGTTCGACTTGCAGTATGAGCAGAATAAGGGTTGTCCCAGTGGTTGTCGTTCATGGGTAGAACTGTTTGACCCACTTTTGGAGTTGGGGTTAAACCTGCTCTGCTGTGAAGCAGTGGACCCAACTACTTGCTGTAGTTTTGGCCTTTTAGGGGCGCTAGGTTCATCATGGGCTAGAGTGTACCTATCACTTAGCTGGATGAGGTCAGCCAGAGTTGTGGCACCTTGTTCGGCAGTAAAGGTGCGTAACTCTGGGGACATGGTTTCGCGCAGTTGCTCGCCAACCATCAGTTCCCGGAGATCCTCATAGGACTCAGTTTTGGCAGAAAGGGACACCCATTTTGTCAGATAGTTCCCCAGTCTATCTGAAAATTGGGCATAGGACTCTCCCCTACCTTTTCTGGTTGACCGGAACTTTTTCCGGTAGGCGTCAGCTGTCAACTCGTATCTGTTGAGCAGGGCTTCTTTCAAAGCTGGGTAGTCGGTAATTTGGCTTGACGGAAGTTTACTGTATACCTCATAAGCCACACCCCTGAGACTTTGGGCAAGCTTGAGGTTGAACTTTTCCGGAGCAAGCTCAAATTCCTGGGCCAGTCTTTCAAATCTATCGAGGAATGCATCGATAGACTCTGTTGCCTCATTGAATGCCTCCAATGTGAAGGTCATGGCTGAGGTATGAATGGGAGGGGGAAAATTTTGAGGGGCAGCAGTCTCAGAGTCTGCTGAGTTTTCAAGCTGCTTCATAGCTAGTTCATGGTCTCGCGCCTTTTCTCGCTCAGTGGCCTCAAGTTCGAGTTCTTTATTTTTGGCATCCTGCACTAGTTGTCTCTGCCTTAACTCATGAGTACGGATTTTCTCTTGCTCCTGAGTGTCGCGAGCTTTATCAGCCTCTTGCGCCTCATGAGCTCTCTGTTTGTCTTTCTCAGCCTCTTTCTGAGCCTCCCGAGCTTTGTCAGCCTCTTGAGCCTCGCGAGCTTTTATGTCTTTCTTGAGCCACCTCGCGAGCTTTCTCTTTGTCATATTCAGATATGACAAAATTGGCTAACTCTTGGCCTGACAATCCTAGAGATTCTCCCCATTCTTTAAGTTCCCTCCTAAGTTTAACAATCTCAGCCATGGTTGTAAATACAACTATTCAAAATAAAAACAAAGCTGCTGAGTTGAATGTATCAAACAACACTTAACTATTTCAGCATAAACAGAAATAGCATGCACATCAAAATAAAGTCATAAATAGCATTCAAACAAATCAAATCAAAACACAGTGAACCAAATCACAATAACTTTCCCAGTGGACACAAGATAAGTTTTGAAAAGGAACTACCGTTTGAATTGAAATTTGTTAGACTTTATGAAAAAAAATATCCCGGACGCGAGCCCCCAATTAGATGTGACGAGGTAATGGGTTAAAAGGCTAAGTCTCTAGGGAAGACTTTAGATAATTTGCCTTTAGCCCACTTCTCTAGGGTATGGGAGATGAGCAACTTTCCCGGCCCCTTTTCATCTAATAAATTTATATTTGTGCCCGGGTTCTGGCTCGTCAGATGGTTGTAAGAAATACAAGTGGTTGAATTGCTCTAAATGGCAGACAGAGAGAAGTAGGGTTTTACATGAAATTACAAGACTCCCACTCTCATCAGTCTGACCAAAGGGTTCAGGATTATTTGACACTTGTATTTTATTTACTCCCAAAATCTGCATAAGATTATGCAACAATAATAATAAAGCAGCTCAATGGCGCCAAAACAAAATATGGATAAAAAAACAATGAAATCCGAAAGGATTCACAAGACTTTTGTCTTTCTATAAGGTTCGCCCCATGCCGGAAGGGTTACTAATTATATTCGGTGTCCGTAGGAAAGTTCAAATGATTGGCGCAGTCAGGTAGACTTAGCTGTTTGAAGTTCTGGGCTTGCTCGTCAGGTGAGAGTAGCTCCCAGTCGTTCCTATTACGGCTTCGCGGGATGGCACGGTTCAAGCGTGGTCTCCTCGCGGATTCTGGGTGCGGGTTGTCTTGGCGACGGACCCGTCTTGGTGCTTGGTGGAGTCCGGGATGATCGTCCGGCCCACGATGCCCTGCTGATAATCACAGGAGAAGGTGGATGTAGATCTCTATGGCTTAGAGACAAGGGGCTTCAGTCGGCAGGGAATTAGTGAATCCCAACCGGCTTGAAGGCTTCCCTTGTACAATAGCACTACATGTAGTTAATAAATAAACTGAATTTCAGTTAACAAACTGAGATCAGTAAAACATAAAAGGTGATCAAGACAACATCACTCTCCATCCAACACCTGGAAAGGAATGGTATCATAAAGTGCAAGATTGCGGCCCATAGGTTTCCTACTAAAAATAGTGCAAGATTGCGGCCCATAGGTTTCCTACTAAAAATAGACAAAAGGGTTAGTAGGCATAAACTCCGGTTCTGGTACCAAAAGTGTTCAAGTCAAAAACACACACACACAAATAATCAGTGCACATAAATAGAATAGAATGTTTACCACTTCTTTTCTATAACATATCTATCTACTCCTTATTCATCATTGAACATAGGATCTAGATCAAAACTAGAGTCAAACAAACCAGATCTCAATCACCTGCCATCAATAATACTTACTAGTGGGCTTATGATGACTGGTTGTGAGTGTTGCTCTAGCTACGTTTCAGCATCTTGTGTGACAACTTTTTCTCACCACTCCAATTATAGCCTTCACTTTCAAACAATGAAAGCCTGCTATTGGTGTATTACAGTCCACACGTCACAAGATTGCTGTTCTAAATGTACCGAACAATCACGCGCCTATTCCATCCTTATCACATTCCTGACATTCCTAACCTTGTGATTGAAAAGCAAAACCATCTTCAAAGGGAGATAACCGTGGTTGTCACTTTCTTGTGATGAGACGGTAGAAAAGGGGGGGGGGGGTGAAGGGAGATAACCTCGGTAGGTGGTACGTGCCGACCGGGGAGAAAGAGATAACGCCCTTCCGCGGCGTTCGTTTGAAGCAGCGGGGCAATTAACGTGGCGGCTGGACAGAGAAATGAAAAGGCGAGGGGGGGGGGGGGGGGGGAGAAGGGGGGGGGGGGTGTAGATAAGAAATAAAGAAAGTGGGTCGCGCGGGACACTTACGTCACAGAGGCCCCCCGAAGAAAAGATTCTGGTACCGGAATCTTCCTGTGGAACGCCGACTCCACTTTCGACTTGGGCGACAGGGACAAATTAGTGGGGAGACTGGGTCGGCTGGAATGGTGGAACATCTGGTCGCAACACAGAGTTCAAAGGAGCAGGTGGGTTAGAGATCAGTGGAATGGATTCCGACTGAGGTTGGTGCGGCAATCCTGTGTTGAGTTGTCCCAAGGTTGATTGCAGAATAGCAAACACCTCTTGCCTGAGTTTCCCCTTTAGCCTGGATTCATCATTGCTGATGATGTGGTTTGGTAGGCCGATTCGGGCGAAAATGGCTTTGAGTGCCGCGGCTATCTGACTAGCATCAAGTGAGGAGATTGGGGCGGCATCGCACTGCATGGTACATATGTCGACCACGGTGACTATGTACCGGAATTTCTTCTTCCGTTTAGGTAGAGGCCCGACCAAGTCGACTGCCACTCGCTGAAAGGGAGGGGTAGGTGACGGCTGTACGTGCGGCGGCCTGTCCCGATAGTACCTTCGGTGGGTGTTTGCGGGTACAGTGCTGCCTTTCACCTGAGGTACCTGTGGCGAGTGGTCTTGGGTCGTTAGGCGGACATTCCTTGGGAAGGATTTTCCAAGTTGTGGCGGACTTGGGGACTTGGGACAATCTGGATTGGCTCGCGCGGCAATTTGGTTTGCCGCGTTGAGAGGTTTCTTCCCTGCTGAGGGAGATTTGCTCTTTGGGAAGGAGGGAGGGAGTTGGTTTGTGGATTGGGGAGAAGGGAATGCTGCTGAAACAATAGCAGGTTGAGAGGGGTGCCCTAAAAACACATACTGTGATCCCAGTATGAGGTCATAGACAGGACTGTCCATGAGCACTGCCTTGATGGGTCCCTTAACATATCTGGTGTCGACATTGATTATGGCGACTGGCAAAGTGGATGGGGGGATTGCAGCATCAGGGCCTTGCAGAGAGATGAAGTCTCCCGTGTATGCTGACGCGGGGACTAAGGATCCGCAGACAATGGCGTCGCATGACAGTCCAGTGTCATAGAGACACTGAACAGGGATGTTGTTGACAGTCGCCTGTCCAACGACTGACGGTGTGCCTGGACACTGTACTGGGGAGGGGTTTGTGCAATTCTGCGAAGTCGAGACGACTTGCATAGTTGCAACATTTTGCCGCTTGTAAGCAAGTTTCCTGCAGTCATCCCGATTGTGGGTGTTCGACTTGCAGTATGAGCAGAATAAGGGTTGTCCCAGTGGTTGTCGTTCATGGGTAGAACCGTTTGACCCACTGTTGGAGTTGGGGTTAAACCTGCTCTGCTGTGAAGCAGTGGACCCAACTACTTGCTGTAGTTTTGGCCTTTTAGGGGCGCTAGGTTCATCATGGGCTAGAGTGTACCTATCACTTAGCTGGATGAGGTCAGCCAGAGTTGTGGCACCTTGTTCGGCAGTAAAGGTGCGTAACTCTGGGGACATGGTTTCGCGCAGTTGCTCGCCAACCATCAGTTCCCGGAGATCCTCATAGGACTCTGATTTGGCAGAAAGGGACACCCATTTAGTCAGATAGTTCCCCAGTCTATCTGAAAATTGGGCATAGGACTCTCCCCTACCTTTTCTGGTTGACCGGAACTTTTTCCGGTAGGCGTCAGCTGTCAACTCGTATCTGTTGAGCAGGGCTTCTTTCAAAGCTGGGTAGTCGGTAATTTGGCTTGACGGAAGTTTACTGTACACCTCATAAGCCACACCCCTGAGACTTTGGGCAAGCTTGAGGTTGAACTTTTCCGGAGCAAGCTCAAATTCCTGGGCCAGTCTTTCAAATCTATCGAGGAATGCATCGATAGACTCTGTTGCCTCATTGAATGCCTCCAATGTGAAGGTCATGGCTGAGGTATGAATGGGAGGGGGAAAATTTTGAGGGGCAGCAGTCTCAGAGTCTGCTGAGTTTTCAAGCTGCTTCATAGCTAGCTCATGGTCTCGCGCCTTTTCTCGCTCAGTGGCCTCAAGTTCGAGTTCTTTATTTTTGGCATCCTGCACTAGTTGTCTCTGCCTTAACTCATGAGTACGGATTTTCTCTTGCTCCTGAGTGTCGCGAGCTTTATCAGCCTCTTGCGCCTCATGAGCTCTCAGCTGCTTTATCAGCCTCTTGAGCCTCTGAGCTCAGTCTTTCTCAGCCTCTTGAGCCTCCCGAGCTTTGTCAGCCTCTTGAGCCTCCCGAGCTTTGTCAGTCTCTCTGAGCCTCGCGAGTTTTCTCTTTGTCATATTCAGATATGACAAAATTTGCTAACTCTTGGCCTGACAATCCTAGAGATTCTCCCCATTCTTTAAGTTCCCTCCTAAGTTTAACAATCTCAGCCATGGTTGTAAATACAACTATTCAAAATAAAAACAAAGCTGCTGAGTTGAATGTATCAAACAACACTTAACTATTTCAGCATAAACAGAAATAGCATGCACATCAAAATAAAGTCATAAATAGCATTCAAACAAATCAAATCAAAACACAGTGAACCAAATCACAATAACTTTCCCAGTGGACACAAGATAAGTTTTTGAAAAGGAACTACAGTTTGAATTGAAATTTGTTAGACTTTATGAAAAAAAATATCCCGGACGCGAGCCCCCAATTAGATGTGACGAGGTAATGGGTTAAAAGGCTAAGTCTCTAGGGAAGACTTTAGATAATTTGCCTTTAGCCCACTTCTCTAGGGTATGGGAGATGAGCAACTTTCCCGGCCCCTTTTCATCTAATAAATTTATATTTGTGCCCGGGTTCTGGCTCGTATGGTTGTAAGAAATACAAGTGGTTGAATTGCTCTAAATGGCAGACAGAGAGAAGTAGGGTTTTACATGAAATTACAAGACTCCCACTCTCATCAGTCTGACCAAAGGGTTCAGGATTATTTGACACTTGTATTTTATTTACTCCCAAAATCTGCATAAGATTATGCAACAATAATAATAAAGCAGCTCAATGGCGCCAAAACAAAATATGGAAAAAAACACAATGAAATCCGAAAGGATTCACAAGACTTTTGTCTTTCTATAAGGTTCGCCCCATGCCGGAAGGGTTACTAATTATATTCGGTGTCCGTAGGAAAGTTCAAATGATTGGCGCAGTCAGGTAGACTTAGCTGTTTGAAGTTCTGGGCTTGCTCGTCAGGTGAGAGTAGCTCCCAGTCGTTCCTATTACGGCTTCGCGGGATGGCACGGTTCAAGCGTGGTCTCCTCGCGGATTCTGGGTGCAGGTTGTCTTGGCGACGGACCCGTCTTGGTGCTTGGTGGAGTCCGGGATGATCGTCCGGCCCACGATGCCCTGCTGATAATCACAGGAGAAGGTGGATGTAGATCTCTATGGCTTAGAGACAAGGGGCTTCAGTCGGCAGGGAATTAGTGAATCCCAACCGGCTTGAAGGCTTCCCTTGTACAATAGCACTACATGTAGTTAATAAATAAACTGAATTTCAGTTAACAAACTGAGATCAGTAAAACATAAAAGGTGATCAAGACAACATCACTCTCCATCCAACACCTGGAAAGGAATGGTATCATAAAGTGCAAGATTGCGGCCCATAGGTTTCCTACTAAAAATAGTGCAAGATTGCGGCCCATAGGTTTCCTACTAAAAATAGACAAAAGGGTTAGTAGGCATAAACTCCGGTTCTGGTACCAAAAGTGTTCAAGTCAAAAACACACACACACAAATAATCAGTGCACATAAATAGAATAGAATGTTTACCACTTCTTTTCTATAACATATCTATCTACTCCTTATTCATCATTGAACATAGGATCTAGATCAAAACTAGAGTCAAACAAACCAGATCTCAATCACCTGCCATCAATAATACTTACTAGTGGGCTTATGATGACTGGTTGTGAGTGTTGCTCTAGCTACGTTTC
>CM065707.1:16295376-16300376 GCA_017654935.2 Phymorhynchus buccinoides
TCCATGACCCCCCACCCCCCATCCCCCCCAGCTTACCTCCACTCCTACCCCCTCCCTCTCCCTCTTTCCCTCCGCTCAGTAACTTCTTTGCCCCCCTTCCCCACCTCCAATTGCCCCCCCCCCCCCCCCCCCCCACCCCCCCCCCCCCCCCAATTCCTTACCCTCCCCCAATGTTTCCATGATTATTACATCAACGTTGTCAAACAGTGTAAGCCCAAACCACACCTTCTTAGCTTTGTTAGTCCCCGAGCCGAAGGTTCGGGGAGCTATTGTTTTTGTCTGGTCCGTCCGTCCGGTGTCCGTCCGGTGTCTGTCCGGTGTCCGTCCGTCCGGCGTGCCTCCGTCTGTCCGGCTATTCGTCCGTTTTTCTCAAAAACTATTCAGTCTATCATCATCAAATTTGGTATACTAGTTTGCCAAGATGCAAGCTATCCACTGATGTATTTAGTTTTACATTAAGGTCAAGGTCGCGCCAGATACGGGGTTCAAACCCCGAAACACATAATCCCTAATATCTCGCGAAGTTTTGCATGTATTTCAGTGCAGTGTTTTTCACAACATTTCTTGATGAATGGTCTATAACACAGTTGTCATGAATTTTTCTGTGCGCTCGTTATTTTTTAAAAATTCTTACAGATAGTGGGCCGATCCTGGAGATACGGCAATACCAGGAAAGACCACTTTGAGGGAATATTTATAGTGTGTGCTTAATATAATATTACCTATCATGCTGACTCTAAACTGACGCTAACCCCTATCTTCAACCCAGTCCTTCTCTGTCACACAACCCTATCGCTTTCCACAATAGAGATGGCATGGGGGGTTTGACCTCTCGACCCAGCAGACACCCAAACATTGCATCACGGGGCTTGACTGGCTTGACCCCCATCTGCACTGGATACCTTTCCCCTTCGTTGTTGCTCTCCCCCCCACCCACCCTATCCTCTTCCTCCGCCCCCCCCAATCCCCTCTGCATTCCTTTCTCGTTACTCCCCCCCCCCCTCTCCCTACATCCCCGCCCTTTCCATTCCCGCCTTTTCCCTCCATCCTCCATCGCCCGCCTTTTTCTGGTCAGTTATTGGCCGACGTCACACAATAACTGCATAACTGCCTGCTTTTTTCTGGTCAGTTATTGGCCGACGTCACACAATAACTGCATAACTGCCTGCTTTTTTCTGGTCAGTTATTGGCCGACGTCACACAATAACTGCATAACTGCCTGCTTTTTTCTGGTCAGTTATTGGCCGACGTCACACAATAACTGCATAACTGCCTGCTTTTTTCTGGTCAGCTATTGGCCGACGTCACACAATAACTGCATAACTGCCTGCTTTTTTCTGGTCAGTTATTGGCCGACGTCACACAATAACTGCATAACTGCCTGCTTTTTTCTGGTCAGTTATTGGCCGACGTCACACAATAACTGCATAACTGCCTGCTTTTTTCTGGTCAGTTATTGGCCGACGTCACACAATAACTGCATAACTGCCTCCATTTTCTCCACTGGATCAAGCTGGACGAGAGGTAAGGAGTGTGGGTGGGGTGGGGTTACAGGTGGTGGTGTGTTGGGGGGGGGGGGGGAGAAGGGAGATGGAGGTAAGGTGGGGGGAGGGTGTGTATTTCAATGCAGTTTTTTTCTCACAACATTTCTTGATGAATGGTCTAAATGGTCTCCCCGCTGTGTGTACAGCCGACACATTCCGATTTCGGAGTAGCTCGGTGATGCTGCGAGGGGAGTTTGCAGCCGCTCGGCGTTGCACTTGTTGTTGTTGTTGTTGTTGTTGTTGTTGTTGTTGTTGTTGTTGTTGTTCTTCTTCTTCTTCTTCTTCTTCTTCTTCTTCTTCTTCTTCTTCTTCTTCTTCTTCTTCTTCTTCTTCTTCTTCTTCTTCTTCTTCTTCTTGAATGTATTCTCTTTGTTTTCTTTCTTTGTTATATCTTCTTTAAGTTCAGATGTCGTGTGTAGGGACGTTGGGAGCGTAAACGGGTCTTGAAAAAAACCTAGAAGCACGCGTTTACTTTTCTCGGTAAGAAAATGATTACACAATTAATGACGTTTTCTCACCCTTCCGGCATTTAAGACCAACAACAGTGGGTCCATAATAACGATAACAAGATTACCCAAAATTGAGCACATTTCCAGAACTAAGGATTCCAGATCCCATCATGTGCTTTATTTTTTAGCTGATAATGGTAATGGTGATTAATGAAGCGGCGTGTTTCGGTGGCTTGGTCCTTATAATTTTACTCAAATGGCTTTTATCATTGGCTGACATTAGCCTGTAGTAGTAGGGGCCAACAGTAACATGAGAGCTGTACAATAGATGATTTCCTACAGTAATGGAAAATCATGTTACGGTTTATTCTCTTGATAAAGTCTATGACTGTCAAACGAGGGGGGGGGGGGGGGGGGTTATTGGCACCGGCTGTGGTGCTGCAGCCAAAGGGATGGGTTGGCCTTTGAGGACCTTCCCCAAACGGCAGCTGTCCTCAAATCCCTTTGGCGGAGAGAGTGGGGATGCACCCTGGGCAAGGCATCTCCACTATAAACAATTTGTAGCCCAGCCCGCCGGAATATCATCTGCCCCCCTCCACCACCCCTCTGCTATCTGGCAGTCATGGTCGGAAACGAGAGGGGAGCACATGATAAAAACAAAAGAGTCACACAGAGAGATATGTGACCCAGCACCACGAAAGGGACATTAAGTCGCTGGGCTAGTTTCTCACAACAGGCCTGGAAAGTAAAAAATATCATTGTTTTGTCAATTTTGTGTTATGGTATTTTTTGTTCTCTAGCATCTTATCTTTCATATATAAAGGGTAGTCTTGAATATGGTCTCTAAATGGTCTTATAAGTGTTTTAAGACGAGTAGGTCAATGTTTTTTCTTCAGCTAGGCTAGACTTTAGACTGTGTTTTCTCAAGATGGCCAATGCTCGCCCTACTAACTTTGAATGCTCATAACTCTGGAACGGAAAAAGAAACAAGCATGGTTCTTGTATCTTTAAAAAGAGAAATTATCTGAAGTTTTCAAATGCATAGCTTTCTCAGAATGCTCAGTTTGACACTTAAAATCCCTTTCGTGGTGCCGGGTCAGATAATATGAAACACAAGCGAAAGAGAAAAATGATCGGGAGGAGGTGAAGTAGAGAAGAGAAACACAGACTGTATCCGGCATTCCATAAATGATGACAAGGCCATCCATCAAGATGTCGTGTGTGGACAGATAACAACAGGTACAAACTCCTTTGTAGCGATGGAAATAGACCTTTTAAGATAACATGACAAAGTACATTCTTTGGTGCTCTGTTCTTTGCAAAGGAAACGCGTAGTGTCGATTTATTTTATAACGACAAAAATAATATCGTGTTTAATCAACGAATTTTCTAATGTTACGTTTGAAACTAAAACTCGGTTTTGTGATGATTTTAATCATCATACTCATATTTTAATGCTTTGAAGTCGAGTCCTTCCATTCGTCGAGAAGGTTTTTCAAACGTAATAGTATTCTGCGCTCTTTTAATGTTAGATGGTAGGCCTTAAGCCTTATTGTTTGATTAGACAGTTTAACAATGACATAATATGCCACGATGCGGTCCTATCAACTATAAATGCAGATGCAGATAATGTTTGCATTTTTTGGTCATGTAAGTCGGCGTGTAAATTGAGGTAGACTAAAAACCCAAGAAAATGCGTGTGATATAAACATAGGGTAAAGGTAAAGATGTGCCACCCCCCCCCTGCATTTCTCGGTTAATTGAAATTTTATGTTTTTGCCTTTCTTACCAAACATAAGGCTGTATTTTAGGAACATTTTGAGCTAATTACCTTTTTGGAATACTAACCCTAGCCCTAAACCTAACCCTACCCCCCACTGCAGTACACCGCGATTTGTCACAGTTGTGGTTCATTGCGTTTTCCCGTCTTATAGGGTGGGGGGTAGGGTTAGGGCTAGGGTTAGTATTCCAAAAACGTTATTAGCTACAAATGTTCCTAAAATACAGCTACTCCAGGTACGAACTGGTAGAAACTTCCTGAAACGATGGGTAAAAGACTACTGATGCCAGGCAAGGGCCCGCCACACTGCATACGATTCCATTCCTACGCGATGCGATTGTGACGATGTCTGTCGTGATTCACATGAAATACTTCCGTCTACAAAAATAATTCTACTACTTTCGCTCTCTCTCTCTCTCTCTCTATATATATATATACACACAAAGAAAAAGTTAAGCACCCCGCCACTGTTTTGCTGTAGATGAGATGAAATCGAAATTTATTGCAATAATCAATCAAGAATGAAACAACATTGATTGGTAAACGAAAGTTTGACTATCTGACTATAAGAAAACGCATAATTTAATGTATGGTTTTACAAATGCATTCTGATATTCTGAAACAAAAAGGGTTGTCATGTTCAATTTTTAAAAATACCATGTTTAATTATCAATGTAACAATTTCATATGGCTATCTGAAAAGTTAATTATTGTGGGAAAACGTCATGAGGAGTGTCCAAAACTCATTTGGCCAATCAAAGTTCAGTAGCGTGTGTTTCCTCCCTGTGCCTGGATGACTGCTTCAACCCTGCGTCTCATCCCTCCTGTCAGACTGGTAATAGCTAATTGCTTTAAGGGGTGCTTAACTTTTTTCTTTGTGTATATTTGTATACACTCAAGTAGATCAAATGACATGGATTTCACGTGGAGCATGATTGACATCGTCACAATCGCATCGCATTGACAGCGAATCGTGTGGAGTATAGCGGGCCCTTTGCAGGCGCAAAGAAACAGACCACAGAAATGAATGGACAAGAACTCGTGAAAATAGACTAGGGATATAAACAGGTACGAGTACAGACTGTTTGTAGTGATAGAAACAGACTTGCTGGTGGCGGTGGTGGTGGTAGTGGTGGGATTTGGTGGATTCTCACCTGTTCGTGTTCACAACGTGGTCGGAAACAACAGTTCCGTTGACAGATTCGCTGATAGTTTATCTTTCAACAA
>CM065707.1:16315376-16317876 GCA_017654935.2 Phymorhynchus buccinoides
AGAGACAGAGAGACCTACAGACAGAGACAGAGAGCGAGAGAGAGAGAGAGAGAGAGAGAGAGAGAGAGAGAGAGAGAGAGAGAGAGAGAGAGAGAGAGAGAGAGAGAGAGAGAGAGAGAGAGAGAGAGAGAGAGAGTCTAGTAAGTCTTTCAGAGAGATAGACAGAAACAGAGACAGAGAGAACTAGAAAGAGAGTCTCAAATTCCTTTCACCAAAAGAAACACGATCCAATCCTTGAAACCTTTTGTTTTTACTTTAACAAGCCCTGACAGTTCAGTTATATGTAAAAAATTATGCAGTAATCTTTTAGCAGGAAAAAAGAAAACGTTTGACTGTACTGTGAGTGAAGTGATGTATATATTTATTATTAAATTATTATGTAAGGATAGATTTTGGCAGCTTCGACAGCAGAATAAAAAACACATTAATTAAATAGTTAACATTTTCCATGTTACGCTCTCTCTCTCTCTCTCTCTCTCTCTCTCTCTCTCTCTCTCTCTCTCTCTCTCTCTCTCTCTCTCTCTCTCTCTCTCTCTCTCTCTCTCTCTCTCTCTCTCTCTCTCTCTCTCTCTCTCTCTCTCTCTCTCTCTCTCTCTCTCCCTCCCACTCTCTCTCTCTCTCTCTCTCTCTCTCTCTCTCTCTCTCTCTCTCTCTCTCTCTCTCTCTCTCTCTCTCTCTCTCTCTCTCTCTCTCTCTCTCTCTTCTTCTCTCTCTCTCCCACTCTCTCTATCTCTCTCTTTTTCTCCCCCCCCTCTCTCTCTCTCTCTCTCTCTCTCTCTCTCTCTCTCTCTCTCTCTCTCTCTCTCTCTCTCTCTCCCTCTCTCTCTCTCTTATCTCTCTCTCTCTCTCTCTCTCTCTCTCTCTCTCTCTCTCTCTCTCTCTCTCTCTCTCTCTCTCTCTCTCTCTCTCTCTCTCTCTCTCTCTCTCTCTCTCTCTCTCTCTCTCTCTCTCTCTCTCTCTCTCTCTCTCTCTCTCTCTCTCTCTCTCTCTCTCTCTCTCTCTCTCCCTCTCTCTCTCTCTCCCACTACCATCCCTCCCTCTAGCAGCATACTAAGCAGGTAAAAGAAAAGAAAAGTAATGATAAAAAAGTGCCAGCTACCTCCGTTTCCTTCATTCTGCGACTAATTAGTGTGGGGGTGTTTCACCTCAGACCTCTGCTCTTATTAAGGTGGAACTGACGGATGAGTTTTTTTGCAAGAAAAACGTCGAGATCACCAGAACGACAGCCTTTTCAAGGATCGGAACACTCAACTTTGCTCTGGTTTCCTAGAAAGTAAACCGTCAAAACGGCGATTCCTCCTTGGCGGAGATGCCGGAAAGAGTAGCCATTTTGGATGGGGTGGGTGAAGGTCACTCATTGTGGTTGAAGCGTTTTCTTTTTTAGTAGTGCAGTAAAAAAAGAACTTGGAGCTGTTTCCTTTGTTGTGAGCGAAACTCTTTTAGATAAACTGTATAAAAAAATAAAAAAATAAGAAAAAAATGTCTTGTATTGCGAAACTTTCGTGCAAGCGATTTGGTCTAAACGCAGGCAGCCATTGGAAAAGAGACGGCACCGACTTTCTCTTTCTGTGAAATAATTTGACTTCCAGCACCTCCGCCAAGGAGGAATCGCCGATTTGATGGTTTGATTTATAGGAAACCAAAGCAAAGTGAATGTTGCAATCTCTGTAAAGGGTGTTTTCCTGTTGATCTGGACGTGTTTCTTACAAAAACTCATCCGTCAGGGTCGCCCTTTCATAATAATAATAATAATAATAATAATAATAGTGAAGCATTTATGTAGCGCATTCTTCCACTAAATGTGGAGCTCTATGCGCTTAACAACATCAACACAAAAATTAAAAGCAAGAAATAATCGCATACAAACATCGCTCACGAACATACAAATATGTATGCACATACCCCCCCCCCCCCTCCCATACACACATACACACGCAGGCACGCACGCATGCGCACGCACACACACGCACGCACGCACAAATACACACACACCATTACCATCACCACAATCACTACCACTCACCCCACCCAGAAACTCTCTCTCTCTCGCTCTCGCTCTCTCTCTCTCTCTCTCTCTCTCTCTCTCTCTCTCTCTCTCTCTCTCTCTCTCTCTCTCTCTCTCTCTCTTGCTCTCTCTCTCTCTCTCTCTCTCTCTCTCTCTCTCTCTCTCTCTCTCTCTCTCTCTCTCTCTCTCTCTCTCTCTCTCTCTCTCTCTCTCTCCTCTCCCCCTCTCTCCCCCTCTCTGAATGCAGACGAGCAAAACAGTAAGGTAAAAAAATGTAGCGTTCAAAGGCAATGTGGTCTCTTTGACTGATCAAATTCTCTAATGTACAAAGAAGCACCCCGAAGGTACTGATGGTGCCCACAAACGCACCGAACTTAACCTGCCCTGCCAACACAAGAACAGCCCTTCACTTCCGTTACCGCTTAGTGTGTGGAACTGCCTCACTCTTGTGTAGAGGTGGGAAAAATACCGGTTTGAACCGAAAAAACGGTCCTG
>CM065707.1:16327876-16330376 GCA_017654935.2 Phymorhynchus buccinoides
TTGTTGAAAACTTGGACCTTTGCAACAATAATGATATTTATAATGTAGTGGGGGCCATTACCCTTGATAATTTGTGGGGTAAACATTATTTTCTGCAGCAAGACTAGTAGAAAGCACTGACTCGGTGCATACCTCCCCGAGGGGGGGGGGGGGTGTCTTTTCTGTCTGTGTGTCTGTCTGTTTCTGTCTCTCAATGTCCATCTGTCTGTCTGTTGCTCTGTCTTTTCTTTGCTTCTGCGCCTCTGCCAGTATGTGTGTGTCTGTCTGTCTGTCTGTCTGTCTCCTTGTCTCTCTCTCTTTCCTTCTTTCTCTCTTCTTCAGTTTCTCTCTCTCTCTCTGTCTATCTCTGTCTCTCTCTCTCTCTCTCTCTCTCTCTCTCTCTCTCTCTCTCTCTCTCTCTCTCTCTCTCTCTCTCTCTCTCTCTCTGTCTCTCTCTCTCTCTCTCTCTCTCTCCCTCTCTCTCTCTCTCTCTCTCTCTCTCTCTCTCTCTCTCTCTGTCTCTCTCTCTCTCTCTCTCTCTGTCTCTCTCTCTCTCTCTCTCTCTCTCTCTCTCTCTCTCTCTCTCTCTCTCTCTCTCTCTCTCTCTCTCTCTCTGTCTCTCTGTCTCTCTCTCTCTCTCTCTCTCTCTCTCTCTCTCTCTCTCTCTCTCTCTCTCTCTCTCTCTCTCTCTCTCCCCCCCTCTCCTGCACAGCAGCAGGTCTATCGTTCTTAGGTAAAGTGGATACAAGGGAAATAACCACTCATGTATAAAAACCGATTATCTGTACCATTTGCTTCCCTTTAGACAATAGAAGCGCAGAGTGGGAATGGGAGAAGTGGACGAAAATTAACCCTTTCGCCGCCAGCCATTTGTTTTAGCCCAACAATACCATTAAGCTTAACTGGGAAGAGAAAACAAATTATCTGCAATATTATGAATTACTTTGTGACATGCATGACATTAGGCCTATCTTTACCTCCCCAAATTAACAAAAATAGGGTCTTCAAATAACAGGCCCTGATTTGATGCCTTTTGGTTACATGGGTGTTAAATCATTGTGGTGCATAATTGTGACATTGGCGGCGAAAGGGTTAAACTGAGTGTATCATTTTTAGTGTACAGTTTTACTTTATTTATTTCTAATTTATATCCTTCTATCTGCCTGTTTGTCTCTCTCTCTCTCTCTCTCTCTCTCTCTCTCTCTCTCTCTCTCTCTCTCTCTCTCTCTCTCTCTCTCTCTCTCTCTCTCTCTCTCTCTCTCTCTCTCTTTTCTTCTTCTTCTTCTGCCTCTTCTTCTTCTTCTTCTTCTTCTTCTTCTTCTTCTTCTTCTTCTTCTTCTTCTTCTGCTTCTTCTTCTTGTTCTTCTTCTTCTTCTTCTTCTTCTTCTTCTTCTTCTTCTTCTTCTTCTTCTTCTTCTTCTTGTTCTTCTTCTTCTTCTTCTTCTTCTTCTTCTTCTTCTTCTTCTTCTTCTTCTTCTTCTTCTTCTTCTTCTTCTTCTTCTTCTTCTTCTTCTTCTTCTTCTTCTTCTTCTTCTTCTTCTGCTTTCTTCTTCTTCTTCTTCTTCTTCTTCTTCTTCTTCTTCTTCTTCTTCTTCTTCTTCTTCTTCTTCTTCTTCTTCTTCTTCTTCTTCTTCTTCTTCTTCTTCTTCTTCTTCTTCTTCTTCTTCTTCTTCTTCTTCTTCTTCTTCTGCGTTCCCAGGCCATACGGCCATGATGGGTGAGGTATATATGTGTCCGATTCTCAGTTTTCACTGGTCTCCCCGCTGCATTCAACCGACACATACCGATTTCAAAAGAGTTCAAAGGATAACATTATTTGGAAGAGTTTTGCTTTGTTAGAAAAAAACTACCCAGCAGGAGAATGGACCAAAGAGGCAGAACAACAGTAGATGATAGAAATAAAAGTCAAAGAGTGATAGACTAGAGGAAGCTGCTTGCACAGAACTTCCAGAAGGTGGGGGGACTGTTTGTTCTGAAATACCCCTCCAGTATCCCCACGGGGAGAGACTCGTAGAGGGCGGGGGGGGGGGGGGGGGGGTGTGTCTTTTAGCTCCGTATGGATGCACGAGGCATCTACCCACTGCCCCGTTCGTTCAAGAGCGTGTCTGTATGTTATCTGCATACAAGAGTTCGTAGTCGTTGGATTAGGCCTTCAATTTATAGCTTTTTTTAGTCCCCGAGCCGAAGGTTCGGGGAGCTATTGTTTCTGTCTGATCCGTCCGTGCCTCCGGCGTGCCTCCGTCCGTCCGTCCGTCCGTCCGGCTATTTGTCCATTTTTCTCAAAAAACTATTCAGTCTATCATCATCAAATTTGGTATACTAGTTTGCCAAGATGCAGGCTATCCACTGATGTATTTAGTTTTACATTAAGGTCAAGGTCGCGCCAGTTACGGGGTTCAAACCCCAAAACACATAATCGCTAATATTTGCATGTATTTCAATGCAGTTTTGTTCACAACAAAATCGCACGACTGTACGATACGATTCGATCACGTGGTCTCCAAGAAGAAAATGTGATTGG
>CM065707.1:16335376-16337876 GCA_017654935.2 Phymorhynchus buccinoides
ATGATATCATTCTTTTGTACTTTGGGTTTCGGCAAGAAAGTTCAGGCAAAAGTTTTTGGTCACTGCATGCACCCATGCTTTAATATACACTAGCGCAACGCCGAGTACCGGTAACGCCTAGTAACGGTAACGCCTAGTAACGGTAACGCCTAGTAACGGTAACGCCTAGTAACGGTAACGCCAAGTACTGGTAACGCTGAGTACAGCAAATTTGAAGCAATTCGGTTAAGAAACGGCGGAGTTATAAGGGCCCGTTTCCCGTTGGCGCTGCTCTGAGAGTGACGTGCCCTCCCTAGTAAGGGTAACGCCTAGTAACGGTAACGCCAAGTACTGGTAATGCTGAGTACAGCAAATTTGAAGGGATTGGGTTAAGAAACGGCGGAGTTATAAGGCCCCGTTTCCCGTTGGCGCTGCTCTGAGAGTGACGCGCTCTCCCGATTCTCTTCAAATTTGCTGCCAGGCTTTGCCCCGGCCACAGCAAGCCTGACAGCAAATTTGAAGCGATTCAGTTAAGAAACGGCGGAGTTATTTGTGAAAAGGTTAAGCGACGTATGTCGCGCGCATTTCTAAATCGATTCGCTTCCGGTTTGGCACACGGATAGTCACTGTCCCCAGTCATCTACCGTCCAAATTCGAAGGCAATCCGTCCAGAAATACCGGAGATACGGGCGCCGAAAGGCCGGCGGATACGCGTTTCGCGCATTTGCCAAACCGCGCAAATGACACGGCCACTTCAGTTGCCGTTGCCATCGCCCCATTAGGGCTCATAGCAAATTTGAAGCGGCGGAGTTATAAGGCCCGTTTCGTGTTTCAGACACACACACACACACACACACACACACACACACACACACACACACACACACACACACACACACACACACACACACACACACACACACCACACACACACACACACACACACAGACACACACATGATGATTATCACACCTACGTGTAAACACACACACTTCACACACACACACACACACACACAGACACACACACACACACACGGACAGTTGGCTTTTTACTATATGATGATGATGTATTATCTCCGCCTACGTGTAAATGGGTACTTGACTTCATTTGGGGAATGTTATTGCGGAGGAAGAAGAGGGTCAATCTTCTCTTTCCAATATCGAGCTCCCCCCCCCTCCTCCCTCTCTCTCTCTCTCTCTCTCTCTCTCTCTCTCTCTCTCTCTCTCTCTCTCTCTCTCTCTCTCTCTCTCTCTCTCTCTCTCTCTCTCTTCTCTCTCTCTCTCTGCATGCCAGACAAAAAAATGTCTATCTTTTTAAAGACAATCTCTCTCTCCCCCCCCCCTCTCTCTCTCTCTCTCTCCCTCCCTCCCCCCCTCTCTCTCTCTCTCTCTCTCTCCTCCCTCCTCCCTCCCCTCGCTCGCTCTCTCTCTCTCTCCTCTCTCTCCCCCTCTCCCCCCCCCCCTCTCCCCCCCTCCCCCCCTCCCCCCCCTCTCTCTCTCTCTCTCTCTCTCTCTTTGCATGATTTTTTCGGCGTATTCTGAATCTATTTTTATTTATGTTATTTTTCTTATTTGTTATCGCCCCTACCCCACTGTTCTGTTCTGTTTCTCTCCCTCTCTCTCTCTCTCTCTCTCTCTCTCTCTCTCTCTCTCTCTCTCTCTCTCTCTCTCTCTCTCTCTCTCTCTCTCTCTCTCTCTCTCTCTCTCTCTCTCACTGCCGTCCTTTTTTTCCATCTTTCCCTTTTTCTTGTTTGTCTTATCTTTATCTTTTTCATTCCAACGATCGTGCTATCCTCTCACTGTCTCTTTCTTTGTGTGTATTACTATTGGTTGCTTGCTGCACAGAACAACATAAACCCAAGAATGCCTTTTGTTTGTTTCTCTGTGTTGCAATGTTTGGTGTACAGTTTCCCATTGTCAACGTTTGTCCTCTGCTACTCAAGGCTTCTGATCTTTCCCCCTCTTAAAGGGAAAACAACCGATCCCAGGGATCGGACTGTTTTAAACCACAAGTAACGGTTGTGTTCACGCACGCGTCATTATCTTAATGCGTCATCTCACCCCCTAAATGAGATTTTAAAGGGTAAAGCTCTCGCACAGTTTCAGATTCTAGGGGGGGGGGGGGGGGGGGTTCAGATTTCTGGGGGGGGGGGGGGGGGGGGGGGGGGGGGGGGGGGGGTGGGGGGGGGGGGGGGGGGGGGGGGGGGGGGGGGGGGGGGATTTGAGAGCTCTTGTGCGTAAATACGCACAGTCTGTACGTTTTCAGGAGCCCTGTGTTTGCTTCCCTGTGTTGCAATGTTTGGTGTACAGTTTCCCATTGTCAATGTTTTTCCTCTGCTACTTATAAGGGCTGGTTGTTGATGTTAGGTATCAGGTATTGTTAGGTATTATGGTACTTTATAGTCACAGTGGCAACTCTGTGAAATTCGGGTTGCTCCCACCTGGAGAGCGCGTCGCAGCCGGAGGCGCGCCACCCCCTTTTTCTTTGACATGCGATTTTTGTGTGACTGATGAGGAAG
>CM065707.1:16342876-16347876 GCA_017654935.2 Phymorhynchus buccinoides
ATCTATCTATCTATCTATCTATCTATCTATCTATCTATCTATCTATCTATCTATCTATCTATCTATCTATTCTTATCACTGCTACTGTTGTTTTGTTTTCTTTTCTTTTATTGGAGTGTGACTGGTATTGTCGGCATTTGGATGGAGGCCTTGCACCGAGGAAGAGACATCCAGTCTCGTAATATTTACATTTTTATTAAATGTTTTAACAGTTATTTCCGTTTCTTGGTGGGTTTTTTTAAAATCTATCTATATCTATCTATCTATCTATCTATCTATCTATCTATCTATCTATCTATCTATCTATCTATCTATCTATATCTGTCTGTCTGTGTCTATCTATCTATCTATCTATCTATATGTGTCTGTCTATCTATCTATCTATCTATCTATATCTGTCTGTCTATCTATCTATATCTATATCTGTCTGTCTATCTATCTATCTATCTATCTATAAATCTATGTATATATCTGTCTATCTATCTATCTATCTATCTATCTGTCTATCTCTCTCTCTATCTATATCTGTCTGTCTATCTATCTATCTATCTATCTATCTATCTATCTATCTGTCTATCTCTCTCTCTATCTATATCTGTCTGTCTATCTATCTACCTATATCTATCTATCCATCTATATCTGTCTGTCTGTCTATCTATCTATTCATCCATACATCTATGCATCTACAAATGTTTCGTCCCTGTCACTGTTGAAGGCCCAGCCACGCTGCATACGATTTGACCCCAATACGATGCGATTGTGACGATGTCTGTGAGTCATGATTCACGTGAAATACTTCCGTCTGAAAAATTACTCTACTGTTTTCGTTCACTGACTATCCTCATGAAGACCGCAATACACGAATCAAGTAACCCCCCGTGGGGATACCAGGGGGGGGGTCTTTTGTATAAATAGTTATCCCACCTTCTGGAAGTTCTGTGCTTGTAGCTTCCTCTAATCTGTCACTCTCTTTGACTCTGCCTTTTCCCTTTGCTTACTGTCATCTACTATCTTTCTGCCTTACCGGGGTCCATTCTCCTGCCTTTTTTCAAGAAACACTTTCAAAAAGATTTCCTCCAGACAAAATCGGACTTGCTGGGCCTCTTTCTTAGTTAGGCGCATAACGGCAGCATGACGCGTCTGCGCTCATAATTGACAGGAAACTGTCTGAGCGATCGAAGAAGAAGAAGAAGAAGAAGAAGAAGAAGAAGAAGAAGAAGAAGAAGAAGAAAAAGAAGAAGAAGAAGAAGAAGAAGAAGAAGAAGATGAAGAAGAAGAAGAAGAAGAAGAAGAAGAAGAAGAAGAAGAAGAAGAAGAAGAAGAAAGAAGAAGAAGAAGAAGATGATGATGATGATGATGATGATGATGATGATGATGATGATGATGATGATGATGATGATGATGATGATGATGATGATGATGATGATGATGATGATGATGATGATGAAGAAGAAGAAGAAGAAGAAGAAGAAGAAGATAAAGAAGAAGATAAAGAAGAAGATGAAGGAGAAGAAGAAGGAGAAGAAGAAGCAGAAGAAGAAGAAGCAGAAGAAGAAGAAGAAGAAGAAGAAGAAGAAGATGAAGATGAAGAAGAAGAAGCAGAAGAAGAAGAAGAAGAAGAAGAAGAAGCAGAAGAAGATGAAGAAGAAGAAAGAAGAAGAAGAAGAAGAAGAAGCAGAAGATGAAGAAGATGAAGAAGAAGAAGAAGAAGAAGATGATGAAGAAGAAGAAGAAGAAGAAGAAGATGAAGAAGATGAAGAAGAAGAAGATGAAGAAGAAGAAGATGAAAAAGAAGAAGAAGAAGAAGAAGAAGAAGAAGAAGAAGCAGAAGAAGCAGAAGAAGATGAAGAAGAAGCAGCAGAAGAAGAAGAAGATGAAGAAGAAGAAGAAGAAGAAGAAGAAGAAGAAGAAGAAGAAGAAGAAGATGATGATGATGATGATGATGATGATGATGATGATGATGATGATGATGATGATGATGATGATGATGATGATGATGATGAAGAAGAAGCAGAAGAAGAAGAAGCAGAAGAAGAAGAGAAGAAGAAGAAGAAGAAGAAGAAGAAGAAGAAAGTAAAATGACCGATACAACAATAAGATATTGTATCAGATTCGTGTACGGGAGACTTCATAATAACGAACATAACTAGTAGGAATTCATCAGATTTATGTAGACAGTCGAATGTCATGTCAATTATGCCTCACGAATGTCAAAATCGGATCGTAGCGAATCGATTCGTATGTAGTGTAGCCGGCCCTTTACACTTACTTTATGTATGGATTATTTTCATATGCCTGTCTACCTGACGACTTGCCCAGTTATTTTAAGCCTGAATGACCTATTATCAGGTTGAAGCAAATCAACCATCCGGTAGGTTGTCGACTCAATGTATCGGGTGGAGGTATAATTAATGTAACCCAGTTTTCTCTGTACAGTTTGTCTGTTTGTATAATGTGTGTATGATTTTGCCACAACAAAATTACAGAAAACCATCACATATTGAACACAATCATGACATGAAAAAGACGATAGACCCAATCTGGCAAAAGGTATAACTACATAATTTATCTTTATGAGATAATAAAGTATTCTTGAGTCTTGAGTCTCTCTTGACTGTGTTAGAGCAAAATCCAGCGTAATACCAGAGTTATTCCTCTTCGTCTGATGACGTCATCAGTGATGTCATCAAGTCAGTGCGTGATACGTTATATACGGCAGTCAAGGGGTAACCAGAGCGACAGAGCAAGGGTTAAAGATCCCACACGTCACGTGTCACATTCCCTCTTATGCTAGGAAGATTTCGTAAGGTTTCTTACCAGCTATAAGAGGGAAAACGCGTGAAAACCGTGATTTTGACTCGTGCCATGGTGGGTCTTTAAACCCGATTTCCAATACGAATATTTCCAGCACTGCGAAGTGAATGTGGCGCCAGTATTTTAAAAAACCACACCATCATTTGATCCAAACCTGTCTGCAAGAAATCTGAAGTCGTTTCCTTTTTGTCCTTCGTCCACGAAAATGGAAGGAGGAGTATGATTTGCACTTTGCCTGTACTGTCTGTGACTAGTTTGTCTCCATGTGTATCTGCTTGTTGATGTTCTTGTCGTAACTTGGCTAAAAGACTCCAGGGATCATCCCAACAGCCGAAGCACTTGAATACTATGGTACAAATGCACCAGCTAGGGACGAGACCATTACGTGCGTGACCGTTTTTGATTACCGCGCCACGTGGCGGCCACACTCCGACTTCAGATGATTTTGGATACTGACGATGTAATGCTATAGGAGCTTGTCATGGCTAAAGACAATCAACAACAACAACAACAACATATATACAGTATTTATACGGCGTTGAATCTTGATATAAATCAAATCGAAGCGCACACACTCGTTAGCATTCCTAACGTATTCAAACAAAAAACGCAATACAAAGGGAACACGCACGTATATAACAATCCCCGCATAACTATGCATAGCATAGCAACATTTTGATGTAGCTTTGGTGTTCTAGCCTATGTTAATTAGTCTGGCACAGCCTTAGAGGCCCACAGAGCCGGCTGGATTAAGTCCCTTGGGTTTTTTTCTGGGTCGGTGTGGCCCACATTCAGACTTTCCTCGTATTCGATCGAGGCTGCTCTTTAAAGTGATGTCTCGTTCTCGTACATGAGGACATTTGTATGGGAGCAACACTTGGTCAAAATAAGATTTCTTACCAGCTATAAGAGGGAAAACACGTGCAAACCGTGATTTTGACACGTGACGTACTGGGTCTTTAAGGCAGGGCGAGTATTTGCTTGTCATTAGAACAATGGATGTAGACGTTCCATTCCATGACTTCTTACGGTACAGTCTCGCTAAGCATTCTTAAAAGATACTACAGTGGAGCCTCCCTTGAACAATCAGCTCCAAAGGGTCTTACATAGGGAGGGGTCTTAATAGGGAGGTGAACGTTCAGTAGTCCGGATATGAAGGGGAACAAAATTGGTGAAAGCAAGCCCTGCTCTCATGGTGACCTCAGTTTCGGTTTCCGATCCAGTCTATGCCTTGGTGCGTTCGGGTCAAAGTCATGGGGATCAGTGTGTTCTGGGGAGCTGTCGGTGGACGGTCGTGGTGGCGCCCTCGGAGGAGGACCTCACTCACGCTGGCTCCGCGACTAAGAGAATAGTGTCGTCAGTAGGGGGCTTAGTAGGTGGTGTCCTGAACAGGCTCTACTGAACTCCACCGAAGTGACTCAGCAGCAGTGTCTCCTCGGTTGGTTGCCTCCTGACGGCCTAATATAGATTAGCTCCCCTTGGACTACTGGTCTCTGATTCTGCGACCTGAACGTGCGGAGGTGTGGCTGCGAGTTGGGATTCGGAATGAGCGGCGTGGGAACAACGCCACTGTAGGGCCCAGAAGATGGGACAGCAAAAATAATAAATTGGTGAAAATGTTTTGGGGTCACATGTTAAGAGGGAGTCTGATTAGGGAAGGGTACGGAGATTCCACTGTAATTACAAGAATAAAAACAAACCCAATCATCTTGCCTAGACTATGTCAAAGAAAACAGCTGCAAATAGTCAATTGAAGAGAAAAAATATGTTTAATGTCCCTCCGGTCTGAAACAGACACATATGGGACATTAGCAGATATAACGATGGTGGGAACGGTTCTGGAGGCAATGCCCGAAGGCAGTGCAACACGAGGAAAGTCCCGATTTTTTTAACGATACAGATATTATTGTGACCTGATAGTCAGTTACCCTCCCTAGTGCTAAATCCAACCAAGATCTGCGAGGCCCGTGAAGAGCCAGAAGGAAGCCAGAAGGTACCATATTTATTCTTTTTGTGACTGTATCTTCTGGTTTTCTCCCAAGACGAACATGTGGTCCGAGTATATGTGACCCTGCATCACGAAAGGGACATTAAGTCGCTGGGATAGTTTCTCACAAAAGGTTTGCAAAGTCAGAAATATCATGTTTTGGTTAATTTTGAGTTATTGGTATTTTTGTGTTCTCTAA
>CM065707.1:16357876-16360376 GCA_017654935.2 Phymorhynchus buccinoides
GCGGCGTCCTTCTCCTTGTGAAAAGACAGTATAAGAAATGTGTGGAACAAATCAGAATAGACTGCGAAAATGCGATTGTCATTAGAATAAGAAAAAGTCTGTTGAATGTGGATAAGGATGTAATTATGGTGGCATGTTACATTGTTCCTGAAGGGGGGCCAGCCTACGATCAGTTAGAATTGAATAATGGCATACATATACTTGAGGAGAGTTTATTACAATGTGTGGATAAGGACGATGTGTATGTAATAATGTGTGGTGATATGAATGCCAGAACGGGAAATGAACAGATGCGAATGGAGAGTATGATTAATTTTCTGCCTGGTGAGAGTGAGAACGAGGACGAAGAGCTTTGTGTGCGTGCGTCTAAAGATATTGTTACAAATAATTTTGGTCATTCACTTTTGGATTTATGTTTCTTGTTCGATTTATACATTGTCAATGGATCATGTGCTAGTGATGTGTCTGGTGAGTTTACATTTGTGTCCCCTCAGGGGGCGAGCGTTATCGATTATTTCATTGTCTCAAAGGAACTGGTGGAAATGTGTGATTTAAAAGTGGGTGATAGTTTATATTCTTGGCATTTGCTGGTATTGGCCGTAGTTTTGGAGAGGCCGTAGTTTTGAAAACTTTGTATTTAGACCATTACGGAAAGAACAGAAAGAAGAGAGAATAGTATGGTCTGAAGCGCATAAAGATATGTATGTCGACGAGTTAGAATCAGAGGCATTTAGCGAGAGTATAGAGTCAGCCAAACAACATCTTGGCACTGATGTCGATAGGGCCACTGAGACTTTCATTAAGGCAATGTTTGGGGCAGCGGCCTGTATGGTAAGAAAGGTGGGGGGGCTTAGTAAACAATTTAACGATTGGTATGATCAGGCGTGTCATCAAAAAAAGAAACAAGTTAAACGGCTCCTCCAGTCATATCGTAGAGCAAAATCACCTACATATAAAGCTTTACAAAGGAGTAAATACGTTGAAGAAAGGAAAGAATATAATATGTTACAAAGGCAAAAAAGGGAAGAGCATGACGAAATGAAACTTAGAAGGCTTAAAGAATCAATAAACGATCCAAAGCTTTTTTGGTCAACAGTAAGATCAGTGAATAGAAAAACAACTATCTATAATGACATCAGTCAGCAACAATGGTTCGATCATTTCTTTACTGTCTTTAATGACTTTGATGACACTCCCATGCACGAAGAAAATGAAGAGTTAGATATTGATGAAAATGATCAGACTTTATTTAATGATCCGATAACTAGACAGGAAGTGATCAATGGCATTAAACATCTGAAAAATAATAAAAGCGCTGGTCCTGACAAACTTGTGAGTGAAATGTTTAAACACTCGAACACGACAATAGTTGATTTTCTAGTTGACCTATTTAATACAGTCTTTAACAGTGGAACCTTTCCCCAGGAATGGTGTAAGTCGATAATAGTACCACTACATAAAAAGGGAGACACCAATCAGCCCGATAATTATAGGGGAATTTCTCTAACAAATATTATTAGTAAAATTTATACTTACATTTTGAATAAAAGACTAACCAAATGGACAGAAAAGGAAGAAAAAATAATAGAAGAGCAAGCAGGCTTCAGGAAAGGCTATAGCACGATCGATCACATCTTCACATTATATGCATTAGTTCAAAAGTACTTACTCCAAAACAAAAAATTATATATCGCTTTCGTGGATTTCCGCAAAGCTTTTGATTCAGTGAATAGGAACATACTTTGGGATACTCTTAGAAAAACTGGCCTAAATGGGAAAATGTACAATGCCCTTAAAGGAGTCTACACTTCAGTTATAGCTTGTGTTCGTGAAAAAGGTGAATACTCAGATTATTTCAATTGTCCTCGAGGGGTCAAACAGGGATGTCTGTTGAGTCCTCAACTTTTCTCATTCTTTATTAACGAATTAGCGATAGAAATTAACAAAAAAAGGGCGTCACGGCATTCAAATGATACAAGATGCAATAGAAATGTTCTTAATGTTATTTGCAGACGATATTATTTTGCTCTCAGATACAATAGTTGGTTTGCAAAATCAGTTAAATTCCCTTAAGGCAGAGGCAGACCGACTTCATTTAACTGTTAACATGGACAAGACAAATATTATGGTTTTTAGGAACGGGGGCTATCTTTCTAAATTTGAAAAATGGTGGTATGGTAATATGGAAGTGAAGATCACAAATAGTTATAAATATTTAGGCCTGGTATTCACAACCAAGCTAAGCCTTACTGCAGGATGGACAGAAATGTGCAGAAAAGGAAAGAAAGGGGTAACAAATATACTTAAAACTTTAAGGAAATTAAACTCGAACGATCCATCTATTTTCTGGAAACTTTTTGACACACAGATCACACCTATATTAACGTACGCAGCAGAAGTATGGGGAACTCTCAATAATAATCAATTAGACAATGTCCATACTCTTGCAATAAAACGTTTTCTTAGTGTGCCGTTACATTCTTCTAACAGCATGGTGTAT
>CM065707.1:16362876-16365376 GCA_017654935.2 Phymorhynchus buccinoides
ATAATTATCAGTATTGCTGTTGACAAGTAGTTTGATGATAATACTCATCGTTAACCCTTTCACCGCCAATGTTGGATTTATGGCACCACAGTGGTTTACCGCCACTGTCGCTAAAAGGCATCAAATCAGGACCTGTTATCCGAAGTCCCTATTTTCTTAATTTTGAGAGGTAAGGATAGGCCTAATGTTATACCCGTAACAGAGAAATTCCCAATATTGCAAATAATTTTGTTTTCTCTTCCCAGTTAAGCTTAATGGTAAGTTTTGGCTGAAAATGGCTGGCGGCGAAAGGGTTCATGCTATTCATGAATGAAAACGTTGTTACTTGACAAAAGGGGGTGGGGTGGTGTTTTGGTGGCTTGGCTGTTTGCGGACAGCCCTTTGCTCAAATGGTTTTTACCGTTAACCGGTAGACAAAGCCCTGCGGGGATACCGGGGAGTCTTTTCGTACAAATAGTTCCCCCACCTTATGGAAGCTCTGTGCTTGTAACTTCCTCTAATCTGTCATCTCTTTGACTCTGCCTTTTCCCCTTCCTTGCTGTCATACTACTATCTTTCTGCCTTCTTTTGTTCAAGAAACACTTACAAAGGTTTTCTCCAGCGAAGACATGACATGTTGGGTCTATTTCTTAGTCAGGCGCATAACGGCAGCATGCAGCACCTGCGCTCATATGACAGGACACTGTCTGAGTGATTGAAGAAGAAGAAGAAGATTGGTAGACATTTGCCTGTAGTAGGGGCCAACAGTAACATGAGAGTTGTACAATAGTTGATTTTCTAAACAAATGGAAAATCGTGGTACAATTTAGTCTTTTTGTGGACGACCATGACTCTCAAACGAGGGGGTGTTTGCACCGACTCTGGTGCTGCAGCCAAAGGGATGGGGTTGGCCTTTGGGGACCTTCCTCAACGCCAGCTGTGTCATCAAATCCTTTTGGCCGAGAGAGTGGGGATGTACCCTTGGCAAGCCGTTTCCACTATCAAACAAATTATAACCCGGTCCGCCGGAATGGCCTCTGTCCCCTCTGCTATCTAGCAGTCATGGTCGGAAACGACTGACTGGTATACAGTTTGTGCGCAATAAGACAGTGACTTTGGGAACAGTTAGCCGCTTGTTTGGTTGTTTAGTAAATTGGCGGACGGTTAAAGTGGACGATCACTCGCAGAACATTTCCACGAACCTTCGTGGTTGATCTTGACTGTCATTAGTTTATATGAGGCTGCATAGAGAAATGTTTCATTCGTTTTCAGTAATCACTGTTTCCCAGAAAATGTACTGTTAGTGTAAGATGCGTCTTTCATTTTTTTCTATCTGTCTGCCTCTCTCTCTCTCTCTCTCTCTCTCTCTCTCTCTCTCTCTCTCTCTCTCTCTCTCTCTCTCTCTCTCTCTCTCTCTCTCTCTCTCTCTCTCTCTCTCTCTCTCTCTCTCTCTCTCTCTCTCTCTCTCTCTCTCTCTCTCTCCATGTGCATGCGTACATGTGTGTGAGTGTGTGTGTGTGTGTGTGTGTGTGTGCGCGCGCGCGCGCGCGTGTGTGTGTTTCAGTGTGTGTGTGTGTGTGCGTGTGCGTGCGTGCGTGCGTGTGTGCGTGTGTCACAGTGTATGTGTGCATGTGTGTGCGCGTGCGCGTGCGCGAGCACATGTAGACCTAAATGTGGCTAATCCACACCGACATTTAAACTCAACGAAATCGGTATCGTAGATTATGAAATCAATAAGAGGGGGGTATTAAAAAGGAGTTGGGTAGAGAGAAAACAAGAACACTAGATGTTATAACGTTGAGTTCTGAGTTGTTGACACTTCCATCACCAGTCTCTACATTTCTTTCAATAGGAATTGTTCGGAAACGATTAAGGGGAGTAATTGCATGGTGTATGGGAGTGATATCGCCTAATTCAATCGGTCAAACAGGGGAAGTTACCCTACCATCAGGTAAATTCCCAGCCCTCGCTTCGTGTGTTTGAGGTGACACATAGCATGTAGAACGCAGTGCGTCATTCTAAAATTGATGTCATTAATATTTTTACGTCACAGTTGGCAAGTTCTATCACTTTGCATGCTAACCCCTTATTTTTGTTATAAAAAAAACGTAAAAACGTTTGCAAGTCGCTGACTCGCATCCTGCGGTTTCAAGCTTCGACGCCATGCCACCATGGTTGCTATGGTTTTGACCGAGTAAGTCAACTCTAATTTTCACGAAGTTCTCTCCCCTAGTTTTTTTCCTCCGAAAACCGTCTATTGCGGAGGGGTGAGGGGGGGTGAGGGGGAACCCGACAACCTAGCTCCGCGCGTGCGATGCTGAACTCTCCAATCAATAGAAAACGCCTTTCGTCCTTAAAATGCAAACCAGACGACACGAGAACAATGAAGCAATGACCGTCGTGTGTGTTTTTAGACACCGGCGGCGAGGCATTTGTTTCGTTTTAACTACAATTATTGTGTGGTAAATAGTTGAACCATCCGTTAATATCAGTGATTTAATTGGCCGAGAATTTATCTAAA
>CM065707.1:16370376-16372876 GCA_017654935.2 Phymorhynchus buccinoides
GATTCACGTGAACTCAATCTCAGAATGTCTGATACAAAAATGTCCATCAGATTCGTGTGATGACGTCTGTGAGACATGATTCACGTGAACTCAATCTCAGAATGTCTGATGCAAAAATGTCCATCAGATTCGTGTGATGATGACGTCTGTGAGGCATGATTCACGTGAACTCAATCTCAGAATGTCTAATACAAAAATGTCCATCAGAGACGTGTGATGATGACGTCTGTGAGACATGATTCACGTGAACTCAATCTCAGAATGTCTAATACAAAAATGTCCATCAGAGACGTGTGATGATGACGTCTGTGAGGCATGATTCACGTGAACTCAATCTCAGAATGTCTAATACAAAAATGTCCATCAGAGACGTGTGATGATGACGTCTGTGAGGCATGATTCACGTGAACTCAATCTCAGAATGTCTAATACAAAAATGTTCATCAGAGACGTGTAATGATGACGTCTGTGAGGCATGATTCACGTGAACTCAATCTCACAGAATGTCTGATACAAAAATGTCCGTCAGATTCGTGTGATGATGACGTCTGTGAGACATGATTCACGTGAACTAAATCTCAGAATGTCTGATACAAAAATGTCCATCAGATTCGTGTGATGACGTCTGTGAGACATGATTCACGTGAACTAAATCTCAATGTCTGATACAAAAATGTCCATCAGTCGTGTACGTGGGGTCTGCAAAATGTAGTGAAGGAAACTAGTAGGATTTCGTCAGAAAAGTGGTATTTCACGAGAATTATGCCTCACACACGTCACAGTCGGATCGCAGTTGGATCGAGTCGTACGCAGATGAAGGTTAGATTAGCGTCCAATCGGTCAGAGACCCTTATGGACGGTGTTCCTGAGGACGGCGAGGTCTTCCCGGGGGAATGTCGTACGCAGATGAAGGTGAGATTAGCGTCCAATCGGTCAGAGACCCTTATGGACGGTGTTCCTGAGGACGGCGAGGTCTTCCCGGGGGAATGTCGTACGCAGATGAAGGTGAGATTAGCGTCCAATCGGTCAGAGACCCTTATGGACGGTGTTCCTGAGGACGGCGAGGTCTTCCCGGGGGAATGTCGTACGCAGATGAAGGTGAGATTAGCGTCCAATCGGTCAGAGACCCTTATGGACGGTGTTCCTGAGGACGGCGAGGTCTTCCCGGGGGAATGTCGTACGCAGATGAAGGTGAGATTAGGTCCAATCGGTCAGAGACCCTTATGGACGGTGTTCCTGAGGACGGCGAGGTCTTCCCGGGGGAATGTCGTACGCAGATGAAGGTGAGATTAGCGTCCAATCGGTCAGAGACCCTTATGGACGGTGTTCCTGAGGACGGCGAGGTCTTCCCGGGGGAATGTCGTACGCAGATGAAGGTGAGATTAGCGTCCAATCGGTCAGAGACCCTTATGGACGGTGTTCCTGAGGACGGCGAGGTCTTCCCGGGGGAATGTCGTACGCAGATGAAGGTGAGATTAGCGTCCAATCGGTCAGAGAGACCCTTATGGACGGTGTTCCTGAGGACGGCGAGGTCTTCCCGGGGGAATGTCGTACGCAGATGAAGGTGAGATTAGCGTCCAATCGGTCAGAGACCCTTATGGACGGTATGAGGACGGCGAGGTCTTCCCGGGGGAATGTCGTAGATGAAGGTGAGATTAGCGTCCAATCGGTCAGAGACCCTTATGGACGGTGTTCCTGAGGACGGCGAGGTCTTCCCGGGGGAATGTCGTACGCAGATGAAGGTGAGATTAGCGTCCAATCGGTCAGAGACCCTTATGGACGGTGTTCCTGAGGACGGCGAGGTTCCCGGGGGAATGTCGTACGCAGAAGAAATTCTGCTTAACGTCCTCCGGTCTGGAACATGACACATATGGGACATTAGTAGATCTGTAAAGATGGTGGGAACGATCCTGGAGGCAATGCCCGGAGGCAGTGCAACACCAGGAAAGTCCCGAGTTTTTAATAATACAGATGATTCGTACGCAGTGTGGCGGCTCCTTTAATAATAGTTCCAACGCGTTGCACGTGCCGTTGGGTTGCCAAGCGCGTGGGCGTTCGTTGTTGCTTCCCCCCCCCCCCCTCCCCTCCCCTCCCTACCAACCACTTACCTGCCCCACCCACCTCCACCTACTTCTCCCCACGCTCTTCATTTTGCCGCAGCGTGTCAGCGATTACGTAAGGGGCTATTAGTAGTAGTACTAGTGTGGAAAGGTGTCCAGTTGTTATCACCTTCAAGGTGTGGGAGTAGAATTGGTTTATTTTGCCTTGGCTGAGATTGGTTTGTACACATTAGGAGTGTTTAGTAGGACTAAAGAGAGAGTGAAGAAGAAACTGGACTTGCTTCATTTCTGTTCATTGGTGGTGTCAGTCAAATTCAAAAATACTTCATTATCACGTTAGGTGAAATTACAGTGTGGTCTCGTACAAGCACAAGATAAGCAAGGAAACACATCTGAATGCTTTTTTAAAAAAAGAAGGAAACTTAACTAAGGAATAACGA
>CM065707.1:16392876-16402876 GCA_017654935.2 Phymorhynchus buccinoides
GCGTGGAGGGTAAATGTTGACCAAATGACAACTTATTCGTTGCCACTGGGTTTAACGTGTGCTAACGTGGATGGGCACACGGGACCTCGGTTTATCGTCTCATGCGAAAGACTCCACGTTCAGACCGTAAGGTCTAGTGCAAAGTGAGAGGAAAAAATCCCCTGCACCCAGGTTCGACCTCGGGTGTATTGTATACGAGGCGAACGCGTTGCCTCTGTGTCACTCACTGTCTGGTTGATTTAATTTAAACGAAATGTATTCCAAGTCATGCACGAAATAGCAGCAAAAAGAAGTGATTGAGAGTACAACGATCCAGAAGCTTGTGCAGGGTACTCCAATGCATCCAATGTGCATGGCATTGGCTGCCATAGATAACATTGCGAATAACGGCAATGGAAAGACACAGATACAACAAGAAGACAAGGGCATCGCCGAGCGGCAGCAACGCATTGTGACAGTGCAAACCCGGCCAGAGTTATGTCCTCTCCCCTCCACCCCCCCCCCCCCAATAAACACACCACTTTCCACCCTTACAGAACGCATAAAAAATACATAGCCCAAAATGTGAAGCGATTCTGTTCAGTAGTTCACGAGATACAGCTGAACTGTTATGCAAACTTCCTTGCACCATGGTACACCACCACACAAAATTTGAAGCGATTCTGTTCACTAGTTCACGAGATAAAGCTGGGGGGAAATTACATAGCCCAAAGAAGGATATTTCGGTTTTCAAGGTCAAACTTCAAGGTCAAGGTCAGCACGGTGTTGATTAACGAAAGGAAGCTTCCTTTTCAAGCTGTCTACCCCTCTGCCAATTTTAATCAAAATCCAAACAGTAGTTTTTAAGATAATCAATACACAGACAGACACACGGACACACACACAGACACACACACACAGACACACAAACCGATCGCAATACCTCGGCCTCTGGCCGGGTAATAAGTCATAAGTTTCTTTACTGGCCATTGGCATTGTACAACGCACATGGAAACTTGTCTTCCACCGTGTAAAATAAAAATATTAAATACAAAAAAAAATATGAAACACAAATCTACATCAACAAATATGAAGCTCTCACACCACACCCAATCATTCATCCGCTCTCCGCTATCTTGCTCACTCATCATGCAACCCACCACCTTTTTTTCCTTCCTTCCGCCTTAATTTGTAACCCTTTCTTTTCTTTTTTTTCCTTCCTTTCCTCCTTTTTTCTTAATCCTTTTCTCTTTGTTACCCTTCCCCCCCCCCCCTATTTTTTTCCTTTCTAGGTAGGCTTTTCCCGCTCTCTTTCATCCTATTGTCTGTGTGGCTGACTAAGATGGACATTTCCAAGAGCTTTAAGTGTTGTTATTTGATACAAAAATGTCTGGGTTTCTGTGTGACCTAGTACTTTGGTGTACTGACACATTCATACTGTGTGAAGCTGGTGTATGTGTGGAGAGAGAGAGAGTGTGTGTCCCGAGGTAGCGATAGGGAGTGGGTAGTCGGTGTTGGTGTGTGTGTGTGTGTGTGTGTCGCGTGCGCGCGCGTGTGCGTGTGTATGTGTAAACACAAGGCAAATACCAAAAGAGAAGCTGGTTGAATGTTTTTGCCGGTATTATCTGTAGATCAGGATTTTGTCCCTCGCCATTTTTATCACTTTGCTACACCTACCAGAACAGAAAGATATACGTGCGCGTGATTATCACACGCGGACGCACATGCACGCACACACACGCAACGAGCGACGCACTTATGCACGCACACACACACGCCACACGCACGCGACACGCACACGCACACACACACGCGCGCGCGCGCGCGCGCGCTCGCAGTGCACACGATGACTGATGTGCGTGCACACAAAGGCATCGTGTATATTATACACGTAATATGTAATGGTTCTATTCTGCATCTTGCTCATGAAAACGGTATTAGTTCACTGCCCATCCGTGAGTGGGGGGTACATATTGCAAATGTCGTACGCGTAAGTAGCGTGTGGTGGGGGGTAGATATTGACATCAGACCTGTTTACTCTACTCTTTTCGAGTAGTATTCTACTTAATTTGGACGCTCTACTTACTCTTCAGCAAAATTGAAAATAATGCTTCTCTAATTACTCAGTGTCAGACGAACATTATTTGATGGTTTAATGAAGAGGATTATACTGATTTCACATCAAAACTATCTCATTTCAGACTATTCAGACTACTCAAAAACGTGTAAACAGGTCTGTGACATTGGCATAAATGTGTTCTCCACAAAGCATTCGCTCTTTCATGTATGTCAGTGTGTGTATGTGCGTGTGCGTGCTTTGCGTCTCCCCCGTGCGTGTTGTGTGTGTGTGTGTGTGTGTGTGTGTTGCTGTGTGTGTGTGGTGTGTGTGTGTGTGTGATGTTAGCATATGATTCACACACACATAAACATATGATTCACAAACGCACACAGTAAGGAAGCAAACACATTCATATTCAATACATACACACTTTCTCTGTGCCTATCTCTCTCAGCTCTCTCTCTCTTCTCTCTCTCTCTCTCTCTCTCTCTCCTCTCTCAGCTTTCTCTCTCTACTCTCTCTCTCTCCCTCTCTCTCTCTCTCTCTCTCTCTCTTCTTTCTCTCTCTCTCTCTCTCTCTCCCTCTCTCTCTCTCTCTCTCTTCTCTTAGTCTTCTCCTCTCTCTTGTCTCTCTCTCTCAGCTCCCCCTCTCTCTCTCTCTCTCTCATCTCTCTCTCTCTCTCCTTTCTCTTCTCTCTCTCTCTCTCTCTCTCATCTCTCTCTCTCTCTCTCATCTCTCTCTCATTTCTCTCTCTCTCTCTCTCTCACTCTCTGTCATTCTACCTCTCAAGTCTCTTGCTCTCTCTCTCTCTCTCTCTGGCTCTCTCTCTCTCAGCTCTCTCTCTCTCTCTCTCTCTGGCTCTCTCTCTCTCTCTCTCTCTCTCTCCTTTCTACCTCCATCTATCTATCTACCTCCTTTACTATTACCTAAACCACATTGGCGCACGTCACACATACGCACACGCACGTATACACACACTTACACGCACGCATACACACGCGCGCGCGCGCGCACACACACACACGCACACGCACGCACGCACACGCACACACACACACCCCTTTCTGGCAAGGAGTATAACCATGATAATCAGACACTAGCAACACTCTCTCGCCTTTCAACTCACACATACAGAGTGCATTCAGCGAATCCAACGCTCGCAAACTAGACTCTCGCTTGTAGGCATTAAGTTTAAGTGGAAAACACTTGTATTCTTCTTCAACTTGCAATGTGAAGGCCTTCTACATGAATATATCCTTCACACTCGTTTTTCTCTTTTCAATTCATGCTATTCATCATACTGTACTTTGTTTTCTTAAAGATCCACCAGATCACGTGTCAAAATCACGGGTTTCATGTGTTTTCCCTCTTATAGCTGGTTAAAAAAATGTTGTTTTGACCAGGTTTGACTCCCATACAAATGCCCCCAAATTGAAAAAAGAAACATCATTTTAAAGAGCAGCCTCAATTTGAAGTTGGGGGCACCTGAATGTGTGTCAGAGCTACCCAGAAAAAAACCAAGGGACTTAATCGTGGTGGGTCAGTGTGTCTTTAAAACAGGGTAATCTCGTCCTTTTTTCTTCCTTTTTTTAAGTGTAGGGGCTGAATATTGTTGGCTGTAAGACCTGTATTTTCAGTGACACAACTTGACAAATAGACGCTAGAGCTGCGCGTGTGTGTGTGATTGTGTGTCTTGCCCTTAATATCATAGTTGCACGCGTTTGCTTATGAATTGAAGAAGAAGAAACAGAAAGCAGAAGAAGAAACCAAAATGTGGGAAAAGTTACTGGGTTGAATCATTGAGAGTCTAGTTTAGTAGTACTGTGGGAGATTAGTATATTCACGATTGTGGGTGTCGGTCGTCAGCGTAAATTTGTGAAGTCAGTGTCTATCCCTGCGAATAAGAAAGAAAGAAAGAAGTAGAAAAGAAAGAAAGTGGAATTATTCATGATTGTGGGTGTCTTCGGTGTATTTGTGAAGTCAGTGTTCATCTCTCTGAATAAAAAGAAGAAAGAGGGACATATACGAAAAGAAAGAAAGAAGAAGAAAGCGGAAAAGTTACTGGGCTGAATCATTGAGTCTAGTTTAGTAGTACTGTGAGAGATTAGTATATTCACGATTGTGGTAATTTGTGAAGTCAGTGTCCATCTCTGTGAGGAAGAAGAAGAAAGAAGAACGTGGAAAAGTTACTGGGGCTGAATCATTGAGTCTAGTTTAGTAGTACTGTGAGAGATTAGTATATTCACGATTGTGGTAATTTGTGAAGTCAGTGTCCATCTCTGTGAGGAAGAAGAAGAAAGAAGAACGTGGAAAAGTTACTGGGTTGAATCACTGAGTCTAGTTTAGTAGTACTGTGAGAGATTAGTACATTCACGATTGTGGCAATTTGTGAAGTCAGTGTCCATCTCTGTGAGGAAGAAGAAGAAAGAAGAACGTGGAAAAGTTACTGGGCTGAATCACTGAGTCTAGTTTAGTAGTACTGTGAGAGATTAGTATATTCACGATTGTGGTAATTTGTGAAGTCAGTGTCCATCTCTGTGAAGAAGAAGGAAGAAGAAGAACGAAGTAGAAAAGGCAGAAAGAACGAAGAACGTGGAGAAGTTACTGGGCTGAATCGATGAGGTCGGAGTTTAATTTAGCACTGTGAGAGAATATTAACATATTCATGAGTTTGGGTGTCTTCGGTGTAATTTGTGAGGTCAATGTTTATCTCTGTGAAGAAGAAGAAGAAGAAGAAGAAGAAGAAGAAGAAGAAGAAGAAGAAGAAGAAGAAGAAGAAGACTAAGAAGAAGAAAAAGAGAAGAAGAAGAAGAAGAGAAGAGAAGAAGAGAAGAAGAAGAAGAAGAAGAAGAAGAGAAGAATAACGAGAAGAAGAAGGAAGAAGACGAAGAAGAAGAAGAAGAAGAAGAAGAAGAAGAAGAAGAAGAAGAAGAAGACGACGACGACGACGAAGAAGACGAAGAAGAAGACGAAGAAGAAGAAGAAGAAGAAGTAGAAATAGAAATAAAGAAATAAGAAAACAGTGGAAACGTCACTGGAATTAATCATTTAGGGTATAGTTTAATTCTCACTCGATCTGCGATATCATTGTGCACGTGATTGTGTGTGTCTTCGGTGTGTTCTGTGAAGTCACTGTCTGTCTCTGTGGATAAAAAGGAGGAAAAGAAGAACAAGAACAAGAAGGAGGAAAGGAAAGAAAGAAAGAAGAAAATGGAAAAGTCTCTGGGGTGAATCAATGAGGGTCTAGTTTAACCCTTTCACCGCCAGCCGTATTTGAGCCAAAAATTGCCATTAAATTTACCTGCCCAGGTAGAGAACAAACTCCATCTGCAGTATTGGGGATTCTTCTGTGACATAATAAAATAAGGTCTATCCTTACTTCCCAAAACTAAGACAATAGGGTCTTTGGATAATAGACCCCAATTTGATGCCTTTTAGTGACATTGGTGTTAAATCACTGTGGTGCTAAAATGCGACTTTGGCGGTGAAAGGGTTAACACTGTGAGAGAACATTATATATTCATGCTCGTGGGGGGTGTCGTCACAACGTAATGTGTGAAATCAGTGTCCATCTCTGTGATGAAGAGAAAGAAGAGGAAAGAAGGAGAAAAGTGGAAAAGTCACTGGGATGAATCACCCAGGGTCTAGTTTGTGTTAAAATATTATACACACGATTTTGGGTGTCTCCGATGTAATTTGTTAAGTCAGCCGTGTCTATCTCTGTGAGGAAGAGAAAGAAGAAGAACAAGAAGAAGGAAAGGAAGAAATAGGAAGAAAATGGAAAAGTTACTGGGGTGAATCATTTCATAATAATAATAATAATACTGGGAATTTATATAGCGCTCTTTCTCACATGAGCTCAGTGCGCTTTACATTGATAACGAGAACATTAAAGGCAAACAAATAATGAATCATTAGCAAGTAAAATAAACACGATGCTTGCACGCAGCGTTCTCTTTCTTCCTCACACACGCACATGCATACACACACACACACACACACACACACACACACACACACACACACGCGCGCGCACACACACACACGCGCGCGCACGCACGCACGCACACGCACACACACACACACGCACACACACACGCACACACACACACACTACACATACATACACACACACACACACACACACACACACACACACCCACACACACACACACACACACACACACACACACACACACTGTGATATAATTATATTCATGAGTTTGGGTGTCTCGGTGTAATTTGTGAAGTCAGTGTCTATCTCTGTGAAGGAGAAGAAGAAGAGGAGGAAGAAGAAGGAAAAGAAGAAAGAAAGAAAGAAACAAGAAAGAAGTGGAAAAGTTACTGGGGTGACTATCATTAATTAGGGTCTAGTTTAGCTCTGTGAATTAACGAGAACATTATATTCACGATCGTGGTTGTCGCCAGCGCAATTTGTGAAGTCAGTGTCTATCTCTGTGAAAGAGAAGAAGAAAACGAAGAAAGAAGTGGAAGAGAAAGAAAGTGGAACACTTTCAAAAAGATTTCCTCCAGCCGAAGTCGGACATGCTGGGCCTAATTATTTCCTAGTTAGGCGCGTAACGGCAGCACGACGCATCTGCGCTCATAATTGACAGGAAACTGGGCGATCGCAGAAGAAGAAGAATCGGTGCTAAATAACAGCTTGCTAGCTGTACAGCTTGACAGGAATAAAGAGGATCGTTATGACACAGGGTGGCAACGGTGACAGGCTTTCCCATTTTGAAACAGAAATATAAAGGCTATTGACCCCAGGCCCAGCAGGTCTGTCGCTTCTTGGGTTTGTCGCCACGACTTGCTTTATGCTCTTCCAAATAGGACATTATATTCCAGTTATCTACTGGTGGGTCCAGAGAGAGAGGGAGAGAGAGAGAGAGAGAGAGAGAGAGAGAGAGAGAGAGAGAGAGAGAACTTGAAAACTAAACTTCTCTCTTCTCGGGAGAGAGAGAGAGGAGAGAGAGAGAGAGAGAGAGAAACTTGAAACTCTCTCTCTCTCTCTCTCTCTCTCTCTCTCCTCTCTCTCTCTCTCTCTCTCTCTCTCTCTCTCTCTCTCTCTCTCTCTCTTATTTTCCTATTTTCTCTCTCTCTCTCTCTCTCTCTCTCTCTCTCTCTCTCTCTCTCTCTCTCTCTCTCTCCTCTCTCTCTCTCTCTCTCTCTCTCTCTCTCTGTATACATGTGTGTGTGGTAGCTCAGAGTATCTCTCGTTTTCTTGGTGTCTATCATATATATGACATTTGGCGTTGTGTCTGTCTGGGTAACTTCTACGACAGTCACCACTATGCTTCAGTACTAGACGAAGGTGTCGCATTTCAACTGAATGCCAGCTGCACTGACAGGTTGTTTTTTCCTTCGTTTTCTCTCTCTCTCTTAATACCGTATCCTTGACTGATAGTGATAGTTGTTTTCGTTCCCTCTCTCTCTCTAAACTCTCTGCTCTCACACCCTCTGCCATGTCTCTCATTTCTCATCTCCTTGGGTGGGAAGATTACGTCTGCTCTGGCTCTCTCTCTTTAACGGCTCCCTCTCTCTCATCTCTCTCTCCATACTCGACTTCAGGGTCTCTCTCTCTCTCTCCTCTCTCTCTCTCTCTCTCTCTCTCTCTCTCTCTCTCTCTCTCTCTCTCTCTCTCTCTCTCTCTCTCTCTCTCTCTCTCTCTCTCTCTCTCTCTCTCTCTCTCTCTCTCTCTCTTTCAGGCTCTCTCTCTCTCTCTCTCTCTCTCTCTCTCTCTCTCTCTCTCTCTCTCTCTCTCTCTCTCTCTCTCTCTCTCTCTCAGGCTCTCTCTCTCTCTCTCTCTCTCTGAAGGTATCACTGACTGGTATATTATTTACACGATCTATGTGATACACTGACAACACGTGGGTAATGTTATGTTATGCTCTGAAAGGCACGAGAGAGAGAGAGAGAGAGAGAGAGAGAGAGAGAGAGAGAGAGAGGAGAGAGAGAGAGAGAGAGAGAGAGAGAAAGAATCTGTTGTATTGGGGAGTTTATTTCGCCTTTAAAGGCACAGTTGGAGTATAAAAAAGGAAGGAAGCAAGGGTTTATTGAGAGAATTAGAGAGAACTTAGAAATGTCCCAAATGTATCTTAAATGATCGGGAGGACGTAAAGCTTAAATCTCGCGGTTTATTCAGGAGAATATCGTCCATAAGGGTCTCTGACCGATTGGACGTTAATCTCATCACCAAGGGTTTACTGTCCATAAGAGGCTACGCCTAATTAGACGTTAAGCCAACCATCGAGAGAGAGAGAGACAGAGACAGACAGACAGAGACACAGAGAGGCGAGTGACGTCAATTCGCGTCGCTGCAGCCGACAGGAGGACTTCGCCCTTCTTCTTTTCTTCCCTATTGTGCGAGCCGCCTCGCACGTGTCGGAGTAGCGTGACCCGATTCTATGGATCGGCTGTTTTGGCTTTAAGCTTACAGTTTAGATGCTTGGTTTTGGATTTTGTTTAAAGACCTCTCTGTGTCGTTTGATTTCAATAATGCAAAGCGAAATAATAATGCAGGACAGAGATGGTAACATCGCCTGTTTCGTGAAAGATTTCAGTTTCGTGAAAGATGTCAACTGCCGTTTAAACTAAAAAGGAAAGCAGTTCTATAACACACGAGTTGTTCTTATCAATGAATAGGAAGTGATTCACAGTCTGTCTTTTTTTTTCTCCGTTCCTGAACACTTATTGTGACATAACTGCCATAAGCCTACGCTTGCAGTAAAAGGGCGTCGACGGTTTCTGTTGAGATCAGATGTATTATAGGGCTGTGTGATTTGTAGAAATCCGTGTGGAAGATTGACACCAAAACATATGAATTAAAGATTGACCCCCAAAAAATATGGACTAAGATTTCTTTTAGCTGTGAATTTAAGATTGACAAAAACTGTCAACATTGTCAAAAAATGTGTGAAATGAAGATTGACAAAAACTGTAAAGATTGAAAAAAAAATTGAAGATTGACAAAACATTATGAAGTGCGTATTGACCAAAACATATGAAGTGAATATTGACACAAAAAACGTGAATTAAAACTGACCAAAAAATATGATTTGAAGACTGACAAAACAATGTGTGAATTGAAGATTAACACTAAAAAAGTGAATTGAATAACCAATAATCGGACCTTATACGGGCGTGGAATCTGCGCTTCGTGTGAGCTGCGCGTGGGGTGGCAGCACACATTCAGTATTGTACTAGCGCTTTGCTCTCAACACACACACACATACCAAGCTGGTACATGTATCTTCACCGCAGCAACAGATAAGCGTGACTGGAATCTCAGACCGTTTATCAGCCATTCTCTCCCACAGTGACCAGCTCAGCCCTCGTAACAAACGACCCCCGAAGGGCCTTCGTAGAGTTGATAAAGACAGTGAGTGAAGAATGCAATGAAAGTATCTGTAGGACAGAGAGAGAAACCGGGGGATAAAGGCAATACGATGACACTATTGGGTTGAAAAGGTATACTTCGTAGAGCTATGGAGATCAATCAAGACGGTTGGCATTGTGTGTAAATGGAGGCCAACCGATACTGTTGGCATTTTTGGTGAATGAATGAAGAATGCAATGAAGATAGTTAGACTATAGGACAGAGAGAGAACGGGGGATAAAGACAATACGATGACACTCTGTTGGGTTGAAAAGGTATACTTCGTAGAGCTGTGGAGAATCAAGACGAGATAACCCTCTTGTTGTTAAACTAGACTATTGGACAGGAATAAAGACAGGATAGAGAGTATGATAAAGACAATGCAATAACCCTCTATTGGGTTGAACAAGCATACCTCGTGGAGCGTAGGAGACCACGACTGTTGGCATTTGTGTTTTCGTGTTTTCGTAGAGACGCTCTGCGATTGCCTGACCCTTCTGGGCTGGACTAGAGCAATGGTGGCCAACCAAGATTGTTGGCATTTGTGTGTCCATGTTTTGTGCATAGAGAAACTCTGCGAT
>CM065707.1:16407876-16412876 GCA_017654935.2 Phymorhynchus buccinoides
TGTACACCAAACTTTTGTAATGCATGATCCGGTGTCAGTTCTGTTTCTCCCCCCGTGGGGACACTGCGAGGGTCTTTTTTAAAACAATAGTTCCCCGACCTTCTGGAAGTTTTGTGCTTGTAGCTTCCTCTACTCTGCCACTCGTTTTGACTCTGCCTTTTCCCTTTGCTTTCTATCATCTACTATCTTTCTGAGTTATTGGCCCATTCTCTTTTTTTTAAACAAAATCTTCCACATATTTTTTTCTCCTTTGAGCTCCTCCGAAATCGGAATGTGTCGGCTGTGCGCAGCGGGGAGACCAGTGAAAACTGAAAACCGGACACATACGTACCTTACCCTTTATGGACATATTACCTGGGAACGCAGAAGAAGGAAGAAGTTCACTGTATTGTGTTTGCATGACACCGCATTGTAATTTTTCTTAACGAGACAATAAGACTAGGAGACTTGTCGAAATCGAAATTAAAGTGAGATAACAACATCATGAAAGAACTATGACGGTTGTCGGTTGGGACTTAGCGTGAGGGGTGGGGGTGGAGGTTTAGATTTTAGCACAATTCATTGGGGTTATTTTGGTCCATGGAAAGCTGAACGCTGCAAAGGGAAATAAACGATGGTAGTTTGTGCCTGCCAAGAACTTGACTGGAGTTACTTCCTCTGTTTCTTTCTTGCGGTGGGGGGGGAAAAAAAAGTGCGCACGGATCTCTCTCTCTCTCTCTCTCTCTCTCTCTCTCTCTCTCTCTCTCTCTCTCTCTCTCTCTCTCTCTCTCTCTCTCTCTCTCTCTCTCTCTCTCTCTCTCTCTCTCTCTCTCTCCCTCCCCCTCTCCCTCTCTCTCTCTCTCTCTCTCTCTCTCTCTCTCTCTCTCTCTCTCTCTCTCTCTCTCTCCTCTCTCTCTCTCTCTCTCTCTCTCTCTCTCTCTCTCGTTTATTTAGTGATGTGTTTGTTTGTTTGATTTTTATATTGTAGTTCATCTCCTTTTATCTCTCACTAACCACTGTTCCATTACTGTGGTGTTGTTGATGCACCAAGCGTTATAAAACTGATTGGATAGACTTTCCTGAAACATGGAAATCAAATAGGACAAAAATGTCCTTGCTCTCGCAGAAATCAAGAGGACAAGCCCCGCCGGTGTATAAAAAAAAGAAGTAATAATTTCTGTATTGTTAAAAAATCGGGACTTTCCTGGTGTTGCACTGCCTCCGGGCATTGCCTCCAGGATCGTTCCCACCATCTTTATATCTACTAATGTTCCATATGTGTCTGATCCAGACCGGATGACGTTAAATGGAATTTCATTTAGAAACCAACAGGACAAGGCCCGACGGTGTTAGATTAGATAGTTAAAAAATTCGGGACTTTCTGGTGTTGCACTACTCCGGGCATTGCCTTCAGCATCGTTCCCACCATCTTTGTATCTACTAATGTCCCGTATGTGTCTGTTTCAGACCGGAGGACGTTAAACAGATTGTTCTGTGTTAAAACAATTCGGGACTTTACTGGTGTTGCACTGTCTCCGGGCATTGCCTCCAGGATCGTTCCCACCATCTTTATAATATACATCTAGTAATGTCCCATATTATGTGTCAGTTCCAGACCGGAGGGCGTTAAACAGAATTTACATTTTCGTTCATTTCATTATGACTTTTGTTTTCCTTACGAGTTGCACAATAGGAAATGTTCAGTTTTAATAGGACTTTGTCCTATGACCAGGCCTTCGGGCATTGCCTCCAGGATCGTTCCCACCATATTTATCTCTATAAATGTCCCATATGTGTCTGGACCGGATCGCGGAGGGCGTTAAATGAATTTTCATGACCAGGCTCTGTTAATCTGGGCCTGTATTCACGTTGAGATAGCATGAGACTTAGCATAATGCTAACTTAGAAGCTCTTCCAAAAGTCCTATTAAATCCTATAGGACATTGGAAGAGCTTCTAAGTTAGCATCATGCTAAGTCTCATGCTATCTCAACGTGAATACAGGCCCTGGAACTCACTGAAAGAAACATGAAATGTACGGCTCTCATGTTACTATCGGCCTTTTTGTGTGTGTTTCAGATTCTTCCCTGGAGAAGGTCGGGGGTGGGGGAGGGGTGGTGGGTCCGGGCTGCGGGGAGGAGAGGCGCAGTAGTCTGCCCCTGGTGGGGTCTTCTGAAGACGACGAGGGGGGAGGAGGAGGGGGAGGCAGCCTGATGGAAACCTCCACCACCTCCTCCGCCACTACTGCTACCTCCCGCCTGGCCGTAAGTTTGTGTGTGTGTGTGTGTGTGTGTGTGTGTGTGTGTGTGTGTGTGTGTGTGTGTGTGTGTGTGTGTGTATTGGGGAGGGGGGGGGGGGTCTGTGTGTATGTGTCTGTGTGCTTTGTTTTCACATGCATTTGCACGCACTTACACACCCGCACGCGCGCGCGTGTGCACACACACACATTTTCTTTCTCTCATGTCTCTCTCTCTTCTTTCCCCCCCCCTCTCTCTCTATCTCATCTCCACATTTTCGTATTCTCTCTCATCTCTCTCTCTCTCTCTTCTCTTCCCCCCCCTCTCTCTCTCGTGCTCTCTATCACGAGATAAATAAAAATTCTCGTTTCTCTTCTCTCTCTCCCTCCCCCCCTCCCCCCCCCCCCCTCCCTTTAACTAGGCACACACACACACATTTCACACATCACGGCCACACCAAGTGATTCGTAACGGGGAGTGGGGGGGGGGGGGGGGGGGGGGGGGGGGGGGGGGGGGGGGGGTCCGCAGTCCCCCACGCGCCCTAGATCGGGGGCGGCCCTGGTAATGATTTTGACAATTGTTTTACTTTTTGGCAGGAGTGGGGCTTTTTGCGTTTTTAGTGAGTGTAGTCTTTTCGGTCAAATAGCATTGGTGATTTCTTTCAGCATTAGGGTGCGTACACATACACGCGGAGATTCCGTGCGGAAACCCGTGCACAATCCGTAAATAAGTAAAAGAAAGAAGGGGAAAAGATTAGCGCGTGTCCGCATTTCCCCTAATCCGTACATTTGTACCCTTCTCTCTTTTTGTTTGTTTACGGATTGCGCATGGGATTCCCAGCACCACGAAAGGGACATTAAGTCGCTGGGCTAGTTTCTCACCTTTCTCACAACAGGCTTGCAAATTCAAAAATCTATTTTTTTTAATCAATTTTGAGTTATGGGTATTGTCGTGCTCTCTAACATCTCATCTTTATAAAGGACAATCCTTGTTATGGTCTCTAAATACTCCACAAAGTGCTTTAAAATGTGTAGGTTGATGTATTTTTTTCCAGCTAGACTGTGATTTATCAAAATGGCAGACAGTCACCCTACCAACTTTAAATGCTCCTAACTCCAAAATGGAAAACGTTACAAGAATGGTTATTATATCATTTGAAAGGGAATTGTCTGAAGTTTCTAGCTGTGCCATTATTGATCTCAGAATGGTCATTTGGGCTCTGTGTCTTTGTTCTCGTGGTGCTGGGTCACATTATTGGGATTTCCGCATGAAGTGTGTACGAGGCCTTATGCTTTCCTTGGTCGTGTTGGGAACTGATTTCAGTGTTGTCCCTCTTAACAGTGTTGCCCCTCTTCAGAATTTGGGATTTCAGATTGTTCCGATACCGGTTTGCTTTACCAGCTTAAATGACGATTACTATTATTTTTCCCTCTCACGTTTGCTTTTGGTCCCTTTTTGTCGCAGAATTTCTTTTCCAAGAAAGGATTCCGGAGTAATCTGAAGAGGACGAAGAGTGTCACCAAGCTGGACAGGAAGAGATCAGGGTCCAACGCCTCCGAACATGACACGTGAGTTCACTGTCTGACACACAGAGAGAGGGTGGATGAGAGAGAGGGGGGGGGGGGGGGAGGGAGAGAGAGTGTGTGTATGTGTGTCTATGTATCTGTGTGTGCAATCAACTTTATTATAAAGAGAGAAGGAAGATATGTATTGTGTGTGTCTGTTTTGTCCATGTAACTCTAATATAAATAATGTAAATATATACAACTGACTAATGTGTGTGTGTGTGTGTGTGTGTGCGTGTGCGTGCGTGCGCGTGCGTGCGCGTGCGTGCGTGCGTGTGTGCGCGCGTGCGTGCGTGCGTGCGTGTGTGTGTGTGACACTGTTCGCACTGCGAGCCAGCCAGGAACGGGTGGCTGTGTGCAGACATGCGGGTGGCCTTGCACCCGGGCGATACTAAGGAAGGAAGCGTGTAATATATTAATGGTGGTTGTAGATAACGGGGGGGGGGGGGGGGGGGGGGGGGGGTTTAGGCTGGGGGGTAGACAGTGACTGACAGTGGACAAGGTGACACGGGGACGTAGTAGAATGGATTAATTTAAAGGTGCGCCGTGCGGTGCGACGCGTTCATGCCAGCGAACCAAAGCAAAGTGGCCACATGCTAGTCCTTCATATTGTTTGATCAAATAGTTTGGGGTAATTGTCCTTTGTTGCTTGTTTGGGTGGGTTTTTTTAAAATATATTTTTGTCTCTCATTAATTGATCTCTGAAATCCGGAGTCGTGAAATCATTATACACATCTTAACCATATTCCCTCTTCCCGATCTCCTTGTGTTTGTCTTTGTCTGTAGTGTCTTTGTTTTTGTCTCTATTTCTATCTTTGTCTCTGTCTTTGTTTTTGTCTCTGTCTTTGTTTTTGTCTCTGTCTGTCTCTGTCTTTGTTTTTGCCCTTGTCTGTCTCTTTTTTGTTTGTCTCTGTCTGTCTCTGTCTTTGTTTTTGTCTCTGTCTGTGTATTTGTCTCTGTCTCTGTCTTTGTTTTTATCCTTGTCTGTCTGTTTTTGTCTCTGTCTGTCTCTGTCTGTCTCTGTCTTTGTTTTTGTCTCTGTCTGTGTCTGTCTTTGTTTTTGTCTCTGTCTCTCTGTGTCTGTCTCTATCTGTCTCTCGCTCTGTGTTATACTCAAAGCAGGGATGTCATTTCCTCCGGGTATCACTATAATACACCAATACCTCTGCCCATACTGAAAAAGAGAGTCAAGTAACATTAACAAAGAGAGAGACTGACAG
>CM065707.1:16422876-16435376 GCA_017654935.2 Phymorhynchus buccinoides
TCTCTCTCTCTCTCTCTCTCTCTCTCTCTCTCTCTCTCTCTCTGCCCCCCCCCATCTCTCTCTCTATCTCCCTCTCTCTATGTTTCCCTCTCTCTCTCTCTCTCTATCTCTCTCTGTCTCACACACATACACACACATACATACACTCTCTGCTCCTCTCTCTCTCTCTCTCTCTCTCTCTCTCTCTCTCTCTCTCTCTCTCTCTCTCTCTCTCTCTCTCTCTCTCTCTCTCTCTCTCGCTCTCTCGTTATCTCTCTTCGTACCTCTCTATCTTTCACACGCGTACACCCATAACTATAGGGCTCTGGGGACCCACCTCCTGGGGATGAGGGCAAAATGTAGGGAGCACACACACACACACACACACACACACACGTGCATACACATACGCGCGCGCACTTTTACACACACACGCACTTACACACACACACACGCGCTCGCGCGCACGCACACTGAGAAAGAGAGTTTTGGGGGAAAGCACGCATCCAACAAAAACAAACCATTAACTGAACAGAGAGTGTTCTATCAGCGTGGGGGGTGTTTAGTATGGCGAAATACACGCCTCATAGTCACAACTGCAGACCCAACTGGAATCGATATCGGAGAAATCATCCTAGTGTCTGCCGATAATTATGCAAAAGGCTATAGCTGCCCCCGTGTTACTGACTACAGCATTGAATACGCAGGATTGGCACATGCGTTCACTCTGTTAATTCTTGTCTTTCTATTTATCTGCTGGTCTGGGTCTCTGTCTCTGTTTGTCTGTCTCTCTCTCTCTCCTCTCTCTCTCTCTCTCTCTCTCTCTCTCTCTCTCTCTCTCTCTCTCTCTCTCTCTCTCTCTCTCTCTCTCTCTCTCTTTCTCTTTTGTTTTTCATTGAAGCTATTCAAATACCCCCCCCCCCGCCCTTGTCATCAGACCCGTGTGGCAAAGACAATAACATTTCCAGTGTTCCAGTTCTCTCTCTCTCTCTCTCCCTCTCTTTTTGCTACCTCTTTCCTATTCATTGTCAAGTGTTCCTCTCTCTCTCTCTCTCTCTCTCTCTCTCTCTCTCTCTCTCTCTCTCTCTCTCTCTCTCTCTCTCTCTCTCTCTCTCTCTCTCTCTCCCTCTCTCTCTCTCTCTCTCCCTCTCTCTCTCTCTCTCTCTCTCTCTCTCTCTCTCTCTCTCTCTCTCTCTCTCTGTGTCTCTCTCTCTCTCTCTCTTTTACCTCTTTTCATCCATCTCTTCACCTCCCTGTCTCTCTCTCTCTCTCTCTCTCTCTCTCTCTCTCTCTCCTCTCCCTCCTCTCCTCTCTCTCTCTCTCTCTCTCTCTCTCTCTCTCTCTCTCTCTCTCTCTCCTAACTTGCCCTTTCTCAATTATTTCATTCTTCCCATCATGATTTCGGTTTGTTTGTTTTTATAGATCACAATGGTTATACAATTAAATTTCAGAAGTTGTTAAACTTTTCACACTAAAGCAACTAAAAATCTGACCATGTTTGTTGAACTTTGTTTGTTGTTACATCTGTTTTGTTTTCCTTCTGTCGGTCGTTGTGAACACGCTAATTGCAATGTGTGTGTCTTTGGATGTTCCGGGTAAGCTCTTCGTCGTCGTCGTCGTCTTCTTCTTCTTCTTCTTCTTCTTCTTCTTCTTCTTCTTCTTCTTCTTCTTCTTCTTCTTCTTCTTCTTCCCTTTCTTCTTCTTCTTCTTCTTCTTCTTCTTCTTCTCTTCTTCTTCTTCTTCTTCTTCTTCTTCTTCTTCTTCTTCTTCTTCTTCTTCTTCTTCTTCTTCTTCTTCTTCTTCTTCTTCTTCTTCTTCTTCTTTTTCTTCTTCTTCTTCTTCTTCTTCTTCTTCTTCTTCTTCTTCTTCTTCTTCTTCTTCTTCTTCTTCTTCCGCGTTCCCAGGCCATATGCCCATAATGGGTAAGGTACGTGTGTGTCCGGTTTTCAGTTTTCACTAGTCTCCCCGCTGCGTGCACCCAACACATTCCGATTTCGGAGGAGCGAGTACCCATCTCGAATTCTGTTGCTTTAATCAGTCAGGAACATTTCCTATCTCCCCACAAACCTAGAATAAGGACTTATTAGTTAGTTTAACTAACATAACTCATCCAGCATTGCTTTGTATATTCGCTGTTGCTGGTTGGTGTCACTCTTGAATGCTGTTTTTGTTGTTTGTTGATGAATCATTGATTGTAAAGCGCTTTGGGCTCATCTGAGGTAAAGCGCTATATAAATGTACAATTATTATTATAACGCAACGAATCCCTTGCCTTTGACTGTGTGGGAATGCAACAAACTATGTGGTTTTTTAAATGCATAGATAGATTAAAAATTAAAAAAAATTAAAAATGAAGTGAACGTGTTGCTGATTATGGTCGAAAAACACGTTATTATTTTTCACCTTTTCACCATAGCAGTAGTGGCATGCTAGTAATGATGGTACTTACGTATGACTGTGTTGCCATGGGGAAATAGTGAAAAATAGCAACGTGTATTTCGACCATTGTTAGTAGAGGATGTCATGTCCTTGAGAGTAGAGGAGTAGTGTTAACATGGGGAAATAGTGAAAAATAGCAACTTGTATTTCGACCTTTGTTAGTAGAGGATGTCATGTCCTTGAGAGTAGAGGAGTAGTGTTAACATGGGGAAATAGTGAAAAATAGCAACATGTATTTCGACCTTTGTTAGTAGAGGATGTTATGTCTGAGAGTAGAGGAGTAGTGTTGACATGGGGAAATAGTGAAAAATAGCAACATGTATTTCGACCTTTGTTAGTAGAGGACGTTATGTCTGAGAGTAGAGGAGTAGTGTTGACATGGGGAAATAGTGAAAAATAGCAACATGTATTTCGACCTTTGTTAGTAGAGGATGTTATGTCTGAGAGTAGAGGAGTAGTGTTGACATGGGGAAATAGTGAAAAATAGCAACTTGTATTTCGACCATTGTTAGTAGAGGATGTTATGTCTGAGAGTAGAGGAGTAGTGTTGACATGGGGAAATAGTGAAAAATAGCAACGTGTATTTCGACCATTGTTAGTAGAGGATGTCATGTCCTTGAGATGAGAGGAGTAGTGTTGCCATGGGGAAATAGTGAAAAATAGCAACATGTATTTCGATCATTGTTAGTAGAGGATGTCATGTCCTTGAGAGTAGAGGAGTAGTGTTGACATGGGGAAATAGTGAAAAATAGCAACTTGTATTTCGACCATTGTTAGTAGAGGATGTTATGTCCTTGAGAGTAGAGGAGTAGTGTTGCCATGGGGAAATAGTGAAAAATAGCAACATGTATTTCGACCATTGTTAGTAGAGGATGTCATGTCTGAGAGTAGAGGAGTAGTGTTGACATGTGGAAATAGTGAAAAATAGCAACATGTATTTCGACCATTGTTAGTAGAGGATGTCATGTCTGAGAGTAGAGGAGTAGTGAGAGACATGGTTTTCTGTGCGTTTTGGATTTGGGCATGTGCATTGTGGAGTATGTGTGCTGTGTGGCATCACTTTGGAACGTGGGGTGTGCACTTAGAAGAGTGGAATGATCACTATTTACATAATTATCACCGAGGGCGTAAATAATAAACCTGGGCCTGCATTCACATTGAGATAGTATGAGACTTACAGACCTGTTTACTCTACTCTTTTCTAGTAGTATTCTACTCAGTTTGGATCTCCACTACTCTTCAACATTGAAAATATTGCTAGATTCTACTCATTTTCAGTGAACATTGTTTGATGGTTTAATGAATAGGACTACACATTTTGCACCAAAGCTACTCATTTCAGCTATCCAGACTACTCAAGACTTGTGTAGGGGGTAAACAGGTCTGTATAATTATCATCATGACATCTTAGAAGTCCGTCAAAAGCCCTATTAAATCCTACTACTTTAGGAGGACTTTTGCGATGTTCGTCCGTCCCGAGGGATGATGACCACGCTGCAACAGTTCGTCCTTGTTCATCCATCTATCCACCTCCCTGTCTCTCTCTCTCTCTCTCTCTCTCTCTCTCTCTCTCTCTCTCTCTCTCTCTCTCTCTCTCTCTCTCTCTCTCTCTCTCTCTCTCTCTCTCTCTCTCTCTCTCTCTCTCTCTCTCTCCTAACTTGCTCTTTCTCAATTATTTCATTCTCCCGTCATGATTTCGGTTGATGGGTTTGTTTGTTTTTATAGATCGCCATGGTTATACAATTACATTTCAGAAGTTGTAGAACTTCTTCACACAAAAGCAACTGAAAATCTGACCATGTTTGTGTCGCACTTTTGTTTCCTTCTGACGGTCGTTGTGAAAGCGCTAATGGTAATGTGTGTGTCTTTGAATGTTCCGAGTAACTTCTTCTTCTTCTTCTTCTTCTTCTTCTTCTTCTTCTTCTTCTTCTTCTTCTTTTTTTCTTCTTCTTCTGAAGAATTTTTTTTTCTTTTTCTTCTTCTTCTTCTTCGTCTTCTTCTTCTTTTCTTCTTCTTCTTCTTCTTCTTTTGTTTTCTTTCTTCTTCTTCTTCTTCTTCTTCTTCTTCTTCTTCTTCTTCTTCTTCTTCTTCTTCTTCTTCTTCTTCTTCTTCTTCTTCTTCCTGGATGCTGGATGAGTTCGCTTATGGCTAGTGAGGCCAATCATGATGATACGTCTCATACTATCTCAATGTGAATACAGGCCCTGGTTTTGGTGGGGTTTTATTATTTTAATTCCCGAGCGAAGCTTTGGGAACTATTGTTTTTGCTTGGTCCGTCCGTTCGTTCGTGCTTGCGTTCGTTCGTACGGACACCAATTTCAGCACGCGAGGGAACTTTGTATCCGCTAGGGTTCAGCCGTGTTTTCCTTGTTTTGTTTTGTTGGTGTTTCGTTTCTTTGATTTTATGAAACGGGTTTTGTTATGTTTTGTGCTGCTGATACTATATGTTTGTTATTCTGGAAACAAATCAGACGGTGGAATGAATTTTGAGACGGTTAGATGTGTGCTTGGGTAACGTTTGCTTGTCGCACAGTCTGAGGATCTATATCTCTCTCTCTCTCTCTCTCTCTCTCTCTCTCTCTCTCTCTCTCTCTCTCTCTCTCTCTCTCTCTCTCTCTCTCTCTCTCTCTCTCTCTCTCTCTCTCTCTCTCTCCCCCTCCCTCCCTCTCTCTCTCCCTCTCTCTCTCTCTCTCTCTCTCTCTCTCTCTCTCTCTCTCTCCTCCCTCTCTCTCTCTCCCTCTCTCTCTCTCTCTTTAACCTTTTTACCCTGAATAAAATATTCGTATTCTCTCTCTCTCTCTCTCTCTCTCTCTCTCTCTCTCTCTCTCTCTCTCTCTCTCTCTCTCTCTCTCTCTCTCTCTCTCTCTCTCTCTCTCTCTCTCTCTCTCTCTCTGTGTTTGTTTGTGTGGTTCATATTTGTTTCATATACAGTATAATCTTTGTATGCGTGTTTAGTTATTACTAACAATGGTTGTATGTCGACATATGTCTACTATGCACGGTTTACTCACCTCTGTGTGTGCCTCGCGTGTACTGCAGTGAAACCTCCCTTATACGACCTTGACAAAGCATCCACAATAAGGTTTTTAAAGACCCGCCACGTCACGTGGCAATATCACGGTTTACTCACCTCTGTGTGTGCCTCGCGTGTACTGCAGTGGAACCTCCCTTATACGACCTTGACAAAGCATCCACAATAAGGTTTTTAAAGACCCGCCACGTCACGTGGCAATATCACGGTTAACTCACCTCTGTGTGTGCCTCGCGTGTACTGCAGTGGAACCTCCCTTATACGACCTTGACAAAGCATCCACCATAAGGTTTTTAAAGACCCGCCACGTCACGTGGCAATATCACGGTTTACTCACCTCTGTGTGTGCCTCGCGTGTACTGCAGTGAAACCTCCCTTAGACGACCTTGACAAAGCATCCACCATAAGGTTTTTAAAGACCCGCCACGTCACGTGGCAATATCACGGTTTACTCACCTCTGTGTGTGCCTCGCGTGTACTGCAGTGGAACCTCCCTTATACGACCTTGACAAAGCATCCACAATAAGGTTTTTAAAGACCCGCCACGTCACGTGTCAATATCACGGTTAACTCACCTCTGTGTGTGCCTCGCGTGTACTGCAGTGGAACCTCCCTTATACGACCTTCACAAAGCATCCACAATAAGGTTTTTAAAGACCCGCCACGTCACGTGGCAATATCACGGTTTACTCACCTCTGTGTGTGCCTCGCGTGTACTGCAGTGGAACCTCCCTTATACGACCTTGACAAAGCATCCACCATAAGGTTTTTAAAGACCCGCCACGTCACGTGGCAATATCACGGTTTACTCACCTCTGTGTGTGCCTCGCGTGTACTGCAGTGGAACCTCCCTTATACGACCTTGACAAAGCATCCACCATAAGGTTTTTAAAGACCCGCCACGTCACGTGGCAATATCACGGTTTACTCACCTCTGTGTGTGCCTCGCGTGTACTGCAGTGGAACCTCCCTTATACGACCTTGACAAAGCATCCACAATAAGGTTTTTAAAGACCCGCCACGTCACGTGGCAATATCACGGTTTACTCACCTCTGTGTGTGCCTCGCGTGTACTGCAGTGGAACCTCCCTTATACGACCTTGACAAAGCATCCACAATAAGGTTTTTAAAGACCCGCCACGTCACGTGTCAATATCACGGTTTACTCACCTCTGTGTGTGCCTCGCGTGTACTGCAGTGGAACCTCCCTTATACGACCTTGACAAAGCATCCACAATAAGGTTTTTAAAGACCCGCCACGTCACGTGGCAATATCACGGTTTACTCACCTCTGTGTGTGCCTCGCGTGTACTGCAGTGGAACCTCCCTTATACGACCTTCACAAAGCATCCACAATAAGGTTTTTAAAGACCCGCCACGTCACGTGGCAATATCACGGTTTACTCACCTCTGTGTGTGCCTCGCGTGTACTGCAGTGGAACCTCCCTTATACGACCTTGACAAAGCATCCACCATAAGGTTTTTAAAGACCCGCCACGTCACGTGTCAATATCACGGTTTACTCACCTCTGTGTGTGCCTCGCGTGTACTGCAGTGGAACCTCCCTTATACGACCTTGACAAAGCATCCACCATAAGGTTTTTAAAGACCCGCCACGTCACGTGTCAATATCACGGTTTACTCACCTCTGTGTGTGCCTCGCGTGTACTGCAGTGGAACCTCCCTTATACGACCTTGACAAAGCATCCACCATAAGGTTTTTAAAGACCCGCCACGTCACGTGGCAATATCACGGTTAACTCACCTCTGTGTGTGCCTCGCGTGTACTGCAGTGGAACCTCCCTTATACGACCTTGACAAAGCATCCACAATAAGGTTTTTAAAGACCCGCCACGTCACGTGGCAATATCACGGTTAACTCACCTCTGTGTGTGCCTCGCGTGTACTGCAGTGGAACCTCCCTTAGACGACCTTGACAAAGCATCCACCATAAGGTTTTTAAAGACCCGCCACGTCACGTGGCAATATCACGGTTAACTCACCTCTGTGTGTGCCTCGCGTGTACTGCAGTGGAACCTCCCTTATACGACCTTGACAAAGCATCCACCATAAGGTTTTTAAAGACCCGCCACGTCACGTGGCAATATCACGGTTTACTCACCTCTGTGTGTGCCTCGCGTGTACTGCAGTGGAACCTCCCTTATACGACCTTGACAAAGCATCCACAATAAGGTTTTTAAAGACCCGCCACGTCACGTGTCAATATCACGGTTTACTCACCTCTGTGTGTGCCTCGCGTGTACTGCAGTGGAACCTCCCTTATACGACCTTGACAAAGCATCCACAATAAGGTTTTTAAAGACCCGCCACGTCACGTGGCAATATCACGGTTTACTCACCTCTGTGTGTGCCTCGCGTGTACTGCAGTGGAACCTCCCTTATACGACCTTGACAAAGCATCCACAATAAGGTTTTTAAAGACCCGCCACGTCACGTGTCAATATCACGGTTAACTCACCTCTGTGTGTGCCTCGCGTGTACTGCAGTGGAACCTCCCTTATACGACCTTCACAAAGCATCCACAATAAGGTTTTTAAAGACCCGCCACGTCACGTGTCAATATCACGGTTAACTCACCTCTGTGTGTGCGTCGCGTGTACTGCAGTGGAACCTCCCTTATACGACCTTCACAAAGCATCCACAATAAGGTTTTTAAAGACCCGCCACGTCACGTGTCAATATCACGGTTAACTCACCTCTGTGTGTGCCTCGCGTGTACTGCAGTGGAACCTCCCTTATACGACCTTGACAAAGCATCCACAATAAGGTTTTTAAAGACCCGCCACGTCACGTGTCAATATCACGGTTTACTCACCTCTGTGTGTGCCTCGCGTGTACTGCAGTGGAACCTCCCTTATACGACCTTGACAAAGCATCCACCATAAGGTTTTTAAAGACCCGCCACGTCACGTGGCAATATCACGGTTTACTCACCTCTGTGTGTGCCTCGCGTGTACTGCAGTGGAACCTCCCTTATACGACCTTCACAAAGCATCCACAATAAGGTTTTTAAAGACCCGCCACGTCACGTGGCAATATCACGGTTTACTCACCTCTGTGTGTGCCTCGCGTGTACTGCAGTGGAACCTCCCTTAGACGACCTTGACAAAGCATCCACCATAAGGTTTTTAAAGACCCGCCACGTCACGTGGCAATATCACGGTTTACTCACCTCTGTGTGTGCCTCGCGTGTACTGCAGTGGAACCTCCCTTATACGACCTTCACAAAGCATCCACAATAAGGTTTTTAAAGACCCGCCACGTCACGTGGCAATATCACGGTTTACTCACCTCTGTGTGTGCCTCGCGTGTACTGCAGTGGAACCTCCCTTATACGACCTTGACAAAGCATCCACCATAAGGTTTTTAAAGACCCGCCACGTCACGTGGCAATATCACGGTTTACTCACCTCTGTGTGTGCCTCGCGTGTACTGCAGTGGAACCTCCCTTAGACGACCTTGACAAAGCATCCACAATAAGGTTTTTAAAGACCCGCCACGTCACGTGGCAATATCACGGTTTACTCACCTCTGTGTGTGCCTCGCGTGTACTGCAGTGGAACCTCCCTTATACGACCTTGACAAAGCATCCACAATAAGGTTTTTAAAGACCCGCCACGTCACGTGGCAATATCACGGTTAACTCACCTCTGTGTGTGCCTCGCGTGTACTGCAGTGGAACCTCCCTTATACGACCTTGACAAAGCATCCACAATAAGGTTTTTAAAGACCCGCCACGTCACGTGGCAATATCACGGTTTACTCACCTCTGTGTGTGCCTCGCGTGTACTGCAGTGGAACCTCCCTTAGACGACCTTGACAAAGCATCCACAATAAGGTTTTTCAAGACCCGCCACGTCACGTGGCAATATCACGGTTAACTCACCTCTGTGTGTGCCTCGCGTGTACTGCAGTGGAACCTCCCTTATACGACCTTGACAAAGCATCCACAATAAGGTTTTTAAAGACCCGCCACGTCACGTGGCAATATCACGGTTTTCGTGTGTTTTCCCTCTTATAGCTGGTAAGAAATCTTCCTAGCATAAAAGAGAAAGCGACACGTGACGTGGGGGGTCTTTAAGTGGGAAGGAGTTGTGTAAAGGTATGTGTACACGTTGGCACTATTCACAAGATATTTCTATGTCCCCATGGTAACACAGTGAGCTATAAATCATTTTAAGGTCTGTGTACATGTTAACATTATTCACGGGATATTTCTACTTCCCCATGGCAACACTGAGATATAAGTCATGTTAAGCGTGGGCTATCACTGTGTTGCCATGGGGAAATAGAATTATCCCGTGAATAATGTTAACGTGTACGGAGACCTTAAGGGAGGTAATTTTAGTACTTACAAAGAAAGGCAATGCTTCAGAGAAGTGGCTCTTAAAGACCCACCAGGCCACGTGTCAAAATCACGGGTTTCACGGGTTTTCCCTCTTATAGCTGGTAAGAAATCTTGTTTTGACCATTTGACTCCCATGCAAATGCCCCCAAATTGAAAACGAAACATCATTTTCAAGAGCAGCCTCAATATTAAGTTGGGACATTTGTATGTGGGTCACATCTACCTAAAAAAACACCAAGGGACTTAATAGTGATGCGTCAGTTTGTCTTTAAGTTGGAGGGAGTCTTATAATGGAAGGTCATATAAGGGAGGTTCCACTGTAGTATGAAAGTGTATCCGAACTTGTAGTTTATCACATAGACATGCTGTCATGTTATCCATAGTTTAACTGTTATTTTATACAGTTATGTTATGCTGGGTGGGGTTTTTCCACAGTTTATTCATCACACTGATCAATATTCTATTTTAATTATCAGTTTTTTGTAATTGTATTAACACAATCATCACATTGCTTAGTAGTGGACTAGTCGGTCATAAAAAAAGATTCCAACGCATACAAATTAATTACTCTGATAGAGTCCATGTTTTTTTTGTTGGTTTTGTTCTTGATTTGAACACAAAAACATTGCCATTTCATTAACATTTTAATTAGTCAATGTTTTTGTGGGTTTTCGTTCTTGAGTTGAACAACATGTTGTTGCCATTTCGTTAACATTTAATTAATTAATGTTTTTTTCTTTCTTTCTTGTTTCTTTCGTTGGTTTGTTTGGCTAATATTTTGTTTTACATGAAAACAAGAGTACTTTACAATTAGTGAGAGAACGTATGCGTTTCTCATTGTGTAGGTGTTTGTGTGTGGACAACAAATGTGTCCAATTGCCACAGCCTGAACTAATGAACCGTTCTTACCAAAACAATGAGCAAAACGGTTCCTGATGTTTCAAAGATGATCCTGTGTTCTCAGTGACTTTTAACTCCAATATTGCTAACTATATTCAACTTTTTTTTAAAGTCAATTAATTTTGCAAAGTGACTCGTTTTAATGAGATTATAAAGATAATATATTATATTATGTATTACATTATATATATATTGTAATATATTATGAAGATAAAATAATATTGTAATAAAGATTATAAGGAGATGAAAAGATAAAATTAGAATATGGAAAAGATATGTGATTCTAACTCAACATTCCATGCCATGTATGACAGGTGTTTGTTATTATTATTATTATTATTATTATTATTATTTTATGCTGCGTTTCCTTTGAAACGAGCGCTGGGAGTATATTAATTTTATAATATGTTCGAGTCTTATGTCCTATTTATTTCGTTTTGATTATTTTGTTGTTCTTGTGGGGGGTTTTAATTTGCAAGTTTGTGTGTGTGTTAGTATACTGAACGATCCTAACAAACTAATAGAAAGCTTGATTGAATGCCTACATTATTTTGGTACGCAGTAGCGGAGTGATTTTAACCAAAATAGCTTGCCTGCTTTTTCTTTTTTTTTTCTTTTTTTTCTTTCTCTATTTTTGTTTCTGCACTCTCGCCTCTACCTATCTACCTGCCAACCCACCTACCATCCTACCTATCCACCTACCTACCTACCTACCAATCTACCTACCCACGGGGTTTTTCTAGCTCTTCTCTGGTGGGTAGCCTCAAGCGTACCATGAGCCTGGGCAGGCTGACGCGAAAGAAAAACAAGCACCACCCCGTCTCTTCTTCTTCTCCTCCCTCTTCTTCTTCTGAGCAACCCGAAGAGCACAACCTGTGAGTAGTAGTAGTAGTAGTAGTAGTTGTAGTTGTAGGTGATGGAGTCACTCATTCAGTTCTCAGTGTGGTTCTTGTGGCTTTTTGCTTCTTCTTTGTTACAGTGATGTTCCGAGCTAGAGAAACAACAATGAGTGGCGCTGCTCTTGCGGCGACGCGACACTCTCTCCAGGTGGGGCAGCTAGCCACATTTCACAGAGATAAGAACATATGTGACCCAGCACCACGAAAGGGACATTAAGTGTCAAACTGACCATTCTGAGAACATTATACATGGGCAAACTTCAGACAATTCTCGTTCTAATGACACAAGAACCATACTTGTATCTTTTTCTGTTCCGTTCAGTGTCAGAAAAGGTTACTTAGCCAAGTCGGTTCACTACAATGGTCCATGATTGAGTGCTTTTATAAAAGGATCAATAAAAATCCGAAGTGCACAAAACCAGCTAAACTTAGGTGTTTGGGGTTTGTTTTCATCAAGTTATGAGCATTTAAAGTTAGTAGGATGAACGTCGGCCATTTTGAGAAAACACTGTCTAAAAGTCTAGCCTAGCTGTAGAAAATGCATTCACCTACTCGTTTTAAGACACTTTTAAGACCATTTAGAGACCATAGTAAAGATTATCCTTTATAAATATGAAAGAAAAGATTTTGGAGAACACACAAATATTCAGAGGGGGTAGGGAGGGGGGTGGGGGGTGACACAATGGGACATTGTCAGTTTTCTTCTTCGTCGTCGATCACTCATACAGTTTCCTGTCATTATGAACGCAACTAGATGCGTCATGCTGCCGTTATGCGCCCTAAGAAAATAGTTAGGCCCAGCATGCCCGTCTTCGGCTGCAAGAAAATGTTTGGATTTCTAAAAAGAAAGAAAAGACACGAGAACGGACCAGGTAAAGACAGA
>CM065707.1:16440376-16452876 GCA_017654935.2 Phymorhynchus buccinoides
ACCAATAACTCAGCCGTTTCTTAACCGAATCGCCTCAAATTTGCTGTCAGCCTTGCTATGGCCCGGGCAAAGCCTAGCAGCAAATTGGAAGACAATCGGGAGAGCGCGTCACTCTCACAGCAGCGCCAACGTGAAACGGGGCCTTATAACTCCGCCGTTTCTTAACCGAATCGCTTCAAATTTGCTGTACTCAGCGTTACCAGTACTTGGTTTTGCCGTTACTAGGCGTTACCAGTACGGTGCATTGCCAGTACTAGGCGTTGCGCTAGTACATTTAAAAGTGTAGTAACGGTGTGTCGTTCCTCTTTCCCTCGCTCAGCGAATCTCTCGTGACTGGACATACATGAAAACAACTGGAGGCCATACACAAAGCGGTTGATGGCCTCTGGGCTTTTTATTGGTCTTCTGGTGGTGGTGTGGTCATTAGTAGTAGGTCCTTTGTCTGGGTGTTCATTAGTGACCGGTCCTTATAGCTAATATTAGTGTTGTCGGTTTTGTTATTGTAGATGGTGAGAGTGGGTGGTGGTAGTAGTAGTAGTAGTAGTAGTAGTAGTAGTAGTAGTAGTAGTAGTAGTAGTAGTAGTAGTAGTAGTTGAACTGTCGTCTAATTTAGTCGTAAACACTTGGTGGTGGTTGACATTTTTTTTTTGTTGTTGTTCTTCTTCTGTCGTCTTCTTCTTTTATCTCGTAAACACTTCTTCTTCTTCTTCTTCTGCGACACATGTGTATTGGTCTTTGGACTTCTTTTTTTTGGTCACTGACTTCTTCTTCTTCTTCTTCTTCTTCTTCTTCTTCTTCTTCTTCTTCTTCTTCTTCTTCTTCTTCTGTCTTATTGGTCTTGACTTCTTCTTCTTCTTCTTTTTCTTCTTCTTCTTCTTCTTCTTCTTCTTCTTCTTCTTCTTTTTGACCATCTTCTTTGTCCACTTGGTCACCAAATTCATTTTTGACCATCATTGTGACTGAACAGGGCGAAAAGGTATTTTATTTTTGGTATTTGGTACTTCATAGTCACATAGGGGTCTCTGTGGAAATTCGGGTTGCTCCCACCTGGAGAGCGCGTCGCATCCATTTCGTTGTTGTTATTTGCATGCGATTTTTTGTGTGACTGATCAGGAAGGAAAGGGGGGAGGGGGAGGCTTGTAATATCAATCATAATTATCGATCACCGGGGGTGTATTTCTTGGTCCACTGATTCAGAACATATAATGACATTGGGATGTTAAGGACGAACAGAGTAACGTGGAGCTTCTTCTTATTCTTCCCGGCTGTCTGTCTGTCGGTTTGTTGTCTACCTCTTGTCTCATTCTCTCTCTCTCTCTCTCTCTCTCTCTCTCTCTCTCTCTCTCTCTCTCTCTCTCTCTCTCTCTCTCTCTCTCTCTCTCTCTCTCTCTCTCTCTCTCTCTCTCTCTCTCTCTCTCTCTCTCTCTCTCTCTCTCTCTCTCTCTCTCTCTCTCTCTCTCTCTCTCTCTCTCTCTCTCTCTCTGTGTTTCCCTCTCTCTCTCTGTTCCATGCACACACACACGCACGCACGTACACACACACACACACACACACACACACACACACACACACACACACACACACACACACACGCATATACACACACATGCACATATTCACATGCACGCAACCACTTTAACGTAGATAACAAAAATATTCCCCGTCTAATATCACGAGAAGTGGATAGACATTAAATGAAAGATATATACACACACACGCACACATACACACACACACACATACGCACGCACGCACACACGCACACACACACACACATACACACACGCGCGCGCGCGCGCGCGCACAGTTTATCCTTTGTCCCCATCTCGCGTTGCTTTGCCAGAGAATAATCCAGTAACAAGAATCATGGGGAACACAAATTGATTCAAGATTGATTTTAAATTAGTTTAGAGAGTTTTAATCAGATTCTCTCTTAATTGATTCTCTCTCTCTCTCTCTCTTTCTCAGACTAGGCCCAGCCTAAAGTCATATCCTTGTAAAATAATTTGTTTGAACTAACTAACTCTCTCTCTCTCTCTCTCTCTCTCTCTCTCTCTCTCTCTCTCTCTCTCTCTCTCTCTCTCTCTCTGTTCGCTTATAATGGAGTTCTTTGTGCTGATGATCTGTTGTCATTGTTGTTTTTGCCTTTTGTAACCCCCTTCCCTCTGACATGGGCAGAATGCCTGGATCCGTAAACTTTGTCTCTCTCTCTCTCTCTCTCTCTCTCTCTCTCTCTCTCTCTCTCTCTCTCTCTCTCTCTCTCTCTCTCTCATCTCTCTCTCTATCTCTGGAGTCTCTTCTCTCTCTCTCTGATCTGTTGTCATTCTTGTCTTTTCTCTCTTTGTCTCTCTCCCTCTCCTCTCTCTCATCTCTCAGAATCTCTCTCTCTCTCTCTCTCTTTGTCTCTCTGTGTCTTCTCTCTCTCTCTCTCTCTCTCTCTCTCTCTCTCTCTCTCTCTCTCTCTCTCTCTCTCTCTCTCTCTCTCTCTCTCTCTCTCTCTCTCTCTCTCTCTCTCTCTCTCTCTCTCTCTCTCTCTCTCTCTCTCTCTCTCTCTCTCTCTCTCTCTCTCTCTCTCTCTCTCTCTCTCTCTCTCTCTCTCTCTCTCTCTCTCTCTCTCTCTCTCTCTCTCTCTCTCTCTCTCTCTCTCTCTCTCTCTCTCTCTCTCTCTCTCTCTCTCTCTCTCTCTCTCTCTCTCTCTCTCTCTCTCTCTCTCTCTCTCTCTCTCTCTCTCTCTCTCTCTCTCTCTCTCTCTCTCTCTCTCTCTCTCTCTCTCATGTTCGCTTATAATGGAGTTCTTTGTGCTGATGATCTGTTGTCATTCTTTTTCCTCTGTAACCCCCTCCCTCTCTCTCTGCCTGGATCCGTAAACTTTGTCTCTGTGTGTCTCTCTCTCTCTCTCTCTCTCTCTCTCTCTCTCTCTCTCTCTCTCTCTCTTCTCTCTCTCTCTCTCTCTCTCTCTCTCTCTCTCTCTCTCTTCTCTCCTTTTTGTGTGTGTGTTCACTCTCTCTCATTGTAATTCACACAGATAATTGGAACGAGGGAAAGGGGGGGGGGGGGGGGGGCATCATTTCACGCGGGACATATTTCTCGCAAAAAAACCGGAGTCTAGTCGGAGGAGGGGGGAGGGGGGGGGGGGGGGGGGGGGGTATTCTGTCCCATTCCCACACGCTTGCTTTTCGCTCTACCATGGACAAGATTCTGGAATTGTGTGATCGATTTTCGCTGCGGTGCGCAGTGCTTCAATTGATCGAGACAGTTTTACATGAGTTCTGTCTAATCTTAGAGGGGAAACATCCGCCCTTAAAGACCCGCCAGATCACGTGTCAAAATCACGTGTTTCACGTGTTTTCCTTCTTATAGCTGGTAAGAAATCTTGTTTTGACCAGGTTTGACTCCCATACAAATGCCCCCAAATTGAAAACGAAACATAATTTTAAAGAGCAGCCCCAATTTGAAGTTGGGGGCATGACATTGTGTATGTGGGTCACATCTACCCAGAAAAAAACCAAGGGACTCAATATCGGTGAGTCAGTGGGTCTTTAATGTTTTGAAGTTAACTGCTGACTTGAACATTCTTGGCTGCTGTGGTTGGTCCATTTGGGCGGTTTGTTACTGAGGGGTAGTAGTTTTCGGTCGTGCAATGGTTGGACTCCATCTGTCTCGCTGTTTAACTGTCTGTCTGTCTGTCTGTCTGTATCTCTCTCTCTCTCTCTCTCTCTCTCTCTCTCTCTCTCTCTCTCTCTCTCTCTCTCTCTCTCTCTCTCTCTCTCTCTCTCTCTCTCTCTCTCTCTCTCTCTCTCTCAACTCAGCTCAGCTCAACTTTTATGTTGTCATAAAAACAAGGATACTTTTTCCTGCGGACACGTCAAATATACACACAAGAAACCAAACAATGTATAAAAGAACAAAATAAATTGTAATTACATGCTTTAAAAGTTTCTTTCACACTTGGAAAACCTAGCTATCAATTTGGCCATACCAGGCAGCGGGATTTCTCCCTGCTCTTACCGACTTTCAACTGCCGTGGGATTTGTACGAAAGCGCACGGGTCAGACTAACTTTAAGTCCCTATCCGTTCAGTTCGATTTTCCTGTCAAACTAGAAAGAAAGTGGGCGAGGCCGGGATTCGAGCCCGGGTCACTCACACTGCAGTCACGCATTACATTTGGCAGGCGAACGTCTTAACCACTCTGCCACCTTTCTCACTTCTGTGTGTGTGTGTGTGTGTGTGTGTGTGTGTGTGTGTGTGTGTGTGTGTGTGTGTGTGTGCGCGCGCGCAGATAACAGAAAAATACTGTGTTTGGCTCTTTAACAAAAAGGACAACAAGAAAATGGGGGTGAGGAGAACAACATTAATGGGAAGAGAAGGGGGGGTCCTCAGTTGCCTAATCGATTGGGTTGCAGTGCTCAGCGTAAACTTGACAGAAAACAAGAAGAAACTCCCATGATATACCATACCCAAAGGTTGTCGATTAACCTTTTAACTGCCGAACCAAAGACCCCTTTTCTCTCTCGCTCTACGAACTTATAGATTTGGGTACTGTACAAAGGTTAAATGCCGCGGTGGCTCTACTACCTACGTTAGTTATTGAGCGGCTATCTCGTTCAGGAATACCGTCCATAAGGGTCTCTGACCGACTGGACGTTAATCTCATCATCATCATCGTTGTTTCTGTTGCCCTTCGCGTGTTCCTCCAGGAGACTGTGAAGTCGGTCCTTGGGGGCGGTGGGTGGATGTCTCGTGCCTCCTCACGGGGAGCTGGACGATCCCGCCCCCCCCACCTTCTGGAAGAATTGTGCTTGTAACTTCCTCTCTAATCTGCCACTATATTTGACTCTGCCTTTTCCCTTTGCTTTCTGTCATCTGCTGTATTTCTGCCTTATTGGCCCATTCTCCTGCCTTCTTTTTTTCTTAATCTTCCAAATATTTTTTCTCCTTTCGGGGAGCTCCTCCGAAATCGGAATCGGCTGTACGCAGCGGGGAGACCAGTGAAAACTGAAAACCGGACACATAGTTACGTACCTTACCCATTATGGCCATGTAGCCTGGGATCGCAGAAGAAGAAGAAGAAGTCAGTTATCTTCTACTTATCATCGACAGTCGGTACGATCATATTGGGCATACTTATGCTTGAACTTTTATCACTGTCATCATATAATAAAAAGGCAAGGTTGTGTCTGTGTGTGTGTGTGTTTGTGTGTGTGAAACACAAAACGGGCCTTATAACTTCGCCGTTTTTCGACCGAATCGCTTCAAATTTGCTGTGAGCCCTAACGGGGCGATGGCAACGGCAACCGAGGCGGCCGTGTCATTTGCGCGGTTTGGCAAATGCGCGAAACGCGTATCCGCCGGCCTCTCGGCGCCCGTATCTCCGGTATTTCTGGGCCAATTGCCTTCGAATTTGGCAGGTAGATGACCGGGGACGGTGACTATCCGTGTACCAAATTGGGTAGAGCAGGATGAGAGAAGAAGATGGAAAGAAGGAGAGACACAAAATTAATAATATAATATTTCGTGGACCCAAAACAACTGCTGCTCAGCATTACCAGTACTTGGCATTACCGGTACTAGGCATTACCGGTGCTCGGTATTTCCTGTACTAGGCGTTGCGCTAGTTTTTATTAACGTTGCAGTAAGATCAGGGTTCGTTTCTAGAAACTGCTTAATCTGCCTTCTGTAAGTTTAACCCTTTGGATACATACTGTAAAAGTGACAGGAGTTGCCTAGCAACCCTCGATCAGTGTTTACTTATTATTACCACCAAGCCAGTTTGATCTTTTTGTACAGTTAGTTTTGGCGGATCCGTTTGTCATTTGACAAAGTGCTCAAATCGAGCGTTGATTCGGTTTTGTTTTGTTTTTTGTGCTTATTCATCTTTTGTTTAGAGAGAGAGAGAGAGAGAGAGAGAGAGAGAGAGAGAGAGAGAGAGAGAGAGAGAGAGAGAGAGAGAGAGAGAGAGAGAAAGAAAGACAGACAGAGGGGAGAGACAGACACAGAGAGAGAGACAGAGGGTGCATTTCTATGTTTGTGAAGGCCTGTGTATGCGTGTTTGTGTGTGTGTGCGTGCATCTCTGTATGTATGTGTGTCTGTGTGTGCGTGCATGCGTGTGTGTCTGTGTCTGTCTGCGCGCGCGTGCATGTGTGTGTAGGCGTACGCAAGGCGTGGGTGTATTAGCAAACGTGTCTGTATAATTGACTGATTTGTCCAAGAGCATAATTCGCGCTGATAGCAATCATGATCCTCGTCCTGATGCCCGATTCGTCTTGTTGAACTAATCGTAACGGGGGGGGGGGGGGGGGGGAGAGAGAGAGAGAGAGAGAGAGAGAGAGAGAGAGACAGACAGCCAGAGAGGGAGAAGAGAGAGAGGATGAACAGAGCTGGGACAGGAACGGGTGAGCAGGCATGGTAATTTTCAGAGAAGTCTCTGAATTCAGAGAAAAATGAACAAGGCAAAATGTCAGAGGGTGTTTTAAGCTTGAGGAGATGCTCTTTTCCCCTAATTTTAACAGTTTTATATGTCCAGTGAGTTGCCCCCTGATCACCATGAAGGGCTCTTTTCCCCTTGACCCACACCAAGAGACAACATCTTCTGAACCTCCACAAATAGTTTAAGAGAAAAACGCTTTTCCCCCAGTACAAAGCATGGTAAATAAGTAGTTAGTACTTGCTCAAAGCCAGAATGGATTGAAAGTGTATAAATGTGTGTGTATGTGTGTGTGTGCGCGCGCGTCCGCGCGCGTGTATTTGTGTGTGCGTGCCAAGCTCCTAATAATGAGTTCTTGCCCCCTCTTTACTAGCTCCTTATTTCCGACGGGAAGAAGGTCTTTTGACGTCACACCATGAACGCGCTCCGGGTTTGGATCCATGAACAAGTTTGTTTGTCGTCGGAAAATACTAATGGAGACGTCACTGTTTGTTGTCAGTGTCCCATATCACTCTGTCCGTCTGTCGGTACGGCTGTCTGTTTTGTACGGCTGTTCCTTTGTGAGTTGTCCTTTGTTCGTTGTCCCTCATACTGCTTTTCCTTTGTTCGTTGTCCTTTGTGAGTTGTCCTATATACTGCTTTTTCTTTGTTCATTGTCCTTCGTTTGTTGTCCTTTATACTGCTTTTTGTCCTTTGTTAGTTCTATATACTTATTTTTCTTTGTTTGTTGTCCTTTATACTGCTTTTTGTTCTTTGTTAGTTCTATATACTGATTTTTCTTTGTTGTCATTTGTCCTTCGTTCGTTATCCTTTATACTGCTTTCCTTTGTTCATTGTCCTTTACACTGCCTTTCCTTTGTTCATTGTCCTTTACACTGCCTTTCCTTTGTTCATTGTCCTTCGTTCGTTGTCCTTTACACTGCCTTTCCTTTGTTCATTGTCCTTTACACTGCCTTTCCTTTGTTCATTGTCCTTCATACGCTTTTCTTTGTTCCTGTTACACTGCCTTTCCTTTGTTCATTGTCCTTCTGCTTTTCCGTTGTCCTATACACTTGTCCTTTTTTGTCCTTTGTTCTGCTTGTCCTTCCTTCGTTGTCCTATACACTGCCTTTCCTTTGTTCGTTGTCCTTCATACTGCTTTGTCCTTTGTTCGGTGTCCTTTATACCGCTTTTCATTTGTTCATTGTCCTTTGTCCTTCCGTCGTTGTCCTTTATACTGCTTTTCATTTGTTCATTGTCCTTCGTTCATTGTCCTTTATACTGCTTTTCATTTGTTCATTGTCCTTTGTCCTTCGTTCATTGTCCTTTATACTGCTTTTCATTTGTTCATTGTCCTTTGTCCTTCGTTCGTTGTCCTTTATACTGCTTTTCCTTTGTTCATTGTCCTTTACACTGCCTTTCCTTTGTTCATTGTCCTTCGTTCGTTGTCCTTTACACTGCCTTTCCTTTGTTCATTGTCCTTCGTTTGTTGTCCTATACACTGCTTTTTCCATTGTCCTTTGTCCTTCGTTCATTGTCCTATACACTGCCTTTCCTTTGTTCAGTGTCCTTCGTTCGGTGTCCTTTATACTGCTTTTCATTTGTTCATTGTCCTTCGTTCATTGTCCTTTATACTGCTTTTCCTTTGTTCATTGTCCTTTATACTGCTTTTCATTTGTTCGTTGTCCTTTGTCCTTCGTTCGAGTTGTCCTTTATACTGCTTTTCATTTGTTCATTGTCTTCGTTCGTTGTCCTTTATACCGCTTTTCATTGTCCTTTGTCCTTCGTTCATTGTCATTTATACTGCTTTTCATTTGTTCATTGTCCTTTGTCCTTTCGTCGTTGTCCTTTATACTGCTTTTCCTTTGTTCGTTGTCCTTTGTCCTTCGTTCATTGTCCTTTATACTGCTTTTCATTTGTTCATTGTCCTTTGTCCTTCGTTCGTTGTCCTTTATACTGCTTTTCTTTGTTGTTCCATTGTCCTTCGTTCATTGTCCTTTATACTGCTTTTCATTTGTTCGTTGTCCTTTGTCCTTCCTTCGTTGTCCTTTATACTGCTTTTCCTTTTTCATTGTCATTGTCCTTCGTTCGTTGTCCTTTATACCGCTTTTCATTTGTTCATTGTCCATTGTCCTTCCTTCGTTGTCCTTTATACCGCTTTTCATTTGTTCATTGTCCATTGTCCTTCCTTCGTTGTCCTTTATACTGCTTTTCATTTGTTCGTTGTCCTTTGTCCTTCCTTCGTTGTCCTTTATACTGCTTTTCATTTGTTCGTTATACTTTTTTCCTTCGTTCGTTGTCCTTTATACTGCTTTTCATTTGTTCATTGTCCTTCGTTCATTGTCCTTTATACCTGCTTTTCATTTGTTCGTTGTCCTTTTGTCCTTCGTTCATTGTCCTTTATACTGCTTTTCATTGTCTTGTCCTTTGTCCTTCGTTCATTGTCCTTTATACTGCTTTTCCTTTGTTCGTTGTCCTTTGTCCTTCGTTCATTGTCCTTTTATTGTCCTTTTCACTGCCTTTCATTTGTTCATTGTCCTTCGTTCGTTGTCCTTTATACTGCTTTTCATTGTCCATTGTCCTTCGTTCATTGTCCTTTATACTGCTTTTCATTTGTTCATTGTCCTTTGTCCTTCGTTCGTTGTCCTTTATACTGCTTTTCATTGTCCTTTGTCCTTCGTTCATTGTCCTTTATACCGCTTTTCATTTGTTCATTGTCCTTTGTCCTTCGTTCATTGTCCTTTATACTGCTTTTCATTTGTTCTTTGTCCTTCGTTCGTTGTCCTTTATACTGCTTTTCATTTGTTCGTTGTCCTTTGTCCTTCGTTCATTGTCCTTTATACTTGCTTTTCATTTGTTCATTGTCCTTTGTCCTTCGTTCGTTGTCCTTTATACTGCTTTTCATTGTTCTTTGTCCTTCGTTCATTGTCCTTTATACTGCTTTTCATTTGTTCATTGTCCTTTGTCCTTCGTTGTCCTTTATACTGCTTTTCCTTTGTTCATTGTCCTTCGTTCATTGTCCTTTATACTGCTTTTCATTTGTTCGTTGTCCTTTGTCCTTCGTTCATTGTCCTTTATACTGCCTTTCCTTTGTTCCTTTGTCCTTCGTTCGTTGTCCTTTATACTGCTTTTCATTTGTTCATTGTCCTTTGTCCTTCGTTCGTTGTCCTTTATACTGCTTTTCATTTGTTCATTGTCCTTTGTCCTTCGTTCGTTGTCCTTTATACTGCTTTTCATTTGTTCGTTGTCCTTTGTCCTTCGTTCATTGTCCTTTATACTGCTTTTCATTTGTTCATTGTCCTTTGTCCTTCGTTCGTTGTCCTTTATACTGCTTTTCATTTGTTCATTGTCCTTTGTCCTTCGTTCATTGTCCTTTATACTGCTTTTCCTTCGTTCATTGTCCTTTATACTGCTTTTCATTTGTTCATTGTCCTTTGTCCTTCGTTCATTGTCCTTTATACTGCTTTTCCTTCGTTCATTGTCCTTTATACTGCTTTTCGTTGTCATTGTCCTTCGTTCATTGTCCTTTATACTGCTTTGTCCTTCGTTCATTGTCCTTTATACTGCTTTTCATTTGTTCATTGTCCTTTGTCCTTCGTTCATTGTCCTTTATACTGCTTTTCATTTGTTCATTGTCCTTTGTCCTTCGTTCATTGTCCTTTATACTGCTTTTCATTTGTTCATTGTCCTTTGTCCTTCGTTCATTGTCCTTTATACTGCTTTTCATTTGTTCATTGTCCTTTGTCCTTCGTTCATTGTCCTTTATACTGCTTTTCATTGTTCATTGTCCTTTGTCATTCGTTCATTGTCCTTTATACCGTTTTTCATTTGTTCATTGTCCTTTGTCCTTCGTTCATTGTCCTTTATACTGCTTTTCCTTTGTTCGTTGTCCTTTGTCCTTCCTTCGTTGTCCTTTATACTGCTTTTCATTTGTTCATTGTCCTTTGTCCTTCGTTCGGTTGTCCTTTATACTGCTTTTCATTTGTTCTTTGTCCTTCGTTCGTTGTCCTTTATACTGCTTTTCATTTGTTCGTTGTCCTTTGTCCTTCCTTCGTTGTCCTTTATACTGCTTTTCATTTGTTCATTGTCCTTTGTCCTTCGTTCATTGTCCTTTATACTGCTTTTCATTTGTTCATTGTCCTTTGTCCTTCGTTCGTTGTCCTTTATACTGCTTTTCATTTGTTCATTGTCCTTTGTCCTTCGTTCATTGTCCTTTATACTGCTTTTCATTTGTTCGTTGTCCTTCGTTCATTGTCCTTTATACTGCTTTTCATTTGTTCGTTGTCCTTTGTCCTTCGTTCATTGTCCTTTATACTGCTTTTCATTTGTTCCTTTATACTGCTTTTCCTTCGTTCATTGTCCTTTATACTGCTTTTCATTTGTTCATTGTCCTTTGTCCTTCGTTCATTGTCCTTTATACTGCTTTTCATTTGTTCATTGTCCTTTGTCCTTCGTTCATTGTCCTTTATACTGCTTTTCATTTGTTCATTGTCCTTTGTCCTTCCTTCGTTGTCCTTTATACTGCTTTTCATTTGTTCATTGTCCTTTGTCCTTCGTTCATTGTCCTTTATACTGCTTTTTTTAGACGGAAGTATTTCGCGTGAATCATGACTCACAGACATCCGTCACAGTCGGATCGCATGGTATGCGGTGTGTCTGCCCCCTCAAAGGGCCCGCCACACTACACGTCGATGCGATGCGATTGTGACGATGCGAGTCATGCATGATTCACGTGGAATACTTCAGTCTAAAAATATTAAAGTCTACTTACGTACTCAAGTAGACCCAATACGTGATCTCCCGCGGGCTTCCACCTTGTCGTGGTGGGGGAGCTTTAAACTAAGAGTAGCCCCTCATCCCCATTGTTCATTCTCTCCATCCTCATTTACCATTTACGACGTGCTAGTTGTTTGTATTGTTCTCTGTCTTTCATGCGTGAGACCTTAGGCTCTTGAGTGGGCACATGTGGCCCATTCTGCAGTGCATATTGATTTGCCTATAATGGCATTTTTTATATATTTTGTTTTACTAGGATGTATCCTTTTTTACTGTTTAAAAAACCCCACCTGGATCCGATAATTAGAGTAGAGTGGCTCAACGTTTCCAGCACTGTGTGAAATTAAGAGCTATAGGGTACAATGATGGAGATGCCATGTCGTGAATTGTACTGTTTATTTTTATTTTTTGGTTCAGGTTTGGGGACGTTGTTAAGAATCATTGATGTGTGTTTTGTTATACGTGGTCTAACTTTACGCGGGGACAGTCCTGAGATAACCGTAGCTGTTGACGGGACTAACTAACTAATACATGAATTTCACGTGAATACATGACTCGCATCGTCACAATCGCATCGCATTGGCAGCGAATCGTATGTAGTGTGGCAGGCCCTTTTGTGTCGCGTCGTTCATTATCACACAGTATGCATACCGTACAGTCGACAGACGACAAGCATGCCGCGGGAGAGAGAAAAGAGAAAGAACAAGAAACGATGACAAAGCCGTATATACGATGGAATAATAATCGTGATTACGATATGATAATGCTGTGGCACGCGCATCGCTGTGACATCAGGCGGCTTGGCTTTGTATCTGAGAGAGAGAGAGAGAGAGAGAGAGAGAGAGAGAGAGAGAGAGAGAGAGAGAGAGAGCACTTGAACAAAGTTTTAATTCCTTTAGGCCATTAGCCCATAGAAACAGGGTCAAGGTACAAGAAGTCAAAATAACAATAGACTATAGAAACATGGTTAAGCGAGAGAGAGACAGAGATACAGAGTCAGATTCGGTGACATACACATATAGAGGGGGGTTGGGGGGGGGGGGGGGGAGCAAGACAGACAGAGATAGACAGACAGAGAGCAAGAAATAGACAGAGATACAGAGAGCGAGAAACATAGAGATACAGTAACAGACACACAGAGAGCAAGATAGAGACAGAGAGCTATATACAGAGCGAGACAGAGACAGATCTATGCAGCGAAAGAGAGACAGAGATACAGTAACAGACACACAGAGAGCAAGATACACACAGAGAGCGAGATACAGAGCGAGACAGAGACCGACATATAGAGTGAGAGAGAGACAGAGATACACAGAGTG
>CM065707.1:16467876-16470376 GCA_017654935.2 Phymorhynchus buccinoides
GGGGAGGCCACCCAGTCTATCTATACGCTTAGTTAAAATGTATGGTGGGACGGGTGGGTTGATAAAATAACATGTTGATTGGGATATAAAATTTGTAGTCTTTGGGGTAAGTTCTTTGGGGGGGTTAGGGGTGTTGGATAAATTATTTAAAAAAATGCGAATTATGTTAAAATATGTTCTGAGGATAAGATATTTATAGTTAAAATGTTGTTCATAAAATATATAAAGGTCATATTAAGACGGGTATTGGCAATATCTCCGTATCTTGTTGAACGATGGTGCTTATAATCACTGCTGTAGCTTCCACCCCTCCCCCTCTCCCTCCCCCTCCCCTCTCCCCGTCCTTGTGTGACCCTGGTTTTTTTTAAGTATGAAAAGTTTGTGTTGGGTTATGTAATTATTATAAGTCGTTTTAATGGGGGGGGAAGCTTTTCACGTAGTGCTCCCGAGACTTCGTGTTTGCTATTCAATTCATAATTAGGGATGTCAAACAGGGAATTGTATTCTTGATATATGTTAGGAATTATCAGTATAATTATGTAAACTCAAATATGATCATTTTTAATCGAACTTTCCCACCTCAGATGCTGACTGCTGGTCACGCACCAATTATTGAGTAATTCTACAAAACAATTACCACTCTGATTCTCTCTCTCTCTCTCTCTCTCTCTCTCTCTCTCTCTCTCTCTCTCTCTCTCTCTCTCTCTCTCTCTCTCTCTCTCTCTCTCTCTCTCTCTCTCTCTCTCTCTCTCTCTCTCTCTCTCTCTCTCTCTCTCTCTCTCTCTCTCGCTCTCTCTCTCTCTCTCTCTCTCTCTCTCCTCTCTCTCTCTCTCTCTCTCTCTCTCTCTCTCTCTCTCTCTCTCTCTCTCTCTGTCTCTCTCTCTCTCTTTTTTTTTTTCTCTTTCTCTTTTTCTCCCTCCCCCCCCCTCTCTCTCTCTCTCTCTCTCTCTCTCTCTCTCGCTCTCTCTCTCTGTCTCTCTCTCTCTCTCTTTTTTTTTTTCTCTTTCTCTTTTCCCTCCCCCCCCCCCCCCTCTCTCTCTCTCTCTCTCTCTCTCTCTCTCTCTCTCTCTCTCTCTCTCTCTCTCTGTCTCTCTCTCTCTTTTTTTTTCTCTCTTTCTCTCTTTTTCTCCCTCCCCCCCCCCCTCCTCTCTCTCTCTCTCTCTCTCTCTCTCTCTCTCTCTCTCTCTCTCTCTCACAGATCTCTCTCTCTCTCTCTCTCTCTCTCTCTCTCTCTCTCTCTCTCTCTCGCTCGCTCGCTCTCTCTCTCTCTCTCTCTCTCGCTCGCTCTCTCTCTCTCTCTCTGTCTCTCTCTCTCTTTTTTGTTCTCTTTCTCTTTTTCCCTCCCCCCCCCCCCCTCTCTCTCTGTCTCTCTCTCTCTCTCTCTGTCTCTCTCTCTCTCTCTCTCTCTCTCTCTCTCTCTCTCTCTCTCTCTCTCTCTCTCTCTCTCTTTCACTCTCTATCTTTCTTATTTGATATCGCCCCTACCCCACTGTTCCGTTTGACATGGACAGATGGCCCAGTTCATTAAATCGTTGTTCACTGTTCTCTCTCTCTCTCTCTCTCTCTCTCTCTCTCTCTCTCTCTCTCTCTCTCTCTCTCTCTCTCTCTCTCTCTCTCTCTCTCTCTCTCTCTCTCTCTCTCTCTCTCTCTCTCTCTCTCTCTGTTTTTCTCTCACTCTGCATGCATGCATGTAGCCACATCAGTTGCTATAGATATAATAGAAAAGAATGTCGCCACAAATGAATAATAATAATAATTAATAATTCTTATATATAGCGCGTAATCTTGCTAAGCAACTCAATGAGCTTTTCATTCACCATTCGTACAAACATTTCTAACACTAAGTAACCATACATCTCTATGAAAATTAATACATTAGCTAAAGAATGCATTGCATATAATCATAACACGACACACTAACACCCACCTTCCTTCACCACCCCCACTCCACCCCACCCCAACCATCAATCCGCCAGATGACAAATTGTATTTTTTTTTTAAATCGAATGGTATTACACACAGATGTGTGTGTGGGGGGGGGGGGGGGGGGGGGATTGTCTGAGACATCTCACGACACAGACAGGGAATGAGTCACCACATTCGCTCCGTCACTCCTTCTCCTTCTTCTTCCTCGATCGCTTCTACAGTGTCCTGTCATAATGAGTGTCACTCGTCATAACATGCGTCATGCTGCTGTTATGTGCCGTCTTCGGCTGGAGGAAACCTTTTTAAGAATTTCTTGGGGGGGGGGGGGGGGGGGGGAGGCAGGAGAATGGACCGGTAAGGCAGAAAGATAGCAGATGACCAGTAAGCAAAGGAGAAAAGGCAAGAATCAAAGAGAGTTGACAGATTAGAGGAAGTTTACATGCACGGAACTTCCCGAATGTGGGGGAACTATTTGTACAAAAGACATCCCCACGGTGTCTCCACGGGGGAGCCACTCATTCTAACTCACCCATCCATAATTTGCCGTCTATGCTATGGGAGAGCAGAAGAGGAT
>CM065707.1:16475376-16480376 GCA_017654935.2 Phymorhynchus buccinoides
AGGGTTAGGTAAATGGTTAAAGTACAGAAAAAGTGAAATTTGTGGTTGTCGCAAATACAGACTCTCATAGTAGCGAGCTACTTATTTTTACGAGCTACCTATGTTCATGCGACACCGCTGAGGTAAACAAGGAATAGAGATACGAAGTGCAGACACACGACGAAGGAGGATCGATAGCAAAGCAATTATAAGGGGCGGCGCTGCTCTTGCGGCAACGCGCTCTCCGGGTGGCACCCGAGATACCAATAAAGACAGTATCATCCACCCATGAAACGGTGCACAGATTTCCAGAGTTCATGCATTTAGCAGACAATTTCTTGACAGGCGAAAAGAAAATAAGGCGATATGACAAAGGGGCGATTATAGAATGTAGGTATGAGGCGAAATGCAGAAAGACGATTCGGAAAGTTACCGTATAACGCCTATTATTTCTTCTTCTTCTTCTTCTTCTTCTTCTTCTTCTTCTTCGATCGCTCAAACAGTTTCCTGTCAATTATGAGCGCAGATGCGTCATGCTGCCGTTATGCGCCTAGCTAAGAAATAGTTTTGAAAGTGTTTCTTCAAAACTGAAAAGGCATGAGAATGGACCGATAAGGCAGAAAGTTAGTAGATGACAGTAAGCAAAGAGAAAAGGCAGAGTCAAAGAGAGTGACAGATTAGAGGAAGTTGCAAGCACAGAACTTCCAGAAGGTGGGGGAACTATTCATACGAAAGACCCCCGGAATAACCACAGTCTGTTATCGACTCTGATTTCTCACCGAATATTAGCATTTCTTTCTGCTACACTTGTCAACAAGGGCATCGCCGAGCGGCAGCAACGCATTGTGACAATGCAAACCCAGCCAGAGTTATGTCCTCTCTCCATCCCCCCCCCCCCCCATCCCCCAATAAACACACCACTTTCCACCCTTACAGAACGCATAAAATACATAGCCCAAAATTTGAAGCGATTCTGTTCAGTAGTTCACGAGATACAGCTGAACTTTTATACAAACTTCCTTGCACCGAGTTATGTCCTCTCTCCCCCCCCCCCACGCCCCCCCCCCACCCCCCACCCCCACCCCCCAATAAGCACACCACTTTCCACCCTTACAGAATGCATAAAATACATAGCCCAAACTTTGAAGCGATTCTGTTCAGTAGTTCACGAGATACAGCTGAACATTTATACAAACTTTCTTGCACCATACACCACCACACAATATTTGAAGCGATTCTGTTCATTAGTTCACGAAATAAAGCTGGGGGGAAATTACATAGCCCAAAGAAGGATATTTCGGTTTTCAAAGTCAAACTTGAAGGTCAAGGTCAGCACGGTGTTGATTAACGAAAGGAAGCTTCCTTTTCAAGCTGTCTACCCCTCTGCCAATTTTAATCAAAGTCCAAACAGTAGTTTTTTTAAGATAATCGACACACACACACACACACACACACACACACACACACACACACACACACACACACACAAACCCATCGCAAAACTTTTTTATTTTTTGCAAACAATTCAAGCACGATTTAGAGCTTTGTTAGCAAACAATTCAAGCACGATTTATAGCTTTTGGGGCAAACAATTCAAACACGATGTATAGCTTTGTTGGCAAACAATTCAAGCACGATATATAGCTTTTTGGGCAAACAATTCAAGCACGATTTATAGCTTTTTTGTTGTTTTTCTGAGACACATCTCTGTTACTATGCAACATCTGCTGATCTGGGTTAGGCTTTAAGGTGGGGGTGTGGGGGGAGTTAGGTCATTGCCTTATTCATCATTACAGTCGACGGGGTTTTGCCAGCCACTGATTGTGGCTGCTACCATCACCAATTCACCATCATTAGTAACCTGTCTTGTCTGCTGGCAAGCCTGCTTGCTTATCCATTCCTTCTCTCTCTCTCTCTCTCTCTCTCTCTCTCTCTCTCTCTCTCTCTCTCTCTCTCTCTCTCTCCTCTCTCTCTTCTCTCTCTCTCTCTCTCTCTCTCTCTCATCTCCCTCTCTCTCTCTCTCTCTCTCTCTCTCTCTCTCACTGACACACACAGACACGTCACACACACACACGCACGCACACACGCACACACACGCCAGTCACGCACACGCACGCACACACGCACACACACACACACACACACACACACACACACACACACACACATGTTTACACACATGTCATAGAAGCCCAAATGACATTGCGGTCAGCTTGTTGTTCCTTGTCAATGTCAATGAACAGCCTCATTCTTCCTTTTCTTTCCATTATCCTGCCTAGCCTCCGTACATTGATGGCCCCGACCACCCCTGGACCGCTTAGACCATGACTAAAACGGAAACATGGGTACTACTGCAGCTCCCTTGTAGTGTAGACTCCACCCCCACCCCCCACCCCCTCCCACGGGGGCAGTCAGGGCAATGAAGCTGGACTAACCTGACCGGTGGTTCGCTGGAACTCTCCGAAACGGTCATCCAGGAATGTGGACAATGGGGCAGCAGGCATTTTGATGAGGGCCAAGGGTCTCTGACTGGACGGACCAAGCTCTACTCTTCTCTTGTTATCCAGTGCAAGGGGCTGACCCGGGCATGGTATAATCTGCTGAATGTGACCTATTCTGGACTTGGCGTAGAAAATAACATGTCCACCGAGTTTCTCTGCTTGGTGCGCAGTAGTGGGCAGGACCAAGTGATTCATAAGGGGGGTTTCCGCCGGGGGTCCAAGGGCAGGCGTTAAGGGGCAGTGCTCTTTGGGGGTGGGGGTGGGCGCAGGGAGGTGAAGCCCCTGGAAAGTTTTTCAATTTAGTGATTATTAAGGCAAAACTCGAGTCATTTTTATCGTGTTGGCCACAATGTTTATTCTTTTCACCTTGGGGCAGAGGGGGGTTCCGGAAATCAGCACACCCCCCACACACCCCTTAGATCCAGCCCTAATTTATTTCAGTCTGTGGTTTTAGGGTTCTCTATGATTTTATTCTGTACTACTGAGGTTCTCTGGAGGCAAATCAAGGGAAGGTTTAAAAACATGGAAATTGGTAGGGGTGGGAGAGTTCTCAGATTTCCTGGTGAATGAGAGAGAGGAGGGGAGGGGAGAGACAGAGTGAGAGAGACAGAGACAAAGGGAGAAATGATAGAGAGGGAGAGAGAGACAGACCGACAGAAAAAGAGAGAGACAGAGAGAGACTTAACGATCCATTATCTTTCGCCGTCTCTATCAATTACCTTTTAGTGATCTTCCAAACTCTCCGCCAGTCTGTGTGTCTGCCGTCCCCAGCGAACGCTTCTGATTAGACCAGACAACACCCCCCACCCCCCACCCCAAGGGGGGTTATGAGGATACCGGGTGGTCTTTCGTACACAAATAGCCACCCCCCACCCCCACCCCCCCACGTTCTGGAAGTTCTGTGCTTGCAACTTCCTCTAATATATCACACTATCTTGGACTCTTGCCTTTTCACTTTCCTTGGTTTAAATAAATGTTTATTCAGATCAACATGGCACACATATATCAATACATTGTCAACATCAATGAGCAGCAATAAGCTTGAAGCTTATAGTGTGCTCGCTATCTACATGTATATTACATTATGACGACTGTTGTAAACAGCCATACTTTCACTTTTCTTACTGCAATCTACTATCTGTCTGCCTTAGTGGTCCATTCTCCTGCCTTCTTTTAAAAAAAGAAAAGAAATTCTTACAAAGATTTTCTCCCAGCCGAAGACAGACTTGCTGACTCGCTGAGCCCTATTTCTTAGGCGCATAACGGCAGCATGGCGCATCTGCACCCATATGACAGGAAACTGAGCGATCGACCACGACGACGTAGAAGAAGGAGAATGCCAGACAACCACTATTAGGCCGTGTACACACATAAGCGGATATTCCATGCGGAAACCCGTGCGCGATCCATAAATAAGTGAAACAAAGAAGGGAGATTTGCGCAAGTGTCCGAATTTCCCCTATATGCGTAACCTTATGTCCTTCTTTCTTCCACTTATTTAGGGTTTTCCGTACGGAACTTACGCGCGTCTAATGTGAACCCGGCCTCATTCAAAAACAAGATGTTCGCTTACCATGACTTATGTTGTTGTGTTGTTGTCTTTCCTGTGTATTGATTCGTCGACTGCTAAAAGCTTTCTTCTTCGATCGCTCAGACACTGAGTTTCCTGTCAATTATGAGCGCAGATGCGTCATGTTCCCGTTATGCGCCTAACTAAGAAATAGTTAGGCCCAGCAAGTCCGACTTCGAGGACTGGAGGAAATGTTTTGAAAGTGTTTCGTGACAAAAGGCAGGAGAATGGATCGGTAAGGCAGAAAGATAGTAGATGACAGAAAGCAAAGGAAAAGGCAGAGTCAAAAGATAGTGACAGATTAGAGGAAGTTACAAGCACAGAACTTCCAGAAGGTGGGGGCACTATTTTTACGTAAGACCCCCCGGTATCCCCACTTGGAGAGCCGTCGAGTGCTAAAAGCTTTCTTAACGGGTTACTTGTTCCAAGTGTGTTTTGACGGCCTGCGGTAATCAATGATGATAACCAAGAGCGTGAAAACGCTAGATAAACCAGCCGCGTGCCGGCATTTTCGGGTCCTAGTGTCCCTTGTAGGAACAGACAAGCACCTCTGAAACTGAAGTCCGATCAAACAGTCTACGTCTGTGCTTTACAGTACCCCTGCGCCAGCGAGGATCTCAACTGTAGCTCTCGCGCGCTATTGACAGCCAGAGAAAAGCAGGTGCATTGCAGCAGCATTTTCGACGCCAGTTACCTTGACATTTGACCAATGACCTTCATTTTCGAACTTGACCTAGATGTCCTAAATACCTACCGCCTAGTGCGTGTATTTGGATTTCATATGCATACTGCCAAATGTGTTCCATATAATAGTTCAAAACTGCATTTTCTCTCTCTCTCTCTCTCTCTCTCTCTCTCTCTCTCTCTCTCTCTCTCTCTCTCTCTCTCTCTCTCTCTCTCTCTCTCTCTCTCTCTCTCTCTCTCTCTCTCTCTCTCTCTCTCTCTCTCTC
>CM065707.1:16490376-16502876 GCA_017654935.2 Phymorhynchus buccinoides
GATTTGTTTTGCATTTTTTTAAAGAAAAAGAGAAGACACGCCCTCGACGAGTGCATGGATACAGAGAGATCGATATTGTATTGTTTGTAGGTTTCACAATGTAACCTAGAAAACAGCTTGAAATACCGATACAACGATCGACCAAAGGTCAATGACCGGAGGAAGTATCATCCTGGCCTTTACTAGATGGTCAGCGCATCATTTCTCTGAGTGTACTTTGTACTTACTCTATCAGGATTCCGAGGCGCCTTTTAACCCTTTCACCGCCAAAGTCGCACTTTAGCACCACAGTGATTTAACACCTATGTCACTAAAAGGCATCGAATTGGGGTCTATTATCCACAGACCCTATTGTCTTAGTTTGGGGAAGTAAGGATAGACCTTGTTTTATATATGTCACAGAAGAATCCCCAATACTGCAGATGGATTTTGTTCTCTATCCAGGTAAATTCAATGGAAAGTTTTGGCTGAAATATGGCTGGCGGTGAAAGGGTTCCTTGTGAACTGTGTTTTGGTCAACAGGCCTTTTAAGTGCTTTATTTCAGCAGGTAGATCCTTTTAATTCACCAAGAGGTCCTTCTATTTTTTGAAAGGTACTGTTAAGTCCTGTTTTATCAAGAACAAAAGTGATAGAGAAACTAACAGCTAAAATATTTCTGAAAATAAAAAACCTGGCAGTATGCAAAGTTGTCGGTGTCACAGATCGGAGCAGACAATTCATTACAAGCTGTGTGAGTCTTTCCGCACTAAGACGTAGTGATTCTGAGTCATTCCATGCGTATTGGAATGTCGATTGTGAAAATGTTCACTGCATTGTGCTCTTGGTCAACAATTGGCATTCGGGCATTCTATACAATCAGGTTGGCGAAAGTCCTTTTACAATCTTTTAAGGTCCTTATAAGTCATTTAAAGGTCCTTTTTTCGTTTCATGTTCCAAACCTGGGAACCCTGTCTATTCAAATGGCTTTTATCATTGGTTGTCCACCGTGGGGATACCGGGGGGTCTTCCGTACAAACAGTTCCCCCACCTTCTGGAAGTTATGTGCTTGTAACTTCCTCGCATAATTCTGTCATTCTCTTTGACTCTGCCTTTTCCCTTTGCTTACTGTCATCTAGCTATCTTTCTATCTTACCGGTACATTCTCCTGCCTGTTTGTCTATAAATTCTTACAAAGATTTCTTCATCCGAAGTCGGACATGCTGGGCCTAACTATTTCTTAGTTTAGGCGCATAACGGCAGCATGACGCATCTGCGCTCATAATTGACAGGAAACTGTCTGAGCGATCGAAGAAGAAGAAAAAGAAGAAGAAGGTTCCGGGTCACGAGCCTTTACTTCCCAAGGCGTGGAAACGCGTAACGGGAAGGGAGGTAAATCTATCTGTTCAACGTCCGCTGCAGCAGACGATCGGTTCTGTGAAAACTCGGCCAGTTGTGCTGTTGTGGTTGTAGTAGTTAGGCCTATTGACGAGGAAGGAGAGCTTTAACTTGTGCTGTGTGCTGGTGTGTGTAGTTTTAGTTGGCCGCTGGGGTTTTGTGGTCGGGTTTGCTTGTTTTTTTGTGATTGACCGAATCTTTTGATGCCGATATTCTAAGTCGTTTGTCTCACCCCCCCCAGTTTATTTGGCGATGCAGCGAAGGATGCTTCTGTAGACGGGTGAGTAACTGCCAACAGTTTTGGGTTGGTTTGGTGGGAAGGAGAGGAAGGCTATTTGAAAACAGAGCGAACAGAGAGATTGCTCTGCCAGCTGTCTCTGATATCGTCTGCTGCCTCGTGCCAGTCTTGCTTGTTATTTCGTGTTTGTTGTACGAAAGATAGTGTGCGCGGGAATCAGGGTCGTAATTGGGCCTAGACTAGGCCTATGTGTGTGTGTGTGTGGGGGGGGGGGGGGGGGGGGGGGGGGGGGGGGGGGGGGGGGGGGGGGGGGGGGGGGGGGGGGGGGGGGGGGGGGGGGGGGGGGGGGGGGGGGGGGGGGGGGGGGGGGGGGGGGGGGGGGGGGGGGGGGGGGGGGGGGGGGGGGGGGGGGGGGAGTAAGCAAGACCTTAAACTGTAACACTACAGTAACACACTTTGCACACTTTGATATATTGTTGGATGAGTTTTGATTACGAGTTAGGTCGTCAAAAGTAATTCTTCTTCTTCTTCTTCTTCTTCTTCTTCTTCTTGACAGCCCTGACATGGCCTTGGAGGCTTCGCTGTCGACGGGGCTGTAATTTTAATGTTCATATTAATCTTCTTCTTCTTCTTCTTAGGACAATGAGCTGACCATTCTGGCTCTTTAGTCTTATTCAACCTGGCTATGAAAATGATTAATAAACCCTCGTTTTCTCGAGGATAGTGCTTGCTGTAACTGAGTATGCTTCCCATCAACAAATCTCCAGAGGTAGCTCTCTCTCTCTCTCTCTCTCTCTCTCTCTCTCTCTCTCTCTCTCTCTCTCTCTCTCTCTCTCTCTCTCTCTCTCTCTCTCTCTCTCTCTCTCCCTCTCTCTCTCTCTCTCTCTCTCTGATTGTATTATCATACTATGTATGACTGTGTGTTTTGCATGCTCTTTATATTGGTTTGTTTGTCCCTTTTTATTATTTTTTAAGAGGGCTGGATGTAAAACATTTGCTTACCCAGAGCTATAAATAAAATCCATTCAATTCAGTTATCTCTCACACACTCAGTCACACACACACACACGCGCACACGCACAAACACTACACAATTCTACACATTCATCCTTCCCACACACGCCCAATAATTAGGCCTACCCCCCCCCAGGCCCATAATCGACTGTATGACGCAGTCCACATCATCACAGACCCAGAGCCCAAAGGTGTATGGTGGATACAGTCATGTCTGTATGTATGCCAGTCTGTCGTATCCGAATATGACTGCAAGATAGCAGATGGGGGCAGCTGCCATTCTGGGTTTGTTTACAGTGAAAATACCTTGCCTAGGGTATATATATATTATATCACCCACTCCCACTAGTCTCAGTCTCAGAGTCTTTATTATCACTGTCTGTATTGTTATAAATTCGGGACTTTCCGGGTGTTGCTCTGCCTCCGGGTTCACATTAGACGTGTAAGTTCCGTAGGGAAAACCCTTAATAAGTGGAAGAAAGAAGGATAAAAGTTTACCCATATAGTGATATACTGAGTGATATAGGCCTCTGCAACTAGGGTTATTAACGCCCTTGACAGTGAGAGTGATGCCCTTGCTGGTCAGTACTGACAAGGGCATTCACTCTTGCGAAAGGCAGCCATTTAGTGGCCTCAAATAGAGTTATTGGCGAGAGTGATGTCCTTGTTTGGTCAGTACTGAACCATCTTCCCCCACCCACCAAGGGCATTCACTCTTGCAAAAGGTGTTCTTTGCAGTAGCCAATAGAGGAAATATGGACACGTGCGCACATATTTTCCCTTCTTTGTTTCACTTATTTACGGATTGCGTACGGGTTTCCGCATGGAATATCCGCTTATGTGTGTACACGGCCTAAGTCTCACAGGCTGACGTCGTGGCGTAGTGAGCATGCGCAATGAAGAAACGGGAGGGATTATTACATGCGGGAGGAATTTTTCAGGACACCGGCCCTACACACATACTTTATTGACGCAGGAACAGACAGACAGGCGGACAGATTATGGGTCATCACACAGGCGGGCGGGCCTGCTGTGTGCTCAATTTGCACAATAATGCTGGGCTTCTGTTTACTGTGAAGTGGCAATTCGTCCACTTGACATCGTTTGGTACTACAAACAATGCATCGCCCTTGTTCTGGTGTGTGTGTGTGTGTGTGTGTGTGTGCGCGCGCGCGCACGCTCGTGTGTGTGTGTGTGTGTGTGTGCGTGTGCGTGCGTACATGTGTGTTTGTGCATAAGCGTGTACGTGTACGCGCGTGCGTGTGTCACTTGTACACGTGTGTGACAGTGTGTACGTGCGTGTGTGCAGCAGACGCACGTGTGCGCTCGTTCACTCGTTGAGGACTCATTGGCTCACAGTGTACACGCGCACACAATGCACGTACGCGCATGCTTCTCCTCTTTACTCTCGTGTTATTGCCTGTATGTCAATTAACAAATCGTACGTTACATTTAGGACGTACAAAGGGGGTGGGGGGTTGAAGCTATTCTGGAGTCGTTAATCGTACTAACGGAAGCCGGTTACTTTAAAAGTGTTTAAAACTCTCTCTCTCTCTCTCTCTCTCTCTCTCTCTCTCTCTCTCTCTCTCTCTCTCTCTCTCTCTCTCTCTCTCTCTCTCTCTCTCTCTCTCTCTCTCTCTCTCTCTCTCTCTCTCTCTCTCTCTCTCTCTCCCCTCTCCTCCACTCCACCATCTATCTATTCATACCAACATACCAACACCACCACCACCACCACCCCCACCCCAACTGTAATGCCACGTTCTCCAACCAATAAAACGAAAAACCAAACATGGACGGTTGTAGACTCGACATAGGGTGTTGGAACTTGGAACCCATGCCGCTAGATGACGTCTGTTGTAAGTAGGATACAAGCCACAAGAGGTATTTCGGTGCCACAATCCGGCAACGCAGCAGACGATCAGGTGCCAGAACGGCAGATATTATCTAGGGTTCTTCTGAGCAGGTAAAAATGGGGGAAGAGAGAGAATAGGGGGAGGGGTTGAACTCTTTCATCATCACCGGCCATTTTTCAGCTGAAATGTTTTTGTTAAAAGTTACGAGTGTGGAGATTAAAAAAACATGACGTTTGCAGGTAGGGTTCTTCTGAGCAGGTAAAAAATGGGGGGTGAGTAGGGGGGGGGGGGGGGTAACTCTTTCTTCACCGGCCATTTTTCAGCTAAAAAGTTTATGTTACCAGTGTGGACATAAAAACATGACGTCTGCAGGTAGGGTTCTTCTGAGCAGGTAAAAATGGAGAGGGGGGGGGGGGGGGGGGGGGGGGTAGGGACATTAGTCTAAAATGACCCTGCTTCTGGTTTTTTAATCATTTATTGCAAGTATTTCTTTCATTACTCGCCATGTTACATTACCATGTTACATTACCACACAAAATTTAAAGCCATTCATGAGATACAGCTCGGACATGAAGGAAGGAAATTTCGATTTTGTGAGTCTTCCTTGGCGAGAGGTTTGCACTGGCGGTTCAAAATTCAGGATCTGAATAGGTTGTGACATGTTGATCAAGAATATGGTTATGGGAGACCTTAGCCTTATCGTAGGCCATGGTATCCGCGAGAGGACAAATGGACGCGAAAGGACTTAACAGACGACGATGTTGGCAGTAAGAGGGTTAAGGGAGAAGATGTTGAAACTTGTGCATGGGAGACGTTTGGAGGGGTAGGGGAGAGGGGAAGGGCAGATGCGGCTAGGGGTGATGTTGTGGAATGGGTACAAGGAAGCCGTTACACTTAGCTGTGACTTCTGAGACTTACCTGTGTTTCTCTACCCGGCTGGGTCTGGCATCTGTCTGCCACAGCCAGGTAAGTGGCCCTCGCTTGGGAAACATCGCACAGGTAACGGGGGTGTGGGGGAAGGGATGGGGGTGAAAGAAATAAATGAGGAGGATGTGTGAAAGAGAGAGGGGGGGGGGGGTAGAGAGAGGCAATGGATGGGTTTGGGTGTATAGATTTGAGGTTTGATAAGATGTTTTGACTGACTCTCTCTCTCTCTCTCTCGCTCNTCTCTCTCTCGCTCTCTCTCTCTCTCTCTCTCTCTCTCTCTCTCCCTCTCTCTCTCTCTCTCTCTCTCTCTCTCTCTCTCTCTCTCTCTCTCTCTCTCTCTCTCTCTCTCTCTCTCTCTCTCTCTCTCTCTCTCTGTGCGCGCTTGCTTGCTTGCCTGTGCACCTGAAATTGGCTCGTACGGTACAGGTCATATGTGAGTACTTCTTCTTCTGCGTTCCCTGGCCATTATGGCCACAATGGGTTACGTATGTGCCCGGTTCTCAATGTTCACTGGTCTCCCTGCTTGCGTACAGCCAACGCATTCCGATTTCGGAGGAGCTCAAAGGAGAAACATTATTTGGAAGATTCTTTTCAAAAAAAGGCAGAATGGGCCAATAAGTTAGAAAGATAGCAGATGATAAAAAAAGCAAAGGGGAAAGGCAGAGTCAAAGAGAGTGGCAGATTAGAGGAAGTTACAAGCACATAACTTCCAGAAGATGGAGGAACTGGGTTTTTTACGAAAGACCCCCGGTATCCCCACGGGGAGGTAATAACTATGTGAGTAGAAGTGTGAGAGAAGTCTCGATCTCTGATCAGCGATGCTCACAAATACAACGTTATAAACACGATGTTACTTTGTACCCTACAATCTTTTATTCTTTTTTTTATCAAAGTTTTGGTCACTTAGTTTGTGTTACAATATTTCAGCTGCTTTTTTTTAACCCTTTCACCGCCTAAATCGCATTTTAGCACCACATTGATTTAACACCAATGCCACTAAAAGGCATAAAATTGGGGTCTATTACCTAAAGACTCTATTGTCTTAGTTTTGGGAAGAGAGAGAGAGAGAATTTAGAGTTTTCACGCCTTCTGGGCCAACTGGCCATTTGGGGCATTTAAAATTATGCCGATCCCCCCCAAAAAAGAGGATTTTTAAGAAAAAAAATTTTTATTTATTATTTTACATTTTATAAGAGGGTTTTTTTAGAAAACAAATGTATAGAAAAATTTTGTGAAGAAGTCTTAGTTTTTTATGTTTGTGATAAAATGTTTATATTTTAAAAGATATTTAGCTGTTTGCTTTTATATGTCTGGCAGCAGCCTATAGTTTAAAAAAAACCAGGGCTACAGTTAAAATAGTTTTGGGAAGTAAGGGTAGACCTTATTTTATATATATGTCACAGGAGAATCACCAATACTGCAGATGGTTTTTGTTCTCTACCCAGGTAAATTTCATGGACATTTCTTGCTGAAATATGGTTGGCGGTGAAAGGGTTAAACGGTTATTTTTCTTACAGAACAAGTATGAGTTTTCGCCTTGCTGTATTTTTTCTCTCAAACAATTTTAGCTCATTATTTTGCAAGAATGCAAATAAACATGACGATGTGTATGAACATAATGATGCACATGTCATAATCTGTACGAGTATTTATATAATTTAGCAATCACAAAATAATAATTAATGTAGTCTACGTTTTAAGAAAGGTTTCTTTTTCTCTGAAAGAACACATTTAATGGTTTATTGCCTCGCTGTATTTTTCTCCAAAAAGATTAAACACATTGATTTGCAACAATGCAAATTTAACAGACTGTGTTATCATAATTATGTAGTCTTGTACTTTTCAGTCTTTCAACGCACATACTACTATATGTGTTGTTTTACACTGAATAACAGGTTATTACTTATAAATGCTTATCTTTTCTTCTTAATTAAATAAACCCATCCCTTTACAAGAATGCAAATAAACATAATCACGTACGGTCTCGTATTTCTGCATCTGCCTACCTAAAGTGCACGCTTGCTATTTTCGCGCTGTAAAGTAGTGTATTTTTCTTGAGAGACATGCTTAATAATTTTCTGTCTTGTTTTGTTTTTCTTCAAACTCTCTTCGTATCAAGTGTACAGGTCTGGATTTTCTATCAGCACTGTTTTGGCGTCAGTGGGCTGCAATGCATTCCGGTGTGGCATTCTCAAAATGGATTTGTTCTCAACATGTATGCGCATGTGCGAAATCGATCATGACGTACCTTCAAATTCTATCTTTGGTGTATTCGAACCCTATCCCTAACTCTATTCCTAACCTTAACCCTAAAACCTATCCCTAGCTCTTCGCACATGCGCAGACGGGTTGAGAACAAATCCGTTTTGAGAACAGCACACCGGACTTTTTGATACACGGTACCTCTTATCAGCTTCACTCGACACTCCCTTCAAAGGCCGCCCTTATCCGATCCTCCCATGGGGTACATACCCTCCTGTCAAGTCCGCGGAGGTGGATTCCTTGAGGGGCAGATCCCATCAGGGGGTTATATGGGAATTGAATAAGGGCTAGTTGTAAGGGCTGGCTAGATGTTGATGATATCACCTCACCTCATCCCCTACTGTTCTTCACACCCCACACCCCTACTGTTTTTCACACATACTCAGACCCCCCCTCCTCCTCCTTCCACCTGTTCGGTTACTAATCTTCTCCACATTATTAATGTTCACAAACTTTCCTCCCATCCTTTTTTCTGTCTCTTCCTCTCTCTCTTTTTCTCTCTCTCTTTGTCTCCTCAACCTCCACCCTCTATCTGCGTCTCCTCTCTCTCTCTCTCTCTCTCTCTCTCTCTCTCTCTCTCTCTCTCTCTCTCTCTCTCTCTCTCTCTCTCTCTCTCTCTCTCTCTCTCTATCTATCTATCTCTCGATCTCCCTCTCTCTTTCTTTTCCTCTGTCTTTCAGTCTTTGTTTCCCCACCCCTCCCTCTATCTGCATTTCTCTCTCTCTCTCTCTCTCTCTCTCTCTCTCTCTCTCTCTCTCTCTCTCTCTCTCTCTCCCCCCCTCTCTCTCTTTCTCTCTCCCTCCCATCGCTTCCTAACCATACATACTAAGTATGTTTGCTTCCCTCTGGCTCTGATCCACGCGTTGCTAGGTGGTTGGTATCGCGATCGACTTTGGAGGGGAGTTAATTAAAGAGAGTTCTCTACCTTTGTTCAATTTCATGCATAGATTGATTATTCTCGACGTGTCATGTCATTGCTGACGCTCTCTCATAGATTGGAAACTGTGTGTGTACGTGTGTGTGTGTGTGTGAGAGAGAGAGAGAGAGAGAGAGAGAGAGAGAGAGAGAGAGAGAGAGAAGAGAGAGAGAGAGAGAGAGAGAGAGAGAGAGAGAGAGAGAGAGAGAGAGAGAGAGAGAGAGAGAGAGAGAGAGAGAGAGAGAGAGTGTGTGTGTGTGTGTAAATAAACATTATTTCACAACACAGATTACCTCTTTACTAATTGTTTCGTCCACTCCTGTGGACTTCCTCGGAGTGAATGACTGGATGATAACATATGGGGTTAATTTTATGGAAGTTCTACTAAAGCTTAAGTGGGAAACTAAACGTTTTTATTTTCTAGATTAAGTAAATCGGTTTACTTAATTTAGACAGTAACAACGTTTAGTTTCCCACTTAAGCTTTAGTAGAACTTCATACAATTAAGGGCTGGTGAGAGGTAATCTGTTTGTGCTGTTAAAAAAACCAATGTTTACAATTTGGAATTACCAACACGATAAACACTTTCAGAGAGAGACAGAGAGAGAGATGCAGATAGAGGGAGGGGGTGGGGAGACAAAGACTGAAAGAGAGACAGGGGGGTGGAGAGAGAGAGAGAGAGATACCGAGAGAGGAAGGGGGACAAAGACTGAAGGGGAGAGAGGGAGAGAGAGAGAGAGAGAGAGAGAGAGAGAGAGAGAGAGAGAGAGAGAGAGAGAGAGAGAGAGAGAGAAGAAGACGCAGATAGAGGGAGGGGGTTGAGGAGAGAGAGAGAGAGAGAGAGAGAGAGAGAGAGAGAGAGAGAGAGAGAGAGAGAGAGAGAGAGAGAGATAGAGGGAGAGAGAGAGGTTGAGAGAGAGAGAGAGAGAGAGAGAGAGAGAGAGACCGAAATTATGCTTTACGTCTTCTCGACCGAGACATTTCTTTAACTTTTAGATTTTGTAAAAGAGAGAGAGGGCTTCAAGGCTTGTTTTGTTAACTGTGTCAAACGATTGAAATGGCTGCGTAGAAACTGACAGCACGCGCCTGTCACTGGCACCCCCACGACACCTAGAAGATCGATAATCAGCTTAACGAAGCGTGTGGGCTACGTACTTTTCTTTTTCATTATTATTTCAGCTCTCCTTTTAAATCGAACAGTCGTTTTCAGATTTTACAGCAACAACAACAACAACAACAACAACAACAACAACAACAACAACAACAAAAGTTGCATGGTTGACATGTTGACTTTGACCAAGGAGTGTGGAAATAGGGCATTTGCCACGCGAGAACGACCTTGAAATTCACTGAGTTGAATTTAGAGGGTTGAATTAGAAAGGTCAGCATAACTCGGGCAGAACGAGTGCGGGCAAATTAGTAGTCTAGTATAGAGAACGAACACTCGTGGCAAATGTCCTATTGAAAGGGAAGGGTGGGGGGGGGGGTGAATCAGATTAATAAGATAATTCTTCTTCATCACAGTGTCTTGGTTTAGCAATCAGTTGGGTGGTTTTTTTTAAAATTCTTTTACTGAATTTTATATGTGAACGCCCCCCCCCCCCCCTTCTCACCACCACCACCACCCCACACACCCACACCCAGCCCACCACCCCGGCTCCTACAGTCCCAGTTGAGGAATGGGTTAAGTGGGAGAGAGATTGCGCGACAACCGAGTTGGAAGAGCTCTGGGGTTGTTGTTTTTTCATTCCCGTAGCTCGGGCCCCGCACATTATTGATCAAGAGTTCTGTGAGGGGTCATAATCGATGTGACCCCGGTCTCCCATGTGTCGTTTTCGTTGCCCCCCCCCCCCCCCCCCTCCCCTCTGTCTCTATAATTATGTCCCCCGTCTCTATGTGTCCCCGGGTTTTTTTGTCCCCGTGTGTGTGCATCTCCGTCTCGATGTGTATTTGTTTTTTTAAATTTTCTTTAAGAACATTACATTTTATATAGCGCTTCACCTTTAACCCTTTGACCGCCAAAGTCGCAAAAAAAAGCATCTGATATGGCCGGGAACAAAGAAAGTAAAGAAATGAATTAAAACAAAGTCGAAATTGAAACCCAAAACCAGCAGTCATCTTCGTTTCTTCAAAAGAAAAGAAAAGAAAGAATAGAGAGACTGTAGAATGAGAGTAACACATAGAAACGGGGACACATCGATAATATGCCATGACCGACCTTCCAGAGTGTCTCTCTCTCTCTCTCTCTCTCTCTCTCTCTCTCTCTCTCTCTCTCTCTCTCTCTCTCTCTCTCTCTCTCTCTCTCTCTCTCTCTCTCTCTCTCATTGGCAGGGCTGCATCATCAGCAGCTTTAGCTTCTTCTTTTCTTTACTACCGTTCCGCAATGAAGTGCTTTACGCTGTTAACGTCCCGTACATAACTGTCTAGTTCCACTGGGTAGGAGGAGGCTGGAGTGGTAAGTAGCGTATTCATCTACATGAGAAAAACCTTGCTGCTCGATCGATGGCGCAGAGCAAAGACTGTTAAAGACCCACCAGGTCACGTGTCAAAATCACGGGTTTCACGTGTTTTCCCTCTGGTAAGAAATCTTGTTTTGACCAGGTTTGACTCCCATACAAATGTCCCCAAATTGAAAACGAAACATCGTTTTAAAGAGCAGACTCAATTTGAAGTTGGGAACATTAATAAAAATAAAAAACCAATTGTATGTGGGTCACAGCTACCCAGAAAAACACACCAAGGGACCGAATCGTGGTGTGTCAGTGTGTCTTTAAGGGGGAGCTTCACTACATACGAATCGATCCCAATGCGATGCGAGTTGACATTTGTGAGGCAGGATTCTCGTGGAATTCAACCGTCTGAATAGATCTGATTTGGGGGAAAGAGTCGCCGTTTATGAGAGAGAGAGAGAGAGAGAGAGAGAGAGAGAGAGAGAGAGAGAGAGAGAGAGAGAGAGAGAGTTCAGACTTCAGAAACTTTATTTTACAAGGAAAAGAATTTAGGTGCTGGGCCTAGTCTTCCATTCTGTCCGAGAGAGAGAGAGAGAGAGAGAGAGAGAGAGAGAGAGAGAGAGAGAGAGATATACTCCGGTAGGAAAAGTCCTCTCTAATCCAATGAAGAACAGCTAGAGGGGGAAAAGAGACTGAGGATGTCTGCCGCTCGGCGACATCTTGTTCAATGTTGTTGTTCTATCTGCTTGTAGCCCAGAGGCCTGGTACAGTGCACACGTATTGATTTCCCTCAGAACCTGACAAGTCTCGAGTTTGTACTCTCCACGTAGACTGTCAGCAATGATTGTACATAACAGGAGTGAACTCTGTTTGTTTAGTGGTAAAGTGTCACTTTGTTAGTGTTATGCTCGGTGTCCATCTGTGTTCTACCGAGGACCCAGCATGTTTGACAATCGTGTGAAGGGTAGCACACGCCTTGTTGCTTTTGACTTGCTGACAGGTTTATGCACACAAGCAGGTCTGCTTCTTTTGGTCTCCCTTCCCCAAGACCCAAACAACATGGGCGACAGCGGACCAAATACGTACACAACGCACGCCACTGTGAGAAAACCACAGAATGAAACAAAGCAGATGCTTTGTATTAGCCAGGACACGAGATGTACTGGTTGAACGGTGGTTTGCTCGAAGCAATGGCGTCTGAGAGATAGAGAGAGAGAGAGAGAGAGAGAGAGAGAGAGAGAGAGAGAGAGAGAGAGAGAGAGAGAGAGAGTGAGAGAGAAACAGAGAGAGAGAAACAGAGAGAGAGAGAGAAACAGACAGGGAGAAAGTCCCCCGCTCAAATTCTTCCCAAATTCTATTTCTTCACAAGAAATGAAAGTTACATTTTACGTCCACTCGGCTGCAAAACAGCACATATGGGACAAACCATCAACCAACCATCATTCAATGCTCTGAGCAGATCCCG
>CM065707.1:16507876-16515376 GCA_017654935.2 Phymorhynchus buccinoides
CGAAAGGATTTACAAGACTTTTGTCTTTCTATAAGGTTCGCCCCATGCCGGAAGGGTTACTAATTATCTTCATTGTCCGTAGGAAAGTTCAAATGATTGGCGCAGTCCGGGGGACTTAGCTGTGGTTGAGTTCCTCCGTAGTGATCGGCGAATGCTGGTGTGGCTGGGCTTGCTCGTCAGATGAGAGTAGCTCCCAGTCGTTCCGGTTACGGCTTCGCGGGATGGCACGGTTCAAGCGTGGTCTCCTCGCGGATTCTGAGTGCGGGTCGTCTTGGCGACAGTCCCGTCTTGGTGCGTGGTGGAGTCCGGGATGATCTTCCGGCCCACGATGCCCTGCTGATAATCACAGGAGAAGGTGGATGTAGATCTCTATGGCTTAGAGACAAGGGGCTTCAGTCGGCAGGGAATTAGTGAATCCCAACCGGCTTGAAGGCTTCCCTTGTACAATAGCACTACATGTAGTTAATAAATAAACTGAATTTCAGTTAACAAACTGAGATCAGTAAAACATAAAAGGTGATCAATCCATCATCACTCTCCATCCAACACCTGGAAAGGAATGGTATCATAAAGTGCAAGATTGCGGCCCATAGGTTTCCTACTAAAAATAGTGCAAGATTGCGGCCCATAGGTTTCCTACTAAAAATAGACAAAAGGGTTAGTAGGCATAAACTCCGGTTCTGGTACCAAAAGTGTTCAAGTCAAAAACACACACACACAAATAATCAGTGCACATAAATAGAATAGAATGTTTACCACTTCTTTTCTATAACATATCTATCTACTCCTTATTCATCATTGAACATAGGATCTAGATCAAAACTAGAGTCAAACAAACAACCAGTCTCAATCACCAGTCATCAATAAGACTTACTAGGTGGGCTATTCTGGCTGGGAGAGGTGTTGCTCTAGTCAGTTTCACCGTCTTGTGTGAAAAACTTTTTCTCACTACGCCAATTATAGCCTTCACTTTCAAACAATGAAAGCCTGCTATTGGTTTATAGCAGTCGACACGTCACAAGATGATGTTCTAAATGTACCGAACAATCACGCGCCTATTACATCCTTATCACATGCCGGACATTCAAATCCTTCTCGTGCTCGGAAAAGCAAAACCATCTTCAAAGGGAGATAACCGTGGTTGTCACTTTCTAGTGATGGGTAAGGACGCGGTATCTTACAAAGGGAGATAACCGTGGTTCAAAGGGATAATTGCCTTAGTCGGCGTTCGTTTTGAAGTAGCCGGGCAATTAACGTGGCGGTTGGTCGATAAATGAAAAGGAGAGGGGGTGGGGAGGGGAGAAGGGGGGGGGGGTGTAGATAAGGAATAAAGAAAGCGGGTCGCGCGGGACACTTACGTCACATGGTGGATCTTTAATGCTACTGTGCATAAGCATGTAGATGTACAATAATCTGTGACATCAGTATCAATAAGGAATAATAATTTTAAAAAAATATTAATAATTTATTATGCTTTGTGGGGATTTATTACAAAAATTGCTGTAAGGAAATGTATTGATACGTTTGTCAATATTTTCATTAATGAAGGCGCACAGGATTATGATCATAAAGTTCCAACGCCTTATAAGGTAACATAGTAAATCAGTGCTTCGTGTATGTCTTGTGTATGTCCTTTTAACCCTTTCGCCGCCAGCCATTTGTCAGCCAAAATATACCATTGAACTTAACTGGGTAGAGAGAAAAAATACAATATTGGGAATTCCTCTGACATATATAACATTAGGCCTATCCTTAGAAAATAGTGAAAACAGGCCCTGATTTGATGCCTTTTAGTGACCATTGTGGTGCTAAGATGCAACATTGGCGGTGAAAGGGTTAATGTGAAAGGAATTCTAATCTTTTGATACCCATGCCGTCTGTTAATTTTTAAAACGGCTTTCGTCACACAAAAAAGATTCCTACAATCGGGATCGTCATTATTATTATTATTTTGTATTTTATTTAAAAAATGGCCAATTATCCAGAAACTGGTTCTTCCGTTATTTTTACTCTTCTTTAGGAAGGAATCTGACTTGATTTTAGAAATAATTTTGGTCAGGATTTGCTCCTGACTCACATCTTGGCATCGGATTTAAACATATAAGACTAGAGTGTTGCATCAGGGTCAAAACACTTGATTGGGTGGGTGGTGGGGGGGGGGGGGGGGGGGGGGGGGGGTTCTTCTCAAAAGCCTCTCTGTTGTCCAGCTCCCCGAAGTGTTTTTTGTTTGTTTTTCACCGTGTGCCGAACATTCGGAAACGGTCTAGACTCTAGGTCATGCAAGAATAAATAAAGGTAAAAGTTTCCCATAGCCTATCGGCCGTAGGGGCAGTGATCTGTTAGAGGTTCACCGTGTCAAGGGCACGGCATCATGGAAGGCGGAGCCCATTCCCTCTCCTTCCGCCGCCTTTTAACCTTCCCTGAACAAATCAGGTACCCATTCACTAGAGTACCTGTATAGGTACTCCACCATTCACTGCTCATGCAATCATAGTTGTAGGAATACTTCTAATCCGATTTCCGTCTACTCCAATGGCTTTTCTCATTGGTTGCCATCAGCCTGTAGTAGGGGCCAACAGTAAAGTCAGAGCTCTACAGTAATGGGTTTTCTACAGTAATGGGAAATTATGGTACAGCTTAGTCTTTTGTGGAAGACTATTACTTCCAAACTAGGGGGAGCTTACACTGGCTCTAGTGCTGCAGCCAAAGGGACTGGTTGGTTGGCAGCCCTTTGGGGACCTTCCGCAACGCCAGCTGTCCTCAAATCAGTTTTGCAGAGAGACTGGGAATGTACCATGGACAATGGAAGCTCAGTTTAACGTCGCGTATCGGCTTTTGCCATGTACGACTGGCTGAACAAACAAACCATGGTATAAACAAAAATTTATGTTCCTGAATCACTGTCTTAGCCAAAAGGCCGAGAAGCGATCAGGATATAAAATAAACCCATGGACAAAGCATCTCAACTATAAACCAATTTTAAGCCCGGCCCTCCGGAATAGCAGCAAGCCCCCTCTGCAATCTGGCAGTCATAGTCGGAAACGACAGACGCTGAGACTAGCATACCTACTAATCCAGATCGGCCAACTGGGACACAACAACGTTACTTTGCCGATGGTGGGAATTTGCAAAGAGGGTTCACGCTTCGTTAATGCCCACCTATTCGTCTACGTTCTCGGTGTTAGCTTTGACCTGCTTAGTGCTGACCTCACCTCGATCTCCTTCTGTTCTGTTCCTTACCTGGCGGCCAGTGTTTCAGGAATAGCGGGAGGGAAGAGGTAGGCAGGTAGTGGTTGGTTGGAGGGGTGTGGGGGTTGGAGGTGAGAGGTGGTGCTTGAGTCGTTGTTGAGCTAAGCTAAGCCGGTCAGCCCAAACCCCCCTACTTTTGACTTCTCTCTGTGCTCCACGTGCTTAGTTGGTTATTAGGTAGGATCGATGGGTCATGGATTGTTGGTAGTTCTGTTAAGTCGTCTTTCTACCTATAACCTGTTGAGTACTGTCGATGACCTGTGGATGGATGGAGTGGTGTTCTTGACTTTCTGATCACTTAAGTGGACTGCTCTGTGATTTGTTTAAACTGAGAAAATGGTATTCAACCAATAACACTCAAAAAAACATTTTATCCAAAGTAAAAATAATGGCATCAGCAAGCTTGAAGCTGATGTCATGCCTTATTGTGAGAAATTGTTAAAAACATTATGGTAACCAAGGCGGCTTTGCAGTGTTGAAGTTTAAAGAAACTTGTGTTGGGATGTGAAACATTATAAGTGTGTATATAGGATAGCCATTGATAAATGATCAGTTTACGAGCACTGTCTTTGTTTGACATAATTATGTATGCGAGCTATGTATGGTAAAGTGTCCCTTTCCCCAGGAAACGCTCTGCGATATGTCGTGCTTTTACAGGTCAGGTCAGAGAATGAGGACAACTAGGCCTCGCGGCCTCTTAATGTGTCCTTTCTGATTGTATTCTTTTTCATGATTGGCATGACTATGACGCTTTTAGATGTGTTAATCATATACGCATTTCAATTGTTGATTCTTGGGGTCTTTATCGAGCAGGTTTTTGAACTGATTAAGGTTAGGTGCCAACTTGATAAATGTGCTGGAAGAGAATTCCAGTATTTAGTGACTCTGTTGCTAAATAAATTCTTTCTAATGTTAGTTCTGCTGTATTGGGTTAGTACAAAAAAAGGAAGTTAAAGATTGTGTATTAATTATACGTATTTATGTATGGATTTTTTTGAAGGGATAACGCATTAGACGTTTTTTAGGGATAATGTATTAGATCTTGTGCAGTGTAAACATAAAACACCATAAACGTTTGCCCCCCCCCCAAAAAAAAAACCAACAACACCATTTTAAATTAAGTTGACATGTAACAATCAAAAGTACAATAGCTTGTGGTTTTGCTAGATTGTTGAGATTTTTGTTTGTTTAATTGCTTTTTCGTCTGTTTGTTTCTCTTTGTTTTATTTACTTCAAGCGGAATACAGTATCAGCATCTTTTGCAATTTCTCTTACATTTACTTAGCAACTGTTAACAATGATGAGAGAGAGAGAGAGAGAGAGAGAGAGAGAGAGAGAGAGAGAGAGAGAGAGAGAGAGAGAGAGAGAGAGAGAGAGAGAGAGAGAGAGAGAATTCGACATTTTAATTGTCATTACCAAACAAGGTCTGATACCAAGGCGGGATGGCAAAATGTATCAACTTCATAGCAAATAACGTATAGAAACCCCCCCAAATCATCATATTATTAATACAACAAGAGAGAGAGAGAGAGAGAGAGAGAGAGAGAGAGAGAGAGAGAGAGATGTTCAATTGGGTATATGCCCCTGACCCGTTACAACTCGGTTGCAACAGCACAAAATCAAGCGAGGAATAAGTAAATAGTAAACAAGCGTGATAGAGAGAGAGAGAGAGAGAGAGAGATTGGGAGCTTTAACCCTTCACCGCGAGTTTGGTACGAGCACTTTGTTATTTTTTCCTGCAACCTGATCCTCCCTACCATCACGATGACAAAAAGCCCCTCCCGCAGAGATCCTGTCATGTCAAGGACGGTGACCGCTATGCTAATGCCATACTATCTGTAGTGTCAGTGCATGAACCAGGAAACGGGCTAGTAGGTGGAGGAGAGAGAGAGACAGAGAGAGAGATAGACAGAGAGAGAGAGGGAGAGAGAGACACACACAGAGAGAGACAGAGGGAGAGAAAGAGGGAGAGAGACAGAGAAAGACAGAGAGAGAGAGACAGAAAGAGAGAGAACACTGAACAATGGAAAACTTTATTTGACAAGGATAAAGAGAGAGAGAGGGAGAGAGGGAGAATGATAGAGAGTGCCTCTTATCTGGCAGGGGAAATGAAGCAGTCGTCTTCTTGTGAGGTGGTTTGGCGCCTGGCGTTAATTTGTGGCCTAAGCCCCCTGGCCAGGAAAACAATTGGCGATGAAAACACACCCCTGGGGGTCCCTTGCGCAGCAAGGTGGGTGTTCGCTTTACAATTATCTTAGGGAAAACCCTCGGTCAACTCTCCTACAGACTTGCTTCTGCAGCACCGGAGTCACCTTCGTATCGTGTGCGTATTTTAAGTCCTTTCGCGAACATTTGTCCTCTCGCGGATACTATGATCTACAATAACCCTAGGGTCCCCCATAACCATATATATTCTTTGTCAGCATGTCACAACCTATTCAGATCCTGAATTTTGAACCGCCAGTGCAAATTTCCGCCAAGGAAGACTCACAAAACCGAAATTTCCTTCCTTCATCTCCGAGCTGTATCTCATGAACCAGTGGGCAGAATGGCTTCAACTTTTGTGTGGTAATGTAACATGGCGAGTAAAGAAAGAAATACTTACAATAAATACCCCAAAAAAGCAGAAACCGGGTCATTTTAGACTAATGCGCACGTAAGGACAAAAGACCGCGAGATGACTTAACATGCGTACCAAATAAAAGTGTTTCTTACTACATGTAGGCCTAGTAGCAAAGAGATTTACCCCCGTTGTCGCAAGTGTGTGAGCGTAGAGAGTGTCTGATGCGAGCCTTAGAGAAACTTTGATGCGAGGACCTTACCTACAGAGCTAGAGAGAACTGACGATCTGAAAGGTGGTGTTGCGTTCTTCTTGGTTCCTACTCGGGGTCCAAAAGAAAAGGAAAGGACATCATAACATTACCTTGGGATTTTGACAGGTGTGTGAAAAAAGCTACAGCGGAGGAAACAACTTATTTCTAAGACTTTTCTCATGGCTTGTAGGACTTTTCTGGTGTACTATGTATGTAAACAGAATCTATCATAGTAGAAAATGACTACTTCCATCGTTCTTAATGCGGTAGCCTTTTTCTAGAGGAAGACCCCGAGTTAACCCTCAAGTCAAGTCAAGTCAAAATCATCTTTATTGAGGGTTAAATAATAAGCTGACAAAGCTTTTGTTTGTGGCTCAAGCCACAAACCTATAACTCACTTTGTCGGTCGGTCGGTCTGTCTGTCGGTCGGTCGGTCCAAAATTGTCGCACATTTTGACAAAATTGTCGCACTTCAAATCGAGGCGAGCGAGCGAAAATGGTGTTTTACGTCCTCTTGGTCTGAATCAGACACATATGGGACATTTGTAAATACAAATATGGTGGGAACAATACTGGAGGCAATGCCCGGAGGCAGTACGAAACCAGTAAAGTCCCGATTTTTTTATTAATACAGATAGCTGTATCGGTGACCACGCCTCGGTTAAACCTCATCAGCTATGGCACCGCCACAAGTTAATTCGATAGGTAAGTATAAATTCAAATCGAGGCTACACTTCAAATTATTATAAACGTTCAGACAACTGATCGCTTCTCAGCCTTTTGGCTAAGACAGTGATTCAGGAACATAAATTTTTGTTTATACCTGGTTGGTTTGTTCAGCCCGTCGTACATGGCGAAAGCCGATACGCGACGTTAAACTGAACTTCCATCCACTTCAAATTGAGGCCGCTCTTTAAAATGATGTATTTTAAAAGCGTACAAAATAATAAAAATACGTAATACAGACACTACAACAGACACGACGAGTATGCGGTGCTTCTTTTGATGAGTATAAGTAGGATACATAGTTTTAAATGTTTTCCAAAAGATATAAAAAGTTACGAAATGGTGCAGAGATAACATTCTGGTTTACAGCTTAAAATTATTGAAAAGCCAGGGGAGGTGACTCATGATTGGAGTGGTAAAAATAGACCGCGTGCCACAAACTATTGCGATTTCGCACTTGTTTTTCATAGGGCCTGTCCTTACCTCCCAAAATTAGGAACATAAGGTCACTGGATACCAGACCCTCATTTGATGCCTTTCATTGACATGGGTGTTAAATCATTGTGGTGCCAAGAGGCGACGGTGGCGATGAAAGGGTTTTAACCCCTGGACTGCCACCAACGTGTTACGTACTGACCTGATGAGGAATAACCCTGATATGCTGGGTTTTGCGCTAACATAATCAAGAGAGTAATATCCCCAGACCATTTTT
>CM065707.1:16520376-16542876 GCA_017654935.2 Phymorhynchus buccinoides
AACAAAAAAACACTGTTTAATTATTAATTGATCGAGTCTCTGGCTCTGTTGTTTATAGACTGTTTTGATTTTTTTTAAATGCAAAAAATCGATTGTTGATAAGGTCTTATATAAGACCATAAGGTCTTATTGGATGGCGTAATTATATGTAAAGTCTTCCTTGGTAGATATCAAACAGAAAAAGAAAACCATCAAATGGGAATAACTGGTGGTAATAGTTAATTTGGCAAATGTTTTGGGTTACTACTTGTCCCTTGCCAGTGCCTGCCTGTCTCCTTGTGCTAGAAAGAGTCACATAATGTCAATAGAAATTCTTCAAGACATGCAGAAGGATAAAAATGAATAGAAAGTCTTCCTTGGTGATATAATGATCGTACAAACGTATTGTTTGCGGCTCTCATTTGTGACCCTGTCATATCCTTTCATGTCTCCGCAATGACCCTTTAACCCTTTCACCGCCAGCCATATTTCAGCCAACATTTTCCATTAGCTTACCTGCGTAGAGAACAAAATCCATCTGCAGTATTGGGGATTCTTCTGTGACATAAAAATAAGGTCTATCCTTACTTCCCAATACTAAGACAATAGGGTCTTTGGATAATAGACCCCAATTTGATGCCTTTTAGTGACACAGGTGTTAAATCACTGTGGTAAAATGCGACGTTGGCGGCGAAAGGGTTAAGCATCCTGTTGGACTGACGTTTACATTATAATTCAGCAAACTGTGTTAAAGGTGGACCCTGACGGATGAGTTTTTGCAAGAAACACGTCGAGATCACCAGAAAGACAGCCTTTTCAACGATCGGAACACTCACTTTGCTCTGGTTTCCTAGAAATTAAACCGTCAAAACGGCGATTCCTCCTTGGCGGAGATGCCGGAGAGAGTAGCCATTTTGGATGGGGTGGGTAGGTCACTCATTGTGGTTGAAGCGTTTTCTTTTTGTGTAGTGCAGTAAGAAAAAATTGAAGCTATTTCCTTTGTTGTGAGCGAAACTACTTTAGATAAACTGTATAAAACATTTTTTTAAAGAAAAACAAAAGGCTTGTATTGCGAATATTTCGTGCAAACGATTTGGTCTAAACGCATGTGGCCATTAGAAAAGAGACGGCACACGCCTTCTCTTTGGGTGAAAGAATTTGACTTACAGACTTCTTTTTTTCAAGAACAAATCGCCGATTTGACGGTTTGATTTCTAGGAAACCAGAGCAAAGTGAGTGTTGCAATCTCTGTAAAGGGTGTTTTCCTGGTGATCTGGACGTGTTTCTTACCAAAACTCATCCGTCAGGGTGGCCCTTTAAGCATCCTGTTGCACTGACGTTTACATTATTATAATTCAGCAAACTTTGTTAAATGTCCAAGCGTGTAAAATCCCAAGATCGTTGCTATTATCCAGACACCCAATTTGTCTAAGCAGGCCGTGCTCGCCATTCAGGTCAGAGCAGACAGTTTATGACGTGCTCAGCCTCAAATAAAGGAGATATACAGTATATGAACCTGAAGGAATGAAATTCTGCTTGAAGTCCTCCGGTCTGGAACAGACACATATACTAAATTAGTAGATGTACAGATAGTGGGAACGTGATGGAACTGGTGGAGGCAATGCTCGGAGGCTGTGCAACACCAGGAAAGTCCCGATTTTTTAGCAATACAGATGTGTAATTGCTAGTATGTGAACCTAGAGATAAATAATAAGGTTTTACGTCCTCTCGGCCTGGGATGGCACATAATTATGGGACATTTGTTTTGTTAGATGTAATAAAAACGAGTGCAAACAATACGACTCAAAAACAGGAACAACATAGAAACAATAAAAGCGGACATTCTCTACGATGCAAGCTGTAAGAGTAAAACATCATTCAGTTGAGATGATCTTGGTAATTGGATAACAATAATATATGAACAGTATATGAACCTGAAACTAGAACTGGCTTTTATGGAGCTGAGGAGTCCCCCCTGTTACACCTCTAAAAACAGGCCTGTAAACTTTATTGGGCGGGGCTGGTCGCTGAGAGATAATGGGACCTTTACGAGTGCGTGACTGTGGAAGAGTACCCTCGAGTCATGGCTGTAAAATTCTGTGTTTACCCTATAGTCTAGCAAAGGAATTTGTCATGTAAACGTAACTATAAGCCGGGTTTTCTGGGAGAATCGAAATGGCTTGTTTCAAGCGGAGGAAAATATTTCTGATTTAGTGTCTTCGTGGCGTGGTTTCGGTTTTTTCCCTTGTTCATTGTTTTTGAGAGTTTTTAAGAACAAAGCGAAAGACCATATCTGCAACAACAAAATCGCAAAAAGCCAGGATGTGAAAACCAAATTCATTTAATCCAGTTCATTCCATATACATAGTCTTCAACAGATTTTTTATGAGAGAGAGAGAGAGAGAGAGAGAGAGAGAGAGAGAGAGAGAGAGAGAGAGAGGAGAGAGAGGGAGAGAGAGAGAGAGAGAGAGAGAGAGAGAGAGAGAGAGGGAGAGAGAGAGAGAGAGAGAGAGAGAGAGAGAGAGAGAGAGGGAGAGAGAGAGAGAGAGGGAGAGAGAGAGGGGGGGGGGATGGGGAGGTAGTAATCTTAGTTTTCTTCGTAGCTTAAAAAAACCCTGTTAATTACAGATAAATTTACACCACAGCCTTCCCACTTGTTTTGTCTATTGTTTTGAATGCTAACCCTTTCGCCGCCAGCCATTTTTCAGCCCAAAATACCATTAAGCGTAATTGGGTAGAGAAACAAATTCATCTGCAACATTGTGAATTCCTCTGTGACATGTTTAACATTAGGCCTATCCTTATCTCCCAAAATTAAGAAAACAGGGTCTTCAGATAACAGGCCCTGATTTGATGCTTTTTAGTGACATGGGTGTTAAACCATTGTGGTGCATAAATGCGACATTGGCGGTGAAAGGGTTAATTAAAGATAAACAGAAATTCTTAAAACCTAAGCAAGATTTTCTCTCCAGTGCTAAGACACAAACCTGAAAGTAGTAGAGTTCTGAACTGTGTGGTGCCGGAACAGTCATGCTTTTCTGTTCCTCGTTACAGCACATGTAAAACATACCACAGGATATGGAAGAAAGAGGGTGTGGGCGTAGTGGGGAGAGGTCGAGGAGGTTAATTCTCCATTACTATTCATGATGTTTGATCGCCCAGGAAACAAAGTCAGATCGTTTGGAGATTAGGTCTGATGTTGTTGTTTTTCCCTGAGCAATTCATTCAGTGGCTGGGGATTAGTAACGTTCCATTGGTTTCTTTTTTTTCCTCCAAGGTGCGTGTGGGTTTTTGTGTGGGGGTTTTCTTGTTGGGAGAAACAGAGAGCACGAAGGTCCTTCTGTGTCGCTAGAGAGAATTGTTGTCACAGGGAGAATTGTGGGTGTTTTTCTTCATTCAAGCAGTTTTGGTATCTACGTAAATCATCCAAAGCGCGTGTCAAACCCAATGGTATATTTTTTTGACAATAGAAATCGCGTAGATGATATAAAAGTACACGAAATTAATAAGCAAGTGCTTTGAAATTCCCCTCCAGCAGTCACAATGTCAGACACAGGCAAAATAATACAATTTAGTTAAAGGCTACTATTTTTTTAATTGTAGCATTGACATGATTTAAACGCATAAATGCGTGTTAATGGTGTCTAAGTACAGCGATCGCGCTAGGAATTTTGAAAACCAGTCCCATCAGCGACAATGCCCCCCAACAACCAATGTCAAAACGAGTCCCAGGAAAACAAAAGCCAGTGAAAACCACAATTTTAAAGCCTCTGTTAAAAACAATTTATCAGTCCCTGGGACTAACAGGTCAAATTATTGTCAGTATTTTGGTTTTGTAATCAGTATTTTACTGATAATTAACAGTAAACGCGATCACTGTAAACATGTTTAATTATGCAAACGTCAAATTTGTCTGGCTGAAATGTTTTTCCAGCGACAATATTCTTGATCAGGAGACAGAAGTTCGATGTTTTGGTGGCTGACATGATTACTTTTTCTGCTCTGCCTACATCAACATCTTGCGCTTGTTGTCATTTGGGCAAGCATTGATTTAAATGCATCCAGTGTGTGTGGATCAGTTCTACATATGTGACCCAGCACCACGAAAGGGACATTAAGTCGCTGGGTTAGTTTCTCACAACAGGCTTGCAAAGTCAAAAATCTATTTTTTTAAAACTAATTTTGAGTTATGAGTATTTTTGTGTTCCCTAACATCTTAGCTTTGATATGTATAAAGGATAATCTGTAATATGGCCTCTAAATGGTCTTATGCGTGTTTTAAAACGAGTAGGTCAATGCATTTGCTTCAGCTAGGCTAGACTTTTAGACTGTGTTTTCTCAAAATGGCCAACACTCACCCTACTAAATTTAAATGCTCATAAGTCTGGCACGGGAAAAGATATAAGAATGGCTCTTGTATCATTAGAAAGAGAATTGTCTGCAGTTTTCATATGTATAACTTTCTCAGAATGGTCGGTTTGACACTTAATGTCCCTTTCGTGGTGCTGGGTCACATATTATCTTTAATTATTTAAGCTGGTCAATTATGTTATTTTAGCGACAATATCCTTGATCAGGACACAAAGTTCGATGTTTAGGTGGCTGACATGATTACCCTTTCTGCTCTGCCTACATCAACATCCTGTGCTTGTTGACACTGGGCATTGACCGGCAAGGAGTCTGGGAGGTGGCAGCTTCCAGTTTGTGTGGTCGTTGTGAGCACGGTAAAGTCAAGTCAAGTCAAAATGATCTTTATTGAGGGTTAAAGAATAAGCTAACAAGGCTTTTTTTTCATCCTGCCCTCCTGTCGGTAGTTGTGTGTGTATTTGTGTGAGCGAGTGCGCGCGTGTGTATGTGTGTGCGTGCGTGCGCGCGCGCTCGTGTATGTGCGTGTGTGTATTTGAAAGAGAGGGAGGGAGAGAGAGCTGAAGTCAATCCAAAATGTTACTTCCAATGAAACATTGAATAGGCAAACTCCATTTTTGTTTTATTCATGCCATCCATATTATTATGTTCATATTAAGAGTTAGTGTGTGTGTGTGTGTGTGTGTGTGTGTGTGTGTGTGTGTGTGTGTGTGTGTGTGTGTGTGTGTGTGTGTGTGTGTGTGTGTGTGTGTGTGTGTGTGTGTGTGTGTGTGTGTGTGTGTGTGTGTGTGTGAGAGAGAGAGAGAGAGCAAGAAGTCCCTGGTGTGAGTGAGGAGAGAGAGATAGACAGACAGAGAAAGGGAAAGAGAGAGAGAATGTGTGTGAGAGAGAGAGAGAGAGAGGGGGTGTTTTTGTGTGAGTGAGAGGGAGAGAAGGTGTGTGTGTGCAGATGTGTGTGTGTGTGTGCGTGTGTAAAAGTACAATTGTGGGAACCTTGTGGGGAGGGGAGAGTGGGATTGGTAGGAACACTGCGTAAAAGGAGCTGAGCATGATTTGTATAGGATTTGTTTTTGGAAGGCCCGTAAAACAATAAACGAGCACTACCTACCTCACAGACATAGCGAGAGAGAGAGACAGACAGAAGGAGAGAGAGAGGGTGAGGTGGGGTGGGGGATATATTTTCACTCTCCTGTAAATGTAACCGTGAGAAGAGACTTAACAAAACTACCAACAATTATAAACTAAGAAGAGATAAAGAGCATTACGTGTGCTTTTCTTTTCCTTTGGGGATAAAGGCAGTTGTTTTCCTTCCCCCGCCTCTAAACCCCCCTCACCCCTCCCTCAAGTTAGGCCAAATGTCGATCTATGTAGTATCTCTGGCTAATATAATTGAAAAGTGCAAATTATTCTCGTGTTGGCTGGTCAGTCCAGTATTAACACAGCTAACAATGTCCCATACGTGCCCTTTGGGGCCAAGAGGACGTAAACGTTTGACATTTCGTCAGTCCAGTATGACTTCGATAATCCGACTTTGACCGAGAAGTGTTAACGCAGGGAAAACCACCATTTTTAATTTATTACATTTTGGCGCGCGGGGTCAAAGCGTCTTCGTATAATCCGATCAGTGAGCCCTGGCTTCTACTCGTTCAACCCCTCGAGGCTTTATTAGTGGGGCTCTACCATTCCTTTGTGGGGTTAATTGAACTCGAAAACACTTAGGTAGGTCGAGAGGATTGTTGGAATGTAAGAAAATGGGTAATTAATCCATAGGCAATGGCAGGAAATCATAACTCAAAAATGTGCAATGCAATGCAGTTATGTGTTGTTGTTGGGGTTTTTTGGGGTGTTCTCCTGAATTTTATAAAAAAAAACCACCTAAATTCTATTAGTAATGGTTGAGATTGTGGAGTATGAGTAGGGGGGGGGGGGGGGGGGGGGTGTGGGGTGACGTAAATATAGTTATCGTGATTTCGTTTCGTATTGTTCCTTATGATTAGTGCGTGTGTTTTTTAACTTTTGCTCAGATTTTTAACTTCTTTGTGAAGCGCTTAGAGCCCCGTAAGGAGAATAAGCGCTATAAAAATGGTCATTATTATTATTGGTTGATTAATTTTCGTGGCTACACTGAGCCCTCTCTCTCCCCCCCCCCCCCCCCCCCCCCCCCCCCCCTTTTTATTTCCGCCCCTCCCCCTTTTAAAAAACATTTGTTGAATTTAGTCGTCTAGACTGTACATAATGCAATTTGTGTATGTTGGTGGGTGGAGTTTTTTGTGTGTGTTTTGGGGGGGTGTTTGTATGCGTGTCCACCCAAAAATCATCTCGCTGGCATTTTCAGTATCAGTCTGACTGATATCATCAGGTTTTCATAAAGAGCGGCACTAAGTCTGTACATAATGCACTTTGTGTATGTTGGTGTGTTTGTGTGTGTTGTTTTTTGTATGCGTGTCCACCCAAAACGCATCTCTCTTGTATTTTCAATATCAATCTCTGACTGAGATCATCAGGTTTTCGTAAAGAGAGGCACTTCACTCTTTGGCAATCCCTCAAACGTTTCATCTGGCCAGTGATGGTATACACTGGTTAACCTAGCTCGCCAATTTGACCGATAGGTGGCATAGCGCTCGAGTGGGGTTAATCTTCTATTCTAGTTGGGGATAAAGAGAGAGAGAGAGAGGGGGGGGGGGGTGATTCCCTCCCTCTCTCTCTATCTTTACTCTCACTACGCCCAACTAAGAATATCGCGCGCTAAGCCGCTATTGGTTTGACTGCCCCCTGGTGGTAAAATGCGCGTCCTAAGTTGCTCAAGATCCAACTAGCAAGTCAGACTGAACACGACTGACGAGGTTCTGCTTACTGAATCGTTTATCTTCATTCTATCACGAGCCATTGTTCTTGCCTTTGCACCGTGATGGTTAGTTAGTAATCCATCACATTCGTGGTTTGACTGCCCCCTGGCGGTAAAATGCGCGTCCTAAGTTGCTCAAGATCTAGCTAGCAAGTCAGACTGAACACGAGGTTCTGCTTACTGAATCGTTTATCTTCATTCTATCACGAGCCATTGTTCTTGCCTTTGCAATCCATCACAGTCGTGTTTAGTTAGGCAGCGATATGTTGCTGCTTATTGTGGTCAACATACACGTGGCTAGTTTTCGCTCTTTCTCCATGGCAACACAGTGATACTGCTAGTAATAATATGACTTGCATGTCACTGTGTTGCCATGAGAAAAGAGCGAAAACTAGCCACGTGTGTTGTGACCATAATTACCCCCATACCAGAGTGCTGGCTTCTTGCCCCCATGAACATGAAGCGTGTGTGAATGAAATTCTGCTTAACGTCCTCTGCTGGTCTGGAACAGACACATTATGGGACATTAGTAGATACAAAGATGGTGGGAACGATCCTGGAGGCAATGCCCGGAGGCAGTGCAAGACCGGGAAAGTCCCGAATTTTTAACAATACAGATGTGTTATGATTAATCAAAGCAAAAGCGTGCACTTGGCCGCAGCAAGCAAGTAACTGCTATCAGTGCTTGTCACCGTGTGGTCAGAATTAGGGACTACTCTGTAGCTCATCTCTGCACTCCCGTTCTACCAGAACACGTGAACGTACACGTGGCGCCATGTCTCTGTTCCTGGCCACGTGTTCTGTGTTTTGAGTAATGTCCACCCCGTGGGGATACCGGGGGTCTTTCGTAATAATAGTTCCCCCACCTTCTGGAAGTTCTGTGCTTGTAGCTTCCTCTAATCTGCCACTCTCTTTGACTCTGCCTTTTCCCTTTGCTTTCTATCATCTACTATCTTTCTGACTTATTGACCCATTCTCCTGCCTTTTTTTCCACAAAAACAAATCTTCCAAATAATATTTCTCCTTTGAGCTCCTCCGAAATCGGAATGTGTCGGCTGTGCGCAGCGGGGAGACCAGTTAAAACTGAAAACCGGACACATACGTACCTTACCCATTATGGCCATATGGTTTGGGAACGCAGAAGAAGAAGAAGAGTGATGTCCGGTCGTCCTCGACTCTCATCTACAGAAAAGAAAGCTGTAAATAGGATCTTCTGCATTAGAAAATAATGACTTTGACAATTATTATGGAGGAGGTTTTTGGTGAGGCAGTGAATTTGTAGATTCATCGATCGTAGAACATTTCACTAAAGCTGAATGTCGAGCTATGTATTATCTCGAGCCTTTGAAAAGAAATGAAATTCATTCGGTTTTGCATGCATACGTGCGCATACGCGCATGCACGCATACAGAGAGAGAGAGAGAGAGAGAGAGATCTGTAATTCTTTATTCCCCAAAGGGACCCACTGCTCAGTGCATATACATCAATCTTCCTGTCCCTCAACACCCCCCCCCCCCCCTCCCCCCTTCTGTCCATTCTTCCTGTCCGTCCATTCTTTCCTGTCCATTTCCAGCGCTATACTTCTCTTCTCCCGTTTTCTCGTGCCAAACGTACACACGAACGCGCGCGCGCGCACATTCCCACGCCACTTACACGCATGCATGCATATAACAAAGGGACATAAGTGCTGCAGCCAAGAGAACTAGTTGGCCTATGGTTACAATGCCCAACGCCAGGTGGCTGAAAGTCCTTTGAAAACTACAGCGTGAAAACGGTAAATCAAACGGCCGCGCAGCAGCATTTTTGGTTCCACTGACCTTGACCTTTTGTCCACTGACCTTCATTTTCGAACTTGGCCTAAAATATTCAGACTACCTATCCGCATGCACAATTTGAGCCCCCCTAGCCCCCCCACCCCCCAGGTCCCCCTGTTCAAACGTTATCGTGGTGACATATTCTTCTTCGATCGCTCAGTCACCTGTCATTTATGGGTGTAGATTCGTCATGCTGCCGTTATGCGCATAAGTAAGAAATAATTAGGCCCAGCATGTCCGACCTCGGTTGGAGGAGGAAATCTGTTTTGAAAGTGTTTCTTGAAAAAAAAAAAAAAAAAAAAAAAGGCAGGAGAATCATGGACTGGAAAGGCGGAAAGATAGTAGATCACAGCAAGCAAAGGGAAAAGGCAGAGTCAAAGAGAGTGACAGATTAGAGGAAGTTACAAGCAGAGAACATCCAGAAGGTGGAGGAACCATTTATACAAAAGACCCCCCGGTATCCCCCACGGGGGGAGTGGTGTAATATGATAGATAGATATTCAGGAACAGACAGACGGCCTTGAAAACATTAAGCAGCTCTCTCTCGCTTCGCGGGTGCTGCTAAAATAAAGAGTGGGGATGGCCCCTGGACAAGGCTTCCCCACTATAAATAACGAGTTCCAGCCCATCCTTCTGTGATAGTCAGTGCCTTCTGCGTTGTTCCGGTGCAGTTTTCTGTTGAACTGGCAGATGGTGCTCAATTTAATTCCTCGTTCCATTTTTTTTATTTTTTTGGGGGTAGGGGGGGAGGGAGGGGGGCTGTAATGTTCTTTGTTATTGCAAGGCTCTGGGATTTCATGATTGGGTGTCTCTCTCTCTCTCTCTCTCTCTCTCTCTCTCTCTCTCTCTCTCTCATCTCTCTCTCTCTCTCTCTCTCTCTCTCTCTCTCTCTCTCTCTCTCTCTCTCTCTCTCTCCCCTCTCTGATCTCTCTATCTCCCCCCCCCCTACCACCCCTCTCTCTTTCTCTCTGATTTTCTCTCTCTCCCTCTCTCTCCATATATTTTCTCCCGTGTGTCTTCTTTCTTCTTTCTAGTAACCCGCCTTTGTCTCTCGTGTTCAGGGTATAGTTAGGCCTAGTAGGGGCAACCGAACCATTCATTAGTGAACAAGGTCTAGGGGTGCTGTGCTCCCGCCACGGGTCTTTGCCAAGGCAAAATCAGTACAGGGGTGCATGTGGGTGTGCCTGAAGCCTAAATTCAGGCAGTTTGATGCAGGTTCAGGCAATGGTCTGCCTGAAGATAAGGCTGTTCTGTGAGGACCCAAGCTCTTGAAATGACTGTTATATCAAGGATTACAACAGAAAGTTCAGGCAAATGCTTTGGTCACCGCATGCACCCATGTCAGTAAATTATAGCTACTCTGTTAAACTTAAATAAAAACTACTAAAAATTAAACGATTTAAAAAAAAAAAATCAATATAGCAGCAACATAAACAAATGCAAATGAGCACAACAAGCTTGGCAAATGTCCTGAAAGGACGCGTGGGTCGGCCCCTTTAGCCTTTAGCCCTTAACCCTTTCACCGCCATCCATTGTTCAGCCCCAAAGTTCCATTCAATTTACCTGGGTAGAGAATAAAATCCATCTGCAGTATTAGGGGATTTTTCTGTGACATAGATAAAAAATAAGGTCTATCCTTACTTCCCAAAACTAAGACAAAAGGGTCTTTGGATAATAGACCCCAATTTGATGCCTTTTAGTGACATAGGTATTATAATCTAAAACTAAGACAATAGGGTTTTTGGATAATAGTCCCCAATTTGATGCCTTTTAGTGACATAGGTATTATAATCTAAAACTAAGACAATAGGGTTTTTGGATAATAGACCCCATTTTGATGCCTTTTAGTGACATAGGTATTATAATCTAAAACTAAGACAATAGGGTCTTTGGATAATAGACCCCAATTTGATGCCTTTTAGTGACATAGGTGTTAAATCAATGTGGTGCTAAAATGCGACTTTGGCGGTGAAAGGGTTAACTCAAAATGGCTTTTATCAACGGTTGACGTAAGTAGGGGCCAATAATAAAGTCAGAGCTGTACGACGAATGGTTTCCTACAGTACTGGAAAATCATGGTTTAGCTTAGTCTTTCGTGGAACAGACTCTCAAACTTGGGGCTGTTTGCTCTGGCTCTTAAGTGCTGCAGCCTAGAGATATTAGGTACTTTATAGTCACAGGGGGGTCTCTGTGAAATTCGGGTTGCTCCCACCTGGAGAGCGCGTCGCAGCCAGAGGCGCGCCACCCAATTTTGTTTTTGAGCATGCAATTTTTTGTGACTGATGGTGGGGGAGTACATTTTGACCAAATGACAACTTTTTCGTTGCCACTGGCTTTAACGTGTGCTAAGTGCATGGGCACACGGGACCTCGGTTTATCGTCTCATCCGAAAGACTCCACGTTCAGACCGTAAGGCCTAGTGCAAAGTGAGAGGAAGGATCCCCTGTACCCAGGTTCGAACTCGGGTTTACTTGACACAAGGCGAACGCGTTACCTCTGTGCCACTCTACACGTGGGTTGGTTGGACTTCGGGGACCTTCCCCAACGCCAACTGTCCTCGAATCCGTTTGGTCGAGAGAGAGTGGGGATGTACCGCGGGCCGCCCAGAATGGCAGCTGCCCCCTCTGATCTGCTATCTGGCAAGTCATATTCGGAAACGACGGGCTGGCATCCAAGACAGGTCGTTATTATTGACAGAGATGGAGGAAAGAGCTTCAGGAGAGGGGGAGGGGAGGGGGGGGGGGGGACTGTTGTGTAGTCATCTTTGTGCGGTCTGCACGGGTCGTTAAGAACAGGTGCGATTTGGCGCGCCTCGGTGATGATGGTGGTGCTTGCACGTGTATTGTGTGGTGTCTCTTCGTGCTCTCTTTGTCTCTCTCTGTTTTTCTCTCTGCCTGCCCCAACCCCCTCTCTCTCTCTCCCTCTCGCCCCCCCCCCCCCCTCTCTCTCTCCCCTCTCGCCCCCCCCCTCTCTCTCTCTCCCTCTCGCCCCCCCTCTCTCTCTCTCTCTCTCTCTCTCTCTCTCTCACACACACACACACACATACACACACGGAAATCTTAAACCCGATCCTTGTTTGATGTAGCTATATTCAAATAATATTTGTGGCAAAGAAAGGGGGATTGCAAATTATTGGAGGGGCCTACAAATTAGTAACAAAAGAACTATAACAAAAACAACCCAGCACGTCTTCTTCTTCTTCTTCTTCTTCTTCTTCTTCTTCTTCTTCTTCTTCTTCTTCTTCTTTATGTTTTGTTTAATTATGGTACTTTTGTCATCTCTAAAAGGTCCAATTAACCTCCCCTACACCCTACAGTCCATAAGCAACTGAATCACGGACCGCAGTCTCAGTTCGAAGTAGTAGAAAGCACAAACACAAACCCACGAAATACAAGTCCTTACACCAAGACAAAACAAGCTACAAACAGCTTCAAAGAGCTGCCACAAAACAGCAAACACTGAGTCCAGCCATCTGTTGCTGCGCGTAAAACCAGTCTTTGGTAAAAAAAATACTCTTGACCGCCTCCAAAAACTTGTTTCCCCACTAGGTGTTAAAGACTGCACTTGGTCATCTCCAAACATGGAACACTCAATATTTAGTAAAGTTTTATTTTGTGTGTATTTGATGGTTTTACGGTTTTGGTTGGGGTTAGGGCTAGGGCTAGAGTCAGGTTAATTTCAGATTGAATGGTTAAAAGATACACATTCTAAAGTTTCGCTGAAAACCGACTTTGTTCACGCGAATGGCGTCTTTTTCCATATTTGGAGATGACGAAGTGCAGCATTGAACGTCTTGTTGTTTCCCCCGTGCGTGGAATCGTAGGGACAACAAAACGAGTCAATGCTTCCAGTCTGTCTATTGTACAAGACGTTCAATGCTGCACTTGGTCATCTCTAAATATGGAAAGTGACGCCATTCACATGACAAAAATTTCGGTTTTCAGCAAAACTTTAGAATGTGTATCTTTTAGCCATTCAATCTGACATTAAACTGATTCTAGCCCTAACCCTAACCAAAACATTAAACCATCAAATACACACAAAATAAAACTTTACTACAAATTGAGTGTTCCATGTTTGGAGATGAGCAAGTGCAGTCTTGGACGCCTAGTGTCTATCGTAATCAAAGCTGGCTGCAAGTCTGGGAGAGTACGTGGTAAAATGTTGAAGACGTTTATATATGGTTTGTACTAGAGTACCTTAATTTAATATAGAGTACCTTAAAGGTACTCTAGTTTGTACTAGCCATGGTTTGTTTTCTTTCACTTCGTACCATCCGACTTGTGTAGTGGGGTAAATATTATTGGCCCAGCAGCCAACTGTCTGTGTGGGTTTTTTAATTCGGTGAAATGCCAGTGGAAGTATCTGGAACTACTGTGTTTAGTGTTGCGATATGCTCAAGATTTATCTCTTTTTTGTTTACTCACATTGACAAATTAATGTAGTCAAAGTCCAAGAATATTTCTTTTAACGGCAAAGAGCATTTAGTTTTCATTTATCAACTGTCTAGACCATGGGATCTCTCTCTCTCTCTCTCTCTCTCTCTCTCTCTCTCTCTCTCTCTCTCTCTCTCTCTCTCTCTCTCTCTCTCTCTCTCTCTCTCTCTCTCTCTCTCTCTCTCTCTCTCTCTCTCTCTCTCTCTCTCTCTCTCTCTCTCTCTCTCTCTCTCTCTCTCTCTCTCTCTCTCTCTCTCTCTCCATGGATGCTATATTTAATGTTGTGTCCATGCTCTCACACACACACACACACACACACTTAGACACAGAGAGAGGATGGGGGGGGGGGGAGAGAGAGAGAGGGGGGGAGAGAGAGAGACAGAGAGAGATGTGAAGTTGGGGAGGGTCTTGAAGTAGTGACGTATTGACCGAGGGAGATGCTGTAGGCCTACTTGGGTTTTAAATTAAATCAAGGAGTTCCTTCAATAACTCGTGCAAATAATACCCTTGTGGAGCAAAACGTAATCGAGGGTAAGGTTTCGATCTGTTCTTATCAGTGCTGGGTGTTTTTTTCTCGGAAGAATACAATGTAATTAACTGGTTCGCTGTTTTTCCTACTTCCCTGCGTTTTTGTTTCTCTGCCATGCTGTTTATGAACCACTTTTTTCTATGCGTTGTTATGCTAGGGAAATAACAGAAATAAGCTTCTTCTTCTTCCTTCTTCTTCTTCTTCTTAATCTTCCACCTGCCGTAACCGGCAATTATTGACATATTACTGGGGTTCAAAGAATTATGCAGCGCGGGAAAAACAAAAACAAGAACAAAGCTAGATGGATAAGAGGGCATGCACGGCCGGGCACCCCTGGCTAGTCCGAGAACACCCGGCCCCACACGAAAAAAAAAAGAGTTGAGTTTTTAAGCGGGGAGCTTCAGCACCTTTGAGGTGAAGGAGCTGAGCGTGGGGGACTGGACTGTCTCTGATGGCAGGGAGTTCCAGTCGCGGACGGTTCTCGTGAAAAAGGAGTTGTTGCGGTAGTCCGTTCTGGAGGGAATCCTTTGGAACTGCATATTGTGGTTTTGTCAGTCTTCTGCTACTGGGGAGGGGGGGGGGGGGGTTAGAGGTTTGAGGGCGTTGCTCTTCACACAGGCCAGTCCATTTGTGACTTTGTACATCATGCTGAGCCTGGATGCGAGGCGGCGCTCAGCCAATGTTGGCCATTGTAACTGGTAGAGCATGGTGCTGATCGAGAGAGTGAGGGTGTACCCTGGGCCGTCCAGAATGGCAGCTGCTCCCTCTGATCTGCTAGATCTCCCTCTCCTCTGATATTCAGCATATATCTTGCCGCTCTGCGTTGCACCTTCTCCAGGTCAGAGATGTGCCTGACGGTGTGCGGGTCCCATACTGAGCTTGCGTATTCCACAATAGGTCTGACCATGGCTTTGTATGCAAGCTCCTTGGTAGCAGTGAAGCACACCTTCAATATGAGGGGGGGGGGGGGGGGGGGTCAGTTAAAATAAAAATGGGGGGTGGGGCACGTCTTAGAGGGAAACAGGGCTAGGGGGGTTCCACTGCATGTGATGTTCAACCAGGTCAAAGACCTTTGGCAAGTGAAAATACAAGACAGCGGGGGGGGGAGGGGGTAAATGTGTGTGTGTGTGGGGGTGGGGGGGGGGGGGAGGGGGGCAATTCAATGCCTTTCCCTTGTCGCATCCTTTTTATTTTCGATCCATCAATTTATGCCTTGACGCTTCATGTGTTAGTCATATAGGGGGAGAGAGAGAGGAGAGAGAGAGAGAGAGAGAGAGAGAGACAGACAGAAGGGTGGGGTGGGGGGTAGAAAAGCCTAGTTCGAGAGAGATTCGTGAGAGGTGATGGATGGAGAGAAGTCGAGAGAGAGAGAGAGAGAGAGAGAGAGAGAGAGAGAGAGAGAGAGAGAGAGGAGATAGAGAGAGAGCAAGATGAGCCGTTGCATTTTTTTGGGGGGTAGAAAATTCCTAGTTCTATTCGTGCGGTGATGGATGGAAGTCGTGTTTCGCAAGATGAGCCGTTGCATTTTTTTCCCCCTTGATTATCTCATGTATATTATTTATTTTAGTGGGGTGATCTTTTTTTAATGTTAAGTTCAGCTATCGTTATGTGGTTTTATGCTCAAGGAACGTGGTTTTTTATTTTAATTTTCGTCTCTCTCTCTCTCTCTCTCTCTCTCTCTCTCTCTCCTCTCTCTCTCTCTTCTCTCTCTCTCTCTCTCTCTCTCTCTCTCTCTCTCTCTCTCTCTCTCTCTCTCTCTCTCTCTCTCTCTCTCTCTCTCTCTCACACTCTCTCTTCTCTCTCACCTCTCTCTCCCTCCTCATTATTGTCTCCTCTCCTCTTATCTCTCTCTCTCTCTCTCTCTCGCTCTCTCTCTCTCTCTCTCTCTCTCTCTCTCTCTCTCTCTCTCTCTCTCTCTCTCTCTCTCTCTCTCCCTCCCTCCCTCGTTTCCAAAGAGTGTGTGCATTCTATCAATTGTTATACCCCGTAAAACTGTTTAATTCAGGTTTTCTTTTCATATCTGGTTTTTACGGCTAATCTTCTTTCTTACCATTTCAGATCTGTTTCCAAATTGTAAAAGTACTTCTTAGAACTTGATCAGTCAGCACTATACAGACTGTTCTGTTACTGCTCCAGAGTTTCCGACTATTTTGGTATTTGGTATATTCTAGTCACAGAGACGTATCTCTGTGAAATTCGGGCTGCTCTCCACTGGAGAGCGCGTCGCCGCAAGTGCAGCGCCTACCCTTTTTTTTCTTTTTTTTTGGGGGGGCACAGGATTCGGAGGGGGTGTGGGCACATTTGGAAAACCTAGCTATCAATTGGCCATACCAGGCAGCGGGATTTCTCCTTGCTCTTACCAAGTTTTGACTGCCGTGGGATTTTTGACGTGCGTAAAGCGCACGGGTCAGACTAGATTTAAGTCCCCCATCCGAAGGACTCGACGTTCAGTTCCATTTCCCTGTCGAACTAGAAAGAAAGGAGCGAGGCCGGGATTCGAACCCCGGGTCACTCACGCTGCAGTCACTGCAGTTACATGTGGCAGGCGAACGTCTTAGCCACTCTGCCACCTTTCTCCCTTTGGTCGGCAGATGGCAGAGGAGACCCACTGCTATTCTATCTCTGGAAAGCTGGGACGGAATTTGTTTATAAAGCGGAGATGCCTTGACCAGGATGTCAGTCTCTGCTGTTGTCGTCATACCCTGGCTAAAAGACTCCAGGGATCACCCCGACAACCGAAGCGCTTGAACACTATGGTACAAATGCATCAGCTAGGGATGAGGACGTTACGTGCCGGTGACCGTTTTTTGATGACCCCGCCACGTGCGCAGCCACACTCCGACTTCGGGGGATTTGGGAGACTGATGATGTTATACTAGGAACTTACTTGTCATGGCTAAAGACAATCCCCGCAGAGTATAGCAACATATTGATGTAGCCTTGGTGTTCTAGCCTATGTGAATGATTGGTCTGGCACAGCCTTAATCCAAGGCGAATCCCTACTCTAAAATGCTACATTACGCAGTTTTGTTTGTGTGTGTTTTTTTGTTGTTGTTGTGTTAACCGATCCTTGTGGTCATTTATATTTTCAAGTATTACGCATTCACATTGTGGTCAAGTGTGTGTCAAGTTACATTCGTGCGTATACCCTTGATATGGGGAAAATAATTGGGGGCTATTTCGTGTAGGCTTATTACGATTATATGGAGAGAGAGGAGGGAGAGACACAGACACAGATCCAGAGAGATGGATGCAAAATGGCCGATGATTGCCTCGAATTAACTATGGCAGAACAATGAATGCCAAGGATAACGGATACCATGGTCGACTTAGTCGGAAAGTAGCATGATTGTGGCAGTTCCTTGACCCACCCTAATTTTCCTCACTCATACACACACCAACACACACGCACGCACGCACGCACACACGCACGCACGCACGCACGCACGCACGCACACGCACGCACACGCACACGCACACACACACACACACGTACACATACACTCTCTCTCTCTCTCTCTCTCTCTCTCTCTCTCTCTCTCTCTCTCTCTCTCTCTCTCTCTCTCTCTCTCTCTCTCTCTCTCTCTCTCTCTCTCTCTCTCTCTCTCTCTCTCTCTCTCTCGTGATGTGTTTGTTGTTGTTTTCTAGTAGTTCATCTCTTTTTTTCTCTTACCATTCCTTCTGCTTGCATACAATCTTCAGATGTCCGCTCTGTGCGCGCGCGCGCATGCTTGTGTGTGTGCGCGCGCGCGTGCGTATGTGCATGGAAACCAACGTTACGCGTGGGAATGCCAACATTGGGGGGAAAGTTTCGATGTCGTAATCTGCATAATTACGCACCACTCGCATCTCTCTCTCTCTGTTGTGACAAACTAAGTCTCCGTGGGGATACCGGCCCGGGGGGTCTTTCATAAAAATAGTTCCCCAACCTTCTGGATGTTCTGTGCTTGTAGCTTCCTCTAATCTGCCACTCTCTTTGACTGCCCTTTTTCCCGTTTCTTTCTCTCATATCTACTATCTTTCTGACCTAATGGCCCATTCCCCTGCCTATTTTTTTTTCCTAAGCAAATCTTCCAAATACATGTTCTCCTTTGAGCTCCTCCGAAACCGGAATGTGTCGGCTGTATGCAGCGGGGAGACCAGTGAAAACTGAAAAGCGGACACATGTACCTTACCCATTATGGCCATATGGCCTGGGAACGCAAAAGGAGAGAGCAAACTGCCAAACTCACACTCATTTCCCCAACCGATGATGAATTATTCACTATACTAGGTAGGACCTATTGCTTGGGGCACCGCAAGCAGGCTTGCTAATATGCACTGGGCGTGTTCGTTTGTGTGCGTGTGTGTGTGTGTGTGTGTGTGTGAAATTGACGGTTGGATCAATAAGAAACTGGAGGCCGATGTATTCTATGGCATAGTCAATATTGTAAAAGATCAGTCAACTAGCGTACGTAGCTTTATGTTTCCTTTGACGCCGTTTTCCCGGATGAGTGTGATAGGTGGTCCAATACTCTCTCTCTCTCTCTCTCTCTCTCTCTCTCTCTCTCTCTCTCTCTCTCTCTCTCTCTCTCTCTCTCTCTCTCTCTCTCTCTCTCTCTCTCTCTCTCTCCCTCTCTCTCTGACTCTCTCTCCTCTCTCTCTCTCTCTCTCTCTCTCTCTCTCTCTCTCTCTCTCTCTCTCTCTCCCTCTCTCTGTGACTCTCTCTCTCTCTCTCCCTCTCTCTCTCTCTCTCTCTCTCTCTCTCTCTCTCTCTCTCTCTCTCTCTCTCTCTCTCTCTCTCTCTCTCTCTCTCTCTCTCTCTCTCTCTCTCTCTCTCTCAGTATGTTCCCTTATAATGGGGTTATTTGTGCTGCTCATTTGTTGTCATTGTTTTTTCCTTTTGTAACCCCCTGATCCAGGCCTCTGACATGGGCAGAAGGCCTGGATCAGTAAACTTTGTGAATTGTGTGAATCTCTCTATCTCTCTCTCTCTCCTCTCTCCTCTCCTCCTCCTCCTTCTTCTTCTTCTTCTTCTTTCTTCTTCTTCTTCTTCTTCTTCTTCTTCTTCTTCTTCTTCTTCTTTTTTCTACTTCTTCTTCTTCTTTCTTTCCCTCTTCTTTGTCTCTTTAGGACAAAACTCCCAAGAAATTCAGGGAGGGGGGCGGGGTTAATCTGCATGATTGCCGTGACTCTTTCTGTGTGTGTGTGTGTGTGTGTGAGAGAGAGAGCGCATGTGCGTGCGTATGCGTGTGTTTGCTGGATAGTTGTTTCATTCATATTTTATGTGCACGGTACTGTTCTGCTGAAGTCGACAAAGAGGGAATGGGCGGAGGAATTGGGGTGTATAGACTTCTTCTGATCTAACCCTAACCCTAACCCTAACCGTGGGGATACCGGGGGAGGGGGTCTTCCATGCAAATAGTTACCCCACCTTCTGGAAGTTCTGTGCTTGTATATAGCTTCCTCTAATCTGCCACTCTCTTTGACTCTGCCTTTTCCCTTTGCTTTCTGTCATCTGCTATCTTTCTGACTTATTGGCCCATTCTCCTGCCTTCCCCCCTCTATAAAATCATCCGAATAATATTTCTCCTTTGAGCTCCTCCGAAATCGGAATGTGTCGGTTGTACGCAGCGGGGAGACCAGTGAAAACTGAAAACCGGACACATACGTACCGTACCCATTATGTCTATATGACCTGGGAACGCAGAAGAAGAAGAATCTAACCCTACCACCCTGTATGTATATGCATGTGTTAATTAACATATTGAATGGTCTAACAGCGGGTCTTGCTGCTAACACCTTCGCTGGCTTCAGAGAGAGAGAGAGAGAGTTGAATGTATGTAATTTGCACTCACACTCGCGCACGCACATACATACACACATACACACACGCACACACAACCACACACACACCTCGCTCGCATACACACACGCACACGCACGCACGCACGCACGCACACGCACGCACGCACACACACGCACGCACGCACACGCACACGCACACACGCACACACACACACACACACACACACACACACACACACACTTGTGCGCGCAAGCACATCGCCTCCCTAAACATTTGCAGCCACTCTCTTTCGATCGTACGCATCATCATAGTCATCATCAGTGTTACCATGATCATCATAGTCATCATCAGTATTACCATGATTATCATCGTCATCATCAGTATTACCATGATTATCATCGTCATCATCAGTATTGCCATGATCATCATCGTCATCATCAGTGTTACCATGATCATCATAGTCATCATCAGTATTACCATGATCATCATAGTCATCATCAGTATTACCATGATCATCATCGTCATCATCAGTATTGCCATGATCATCATCGTCACCATCAGTATTAACATGATCATCATCGTCATCATCAGTATTGCCATGATCATCATCGTCACCATCAGTATTAACATGATCATCATCATAGTCATCATCAGTATTACCATGATCATCATCGTCATCATCAGTATTGCCATGATCATCATCGTCACCATCAGTATTAACATGATCATCATCGTCATCATCAGTATTACCATGATCATCATCATCATCAGTATTACCATGATCATCATCGTCATCATCAGTATTACCATGATCATCATCGTCATCATCAGTATTACCATGATCATCATCGTCATCATCAGTATTACCATGATCATCATCGTCATCATCAGTATTACCATGATCATCATCGTCATCATCAGTATTACCATGATCATCATCGTCATCATCAGTATTACCATGATCATCATCGTCATCATCAGTATTACCATGATCATCATCATTATCACCATGATCATCATCGTCATCATCAGTATTACATGATCATCATCATCATCATCAGTATTACCATGATCATCATAGTCATCATCAGTATTACCATGATCATCATCGTCATCATCAGTATTACCATGATCATCATAGTCATCATCAGTATTACCATGATCATCATCGTCATCATCAGTATTACCATGATCATCATCAGTCATTACCATGATCATCATCGTCATCATCAGTATTACCATGATCATCATCGTCATCATCAGTATTACCATGATCATCATCGTCATCATCAGTATTACCATGATCATCATCGTCATCATCAGTATTACCATGATCATCATCAGTCATCATCAGTATTACCATGATCATCATCAGTATTACCATGATCATCATCGTCATCATCAGTATTACCATGATCATCATCAGTATTACCATGATCATCATCGTCATCATCAGTATTACCATGATCATCATCGTCATTGTTTTCATCATCAATCAATCGTATCTGGTCATTCAACAGTAATCACCACCATCAACAGTATCGGAAACTGCTTCAATTATCAGTTTCGCTTTCCCTTCGTAAATCTGTTTTCGTTTCTCTGCTCAATTCTTCACGATTGTTCAAAGTTGGTTCCATTCTTTCCTTCCCAGCTCCCCCCCCCCCCCCCCCCCCCCCCCCCCCCCCCCCCACCCCCGACCCCCCCCCCCCCCCCCCCCCCCCCCCCCCCCCCCCCCCCCCCCCCCCCCCCCCCCCCCCCCCCCCCCCCCCCCCCCCCCCCCCACCCCCCCCCCCCCCTCCCCCCCCCCCCCCCCCCCCCCCCCACCCCCCCCCTCCCGCCCCCCCCCCCCCCCCCCCACCCCCCCCCCCCCCCCCCCCCCCCCCCCCCCCCCCCCCCCCCCCCAAAAACCCCGCACGCACAAAAGACCTCTTTTCTTTCCCTCACCCAGCTGTCCCCAATAATAAAGCCCTGATAGTGAGTGGCAGGGGCCGCGGATTGTGCTGTTGAAGAAGGGGGGTTTACAGCAGCAGATGGTTTTTTTAAATTGTTTAGGATCACAAAAGTTGGTCATCGGTGAATTTACTGAAAGAAAGCACGGTGTGTGTGTGTGTGTGTGTGTGTGTGTGTGTGTGTGCCGGAACAAGTCATTCGTAGTGCATGGGGGGGGGGGGGGGGGGGTCTGCCAGGGCTCAAGGGAGCTGCATACCCTTGTGGGAGCCCCAGGAGGCGAAGCGCCCAATACTTTTTGCAATTTAGTTTAAGATTAGATTGAAGAAAAAATCGAGCCATTTTCTTTCTTTTCAACCTGTCCGGAAAGCAGGACCACACACCAGTCCCCCTAGATCCGTTGTGGCATTCTCAAAACGGATTTGTTCTCAACATGTCTGCGCATGTGCGAAATCGATCATGACTCGTGACGTACCATCAACTTTTATGTTTTGTGTATTCGACACTAAATTGACCCTAAACCTATCCCTAACTCTATTCCTATTCCTATTCCTAACCCTAACCCTAACCCTAACCCTAAACCTATCCCTATAACTCTTCGCACATGCTCAGACATGTTGAGAACAAATCCATTTCGAGAACACCACACCGGCCCTCTGTGTGTGTATGCGTGCGTACGTGCATGTGTGTGTGTGTGTTTTACATAGTATAAGGAAACATGACAAAGCAACAACAAGATCACAGAACGCTGCTGAGGAGCGGGGGTGGGGATGGGGGTCCCGTGCAACCAGCGACCC
>CM065707.1:16545376-16562876 GCA_017654935.2 Phymorhynchus buccinoides
CTCTCTCTCTCTCATCTCTCTCTCTCTCTCTCTCTCTCTCTCTCTCTCTCTCTCTCTCTCTCTCTCTCTCTCCCCTCTCTCTCCCCTCCATCCACGAACACCTCTCTCTTTTGTGTCTATCCTCTCATTTTCTACATTTCTATTTCTGTTGACCCAATTTTCCGCCAAACAGATTTGTGATCATAGTAAGGGCAGAGGGTTCTTTGATTTTCCTCATGACTGCACAAAACCCTTTGGGCAATGCATGATTGATTAAACTTTTGTTTTTTTAATGGGTGTGTTACTGTCAGTGTCATATCCTATCACAAATGAGGGCACATTCTAATTGCTATTGCAAACAAAGGATTGATGCAAGTTGCTCCGTTCATATCAAGACACGATTTCATATTACATGTGACTTTTAAAAAAACTCCCCCTCCCCCCTCAAGCCACGAAACCTATTATCTCTTTGTCTATCCTACTCTGTTTTATACATTTGTATTTCTGTTGACCCAATTGTCCGCCAAACAGATTTGTGATCATAGTAAGGGCAGAGGGTTCTTTGATGTATTTTAAAAGCCTCATGACTGCATACGTAATAAACCCTTTGGGCAATGCATGAGTATTGATTAAACTTTTGTTTTTATAAGTAGGATACATAGTGTTAACTGTCAGTGTCATAATCCTATCACGAAATGAGGGCACATTTTAATTCTGGTTTGCAGAACAAATTATTGATGCAAGGTTGCTCATGTTCATATCATAGACACGATTTCATATTACATGTGACTTTTAAGAAAACATTTTTTTTAAACAGTTGCATAGTGCAGGACAAATGATTTGTTCAAGTACCGATTAAATTAAATTGGTTAGGCGTCTTGCTGATTGAGTCCCAGGAGAACGGATAATTCAAAAACACTGGATAACTCAAAATAATTTTTGTGTCCCAGTATATTAATCTATGTTGAAAAATCTTTTTAACTAAAAAATCTCTGGATATCTCAAAATAAAATTTCAGTCCCCTCAATTTTGACTTCAGCTATTTTTACTGTAATAGCAAATCACTGCAAATATAATTTATATATTAATTACATGCATACAATGTACATCACTGCATGTGACTGAGTGAGTGTATGTGACAACATGTATGCAAGTCCATTTTTTTTCTAAGATAAACACTGAGGTTTCATAATCTGATTCACACACACACACACACACACACACACATGTACACACACACACACACACACACACACACATTTATACACATGCACACACGACAAAATGAACATAATATTGCTTTGCCCACAAAACAATGGTTTAGAGGACAATACTATCGGACTGAAAAGGGCACTATGTGACCCAGCACCACGAAAGGGACGTTAAGTCGCTGGGATAGTTTCTCACAATAGGCTTGCAAAGTCAAAAATCTCTTTTTTTTCTTCTTTTTTTTAAATCTCATTTTTTTGTCAATTTTGAGTTATGGGTATTTTCGTGTTCTCTGACATCTTAATATCTTTCATATTTATAAAGGACAATCTTTAATAATTTATGGTCTCTAAATGATCTTATAAGTGCTTTAAAACGAGTATGTCAATGTATGTCACGTGCGTGTGTGTCTGTTGTGTGTGCGTGTATGAGTGTTTCAATGCTGATTGTAAAGCGCTTTGTGCTCAATAAAAAGCGCTATATAAATGTCCGTTTATTATTATTATTATTATAATTTTCTTCAGCTAGGCTAGACTTTAGACAGTGTTTTCTCAAAATGGCCAGTGCTCATCCTACTAATTATAAATGCTCATAACTCTGGAACAGAAAAAAGATACAAAAATGGTTCATGTATCAGCAGAAAGAGAATTGTCTGAAGTTTTCACATGTATAATTCTATCAGAATGGTCAGTTTGACACTTAATGTCCCTTTCATAGTGCTGGGTCACATATGTATGCATACCAGATGAGCCTATCGTCAAGTTCATGGGTCATTGAACAACACTTACAGATGTGGAGATGTGATGGAATAGTTTGGGTAGATCTGTGTCGGGTCACTTCGCATTCTTAATTATGAATGTAATGTACCTGCAGGCTATTTTGGCTATCTTGTACTTCAGTCACCCCTCTAGCATTTTCTCTGAGAAGCAACATTCTGCCCTTCTTTTTCTTTCTTTTTGTTGTTGTTTTTTTTGGGGGGAGAAAGGGGTAGGGTTAGGATCAGCCTATGATTATTTTTCATAATAAAGCTGAAAGAAGCAGACTTTGAGATTGAGGGTCGTAAACATGAGGTGTGTGTGGGGTGGGAGGTGTCTAAAGTACAAGATTGTCATCGTTTCAACGGTGGTTTTGTGATGGATGTGTGAGGAGGGCCTGATTTCCTTCATCAGGAATGTGATCAATGCGGGGATCTCTTTTTGTTGATGTTAGTGCTTCATCACTACAGGGGAGAGGGGGGGCTTTTGGTAAGATTTGTGTCAGTAATGTATAAACCAATGTATAAACCAATGATCGTGTTAACTGGTAATGATTAGTACAATACTGATTACAAAAGCAAAATACTTAATGGAAAAATGTGACATGTCAGTCAGTCTCAGGGACTGATGAATTTCTTTTGTAGAACTGATAAATGAGACCTTTGATATTGTGAGTTTCTATGGTTTTCATTGGTTTTTGTTTCCCCGGGATTGATTTTGACACTGGTTGTTGGGGGAATTAGTTGCTGATGGGACTGGTTTTCAAAAATCGTAGAGCGATCACTGGTATTTATGTAAACGCGTGCACGCACACGCACACGCACACACACACACACACACACACACACACACACACACACACACACACACACACACACACACACACACGCACACACACACATGTGCACACACACACACACACACACACACACACACACACACACACACACATTCGCTCGTCGCGTTCCCATGAGCCGCTATTTTCATTTTTCATTTTGCATGTCAAATGGATTGCACAGGTTTAATTTTCACATTCTTTTGTTTTTCTATGAATTCATGGTTGTAATTGTTGTCTGATTTTGTGTGTGTTGTTACAGGTCCCTGATCAGCTCCCGCATCCGCACGTCGCGTTCCCATGAGTCCTTGCTGTCGCAGGCGGGCGGGATGCAGGCGGTGGACCTAACGGGGCGCGAGGCGGACGTCAGGGGACTGCACCCCAGCGTGCTTCGCCAGGACCACTGCTTCCACGTCAGCACCACGCATGGCTCCAAGTACATCTCCTGCAGGAACCCTGAGGAGAGGGACCAGTGGCTGTCAAGGTCTGTATAGCTACAACTTCTCACTTTTTGTTTAATACCAGCCGCATGCATAACTCGTTAATACAGAAAGGGCAGAATTACGCCCCGGAGGAAGGCCCAGGCCCCACTTCCAGAACAAGCAAAATTATTAAAAATAAATTTTAAAAAATGTCCTAGTAGTCAGTAGTTGCAGGCTCAGATGGTGATCTGATCAGCGCTGATGAAAATGCGCTGACAGAGCCTGCGGTGACAGTGGCCTTCACTCCATGGCAGTCAGGATGAAGAAGGAAGAAGTGTAAATGTTTAACCCTTTCGCCGCCAAAGTCGCATTTTAGCACCACAGTGATTTAGCACCCATGTCACTAAAAGGCATCACATTGGGGTCTATTATCCAACGACCCTATTGTCTTAGTTTTGGGAAGTAAGGATAGACCTTATTTTATATATGTCACAGAAGAATCCCCAATACTGCGGATGGATTTTGTTGTCTCCAGGTAAATTTAATGGAAATATATGGCTGGCGGGGAAAGGGTTAAAAGTCACCTCATCCGCAAGACTGCACCATGTTCTGTTGTTGGCTTACCCTGGCTAAAAGACTCCAGGGATCATCCCAACAGCAGAAGCACTTGAACACTATGGTACAAGTGCATCAGCTACAGATGAGAACATTACGTGTGTGACCGTTTTTTGATTACCCTGCCACGTGGGCAGCCACACTCCGTCTTCAGGGTATTTTGGAGACTGATGTTATGCTAGGAGCTTGTCATGGCTAAAGACAATCCCTGCATAACTATGCATAGCACAACATTTTGATGTAGCCTTGGTGTTCTGGCCTATGTCAATTGGTCTGACACAGCCTTAAAGACACACTGACGCATCACGATTAAGTCCCTTGGTTTTTTTCTGGGTAGTTGTGCCCCACATACAAATGTCCCCAACTTCAAATTAAGGCTGCTCTTTAAAATGATGTTTTGTTTTCAATTTGGGGACATTTATATGGGGGAGTCAAACCTGGTCAAAGCAATATTTCTTACCAGCTATAAGAGGGAAAACACATGAAACCCGTGATTTTGACGTCATGATCTGGTGGGTCTTTTAGCCAAGGCGATGCACCGTGTTCTGTTTGATATCACTTTCTCTTTGTTTAGAATTCAACAGATCCCCGGAGTGGCAATATGATGTTATTTTAGTATTTTTAGGTACTTTATAGTCACAGAGGCATCTCTGTGAAATTCAGGTTGCTCCCACCTGGAGAGCGTGTCGCAGCCAGGGCGCGCCATCCTTTTTTCTTTCTTTTTTTTTTTTTTTGTTTGGCATACAATGTTTTATGTGATTGACGAGGATGGGAGGGGGGGGGGGGGGGGGGGGGGGGGATTTTGACCAAATGACAACTTTTTCGTTGCCACTGGGTTTAACGTGTGCTAAAATTGCATGGGCACACGGGACCTCGGTTTATTGTCTCATCCAAAAGACTCCAGACCGTAAGGCCTAGTGGCAAGTGAGAGGAAAAATCTCGCCCAGGTTCGAACTCGGGTTTACTTGACACGAAGCGAACGCACTACCACTGTGCCACTCTGCACCAATTTTGATGATGTGTTTTCTCTGTTTTGTTGCGCAGTTTGCGGCGCACCAGACGTCCCAACCAGGACCATGTTCGTCGCTCGGACAGCTCCCTCAAACTGTGGATCGTGGAGGCCAAGAATGTGCAGCCTAAAAAACGGTGGGTTTGACAAGAACTAAGCTCCCTGTGGAGGTACCGGGGAGGAAGGGGGGGGGGGGGGGGGAGGGTGTCTTGTCTCTTTGACTCTGCCTTTTTCTCTTTGCTTACTGTCATCTACTATCTCCTTCTCAGGGCTCCCAGGGACCCCCATTTGGGGGTCTATGATCCCTCAGGACGGACAAACAACTACTGGGGTTCAAAAACGAAGACACGCTGTGCAGGATGATATAAAATTAGAAATAGATTTATTATTATTATTATAGCGATTACTAGTTGGGAGGGTACTTTAGAGACTTGAAGTAAGAGGAAATTTGAAAACTCTCATCTGAAAGTCTCTACGTTCAGACCGTAAGGCCTAGCTAGTGCAAAGTGAGAGGAAAAAAATCCCATGTACCCAGGTTCGAGTCTTTCGGATGAGACGATAAACTGAGGTCCCATGTGCCCATTCACTTAGCACACTTAAACCCAGTGGCAACGAAAAAGTTGTCATTTGGTTAAAATTTACCCCCCTCTCTTCCTTCCTCATCAGTCACAAAAATTGCATGCAAAACAATTATAAAAAAATTGGGTGGTGCGCCTCTGGCTGCGATGCGCTCTCCAGGTGGGAGCAACCCGAATTTCACAGAGACGCCTCTGTGACTATAATGTACCTAACCTAACGAACCTAAAAATCTTCCTGCCTTACTCAAGTTACTGGCCCATTCTCCTGCCTTTGTTCTATAAACTCTTGCAAACATTTTCTCCAGCCGACGACAGACATGCTGGGCCTAACTATTTCTTAGTTAGGCGCATAACATCAGCATGACACATCTGTGCTCACATGGCAGCAAACTGTCTGGGCGATTGAAGAAGAAGAAGAACTAAACGAAACAACAAATAAGAAAAATAGAAAGAAAAGTTGCTTTGCGGTGCTTCCCTTGTCGGCACTTAACATGATACAGGCGTAACTTTCCAACATCTGTCTTTCATTTGTGTGTTTGTTAGTTGTGGGTTTTCTTTTTAAGCATTTGTTTCCCCTCTCTAATCAGGGCTGCGTACCGCCCCCCCCTAAGGGGTATTTGTTCCTGGAAACAGTTAAAATGGGCACCCTGTCCCTGGAATCCACTTTTCTGTTTAGTGTCCCTGGAAACGGAGTGGAATCAAAATTTTGTAGAGCAGTCACTTGCCTTGTTAGCTGACCTTAGCTGAACATCCAGAACAACAGGCACTGTTGAAATTGTCTTACTGTTGGATTACTGGACACCAAAAGGTCTTGAATATAGAAGCATGTTGGCACCAAAATGCACCAAAAACACTACCCCAAATGTCCAAGAGTCGCATAAATGTTGCTAGATCACGAAATATATTTCATGATGCATGACATCGCGACGTTTGTCCCCGGAAATAAGTCTCTGTCCCTGGTGTTGAAGCAGTTTGTCCCTGGAAACAAGTCTGTCCCTGGTTTTTAAGCAGTTTGTCCCTGGAAACTGCAACAGGGGGTAGGCAGCCCTGTATCTTTTCAATCTTCGATGTTCCTGGTGTGTGTTGTGTGTGTACATCCCCTTCTGTATCTGACTCTCTCTCTCTCTCTCTCTCTCTCTCTCTCTCTCTCTCTCTCTCTCTCTCTCTCTCTCCTTCCCTCTCTCTCCCTCTCTCTCTCTCTCTCTCTCTCTCTCTCTCCCTCTCTCTCTCTATTTTGTATATATTGCTATTCTTGATGATGGTTTGAAGGATTGCTTTGATGCTTATGTGTTACTTTATAATGTTTTTGCACTATTTATTTGTTGGTCTGCTAGTTTTCTTGTTTGCCCACAGGGCTGAGTGTAAAAAAGCAATGCTTATCTCATTACCCTGTATAAATAAAAATGTCTTTCGTTTCGTTTCGTTTCGTTTCTCTCTCTCTCTCTCTGAAAATCCGATTAAGGTCCTCCGGCCTGGAACAGGCACATGTGGGACATAACAGATATGAAGATGGCGGGACGATCCTGGAGATACTGCAATACCAGGAAAGTCCCAAATGTTTAATCGATAAGATGTAACTGATGTAAATAGAATAAACAGCAACTCTCTCTCTATATCTCTCTCCCTCTCCCTCTCCCTCTCTCTCTCTCTCTCTCTCTCTCTCTCTCTCTCTCTCTCTTATCCCTTCTTTCTCCTCTATTCTCTTCTGATTTTCTCCTCTTGTTCTTTCTTTCTTTCTTTTTCTGATTTTCTTTCTTCTCTGATTTTCTTGTATCTTTTTGCGCCTTTTATTCATTTGCTTATGAGTGACTGTTCAATTCTCCTCTACTTCTGAGCGTTATAATAGATCAAAGGCAGAGAATTTGTCATTTTCGCTCATTTTCTTTGACTCTTTTCGCCATCGTTTGTGATTAGCTCATGATTGGCGTTTTCCTTTTTTTTAATTATTTTTAGGTTTCTTCGTGTGTGGCTTTTTAGAACAGGGTCAAAATTGGTGTCTGCCTCTCATTTGTTGCTGTTGTGCCCTGGCTAAAAGACTCCAGGGAACATCCCAACAGCCGAAGCACTTCAACACTATGGTACAAATGCACCAGCTAGGGATAAGAACATTACGTGTGTGACCGTTTTTGATTACCACGCCACGTGGGCAGCCACACTCCGACTTCGGAGGATGCCTCATTTGATATTCCTTGTTTGTGTTTGTCTCTGTCTCTCTCTTTCACTGTCTCTTTTTCGCTCTTTCTATGTCTGACTGTCCAATCTTTCTCTCTCTCTCTCTCTCTCTCTCTCTCTCTCTCTCTCTCTCTCTCTCTCTCTCTCTCTCTCTCTCTCTCTCTCTCTCTCTCTCTCTCTCTCTCTCTCGCTCTCTCTCTCTCTGAGTCTCTCACTTTCTCTCTCTCGCTTTCTCCCTGTCTGTATTTCTCTGCCCGAAAGCTAACCCCTCTCTCTCTCTCTCTCTCTCTCTCACTCACTCTTCTCGATCTCGATCTCTCTCTATATATATATAATTCTTTCTCTCTCTCTCTCTCTCTCTTTCTCTCTGTGTCAGTGTTTCTAGGTCTTCCCATCCCACTCATCCCCACCTCTCTCTCTCTCTCTAATAATATGTCTGTATCTTAGACTCTCTCTCTCTCTCTCTCTCTCTCTCTCTCTCTCTCTCTCTCTCTCTCTCTCTCTCTCTCTCTCTCTCTCTCTCTCTCTCTCTTTCTCTCTCTCTCTCACATACACACACACACACACACACACACAACTGTAAACAGTGGCTGTAGAAAATTAAGCACAGTTTATGACTGGGGCTTTGAACTGCTGAGCCCCAAAGTAGCCAGAGAAGAACACACCCAGACAACTGCTGCTTTAGCACCACAACTTCCTCCCTATGTCTGTCTGTTTATCTTTATGTATGTGTGTATACACATATATATGTGTCTGTATATTTACCCCCCATTGGGAGAAAAAGCAAATCAGCACATTCTACTACAGTAACAATGGCTGAAGTCAAAATTGAAAGGACTGAACTTTTATTTTGAGATAGCCAATATTTTGGTTTAAAAAGACTTTTCAACATAGAGATGATTATACTGGGACCCACAACGTATTGTGAGTTATCCAGTGTTTTTGAGTTATCAGTTCTCCACTGGGTTTTTTGTTCTTCTTTTCAGAGCTCAGAACGAATCGTAAAGTTAACGTTAACTGAGTTTGTTTCGGAGGTTCAAAAATACAGACGTTGGACACAGAGAAGTTTTATCAAAGCAAACTATATGTATGTATGTCCATCTGTGCTCTGTCTTTGGCTGTCTCCTCCTTCTCTCTTCCCCTCTCTCCCTCTCCCTTCTTTCTACACCCCCCCCCCCCCCACACACCCCCACACACCCCTCTCTTTTCATTCTTTTTTTAAATTTCGCTCATTCTGTTTCTACTAGTGCAACAGTTTATGGCTTGGCTTAAAACTTCTAAGCCTCAAAATTTGCCAGATAGACAAACACCACGAAAACATCTGTTTTGGGCATCTTGCCTTTCTGTCTGTCTCTGCCTGTCTGCGTCTAGTCTCTGTCTCTCAGTTTCTGTCTGCTTATCTCAGTATCTGTCTAACACACACACTCTCTCTCTCTCTCTCTCTCTCTCTCTCTCTCTCTCTCTCTCACAACTCTCTCTCTCTCTCTCTCTCTCTCTCTCTCTCTCCCCCTCTCTCTCTCTCCTCTCTCTCTCTCTCACTCTCTCTCTCTCTCTCTCTCTCTCTCTCTCTCTCTCTCTCTCTCTCTCTCTCTCTCTCTCTCTCTCTCTCTCTCTCTCTCGTCTTTCATAAAGTTTGATGTTTGTTTCAAGCTACAATAAGCAAATGAATTACTTGAGTCGAAAGTTTTCCAAAGGCCAACCGATCCCTTTGGCTGCAGCACTCGAAGCTACTATCCCACATATCAGTAGTAGTAGTAGTAGGTGTTTTATAGTCACAGCGGCGTCTCTCTGAAATTTGGGTTGCTCCCACGCGGAGAGCGTGTCGCAGCCAGAGGCGCGCCACCCAATGGTGTTTTTTTGGTGTGGTGTTTTTTGCATGCGATTTGTGTGTGACTGATGAGGAAGGAAAGGGAGGGGGGTAAATTTTGATGAAATGACAACTTTTTCATTGCCACTGGGTTTAACGTGTGCTAAGTGCATGGGCACACAGGACCTCGGTTTATATATCGTCTCATCCGAAAGACTCCACGTAAGGCATAGCTAGTGCAAAGTGAGAGGGAAAAAATCCCCTGTACCCAGGTTCGAACTCGGGGCGAACCCGATACCTCTGTGCCACTCTACACCAGGGAGTCAGGGAGGGAAGGGGTAGATTTGGATCTGGTTTAGTTTCAGCAGCTGGGTTCCTGCTATCAGTGCCAGTGGTAGAACAGCTCTCTCTCTCTCGATCTCTCTACTCTAGTTTTATTAGACCCTTGGCCCCTACCTCTGCTTCAAGGCAGCAGGGTTATAAACTGCTTCAGGGCAGCAGCGTTATAAACTGAATTCCATGGAGGTGAACTTGGAACCATTACTTTCAAGCCCTGATTGGGGTTGACCTTTGCCTGAACAGTGTGGAACTATAAATTTGATTGGCTTCACCTCTGCTTCAGTGCAGCATTAAACTTTCCACATTTTACTGACAATAATGTGATTTTTTTTCTCTCCAGATTGAGGCAACTGAGCCTTATAGCATGACTAATAATGTAGTAAGACACTAATGTAACAATCATTAGCCTGTAGAAAGGGCCAATAGTAAATGAGAGCTGTACTATACAATACATTCTACAGTACTGGAAAATCACAGTACAGTTTTAGTCTCTTGTGGAAGACTGTGACTCTCAAACGAGGGGGCCCTTGCACCGGCTCTGGTGCTGCAGCCAAAGGGATTGGTTGGCCTTTTTTTTCCCCAACGCCAACTCTCATCCTCAAATCCCTTCGGCCGAGAGAGTGGGGATGTACCCTGGGCAAGGCATCTCTGCTATACACTAATTCTAGCCCAGCCCGCCGGAATAGTATCTGCCCTCTGTGCTATCTGACAGTGATTGTCGGAAACGACAGACAGGCAGCAACAAGAATGTAACAATATCAAAATGTTGGCATGGACTATCATAGGATGCACCTTACAGTCTATTAAATACAGTAACTTCTTGGGGGGGGACCCAGAACTGTTCTTTAAGATTGTCTGGACCTGGCGCCCTCGGAGGAGGACCTCACTCACGCTGGCTCCGCGACTAAGAGAATAGTGTCGTCAGTAGGGGGCTTAGTTAAAGGTGGTGTCCTGAACAGGCTCCACTGAACTCCACCGAAGTGACTCAGCAGAAGTGCAGTGTCTCCTCGGTTGGTTGCCTCCTGACGGTCTAACATAGATTCGCTCCCCTTGGACTGCTGGTCTCGGATTCTGCGACTTGAGCAAACCCGGGTGTAGCTGCGAATTGGGATTCGGAACGAGTGGCATGGGAGCAACGCCACTGTACAGCCCAGAAGATGGGACAGCAAAAAAAAAAAAAATTGTCTGGACCTTTGTCTTAAGTATGAAACTGTATAAGTAAAATAATTGGTTTTCTTGACCCGGGAGAGCTTGGAACCTTAATCAATCAATCAATATTTTTATTGTCCATTTTACAGGCAATTCTTTTTGCAGCAATAAAATAAATCAACACAACAACAGATAAGGGCATAATATGTAGAAAAAGCCTAAGATAAAATATGCAACTATTTTTCAAATTATGCACACACACACACACACACACACACACACACACACACACACACACACACACACACACACATCAGCTGCACTTTAGAGAGAATTGATTGACTTTGGTGCTATCTGTGAAGGCTGATTTGGTTGAGTGCAGAGCTATAAACTGGGTGTTCGTTCCTTCCTTGAATGGACTTTTCCTTGGCCACAAGCTCCAATCATCAGTTGCACTTTAGAGAGAAGTTATTGACTTTGGTGCTATCTGTGAAGGCTGATTTGGTTGAGTGCAGAGCTATTAACTGGATGTTAGTTCACTGGGTTACAGGACTTTTTATCTATGAGGGTACCCTTAACCCTTTCACCACCAGCCATATTTCAGCCAAACATTTCCATTAAATTTACCTGGATAGAGAACAAAAACCATCTGCAGTATTGGGGAATCTCCTGTGACAAATATAAAATAAGGTCTACCCTTACTTCCCAAAACTAAGACAATAGGGTCTTTGGATAAAAGACCCCAATTTGATGCCTTTTGGAAACATAGGTGTTAAATCATTGTGGTGCTAAAATGCGACTTTGGCGGTGAAACGGTTCAAAGCTGGACACTTGTACTGCTTTTGCTTTCCCTGGAATAAACTGAGGTGAATCCATTAGATCTGTATGATGGTGCATGGAAAGAACCTACATAAGTCGCTCAGAATGTTTTTTATGAAAAGCCAAAAATAGTCAACAACCCCCAAAATATCAATTACCTTGTTAGGGGCATATGTATGGCTATTTTTTTTATGTTTTCTATCAGTATTCACAACATGAAAGACAATTTTGAATGATTTCTTTATTTGATTGTTTTCTAAATCAAGTCAATAGAAACAAAGAGGCAAAGTTGTATCTTCTATGCCCGATTTCTGCAAATGATCTATTTCGAATGCCAATCTTCAAATAATTATAAAATAAGAACTAGACAAGATAACTCAATTCGGTTTTCTGTGTATTAACAAGGAATCTTTGCTCCACCATAAAAAATTTAAATCTCAATTTATGCCGAAATTCCATTATGTCTGTTTTTCCCATGCACTGTCACATGTGTTCATCATCTGACCAAGGGATCTGCCCTGGCTAGTTGGTTAATTATGCCCTTACTGTTAGAAAGCAGGAAAAGAAATGCGCATACTCGTATGCACACACGCGCACAAATGCACGAGCGAGCAACCCGAATTTCATGGAGACGCCTCTGTGACTATAAAGTGCCTGATACAAATACATACACAAGCACACACTTTGACAAAAATCACTGGCAGCAAAGAGAAAGTAAAAAAACGAGACAGACACAAGAGAGAGAGAGAGAGAGAGAGAGAGAGAGAGAGAGAAAGAGAGAGAGAGAGAGAGAGAGAAAAAACAACAAGAAGATAAAACTGAAATGGAGAGACAGAGAGGAGAAGAAAAACAACAACAACAAGAACATAAACATGAAATGAAAGAGAAGATTAAGAGGAATCTGGAGTTGTAAGTAACCAGACTGACGTGTTGCCCTCGGTCAACTCTCCACCTAAAAGATTAAACTCAGTGTCAGGTTCCCTAAGGTATGATAGGTTATCAGTCAGTCGACTTGACTTGACTTGACTTCTCCCCATGGGGATACCGGGGAGGTCTTTCGTAAAAATAGTTCCCCCATCTTCTGGAAGTTCTTGTGCTTGTAACTTCCTCTAATCTTCCGCTCTCTTTGACTCTGCCTTTTCCCTTTGCTTTCTATCATCTACTATCTTTCTGACTCATTGGCCCATTCTTCTGCCTTTTATCAAAAACATCTTCCAAATAATTTTTCTCTTTTGAGCTCCTCCGAAATCGGAATGTGTCGGCTGTATGCAGCGGGGAGACCACTGAAAACCGGACACATATGTACCTTACCCATTATGGCCATATGGCATGGGAACGCAGAAGAAGACTTGACTTGACTGGGGTGCAGCCTGCTATATATATATATCTCTCTCTCCTCTTCAGGTCTAATAGGTTCCTACCTGACCATCTCTATCTTGAACTTGCCCCAGGTGTGCTTATCTCCCCCCCCCCCCTGCCCTTTTACCTAGCTTTAACACGTCTCAGGTGGAAGTGGTCCCACCGTTTTTGATGTTTGTTGTGTCTGTAGCATACAGACACACTGACCCACCACAATTAAAGTTTGTAGCTACTGTTTACACATCTGTTATTGTTAAGCATTCGGGATGTTCCTGGTGTTGCACTGCCTCCGGGTTTTGCCTCCAAGATCGTTCCCACCATCTTTATTATCTACTAATGTCCCATATGTGTCTGATCCAGACCGGAGGACGTTAAGCAGATTTCCATTCACAATTAAATCCCTTGGATTATTCCCGGGTAGCTGTGACCCACATACAAATGCCCCCAAAATTCAAATTGAGGCTGCTCTTTAAGATGATGTTTCATTTTGAATTTGGGGGCATTTGTGTGGGAGTCAAACCTGGTCAAAACAAGATTTCTTTACCAGCTATAAGAGGGAAAACACATGAAACCGGTGATTTTGACACGTGATCTGGTGGGTCTTTAAGGCCGGGGAGGCTGCAGACTTTGTTGGCTGAAAGTGAAAGCCAGAAGGTATTTCAACTCATTCAAGTCGTTCCGGCCATATATGTCCGGAATGAATAGATAGCATTTACTTCAGTTCAAGGGAAGTCAATTTGTGTGCACACCATACCTTGGTCACTTCTAAACTCGCTTCGCTCCCTTAGACCACAATTTTGCCTCTGACTTTGCTTTTGTAGTGGTTTGTTGTGGGGGAAACCAATCGGTGTAGAGTTTTTCTATATAAAGTCTATATATAAAAAAAAGTCTGATCTCCCACTTCCCTACGTCTAAACCTGAAGTAAAAACCTGTAATCTTTTTTCATTTCTCCTTTTGTTTTGTATGTGTGTATGGATGGAGTGATGCTTGAGGGTTTTTTTAACCCTTTCGCCGCCAGCCATTTTTCAGCAAAAAATACCATTAAACTTAACTGGGTAGAGAAAATAAAATATTTGCAATATTGCGAATTCCTTAGCTGATGCATTTGTACCATAGTGTTCAAGCGATTCGGCTTTTGGGATGATCCCTGGAGTCTTTTAGCCAGGATATGACAACAACAACTACCCCTGTGACCTTGAATATCCACATATATGCTATATTATGTTTATCAAATTTCAGTTTTGGGTCAAAAACGACTCCAACGTCCTTTTCTTCTGTACAAGAGTCAAAAACATGTCTGTCGTTGCCATGTGATATTGCGTACTCCGTTTGAGGCTTTGTCACTGAGCAAAACACTAAACTAAGACTAAACTGTACCATGATTTTCCATTACTGTACAAACAGATTCACAACAAGCGCAAAATGACATTATTTAATGGAGACTGCTGCTTGACTGTGAAGAGGGGGAAGTATTGTTTTGTTCTCTATTTTTGTAGATTTCATTTGTTCGAAAAAGGGATTTGTTTGGCTGAAATATCAAATGTTTTGTTTTGTTTGTGTGTATTTTGTCAATAAAATAATGTCAATTTGCGCTTGTTGTGTATTGGTTTGAATGGTGATTTCTCTAATAAACACTGATTGAATAATATTTCACTGCCCCTGTCTCCCCCGAAGTCGGGAGTGTGGCTGCCCACGTGGCGGGGTAATCAAAAACGGTCCTACACGTAATGTTCTCATCCTTAGCTGATGCATTTGTACCATAGTGTTCAAGTGATTCGGCTTTTGGGATGATCCCTGAAGTCTTTTAGCCAGGATATGACAACAACAACAACAACCCCTGTGACCTTGAATATCCACATGACTAAATATATCCTTTTTTTCTTCAGGTATTTCTGTGAGATCTTGTTGGACCGCGATGTGTACGCTCACACCTCGTGTAAGATGATGGCAGACATGCTGTTCTGGGGGGAGCACTTTGAATTCAAGTAAGTCTCTTATCTACTCTGATAGCAATAATGATTATGATATAATTATAGTATTTATGGAGCGCGTTACCTTGCTACACAACTCAACGCGCTGGCACCCACCATTCATTCTAACTCGTTTGCCCAACAGTACACTATATGAAAGAAAAAGTAACAATTGTTAAAACACCAGAAAGTTATATATATATAGTAAATAACATTTTTGTTTAAACCGTTACGCACTAACATGCACACGCACACACACACACACACACACACTCTCTCTCTCTCCCTCCCTCCCCCTCTCTCTCACTCTCTCTCTAGTAGTAGTAGTAGCAGTAGCAGTACACATGCTTAAATATTAATGCTGCTTTCAATTTTTTTATTTTTAATTTCTGCTAGTTTGCTTATTTACTTGTTAATTATTTGAGTATTCCATTTTCCATTGTTCTTTACTTTGATGCCTTGCTTCATCATGCCTGCTTATATCTGTTTGTCTAATTGTTTTGTATTAGTCTAGTTTTCGTCCCAAGGACAGATTGGAAGAATGGGCCCGGCCCAAAATCTTAATCCTTATGTAATAAAGTTTTTCAGTCTTCAGTCTCTCTCTCCCCCTCTCTCCTTGCCTTAATCACAATGACATAGTGAACAGGCGGAGTTGCGGTAGAATGGAGAGAGAAATACTGCTTATTAAAAATATTGCCAAAACTCTGCTCTGGTATCAGAAAAAGGACAAAAAATGTTTAATGTGTAGCTATTTATTGGGAAGAGAAAAAGGGCATTAAGAAGAATACGAGAGTGTGTGAGATTAATGTAAGCAAGTGTCTAACCAGGGTGAAGAGGGAAAGGAACAAAACATCCTGAGACTCTGCGGGAGGGAGTTTGTTGATAAAAGAGGACAACCATTTATGTTTCTGCTAGATTTCTCTACAATTTATAAGCACTACTCTACTGTACTGTCTCCATTTTGAGAAGACAAAAAATGGGCACGGAAAAACAACACGAAAGGAAATGATACGGAACCTCCCTTATGAGACCTTCAAAAATCATCCTAAATGAGGTCTTATAAGGGAGGGGTCTTATTAGGGAGGTAATTTTAATACATTGGAACCTCCTTTATAAGACCTCCCATTATGACTCCCTCCCATATAAGACCTACTTCTCTGAGACATTGCCCTTCTTTGTAAGTATTAAAATTACCTCCCTTATAAGACCCATCCCTTATAAGATCTCATTTTGGATGATTTTTGAAGGTCTTATAAGGGAGGTTCCTCTGTACTTACAAAGAAGGGCAATGTCTCAGAGAAGTAGGTCTTACGTAGGAGGGAGTCTTATAATGGAGGTTCCACTGTAATTTCAAACTTTTTTGTACTTGTGTGTGAGAGATTTTGATCTTTTGTGTTTTTTGAGAATGATGCTTTGTTTGTCTCACTTTGGTTCTGACCCACGCATTGCTAGATGATTGGTATCGTAATCAACTTTGGTGGAGGGGAGTTAATTAGAAAGAGAGTATTCCCCCTTTGTTGAATGTTGTTTTTATGTTATTCTTTTCAAGGGACCTCCCCCCAGTGAAAACCATCACAGTCAACGTGTACAGAGAGGCAGACAAGAAGAAGAAGAAAGATCGCAACGTTTTAGTCTGTGAGTATTCACTCCTCTGAACATTTCTTTTGATTGCATTTCATTGTTGCCTGTCTGTCGTTTCCGACAATGACTGCCAGATATATAGCAGAGAGGGCAGATACTATTCTGGGCGGGCTGGGGCGAGAATTAGCTTATAGTGGAGATGCCTTGCCCAGGGTACATCCCCACTCTCTCGGCCAAAGGGATTTGAGGACGAGAGTTGGCGTTGGGGAAGGTCCACCAAAGGCCAACCCATCCCTTTTGGCTGCAGCACCAGAGCCGGTGCAAGGGCCCCCCCTCGTTCGAGAGTCATAGTCTTCCACGAAAGACTAAGCTGTACCATGATATTCCAATACTGTAGAATATTGTGTATAGTACAGCTCTCGTTTACTATTGGCCCTTTCTACAGGCTATTGTCAACCAGTGATAAAAACCATTTGAGAAAAGGGCCTTTGATTGCATACAATGATTGTAACAGTGATATTTTGTTGTGAAATACGTGGAAGAGATTGTATTTGCGTCTGTTTGTCCGTGTGGTCGTTGTTTCTCTACCGTCAGTACTTTACAAATAACAATGTCCTCAGTATAAGGAGCACAGAAGTGTAGGCGAAAGATCCCTGCATACACAAAGATATCAGATTTCATCAGACAAAGTGTTTCAGTACTGTTATAATTCGTTGTAAAAACGAAATTCAGTTTATGTATAGGGAAAATTCCACTTCATGCTTTTATCTATAAAGAGATTGCCGTCTCCTATGGAGTAAGGGAGGGGGGCAATTTGAATATAGTCAGTGTTTATTATTAGGTACTTTATAGTCACAGAGGCATCTCTGTGAAATTCGGGTTGCTCCCACCTGGAGAGCGC